>JBAIAC010000026.1:12745000-13945000 GCA_037349315.1 Chelydra serpentina | reverse complement strand
AACAGACTATCCCCAAATTATATACAGTATTTAAACAATCAATATTACTTTTCACTTCTCTATGTAATTGTATATTATCTCCTTGTTCTTTCTCTCTCTCTGTGGTCCCCTGGATTTTCCTTTTATCCAGTACCTATATCTGCCCTTTGCTGGCAAGGAGTCATTTACTCATGTATGGCCAGGAGTCATTTACTCATTTGCAGATTAACTGGGTAGGTCTCCTATGACCTGACATTGCTACATCTGTATAGGGTACCGCAATATCCTCCACTGCTTTCTAACATCTTATTAGCAGCATTTCCTTAGTCAATATTATTCAAATATTAGGACTATTTTTAAATATAACTAATCCCATCATTAACTTGAGGCTATTTTTAATTATATATTTTTATTTAATGAAAGCCACTACAAACAGAGATTTCCTCCTTCATTGTTTATTCCTCTTCATCCTCCCCTCCATTGCTGTATAACAATGTCTATTTGTCTAGAGATAGTGAACAGAGAATTATAACTGCTTAACAAAAGGAAGGTTATGGACCATGCATCAGCAAGAACAAAAGAACCAGATGCATAATGTAAAAGCTAATAATAAAAGCTAATAGACAGGGAGCACAGAATTTAGCATTTTCATTATTTTTTTTCAGTTAGCATGAATGTTTAATCTTCCACTAATCATTTAAAAACTTAAGGTAAACAATGGTCACCGTATTATAGTCTATACGCAGATGCCCAGGAGAGTGAAAACCACAAAAGAACCATAATATGAAGCTATATATTCTGAGATATTGCCATTCAATCTGATTTGCCACATGCCCATACATTTTAATGGTGATTTCATTTTGAGATCACTTCCTGATTAATCATTGGAGAACAATGACTGAATTGCACTTTTGCATCAGCCTGAACTAGGGCACTACGAGCAGCAACATTCATGTGAAAAGCCTCCCAGTTGAACCGAAGAAAAGTCAGTTTGGTAGTACCAGGGTAACAACGGACAAAGCTCAAACTGGTGGCAGAACCAGGTGAACTGAGAGTACAGTCGCTGCCTCCAGGAGCCGGGAGTTGGGGAGGGGGGGCGGCTCGCCATGGCTGCCTCCTGCCTCCACGCTCATGAGCATGGAGCTGGGGAGCCCCAGCAGGTGGGGGGCTGAACTGCCGCAGCGGGGGTGGGAAGCCGAGCTGCCGCGGACGGGGGGTGGGGAGCCGCCACGCAGGGGATGGGGAGCTGGCTGCGGGTGGGGCGGGGATGGCGTAGGGCTGGTGCAAGGAAGTAATCTTCATAACCTCAAGAGCTGAAGCCCCAAGTCCCACCACCCCGCTGCAGGGCAGAAGCCCCGAGCTCCCACCGCCCAGTCTGGTAGGCAGAGAATGGGGGCCATGGTGGGGTCCACAAGCTGAACTTTAACTGTAAAAGAGCCGTTTTGGCTCACAAGCCGCAGTTTGGCCACCCCTGGTCTATAGGATCATGTGCAGCATTTGTGTGGGACTGGGGCTATTCTGAAAGCTGGAAAGGATGGTTGAAAATAAGTCAAAATAGAACAAACAGTACTACAGTGGCCCAGCTGTGCAGTGGTTCCATTTTGCTCAGCAATACATGAAGGAGTCCATCAATGACCCTGGTAAACTCATTACTCAAGTCATTGGAGACCAATAGCTTTATTAAGTCAAAGCAGACAAAGAAATCCTAAAACAATTTCAGTTCTGTTTCTTCTGCATGGACACTATTATTTAAAGCTAAATCCAAAGGAGGTCAATGACCTGGCAAGAGCTGTAGTGACAAAGACAGACATAAATGACCATATTTTATTGCATAGTTCAAGGCTTTAGACAAAATTGATCATGCTGTCTATTGTAGATGACATTTCAATTTGGGAAGGGAGTTCAGGCACGTTTCAAAAACGATCTTGTGGATGCAAAATAGTTTGTATGTGGGAAATGTGATCATATTATATATAAAAGAAAGGAATCACAAGAGTTATTTATGCATGCCATAGACAGGAAGGATGGGATTTTGATTAAGGCACTATGCTAAGACTCAAGAAATCTGGGTTTGGTTCTTGGCTCTGCCACAGACTTCTTGTGGACCTTGGGCAAGTTACTTACCCCCTCTGTGAATCAGTTCCCCGTCTGTAGAGAACGAATAACATATCATTTCTCCCATTCTTTGTCTGTATTCTCTATTTAGATTGTGGCAGAGACTGCGACTTGCTATGTGTTTGTACGGTGTCTAGCACAATAGGGTCCCAGTCCTAACCTCATTGGCGTCTACCACAATCTAAATGTTAAACATAAATAATTCTCAGCAACATACATGAGAAGTATACTTTTGAGGTTACATACAGATTGATACCATAGAACTGTCAACTCATGGGAAGGTAATTTTTGGACCTTATCTCCCAGATGGCCCAGTGCCCATAGTCACTAAATAAGTGATGAGACCATGCTCATTTTCTAGTTTCCCTTATCAGCTATTCTCAACCATATATCACTCAGATGCTACGGTAATGTGGACAATATAAGAACCTATATAGAATAAAATTGAAACAACTGCGAAGTGAAAGCTTCTGTAGCATTGCTCCAACCAATCATGTCAAAGTGTCTGACAAGCTGGCCAATGTCATCTGTGATAAGAACTGGTCAAGAGTCTTTTGTCCAGACTCAATGCCAGTTCGCTTTCCATGAGGGTAGTATCTACAATTGCTGTGTTCAGCATGCTAAAAATAATATTGCAACTATGTCTGTGTGTGTCTCAGTACATTGATTGGCCCTCAGTATTTGATCATTATTTCTTATTTATTTTTGCTGATCTCATGTAAAAAAAGCTAGAGATTGTGTGTTAGTTATTGGCCATTTTGGGGACGCTGTGAGAATACACTATACATTACTGTAGTCTATTATTCTTCACTAGATTGAACAAATTTCAAGCTTAATAAAATTGTTGTGACAAATTGTTATTTTTAAAGTGACTCAAGGAAATATCCTGCTATATCCATACATTTGACCTTTTGAGAAGAGAAAGAAAATGTTACTGAAAACCTGGAATCCAAATCTTTTATACATCTGTTTCTTCTATAAACATAAGTAAGTGGGTGTCCTATATTGTAGCTTCTATTCTGATGATTCTTTTCCCCCTGCAACCACCTTTCTTCACCTCAAATCCTGTTTCACATAATGAATGCACCAATGTCTAGCAACCAGATTGGATTTTTTATTTATTTATTTACTGCTAGGAGGTTTTGTTGCAACAAATGCGTACTTTGGTTTGGATAGAGGTACAGTCTGCGATTTATGTTTCCTCTACAGTGCTATCAAAGTAGTAGTTTTTCTTGGAAAAATTGAAATACCCTGTCAAGGCATGCCCATCAAATCCTCCAAAGTCTACCTACAGTATCCTGCTTTATTAATAATACACCTCTTGTAGTAATTCTGATCTATAAAATGTTTTGCCTTTCAATGTATACAAATGGTGCCCATTTTACCTGATGATAAAACATCAGTCATCCTAGAGATTTTTTTTCCTCATTAGACAATGGAAATGCACTTCAGAAAGAATAAAACTTGGGCCTTTTTAAAAAGGTTATTATTATAGTGCTGTACAAGGCACTATCTATCCAACTGTGAAGAAAACCAAAAAGAGAAATTGTCCCTTTCTCCCCATGCTGGCCAAATACTAGGATTAGCCTAACCTGCAGATGAACTGTTCTAGAAGCTTTTCTGCCTGGCCATATTGATTGTTAACAACGGAGGATGCTAGATGACTACAGCTGTACCAGAGGAGGAAGGAAAATTGTATGTACTATGGGGAGGAGACTGGCTGCTGGTCATCTCTGGCAGTAGCTGACAGTGCTCCATCTCCCACCTCCCTCCCACCCCTGTCCATCATGGTCAAGAACCAATATGCCAAACTGGCAACAGAAGGTGAAGAGCTGACCCCAGTGGCTGAGAAGGCAGCACCTGTCAAGGAATGAAGGCTCACAGCCACTGCACCCAAGAGGATGTGATGTAGGTTGCTGGTGGGGGATGGAGGCATCCATCTGCCAACCTGACACGATGTCCTGGGAGGTGTGCTGCCTGCCTAGAGCCCACATCTGAAAAATTACAGAAAGGTTGCCAAGTCTCATCTGGGCCACTGACCATTACCCCATGCTCCTCATCTTCATGGGCACTAATGATACAGTCAAGGATGACCCTGAGCAGATCAGCAGTGACTACAGGGCTCTGGGAGCTAAGGTGAAAGAGTCAGCTGCAGGTTATGTTCTTGTCCATCCTCCTAGTGGAGGGCAAGGGCCCAGGCAAGGTCATGTGAATGCTGGAGATGAATGCACAGATGGTATCATTGGGAGGGCTTCAGCTTTACTCTGGGATGCCATTGTGGAAGAAAGACTGCTGCGAGAGATGTGGTCCACCTGACCAAGAAGGGCAAGAGCATCTTCATGCTCCAACTCACCAATGTAGTGAGGAGGCCTTTAAACTAGGTTCAAAGGGGGCTAGTGACCAAAGCCCACAGGTAAGCATAAAAAACGGTGGTGGGGTGATGTGAAAAATTAAAATAGGATTATAGGAGCAAAGAGAGGAAAATCAGTGTGGCAATCAATAAGTTAGGCCTGAAATTGGACAAAGGTTTCTTAATATCAGAGGAGTGAATTTATGGAACAGCCTTCCAAGGGGAGTAGCAAGGGCGAAAACCTAACTTATTTTAAGACTGAGCTTGATGAGTTTCTGGAGGGGATGGTGTGATGAGATTGCCTACAATGGCATGGGGCCCATCTGTGACTGCTATTGTCAGATGTCACCAGCGGCCAGAGATGGGGCACTGGAGAGGAAGGATTCTGAGTTGCTACACAGATTTCTTTCCCAGGTGTCTGGCTGGTGGGTCTTGCCCACATTCTCAGGGTCTCACTGATTGCCATATTTGGGGTTGGGAAGGAATTTTCCCCCAAGTCAGATTGGCAGAGACTCTGGGACAGGGGTGAGGGGGTTTCTGCTGTAATGTCGGGCACAGGACACTTGCTGATATGAACTAAAGTAAATTGTGGATTCTCTGTAAATTGAAGTGTTTAATGAAGATTTGAGGACTTCAGTAATTCAGCTAGAGGTTATGGGCCCTACAGGAGTGTGTGGGTGAGGTTTGGTGGCCTGCAATATGGAGCCCAGACTAGATGATCATGATGGTCCGTTCTGGCCTCCAAAACTGAGTCTCTCTCTATACACAAATAGAAGAAGTATGGGAAATAAACAGGAATAACCAAAGTATCAATACATAAGTTAAATCATGACTTAACTGGCATCACAGAAACTTGGTGGGATAAATTTGATGACTGAAATAATAATATGGAGGGATATAGCTTTTTCAGGAAGGACAGGCAGGGAAAAAAGGGAGGAGGTGTTGTTTTATACATCGATAATACATCCACTTGTTACGAGGTCCAGGAGGAGGTGAGAGGCAGATCAGTTGAAAGTCTCTGGGGAAAAATAAAAGGGGGGAAAAACAGGAAATGTTATGGTAGGGTCTACTATAAATCAACAAATAGGAGGAGGGGGTGGATGAAGCATTTCTAGAAGCAGAAATATCCAAAACACAAGACCTGATAGTAATGGGTGACTTTAACTACCCCAACATCTGTTGGGAAAAGTAATATGGAAAAATACAAAATTTCCTATAAATTCTTGGAATACACTGTGGATAACTTTTTGTTTCAGAAAGTGGAGAAAGTAACCAGGGGGACAGTCATTTTAGACTTGATTCTAACCAACTGGGAGGAATTGGTTCCAAATCTGAAAGTTGAAGGCAATTTGGCTGAAAGTTATCATGAAATGATAGATTCAGGATTCTAATGAAAGGAAGGAGTGAGAGCAGCAGGATAAGGATGACGGACTTTTTAAAAGCAGATTTTAACAAACTCAGAGACTGGTAGGTAAGAACATGTGGTAAGAAAACCAAGGAATAAAGAAGTTTGAGAGAGCTGGCAGTTTCTCAAAGACACAACGTTAAAGGCACAGCTGCAAACTAACTCAATGCAAAGATAGGAAGAACAGTAACAGGACATATGGCTCCACTGGGAGCTCTTTAATCACCTGAAAATCAAAAAGGAGTCCTACAAAAACTGGAAACAGTAGGAGTACAAAAGAATAGCACAAGACTATAGAGACAAAATCAGAAAGGCTAAGGGACAAAATAAGCTACACCTGGCAAGGGGCATAAAAGGCAATAAGAAGAGGTTCTTTAAATACATGAGGAGCAAGAGAACGACTGGAAAAAGAGTGTAGCTCCTCTACTGAGTAAGGAGAGCTAATAACTCTTGACATCAAGAAGGTGTTTAATGCCTATTTGACTTCAGCCTTCACTAAAAAGGTTAGTGGTGACCAGATACTCAACCCAACTAATATGAATAATCAGGGGGAAATAAATGCAAGCCAAAATAGGAGGAAGCAGGTTAAAGAATATTTAGTTAAGTTAAATGTATTTAAGTTAGCAGGGCCTGATGAAATTCATACTAGGGAACTTTAGGAACTAGCTGAAGCAATCTTGGCACTATTAGTAATTATCTTCGAGAACTCATGGAGGATGGGTGAGGTCCCAGAGGATTGAAGAAGGGCAAACATAATATCTATATTTTAAAAGGAGAACAATGAAGTCCTGGGGAATCAGGCCAGTCAGCCTAACTTAAAAACCTGGAAAGATACTGGAACATATTATTAAACAATCAGTTTGTAGAGCGACAAGGTACATCAGGTAATATCTATCACTGAACCAACGTCTTTTGGTGGAAGGGACAAGTTTTCAAGCTTCACAAGCTCTTCTTCAGGTCTGGGAAAGTAAACAGAGTGCCTAAGCTAAATACAAGTTGGGACAGATTATTAAGCATAAGGAGTTCACACATGCTACTGTAAGCATCTAGAGGATAACCAGTTATAAGGAACAGCCAGCATGATTTGTCAAGAACAAATCATGCCAAACTAACCTGATTTCCTTCTTTGACAGGGTTACTGGCCTACAGGTTTGCGGGGAAGCCATAGATATGATATATCTTGATTTTAGTAAGGATTTAGAAAAAGTTCAACAGGACATTTTCATAAGCCAGCTAGGGAAATGTTGTTAAGATGAAGTTATAATAAGGTCAGTGCGCAACTGATTGAAATACCATACTCAAAAGAGTAGTTATCAATGATTCACTGTCAAACTGGAGGATGCAGCTATTGGGGGCCCACAGAGTTCAGTACTGAGTCCTGTACTACTCAATATTTTCATTAAATGACTTGGATAATGGAATGGAGAATATGCTAAAATTTGCCGATGACACCAAGTTGGAAACAAAGGAGCTTCAGTTAAGATACTGCCTATGCCAACAGGAGGGCTTCTCTGGTTAGCATAGGTAATCCCTGAGAAGCAGTAGCAAGGTTGACAGGAGAATTCTCCCATCACCTAGCACTGTCTACACCAGAGGTGAGGTCAGTTTAACTGCGTCGTTCAGGGATATGGATTTTTCACACCCCTGAGTGACATAGTTATACAGACCTAACTTCCTAGTGCAGATCAGGCCTTAGTAACCATAAAGATAGTTAAGTTACAAGGCAGGTTGTAAAATCCCCATAACTGGAGGTTTTTAAGAACACATTGGACAAATATCTATCACGGATGGCGTAGGTTTACTTGGTCCTTCCCCAGCACAGGGGCTGGACTTGATGATGTCTCAAGGTCCCTTCTAGACCTAAATTTCTATGATTCTATATTACTATCTTTCCTCCAGACTGCCTGCACTATAGTTAGATACTGTGATTTAAAAAATATTACTCCCACTTTCCATTCTCCTACAGAGGACTAATGCTTTCTTAAAGTAAAGTAAGAAAAGATGAATTCTTTTAGAAGCTTGGCTAGAGCTTTATAAAAAACATATATTTCATTTAAATATCTAAACTTTTCAATTCTTAAACAAAATCTGAATTCTGAGAATACCTGCATCTGATAATGATAAAGTAATTAATCTCCCGCTACTCCCGCATCTATATTTGGTTGAGTCTGTCATACATTTAAAACCTCTGTGTGACACAATTAGGTTTTGAAAAGTTGAAGGCAATGCTTCGAGTCTTTATCTATCTAGTTGTCTCTAGCTGTATGTTTTGTTTATGTGCTTGATTTAGAGGTATTATTTGATAGTAGTTGGCAATAATTCCAGCCAGCTTTGCAAGGAGTAGGAAAGGAAGGCACTGGATTGTGGCAGTACATATGAGAATGAGTGAATGTGAATCTAGTTCTCTCTTTTGGATGGTCAATAGATTTATTTGTTTTCTTTTTATGTCCCTGTGTCCTGTACTAGAATGACTGTCACTGATTCTCCTCAAATTTACTCCTCTGATGGAGTTACACCAGTATAAAAGTGGTGTGAAAGGGGAGTTTGGCCACATAATAGGAAAGAGGCCGACATTTCATTAAGAGAAACTAAGGAACCACCATTTAAATACACACATTTTTGTTTTCTTCTGACAATAGTGAAATAACTCAATGGCCCAGGAAAGGGTTACATACTGTGTCCTGGCAGTTTCCATAGGAGAAAAGGCATTGCAGCATCCCACTCCAGTCTTCATGCCCCAACATGTTTTCTCCATAATTTCACATTATTTGAGGAAAGTAGTACATTAACATAGAACCAGATACTCTACTATGTGACCAATAATAAAACCTGCAATTGAGAGTTCTGCACACACATCTTGTGACTGGACATATTTTGGAAGACTTTGTTCCTTCTTTTATATATAATATAATATAACTGGTGAAACCCAACTACCACCGCTAAGTAGCTCCCAGTGCTGTGGGGGAGAAAACAGAAACAGATTTATTTCTGCTAATGGCTACATATGATCGTAACTACCACCACGCAGATAGGGAACAGCAAAACCAGGCATAACAAATAGATGCTCTTAGAGTGATCCTCAGTTATATACATCCAGTCCTCCGCATACTGCTGATTCTGGTGTACATACTTGTGGGTATTATAAAACAATGTAGAGGATTTTAAGTATAGAATTGGGTTTTCCTGTCTTTTCTAAAAATTGTTTTACCCCAAGAACAGCATTTACCATAAAAAACTGTTAAGTACATGAACAATGAAGGTACCATCACTCCCCCAAAATGCATGACATGTAAAATCATGTATTGAATCTTTAAGTAACATTCAATTATCAATATGTCTTGGGGGTCATCTGAAAATGGAATAATCAGAATTCTGGGTAAAGAAAAAATGGTTTCTATATGAATTTTACAGTCAAGTGGCATTTGAATTGTTGATAATCAATTTTCAGTAACCTGTAGACTGTGGCTTTAATATCCCATTTTGCATTGGCAAGGTGCAACAGCAGCACCACACCAGAAGTGGAGGCCATAGGCACATTCTATGGTGTGACAGATAAGGTAATTTCCTGTAATAGTCTTGGAAGGCCCTATTGTACTAAGTGTATGTATTATTGTGGGTCAGGACTGTATGTGGGATGAGCTGTGACAGAGGTGAGACCTGGAAGTTTAAAAGAGTATATTAAAAACGTGGCAGACGAGTAGGGACTTTGGGGACAATAAGCATTAAATGGATTTCCTGGGGAATCCCTAGGGAGAGGTTAATGCAAATTCCCCAACTCCAGTTATGGAGAAACCCATAACCTGACGCATTTGAAGCTGGCCTGAGGAAAGGGTGATTATCTGCTGATTACCTGTTACAGAAGGCCAAGATCAAAGGCCCAAGCTGTATAAGGGTTTGTCTACACTAGAAACGTAAGTCAACCTATGTTAGACCGACTGAGAGCCACCGCTGCTGGGTCCAGCCACTCAGCTCTCCGGGGGAGCAGGGGACAGCTGGGCTCTAGCTGCCTGGCTTTCTTGTCAACAGCTGATGTAACGGACATAGTGTCTACCCAGACACTGCATTGCCCTAACTACAATGACATAAACCTTACACCTCTCTTGGAGGTGGAATTATTATGTCGGCGTAATAGGGCACTTACATTGGTGGGAGGAAGGCTGTAATGTAGACACTGACATAATTAGGTCAACATAGGCTGCCTTGTGTTGATCTAGTGTAGACCGACCCTAAAAAATGGCTGATCTGCCCAGCCTTCATTCTGGTTCTGGATCTAAGACAGATTAACTTGTAACCCCAGTGAAAACCCAATTATGGTTTTTGTACTGAAATCTACCAAAGCCCTAGGTTGGAGTGTGGGTAAGCTTTTTAGTGAGAGTGTAAGTTCTTTTACTGTTTTGATATGTGTTTTCTGTAATGCTTCTATCTTGAGAACAAAGGTGATTGCTTAGAAGGAGGTGTGGTAACTTATAACTGCAGGCAATACAAAGGGCATGGCCCTCAGAGAAAAAGCAAAGCGCAGACACTGGCCTTTGAGCACTCTGGCTTGTTGGGGATATCAGTGTAAGGAAAGGAACTGCGCAGCCATAAAATCCCAGTCACAAGGGAGTGAGACAAGGGTCTCTGCCCAAGAGAGGTGACAGATTGGAGCCAGAAGCCTAAAGTGGGTGCCCTTGGTGGACCATGGATGGGGGAAATTCAAGTGCAGTTGTCCTGAAACAGGCAGATTCCACAGAATGCTGAGGAAACCAGAATGCTTCTAGGGATATTGTGGGGAGCATGAACTTTCCATATCACTAGCCATGGAATAGCCACACCCCTAATCCTACCTAGATAACTGCTTTGTGGGGGCTGGACTTAATGACTTAGAAGTCCCTTCTACATTGCTATGATTCTGTGTAGCTCTTCTGGCTGAACAATCTTCAGCACCTGGCATTCACAAGGAGCAAATACCTGAAACCTGGCTGCATCGTTTGCAAGTTGACAAGCCCTTTCCTCCCCACCCTTGCAAGCCTACACAGAACCTAGGTTTGAAGCAGGTCCTAACTGAGCTGCCATGCAATAACAGCTATTTTGGTTGTATAAGTTCTCATGATTAAGGGTTGTCTCTGATAGCTGGTGTTATCAGAAAAAATAACCACACTGACAATTGGCATTCTCAGCAAAAATGGCCATGGATGGATTTGCCATGGAAGGAGGGTGTAATCCAGGGCAGGAATAAAGCAAATTAAAGGGAAGGATGTGGTGTGGCAGAAATGATCCAAGGCTAGTGATAAAGAAAAAACTAGTTTAAACCATCTTAGAACTGGGGAAGCTGTGACAAAACAGAGTAGCAGTATAAATATGGGTCCAGAGGAATCTCTCTCATGACATAACCAAAAATTCTGCCTAAATAAGATTGTTTATATCAGCTCTCAATTTTTTAAAATGGCATTAGAAAACTTGGGCCAAAAGCTATGAGTCTGATTTACCAATACATTGGTTGCATTGCAATGACTGCAAAAAAGTAACACCAGTCTAAAATTGGAGTGATACAGTGGTGAATCAGACCCTCCATTGACACTTTATGCAAGCACTGTACTCTATATCTGAGCTCTGTCTAAGCTGAAAGTTAAACTTGAAGATGTATTGTCCTAGGAGTGACATATTGGAAATGTACTAACAGAATATTTATATATGAAATGCATGAGTTACTTTAGGATGCTTGTCACTTGTGCTTGAAATAGCATTACAATCATGCAATGATAACAATGTCTAGGATGCTTTTCTTTTATGTTGTAGTAAACATCTTTTGAAGGGGAACAGAGAAGAAGCTGGTTTGATTATCCTGGGTCTCAGAGAGAACTGTCTCAGGAAATACAAGCATAGTTTATATATCATATCGATGTTTGTTCATGTTGATATAAATATTAATGTTGCAGGCAAAATGAGGCAGGCAACATGAGCGTGGTTGATTTGCATCTGTCTAGCCATTTTAGGAACTGTGTATTGAAGGGTAAGTTCAGAATGCATCAAAAGTGGGTGTATGTAACTTTGGGTCCCTACGACCAAATTAAACTTTGTATCTTTTCTCTGAATTGTTATGTTCTCTCCAATGGTTACTGGTTGGCTTCAAAATATTTTTTTTTAAAGAACTAATTTCCACATTCAAGATTCTCTTGCTTTTTGAGAAGTAACCAAAGTTCCCCTAAACTACTGTCTGTACCATCTAATATAAGTTCAGCAAACTAATGCCAAACCTTTTAGAGCTGTACTGGGTACTAAACTGCAAGATCTCAGGTTTTTCTTATGAAAACACTTATGGGTGCAAATAAGAAAACACTTACAAGGCTTTATTTGGCAGAAACTGGCAATATTGCAGTAAGAAGTCAGACTGCCTGTCTAAATACAGGCAATGATCAAACTAGCCAAAAAGCCAGCTCTGGATTCAGATGTCTCTGCACCTGGGCTATTTGGTTTCCAAACTGACCTCATAACGGGCCACAATGGCTGCCTTCTCTTCCAGAGCCAAAAGAGGAAGAGGCTTAAGTGGGTCCATATGGCAAACAACAATCGGCAGCAAAGACACACTGCCAACTTGGTATTGCAACTACATTTGTATTTCAATGTGCTGTGGAATTGGTTTACTATTCACAGAAGAGCAAGTACTGCCAGGAGCAGCTTTATCTATGAATTTATCTAATTATGTCTTGAAAGCACTGGAGAACTGCAATACGATTTCAGATGCTGTGAAATGAAGCCAAAGTCAATTTAACCCGAACTGTGCAAATTCCGATTTGCATCCAGAATCAAAAAGTTGAGCCTATCTATAGTGATTAAAAATGCTGTAAAGTACTGTAATATTTCTGTTTCTAAGCAGAATATAGCATGAGGTGGATACCAGCAATTAAATGATGGTAACAAAAAGGACAAATGTGCTATACAAACTTTACTGCCCATGACCTTGAGCAACTTTCTTTTGTTGCTTTCCACCCTGGACTTCATAGCGTAATTTATTTTGAGTCAGTGATACCCAGCAGAAAAGAGTAAAGGACCTTTGAAATAATTGCCATGATGCTGGAAAATCAAATGATATTACTGTAAAATCCTTATAATAGCCTAGGCAATAACTTGACAGTATGAGAGTGCTATTGCTCTGTTTGTTCTGTAGTTGTTTCATTATGTATTTTTATTGGTTATTTTTCCCTTTTATCCTCTGTTGATAGAGGGTGCTTAGCTATTTATGAGTCTCTCTAAGGGTGAACTTTGCTATTTCCTGTCTAGAATTCTAAGTGAATGGATGTTAATGGCACAGTGGTGATGAGACACTTGTGTATATTTGATATCCATTGCAAAATCTTGCAAGAGATTGAGGCATGTAACCATTCTTTCCATCTGAAGATATGGATCATAGGATGGGTATGGTATGGGTATGGTATGACATTATCTTGTCACAGTGATGCTCGCACTGATTGGCGAGGGATGGGTATGAATCAAACATATATTTTATATTTAGCTAAAATGAAACATGATGCCCCAAACATTGACCGATCCCTCAGACCAAAATGAATGAAACATTTAATTAGGACAAAACAATGAGTTTTTTACTTCATCTCAATCTATGTCACCATTTCGTGGTTCTGAGTAGGACTGGAAACTCTGAAACACCTTGGAAATACTGTTAAGAACTGAAGGATTACTCAAAAATAATTTTTAAAAAGGAAGAAACATACATACATACAGCCTGATCCAAATCCCATTGAAGTCAATAGATAGACTTCCATTGACTTTAATGGGCTTTGCATCAGGCCCTTAAAATGTGCTGATTGCTTTAGATAACTAAATAATATTGCTTCAGTACTTACAGGGTTACTTAAGTATTATTTTTTATTAAATATAGTGAACTATCAAGAACTCAATATCTTCAGTATTCTCCAAGTATACAGAACTATCAAAAACATTTCTAAGTTATGGTAAGCTGATCCATACATCCATAACAAAAATGCCAATATTTTAAGGTTGACCACAGAAGTGTACATGTTGTCATCTCACTGTATGGAAGGCTTCCTTCCATTTAAAAAAACAAACACCCTCACCCCCATAGTCAACAGTATATTGGAATCTGATCACATTAAAATAAAATATTTTAAAGTGGTTATACACACACAGTTTCTAAATGAATCCCAGACCCCAGAAAGGATCCTGAACCAAAAAAGTGCATTGTTTATTTTAGTTTCCAGTGAACAGTAGTTCAGATGTGCTCTAGGCTAGCTAATTCAAACACTGCTTTTCAGAGTCATGGAATAAAAAGATTCCACCAGATATCTTGGCTGGAAAATGCCATGGTATCTCTAATAATTGAGTACTCTTTCCAAATATACAATAGCACCTGAGAATTTACTCAGTCCAAAGGGAGCAGTATTATGTGAAGCCATGTTATAGTTTTCTACTGAAATTTCAATAGAGTAGATCAGTGGTTTTCAACCTTTTTTCATTTGCAGACCCCTACAAAATTTTGAATGGAGGTGCGGACCCCTTTGGAAATCTTACACATAAAATCTATGGACCCTTAGGGGTCCAAAGACCACAGGTTGTAAGCCACTGTTCTATGGTAACGACAACCTTTCGTGGACCCCTTAGACATAGTCTTTAAACCCCTAGTAGATGTTAGAAATAAGTAAAGTGTGTGCCCCTATTTTGATGAATAGGGTTATATGCATTACCCCATTGCTGTAGATAGATTGGGTATGATCAAGTGTAGAATTGTGCATAAATAGCAAATAAACACAGTGATCATGGCATAAGGAAATATACTAATGTCCAAACAAAATTTAATTGCATGCTCATGACTGGATTTCTAAAAAAGATTCTAATCATGTAAAGTAGGAGTTGCCACTAATTAACAGCACTTCAAAAGCAAAAGCAAAATGCTCCTATGAATAAACATATGCTTCATATAATTGGTACATCCAGTATATGTAAAATAATATACATATCACATTGCATGCAAACTAGGCCAATTTTCATTAAAGTACCAGCAGTCTCAAGATCTGAGGGGTGGAAAGTCACCAGTGACATCACTCCTCAGGAGCACCTGAGGGTCTAGCTCAGAATATACAGAAAAGGGTACAAGAGTTTGTAATATATACAGAGGTATAGAAAGGTGACACATTCATTTTCATGATTTATCCACCTTTCTATACCTCTGTGTATATTACAAACTCGGGTGTGTAGAATATTCCAGATTCCATATGCTAGGAATATTCTACACACCAATAGGAAACCCTGTAATTATGATTGAGACAAGGTATGCTCTTCCTTGCACTGTATAGTAATCCCAGAAGATGTCCTTCAGAGTGAGAGCTTGTTCCCTTCCTTGTGAAGAGTTTGATTCCTAGGACATGTTTTCCCCGAGGAGTGTGTCAATCCCAAAGGACGCCCATCTCTGCAGTTTCTGGCAGCACTGGAGATTTACTATAGCCAAAGCGTATACACTTCCATTTCAAACCCTTCCCTCGCTGAGCAGGAGAGATCAGAGGCTATGTAGAATAAAAGCAGACTCAGAGTGCAATAGAGGAGAGCAATGCCCTGAAAACGGATGCTTTGGAAGTAAGGAGGGAATGAAAGGAGCATTAGAAGATCTATTCAATTGGCTTCTTAAAAATGCATAACTAGCACTGAAAACAAATTTCTGCTGTAAAGAGAGTAATTCCATGGCACTGGGACAGAAACTAGAAGAGACCATGTAACAAAGCGCAGGTTACAGGACTGTGACCTCCTGCACTAAATTCCAGTGAGGAGTGGTGATGCGGTATTTCACATTCTATAATGAAGAGCGAATGTAAGAAAACCCCAAGACATTCCATTCCATACACTATTTTGATGAAATCTAACCTCACAAAAAGTCTTCCTGGCTAGTGTTGTCTGACAGAAACAGCAACAAAAGTCCTATGTGAACGGCTTATATATGGGGTAGAAGTTAAGCTGTATTAACACTGCATTGAATCAGCATAAGGAGTTCGCAGACAAAAATCTTTGATGATAATTAATACCTAGCTCTTATATAATGCATTTTCATCAGCAGATCTGAAAGCGCCTTACAGAATGGGGAAAACTAATAGCTCTTTTGCAGAGCTAAGCATACTTTAAACATGCACAGAAAAATCTTAATGTTACAGGCATTTGGTTTGTGTCCTGGGGTGTTTGGGGTGTCTACATATTCGTAGCTGTGGCACAACATAATGGGAGCTAGGTTCTGGCTAGTTCTAAGATGGTTTAAACTAGTTTTTTCTTTATCATTAGCCTTGGATCATTTCTGCCAAACCACATCCTTCCCTTTAATTTGCTTTATTCCTGCCCTGGATTGCCCCCTCCTTCCATGGCAAATCCATCCATGGCCATTTTTGCTGAGAATGCCAATTGTCAGTGTGGTTATTTTTTCTGAGAACACCAGCTATCAGAGACAACCCTTAATCATGAGAACTTATACAACCAAAATAGCTATTATTGCATAGCAGCTCGGTTAGGACCTGCTTCAAACCTAGCACAGGCAATAGGCCTGCTGACTTAAATGGGCTTTGGGTCAGACTCATAGGACTGATTTCAATTTGGCACAGCTCCATTTAAATCAATAACAGCTGACCATAATAAAGTCAATGGGAAACTACATCCACTGAGGATCTGGCTCCTAATTTTTAATTTTCACTCTAAAAAAATGTAACAAATGCCCTTGTTATGGTCAGCTTTTGAGTCTGCAGCAACACGCCTCAACCCTACCTATTTGCCTTCAACAAATTATTGCTAGAAAAAAATGGTTTTGTACACTGATGTCCCCAAAGCAAATCTGCAAGAACTCTTTTTCTCCCAAGAAAGTAATGAACTCAAGCTGACAGTTTGGAATGCTAGTGAACTGGCAGTTATTTAATATTGTGTCTGTGCAGTACGGGTGTGAAATGACTGACAATAGATTTCAGAAGTATATGAGCAGTAGCACTTTTAAAAAAAAATCATATATCAAGCATTTAGGAGAGTGCTAGAATTTATTTGTAGCTACTATGCATCAGTGGTGAGGGATAAATCCATCTAGGAAATTACTTTAGAATTCTGGACCCAAATGGAGCTTTCTGATTGGCATGTCAGTAATGCCAAGGCAATGAACATGTCTGTTTTCTTGATTTTTATGTATAGATTCTGTTTTCTAATAGCAATAAGCCATTCTAGCCAGAACATTTGGAGGCTATTTTTGCATTTCTCTAGTGATTAGAGTCACTCATCTTCAAGCCTTATGCCTTAGAATACCACCTAAAGCATGCGGTAGTCATCCAGTCTGGTGCTTTTTGTTTTTGGGGGTTCGTTTTGGTTGACTTAATATTCATGTCTGTGTTTATACTCTATGTATGTTAATTAGATTATTTTCTGTTTTGGGGGTAATAAATATGTAGCTGAGACCTGGTTATTTGCAATTCCAGGATTCTAAGAGAAGAGCAAGATATTTTCCTCCTTCCCGTAGTGTTTTGGAGAACAATAGGCATTTATATCTGTCTGTTTAGCTCTGTAGATATTGATGTAGACACAAACAATGAGATATAGACACCATAATATGATTAAATGCAGAGGCCACAGCTTTAGTTATGTAGTGACAACTGGAATAAACCACGGCAAACTACCAGGCAGGGTTGCTCCAGTGTGGATCTCAACTGGCACTAATGACCCCTGATGTACTATAAACCTTAGGGTGAGAGTGATGGCCATGCCTTCTCTACAGTGCCAGACCTGCCAGAATACCCTGACTGGAAGCCAGAGTCCCAGTCCACGCCCATGTTCCATACCAAAGATAGAAGAGATGAGATATGGGGAGCCACAAACTGCCAGCCACAGGGGTATAACCCCTTACCATGCAATAGGAATGTCCAGAACCAATGGCCAAGAAGTTCCGAGGTATAGGGCTCTTAATTAACCCACCCTCAATGCTGGAACCTGACACAGTTGTGAAAATTGTAACTTCAACCTCAAAACAGACTTCCTGGACGCCGGTTGAAAGTGCGGAAAAAAAACCCACACAGCAGTTTGACAATTTTGTGCTATGGGAAAAATCCATTCCAAGCCCCTAGACTGATTCAGCATCACAGGGGATCAGGCAACTAGATTAAGGTTGGAAAAGTGGGACTGAAACAGGAAGTCCCAAAAGGATACCCACCAATATCATCCCCCCTCCAGCACCACAAAGGAGCCAATCACCTGGCCCCCACAACATTCCCAGGACCCAACAGCAACGATGGGCATGACTAAACCTCAGAGCCCAGATCCAGCCAGTGAATCCCTCCCTCTCCACCCACAATGCCATGCAGCATGAATTGGGAAGCCTGAAGCAACAACCCTGACACGCAAGAGGCAAAAGTTGAGGAAGGAGTGCAGGGGGATACAAAGAACACTGCCTCAGATGCTCTCATCTGAGTTCTGCCTCCTCCTCCCAGGGTGATCTCATTTCCATTGACAGGGTACCTGGTTTGTGAGCAATATTCAGTCTCAAAGATTTGTGGTGTTCACCTTGTTCTTTAATCATTTTGAATATATGAGGAAAGGTTTTTTTTAAGAATGCCTAATTGTTTCCAGTTTGTATGCTAGTGGTAGGGTTCCACTATGGGAAAATCTGGCCCATTTATCCATTGACAACCTCACTTCTGGTTTTACCACCTGTAATGTTATTGATGGCTGTGGGTTTCGTAGAGGATCATAGAAAGAAGTAAACTGTGAGGAAGTTGGGATGTGGATTATATATGTTGTGGATTATATATGTTAGAACTAGGTCCTTGAAGAGGATCCAGTATTTCACAGGGAGCCAGTGTAACTCCTGGAACACAATTTTTTTCCATTGATCTTGTGCTATCAAGTTATCATCGGGACATTTCTCTTTACATATGCAATCAATCAACATCCTACCTACCTTCCACAAATGTAACCGTGGCACCTTTAGCTGGTTTGACTGCCTATACACCAATCAAGATGTTTGGATGACAGGAGAGCCTGTTCAAAGGTTGGTATGTTAATTTCATAAAATCTCAAGTATAAAGAACAGTTAAACATATAGCATAAGCTGTGAATATTACTTATTGCATTTGTTTTCATTAAATGTGCATTTGTCAGAGTATTGCAAACTCCAACACTTTACTCTAAGCATAGATACTGCTAGTGAAGACAACAAAACATCAAGTCATTTAAAGTCTCAGCCATACTACAAAAATATTTTCAAGACATGTTTACCTGCTAGATTAAGTCCTCCATTTGAGGGGGAACCTGGGACAAATGCCAACCAAATAGCTTGTGGGTTTATCTCAATAGACAGTACTTATAAAGGTAGCACAATATATAATCTGACTCTAGTATGAGAGGCATAAGAACAAAAAGGACTCCATTTCATTCTTAGTAAGGCCAATGGTCTTTAACCCAAAGCACATAACAGGCTTAAAGGAAATACTGTTAAAACAAAGAGTTTACAGTCTAATTTAAGACCAGGTGCAACAAGAGAGTGTAACAAATAATAGGAGATAAGACGAAATGGAAGACAAGGGTAACAGCAATAGTTATGTGGTTATCACGGATAAATGTTGACTAGTAAAGGCAAGCACTGTCTATTTACATTACAATTTTCTGCTGATGGAATGTCCACCCTAATCACGTATATTGAAAACTGTGGGCTAGTCACAGTCATAACCACTCCAATAATACAACAGTCAGTCAAGACTCTCTATTAGCACAAATGTTAATGGTCCTAGGTTTTGGGATAGAACCACCTTGAATTGTATCCCCTCAATTGACCTCAAATTCCATATGGTTATGCTGTGCGGCTGACAATGAGAATGACGTGGAGAATCTTGAAGTGGTGTTAGGCTTATTTGTAGGAAGAGCAGTAGATCTTGGCAGTGCTATTATTTTATAGGTCTTAGACTTAAGAGTATGCAGGATGGTAGAAGTGTGACTTTACTAGCTGGTCCAACCCCCTTTGCCTGGGAGTTACAGGATCCAAGGCTGGGCCTTCACCTTAGTTGCCTCCTTTGGCTGGCCATCTGTGGTGGCCTGTTTCTTTTAGTGACTAGATCGTCCAGCCAAGGTACATACAGTCTCACCCCTTCCAGGTATTAAAATCCCAACATCTGAGTATGAAAACAAACATACCACAACTGGGTCTTCCACCCTTCTTTCCCAATGCTGGGGCCCTCAGGGACTTCCCTGGAGGTCCCTCAAAATATAAATAAATAAGTTACAGCAACTCCAGCATCTTCTGCCCCAGAAGGCTTTAAGCCTTAGTCTGCTCCAGCTGCTTATTTTATTCTTCACCACTCCCCTAGGCCTACTAGAGAGAAAATGTCATTTTCTGCAGTCATCACCTGTTCTTTGCCCATCTCTAGAGACCCGGACCCTGTCTTGCCACCTGCAGCCTTAGTCAGTTCTCACTCTTCAACAGTGAGAACCATCAGATCTAGTCCCTTCTCCAGCTTCCTCTCCTTAAAGCACCACCCTGCCTGACATGCTCCCTTCCCAAGGTGTAGCAGGGTGGAACTAATAGGGCTAAAATACTCCCATAAATCTCTTCTTAGGCCCAACTCCTTTACCAGGCCTCCACTGGGCGGGGAAGTTGGGGCAGGGGGGAGGTTTTACGGTCAGTCACAGGGAACTGGACTAACCCTCTTCCTTTAATAGGGCCAGCCACCCTCTAACAAGGACAAAATATGATTGATGTTCTAAGAGAACAACTGCAGATCTCCAGTGAGCTCATTATGTCACAGGGCTCGTGGAACTTCCACAAACCATATTTCTGTACATTTATTTAGAATATTTGTTGTGCAATACTTTAATTTAAAGGTAATTTTGTAATTAACTTATGTTTGTACAGAAGAACAAAATCCATTTTTCCAATTTAGCCCCACCGTGATAATGTTCCAAGATAAACAGTGTTTTTTAAACCCAAATGGAAGTCTACAAATCTCCCTACATTAGCACTACTTTCATTAGTTTCTCTGACATGAGCTGCTAATTAATTGAGCTCTTTGATATTATAAGCTATAGAAGATCAACTATATAAAAATGAGATGTCAAATTTTCACCATACATCATGCATAATGCCACTATTTTCATCGTATCGTTGCAAGACATCAGATATGTTAATATTTATAGAGTGTACACTAAGGAATACGGCTAGAATGAATAAATAATAAAGCTAATATTTTTGCTAAAATAAATCTTCAGATATCTCATTATAAACTGGATATCTTCAACTGTATATAATTTAATACAGCAATAAATAACAGGAGAGCACAATGCTGATGGAATTATATTCCATTATTCAAAATATCTTGGTACCAAAATAAATATATTTTATTTTGTATTTGAAATGGTAGACATGGATTGAATGATTCGAAAGAGTTGAGGTAACTCCAAAAAAAGTGAAAATGGGGTTTAGCAAGGTAATGATTTTATAGAGATGTATGGGACATATAGTTCTTCAAAAACACTACAAATTCATTTGAGGAGTAACATAGGCAAGTTCCAGGTGAGAGAAGTCTAGCACAGTTTCTATTGTCGTGGCAGTAAGATACCCCTTTTGTTTGTCTTGGAAGAGCTGTCATGTAGGGTCAGTTTGAGTGTCAACTGAGTTACTTTAAAGGATGTATGCAAGGCAAATGTTGTCACCAAAGAGAAGTGCCACTCTCTAGCTAAGTTTGATCTTGTGTCTGACCAGCAGTTGGTAGAAATGATGGGGTAAATGTGAGAATCAGGGTTCAGACTCCACAAGGAGAGAACAGATGGTTTAAACCCAGAAAATGAGCAGGTGAACCAACTGATTGCAAACTGTGTTATTATACTATACACGTATATTGAGTAAGGTATTTTATGAAAGCTTGTTCTGAACTTGATGATCATTTAGACAGATACTTTATTATTAACTGTGGCTATGAATCTATGTATTTTGTATATAGAAAACTGTGCTCACAACCGGTATTACAACTTCAACTATGCCTCACTGCAGGGACAGGCACCTCCCATACCAGGTGTTTACATGAAACCAGTTCCCAGAACCCATTCATTCTCCAGCCCAGGAAAAGATAATGATGGACCATTAAAATTAGTGGGCTGATGCTGAAACATCCTGGCTAGAATTTCCCCACTCTGAATAGGCAGGGGTCACCATGCCAGCAGAACTTTAGGCATGAAGTTGTCCATGAATGCTGACTCTCCTCTACCCCCATAGCTAGGGGGTAGGCTGAGAAACCATTCAAAGGTAATGTGTAACTTGTATTAGAAAACATGGAAGTGTAAAGCCTGAGGTTGTGTCTTTTTGTTTGTTTTCTGTGTATCTCATATGTGTTTGCTTTTCCTTCCTATTTCGTCTTTGAATCTTATGAAATAAAACTTTTTGTTTATTTTGATCCCAAGCAGGTCTCTGTTGTGCAAACTGTGTGGCCTCTGTGTGTGTGTGCCAAAGAGAACTGGTATCTGGAGGGCTGGTTTCATGCCTTCGGGGGTGATGAACCAGAGCAGAATGGTCCAAGCATCTGGTACCTAAGAACTAGGGGAGGACAGATTTGGGGAGATTCAGGACTGGAAGGTCTGTTGGTATCAGTAACCCTGCTTGGAGTAATTAGGCTGGTGGAAGCCAGGGTGGAACCTTGTGCTTAGCTACTATCATCAGGGAATTGAACCATAGTTGTGCAGCATAAATGCCCCCCAGATTACAGGAGAGGCAGTGACCAAAACGTGTACCAGTCTGGGTAATCCCCCAAAATGTCAGAGATTTTTGTAAAATCATTGCTTCATAGTTAATTGCTTCTGTGACAATTAAAACTAGTCAAATACAGTATTTGGTGAATGACCATTTTTAATAAATACATTATTAAAATTGAGTAAACCATTTATTTGCCTCACATCATATTGTATCTATTCTTAGGACCCAATCCTACAAACACTACCAAGCTGCTGTGAGTAGTCCCATTAGAGTCAATGGGACTTCTTGTAGTATTGAGTACTGTGTTATGGGCTTGGAAGACTGGGCCCCTAGTGGAGCTTGTATTTTCAAAGGTTACTAAAAAAATTAAGTGCCCATGTCTCACTGAAAGTCAATAGGAATTTGGTACATAACTCCCTTAGGCCTCTGAAAGTCTCAGTCAAAGTTCCTTGGAGCAAGGACATGTCTTTATCCTCCCTCCAAAGTACACCTACTAAGTACTACACAAGTGTCAATTAGCTGATAGTAATATGATTGAGAAAACATGGTTATGGACCATTGTAGCATTCAGTTTCAGACAGTTTTAAAATAGTAACACTGTTGGCAGGCACAGTGGCAATAGGAATGTCAACATGAGGTTATGATTAGAAATCCAGATCCCACAAAAATACCTCATGGCACTATCACTTTGTTTTCTCATGGCTCTCTTCCTTTTTCTAGAGAACATGGCTATGAGATTTACATATAATTTTAGTAAATCTCTAAGCCCATTCTGCTATTGAATTTCTTGATATGTGACTTAGTGAACTGGTTTTATGTGTCAAAAGCACATTTAAGAAGATAAGCCTAGACAGCATTTTCAGCCTACAACAGATAAGTTAACGCTGCATTGTTTAGTTCTCTCTGTCTGTATCTAAAGGGCTAGGTGATGATTTGTTTAAATGGCAGAGATTTTAAATGTACACTGATCAAACATTATTTAAGAACAGCTTAAAGGGAAATGGTACATAAAATCAATGTTTAATTGATTAATTTACTTTACAAGTCAGAGACTACAGGCTGATATAAACTGGAAGGCATAAACTAAATTATCCACCAGGCTGATCCCATTACATTTCTGTGTCTGCAGAATTAAAATCCTGATAACCCAAGTGATAATTTTACAACAAAAAGTGTAATTCCAGCTAGACCAGTGAGGTAGCAGCAGAATTTTACTTACTCTTAGTGCCATTAACATCAATGGAGCTATGATGTTTTTCACTGACTGAGGATCTAGCCCAGAGTTCTCAGGCATCTCCAGGACACCCCACTCCCCATATTTTACATCATCTATTACTGAGGTTGGTTGGTTTATTTGTTTTTAAAATATTGTAGCAAAATCTGGTAAAAAAAAATAATCCTGCTCTGTGCCTGGAACCTTAGATCCACAACCCAGATCCAACCTCTGGGCCCATTCGTCAGCTGGTATAAACTGGCATAACTTCACATAAATGTATGGGTTCACTCCTTGACCCCAGTTGCTTTCTGCTTCTGAAGCAGCACGAAGCAGCCGAAATGCTGCCCTAGGTAGGCATCAAGAATCCCCCTTATACCATGGGTGTGTCAGGAGGAGAGAGGCAGTGAGGGTAGCAGGGGCAGAAGAGGAATGGGCAGAGTGTAGTGGCCACTGTGGGTAATGTAATTAAGAGCAGTCATGGAGCTGCTATAAATCATTCATTTCAGCTCCAGTTGACTCAGGATCAAAGGAGCAGAAAGTTGGTTTGGAGTCAGTTTCTTTTTCTGCTCCTCACCTGTGCTGATTGAGCCTCTTATTTCTATAATGGGCCAAACAAAAACTCCATATTGGAATACCCCAAACCTGGGGGACTCAGACCTTTCCCAGATTGACAGGTATATAGTTTTGGTGTTGGATTCAGGGAAGAGAGGTCTGAGGTAAAAGATCAGTTCCCAACCCAGATCCAGAACTTGGATCTGGTTTATGGATGAGGTGTTTTTCATCATTTCTGTCTGCACATCAGCAACACAGCTGTTCACAGAAGCTCCAAAAGCTTCCAAAGCTATTCAGTCACGGAGGTTGCCTGTTATTTCGAAGGGATTTCAATGTGATTATTCACATGTATAAAGTTGTGTCTGCAGAATTGGGGCCTTAGGCATACTAAACATCTACTCCCACACAGGATTTAAGATGTCATAGATCTTCTCTTCTGCCCCAACCCTTTAGACTGCATGGAAATGGAGCAGCCAATAGGCTTAAGTGGCCATAGTAGATATGTCTACACTGCAGTAAAAAAAACCAGCAGCAACAAGTCTCAAAGCCCGAGTCAGCTGACTCACAGGGATCAAGCTGCAGGACTATAAAATTGCAGTGTAGACGTTTGGGCTCAAACTGGAGGCTGGGCTCTGAGATTCTCCCTGCTTGTGGGGTCTCCAGCCCCAGCTTGAACATCACACTGCAATTTTTATAGTCCCACAGCCCAAGCCCACTCACCCAGGCCAGCTGTGAGTCTTTTATTGCAGTGTAGATATACCTAGAGTCAACAAGAAGCCATTACTGAAAAATATATCTTTAATAGCTTAACCATAGTAAGTTGTCCCGTGGCTAGATATGTCACATGCATTGCCTATCAGTGGGGAAATCTGTACAAGAAAAAAAACGATGATGCATATTAGCCTTAATATTTATTCATGTAATTTTTAGAAAACTTGTCAAAGTCATTAATGGGAAAAATAGCTTTCTTCTCATATGTATTGATTTTGTTTATATTAAAAAGTGACAATTTTCTGAACGGAGAATTATTTTTTTAAATGAAGGAATTCTTTGTGTTTAGCCAAAGTAAGTATTTAAGCATTAATAACATAAGAACATGGACATTGTTTGGGATTAAATTAAAGCCATTTGCCTCATGCATGCTCATTTCCTTTTTTACTTCTCAATTCCCCTATGATGCCATCTGATCATTTCTTGAATGTCCCCTGTGCTTTTGCCTTAACAATCTTGCCTGGTAGGCCATTCCACACGTTTGTGATTCTCTGCATGAAAAAAATGCTTCCTGACATCTGTTCTGAATTTGTTTCTCTTTAATTTCCATTTATGCTTCCTTATCCCAACATCTGTGTCATTCTGAAAACGGTAACTCAAATTGACGTTATCTGTGCCATTTAAGATTTTATATTCCTCAGCTAAAAGCTCCTCTTAACCATGTAGTGTTTTTGTAGTTCTTATTGATACTTTAGAAAGTTTTTCTAGTTGTAATTCATATGTTTTAAGTTATGCATCGTCTTTATTGTTGTCTTTTGAATCTTTTCAAGCATTGCACAGCCTCTCTCACAAAATGGTGGTTGGTGCCGTACACAGTGGGCCAGTTCATTCCCTGAGTTACCCCTATGCATCTCCAACTGATGCTGCACTGATGGGAAAAACATTTGGCACAATATGCTTATGGGGGAGTGGGGAGGGGGGAAAGGGCATCCAGGGGATTGTATTTTATGCTAATTCATTTCCTGCTGTGGTAGTGCTACAAATCTAGCATTCCAAAAGCATTTTCATTGTTTCTCTCTCTAAATATTAGGGCTGACTAAATAGTATTCAGCAAGTATTTTATTTGACAAATTTCACCATGTTCTGCTGGAGACTGACCATGCCCCCAGTTTTGCCCATCCCTCTTAGATGTACTAAGCGCTGCTCCAGCACACCAAAGAATCTGAGACAGTCTTTTTCATTATTACTTTTACTACTGCTTTTAAACCCTGTGTCTGGGACCAGTACTCTTACTCAAGTATTGTCACTTACTTATCCTAGTAAAATAAGTACATCCCAAGAGATTAACATTCAGCTTTTAGACTCCCCTCCCCCCAAACCAGCACTCAAACTCACACTTTACTTTAAGCAATGAGTAGTACCATTTAAGTGGTTTGTCGTCGCAATTTTACTCTAAAAGGTGAAATTGCCAATACTGGAAAAAACTAACTGAAGAGAGTAAAGCAACATGGTAGCTGGTCACTGAGGCTGGGGATCAGACCACATCAGGCTACATCGATCAGACCAGAGAACATAACATTTCAGTTGTTTAACTCTTACTTCCCTTTAAGTCATAACGTTTCCATAACTAAAAAGGGATGTGGTTTGTACAGAGTTGACTGAACTTGTTAGCTTTTTAAATAAAACTGATAGCAATATTTTGTATGTGTACTCTTTACAGATATAATAGATTATTTGTTACATAAAAGACAACTTAAAATGTTCAGAGGCTTGATGGTACTTCAGATTTTTTTCCTATCTCTGAATGGTGGCTTAGCATTATCTTCGATGTCATTGATCTCTGAATTTCTACTGGACTATGAAACTAGTACTTCCTAGAAAAGCAGCAAACATTGATTGTAATCTCCTTAATTTCCACACCAATTCCCAGCCATATAGCCTTTTATAAAGAATGTGTCTGAAAAGGATAGCAAAACATGCTAGTTTACAGAGTGAGTGTGGTGTTTGGCAAGTATGCCCACCACTGTTGTTGTTGTTGGCGTCCGTTAGTCTCGAGAGACGATGGATATGCGCCCATGGGGAATGTTTAGTTGATGGTTGTGCAGCGTCTGTTGTGGCTATAGAGCCCCACACGAGAGTGGCAGTCTCGATTGCATTTGCTGCATTTGAAGGCGGTGTCAACTGTGGGTTGGAGCCGCTGCTTCCTTTTTCGTTGAACCCGCTTTTCCTCGGCAAGCTGCCGCAGCTTGTCTTCACCAGTTTTCAATCCAGTGGTCAGAGCGTGTCTCCATCTGCATCTGTCCTGGGCAAGCTCTTCCCAGCTGTTGATGTCGATTTGAACAGTCTTCAGTCCCCTCTTACAGACATCCTTGAAGAGAAGGTGGGGCCGTCCTGTAGCTCTGTTTCCGGAGGCAAGTTCGGCATACAACAGGTCTTTGGGGATCCATCCATCTTCCATGCGACTTAGATGGCCAAGCCATCTGAGGCGGTGTTGACGGAGGAGAGTGAACATGCTGGAGATCTTGGCACGTTCCAACACCTCGTTGTTCATCATTCGATCACTCCAAGTGATCCCGAGTATGCGACGGAGGCAGCACATGTGGAAGGCGTTCTGTCTCTTTTCTTGCGAAGCGTAGAGGGTCCAAGTTTCGCTGGCGTAGAGAAGAGTGTTTAGCACACATGCGCAGTACACCTTTGTGTTGATGGTCAGCATGTTGTTGTTCCATACTCTCTGTGACAAACTGGCCAAAATTGTGAAGGCCTTGCCGATTCTACGGTTGATCTCAGGGTCCAGTGAGAGGTTGTCCATGATGGTAGATCCGAGGTAGGTGAACTGACTGACCACCTCTAGCACATAGTCATTGATGGCAATGCTTGGATGTTCTGCATCCTGAGCCATAACTTTGGTCTTCTGAAGACTGATTGTCAACCCGAACTCTTCGCAAGCTCTGGTAAAACGGTCAATCAGACGCTGGAGATCAGTTTCTGTGTGCGTGGCCAGGGCAGCGTCGTCTGCAAACAGCATGTCTCTAATTGTTGCCTCCTGTACCTTGCTTTTGGCCTTTAGTCGAGCCAGATTGAAAAGTCTCCCGTCAGACCGGGTGTGGAGATAGACTCCCTCTGTGGAATTTCCAAAGGTGGAAATGCCCACCACTATGAGTTGGGTATTCCAGGCTTGGTTTGCCTCCAGTTCATATCTTCCTTTCTAGATGCAGATTATACCATTAAACTTATATTTATGATACTTATACTTATTAATTATTTAGTATACCAAAGAGTGGAGGAAAAAGAAGAACAATATTGCTGAAATGCTTACAATGATGGTGGGAGTTGTGCTTCGGGATAAGACTGATGCTGAGGTTACATCATCTATTATGGGTAGCTAATGCACTATTTCATTACTTAACACATTTCCCATTCTACAACTAAGAAATACCACACTAATGGCAAATACCATAATGAAATAAATGTTCATATTTTTGAGGCTGCCTATTGTAGTCATGTGGTAGTAAGAGTGTATGGGGTAAGAAATAAAGCAGAGGTGATTAATTTACAATATGCTTTGCTTAAATGAGTCATATGAAGGAACTACTGAAGGACTGAAATACTGGACCATATCCTCAACTGACATCAGTGGAGCTATGCTGATTTACAGCAGCTGAGGATCTAGCCCATTGTCTCCAGAATGCATTCAAGTGGAATAGGAGAGTAAATACACAAGAAACCTTAGAAATAAACATGACGGAGGTGGTATGTGTGGGGAGAACAATTTAAAAAATGAGATGTTCAAAGAGTAATGTGTCATCCAAAATATGTCATCTAATGTACCACATCAAATGAATTCTAATCTTTATCACTGACGTAGTAGTGAACTGAAGACTTATACAGGAAAGGTCAGGGAGAATGGGAATTCTTACCAGTAGGGGGCACCATTTAAAACAAATGTTTACTGCATTTTTTTTTACTGCTGTATTATATTTCCTGCACTTTAAATGGGAATTACAACCAGAAGCTATGATACATTAATTAAGGATGGTTATAAATGTCAATTTTTAAAAAATGGAACCCACTGAATATTTTCCAAAATAAAAAAAGCGGCATCTTTTACTTTATGGCTTGTGAATTGTACAGTTTGATAGCAAACAAGGGGTATTTTTCCAAATGTGGGGGGATTTGATAGAAAGTCTTCTACTTTTGGTGGTGCTTTTTGTCTTACAAAAATGGTTTGGCTTAGTGACCCTAATTTTAACTAAGCTTCTTCTGTGAGTAATAGGTAAGGTAAGTTTCCTTCATGGTTATATCATACTGAAGCCTATTCAGATTTGATAACATTTTTGCTGCTGTATCTTGGCAACATGATTTATTCTGTTAACACTCAGTGTTACAGTCTCAAAAAGCTGTACCATCTGGGTTGAATTAATAGGCTACCCAGAGAAATAAATGAGAATGGCCTGCTATAATTAACATGTAGGTAAAATATATTGAACAGATTATTATAATTAATATGTCAGTTACTGATTTCATGCTAAATAGAACTGTGAACACAAGATATTAAGATTAGTTACCCTCTCAGTATGTGCCTAGTAAAATGCAATGGAAAAAATGAGATCCACAGAGTTCAGCATCAATAAAATTGACCTTAACGTTAAGAACATCAGATATGAAGCTCCAAGAAAAACAGAGACAATGTAGGGCATTATAAGATAGCACTGGCAAATTACTGTTTTTATAAATTGAGAATTAATACCAGAAAATCCCAAATATGACCGGGGTCGTGGGGGCGGGGAAGCATAAGAATGCTGAATTTACACATTGCTGAAGGTATCCGTCCATAAGATGGACAGAGAGGACAGATTTGTTTATTATACCTGCCTTAGTAATCTTGGCTGGTACTATGTAAAATGCAAGATAGAGTGGAAAACCAACAAAGGACATATGGATGTGATCAGAATTCATGGAGCATAGGCACACACATACTGCATCTTCGTGTAGAATAGATATAGTTTTTATGTTGGCAGCTGCTTCATGAGACACAGAATAACACTAGTTAGTTTATATGGAACACGGATGGAAAAAAACCTCACTGTTCTTTTAAGTGACTTCCATGACAAATTTGCCTATCAAGATTATTAAGCTCCATTTCTTTAGATGCCTCTGGGAAAGGCAAAATTCATCTTTGCTGACGATCTCTTGGGTTTTTTCAGCTGAACTGAAGTTAACGGTACCCGCTGGGAGATCTCCAGTACACAATTCCAGTATCATAGAGTTTTCCTATGATATATTTATGCCTCCTTCATTTCACTGGTGAGCCAACAAGAAATATATGGTCTCTAGATAATTAAAGACGAGTATCTTAGGAATGTATGTTGCCCATATTATATTAACTTTGTCACAAATGAAGTATGGCCGTCCATCGCATACAATGAAGATGTCACGGAATCATGTGTGTTTTCATGGGACTGTATAAACATACTTTCAAAAGAGTCCCCACCCCCTAGTTGCCCAATTAAGGCATTTGGGTCTCCAGATTTTCTTTAAACTGTTATTATTTAGCAAGTTTAATACAGTAGGGCAGTGTTTCCCAAACTTGGGACGCCGCTTGTTAAGGGAAAAACAAACTGGCCGGGCGTGCCAGGGGCTATCTGCCGCATCCGCAGGTTCGGCCGATCGCGGCTCCCACTGACTGCGGTTCACTCTGTCCAGCCAATGGGGGCTAGGGGAAGCAGCGCGGGTCGAGGGACGTACTGGCCACCACTTCCCACAGCCCCCATTGGCCGAGCACAGCAAACCGCGGCCAGTGGGAGCCACGATCGGCCGAACCTGCGGACGCGGCAGGTAAACAAACCGGCCGGGCGCGCCAGGGGCTTTCCCTGAACAAGTGGCATCCCAAGTTTGGGAAACACTGCAGTAGTACATAAAGGCCAACTGAGAATTCGGGGAGCCCTGTGCTAGGCACTGTACAAATATAAAATTAGAGAGCTCCTTCCCCAAAAAACGTACACCTAACTAGACAAGACAGACACAGGGTAGATGAAAGGGGTCAAGGGGGTGTTTAAAAAAAGTTTTAGAAATAGGAGTTTAAACATGCATAATTAAAATGCCCACCTTAATAGGGACAGATTGTTACTGGCCCTAATGTGGATATATAGGGTAAGATCTTGTAAAAACCTAGTCTCTGAGTAGTCGTCCTCATCACCCCAAAAGAGCAGAGTCCCAGCTTCTCCCAGATGCAGCCCAGATCCACTAATGAGAGTATTTTGAACACCCCCAAAGTGCGTATTCCCCCTTCACACCAAGGAACTCAGAGGCAGAAATCCTCTTGCAATTCCTCTTGCAGCCCTACAGGTCTTCCAACAGAGGGCTGTGCATATACTACTACATTTTGGGACCTGATCGAACTTTCAGGGAATAGGAGGCTTTCCACTCACTTTAAACTGGGTAGGAACAGATCCTTTCAAGCAGTTTTGAAAATCCTATCCTTCATGTTTAAGAAGAAAAACAAATCAGCACAATGAATTGTCTTTGCATTATGCACAGTTACAAGAGTGAAATGATATCTAGTAATAAGAAGATTCAAAGATATTATGATGAATAAGCAATTATGAAATTTTAATAAATAATAAAATGGATAATGGCACAGAGAAAGCAAATCAGACATTCCTACTAGCTCTGCTGTCTCATACAAGAACAAGAGAAAACCAGTTGATATTTAAAGGCTGCAAATTTTTAAAGATAAAAGGTCATTTTGCAAAATACATAATTAACCTCTGGAACTCCCTGTGGGTGGATGTTTTAAACAGTTTGTTAGGAATCACCCAATACAGTGCTTGGTACCTTGTAGAAAGCAGCCAGTATCTTTTATGATTTGGCTATTTTATTTGTGTGTATTTATATATATATATATATATATATATATATGTGTGTGTGTGTGTGTGTGTGTGTGTGTGTGTGTGTGTGTGTGTGTGTGTGTGTGTATACACACACACACACACACACACACACACACAAATACGACAGTATTCTACAATAATAGGTCAAAGTACCACAATCTACAGTAGTTAGACGGGGTTGTTAGTTATAGAATTAGAAAACAATGTGAACAAAAGTGAAAATCAAGGTTGCAGCAGACTATGCCCCATCCACCCAAAGCAGGGACTAAGAAGTGAAGGGAATCTTTCATATTCCCTACAACACTGTCGATAACATGTTCCATAAGACTTGAACTTCCAGCTCCAACAAATACCCCAAAACAAATACATACTCCAGATTCATCAAACTTGCACTATAATGCAAAATCTTGTCAATGGCCTCATATGCTTTCATATTAACTATGTCAACAGATCAGCACGTCTGACTATCACACATTCCATGCACTTGGGAAGTTATTTTGCTCCAACACTGTTGGGGTCACTGTTAAGGTTTTGGCAAAATTAGGGGCATTATGATGTTTACTATTCTATATTGCTTAAACACATATGTCAGAAGCAACACCTATGCTAAAAACTGAGCTTGTCTTTTAATACTTGTGTCTGTACATAACAGCCAAAGTGACTACTTTGTCTCCCTTCTCACACTCTTCCCCAGCATTGGTGGAGACCTGAAGTAAAGTGGATCAGCATATTAAAGATTTCTTTGAAAGCCTCACTTTTTATTTTCCTGTTAAGTTTTCACAAGAGCCTTTTTTCTACGAGTGTGAATGTAACAGTTGCTCCCGATTATCTTATTTTTAGATGATTCTTAAATGCATCAAAAATGAAAGCGAAAACCCCTCTACGTGTATAAATGAAAATGGAATGCATCAGAAAGGAAATCAGTTGGAGACTGAGGAGTATTTTGTTTAGTATCCTGTTGTCGGAGATCAGGACGTGGGTGGTCGTGCCTAGTGATTAGGACAGGAGTTGGCAGCAAGGAACAGAAGCGCAAGGTCAGATCCAAAGGCAGAAATCAGGAGTTGAAGCCAAGGGTCAGAGCCAGGATACCTGGAGTGAGGCAAGGCAGGGCATGGATGGGCCCAAGGCAGACGCAGGACTGGAAAAAAGCAGGCACAGAAGCTAACACAGCCATGGGCAAATGCTTTGAGGAGTCACTGTGCAGCTGCTGGGCTTAAGAGCTGGTCTGCTGACTCTTCCAACCAGTCAGGCAGTGTAGCCAGTCAGGCAGCAGGCTCCAGACCAGCTGTGCTCGTTAGGTTGCCCAGAGACTGGCTCTGCTGCGGGCCTTGGTTCCTAACGCCTGCAACTTAGGGACATTATTGGGTGTGTCCCTATTAACATATTAGTCTATTAGTACATGCCTGAAGCGGGTTTGGAGAAACAAAGCTATGCATGAAAGGAGAAAGGAATATAATATTGCAGTTCTTTAAGACTACTGAGAGATGAAACACTTCAACTGTTGAATTATCTATTGTATCCAGTGCTTGGCAGTCATAGACCCAGCAGGTGAGTCTACTTTGCCATAAAACATAAGGAAAAAGATGAAGAAAAGGGTATTTGGATCAGGTGGATGGCACCGCGATAACAAGGCATGATTGGGGGAGTGGGCAGTCTTACAAAAAACCTGCTATTACAATGGAGGATTTTTTTAAACCAAAGCCTGATAGATGTGAGATCCTGCTTTGTTCTCCACTGCCTTGTGTGTCCCTTTCTGAGCCCTATTATCTTCCTCCTGTCTTCTCTCTCTTTCCTTTTCACCTGATCCTAAAATCCGCTGATCTGCACAGCACCACCATGGTGAGATGAGATGGCCCATCCAAATCTGCTTACCCTGAGGAGGACTAGGGAGGTGCGTTGGGGTCCAGAGCAACAGCTATCATGGCCAACCTGTCAGCCATCAGTAACTGACCCACTGCCCTGTATCCTGATAACACCTACAAAAGACGTGTTTCCCCCATCTTCATATCCTCTCTCTTCCCTCCCTGTTGAGTCGGTCTATGTTGTTAAAAGCAGGAAAATGGCTATCATTCCCAACTCAGAACTGAAGTACAGAAATAACCCTTTCTTCCCCACCAAGAAGGACTGTTTGACCAAATAAGACACTTTGACCAGGCAAAAAGCACTTTGATAGGTTTAGATCGATTGCTTTGCATAATCACTCCATTTCAATGCGGCTTTGCCTTCTTTAGATTTTTTTTCTCTTCTGTGTTTTTTAAGCAGAGGAGGGTCTAACATGGAGCAGGCTGGGGCCCTGGCTGGTGCACTGATGCACCCCCACTGGAGAATCAAGATCTAGTGTCACAGCAACAATATTTCACGCAGTGATGGTAAGAAAATGTTTTCTTTTTCTCCCCCAAAATCTCTATTTAAGGGCCCCAAAAAGTTGATGGGTGGAATGATCCAGCCTAACAACATTTTGCCCACCAATTAGGTTTAATTTCCACAGCACCAATTTTGGTCCATTGGACTTCGACTCCTCTTGTTTACCAGTCATAATCTTAACCCAGTCCATAAGTGGTATCAGTAAATGTTCTCTCTTTACATTAAATTCAGTCTTGCTGTCTCCTTCTCACGTCTTTTCTTAGCCAGTTTTATATAACAGGTCAGTGTGACAATGCATGAATTATTACCCACTTCTTTTCAGTTAGGCAACCAATGAAAAGCAGGCCTGCTAGGCCCCAATTATTGCCACAGGTCCCAATTCACAAAACACATACACACATGCTTAAGTCCCAACAGGGATGGTTTGCTGAATCAGGACCACAGTGTCATAAAATCATTGCTTTTCCACAGTTCTTTGAAAGTGTTCTAGATCAGCGGGGAAGTGTTGCTGGAGGTGGAAGTGGAGGAATGTAAGGTGGTCAAGACTAAATAGTGGTTTGTTTTTCAGGAAGACATTTTCAAAAGAAACATTTCTGAAGATCCGTTTGCAAGAAGATCCATCTGCCTGAGATCCCTGCTTTAAATAAGTGTGCAATTTGAAGCCTGTATCGGTGCATTCAGTTATCATTATTGTATGTGCCAATGTGTAGCTAGAGGCTTAAAAAGACCTTTCTGCCTGCAATCCCCTGGAGTTGAATGCACAGTCACAGGAACAGTGAGTGCAAACACAGATATGTAACTGCATGCACGAATTTGCATATATATCTCGGGCCTCATTTCTTTGAAAATTTGGCCCTTAAAATTTACACTCGGTCCCTGTGCTCAGCAGTGCTTCCTGAGTGGCTGAACAACTTCAGTATTGAGCATCTGTTAGCAAACAGCTAAAATGGGAGCAGTTTGATGGCCTGTATCTACATTCTTCAAAAGTTCAGTACTTATTGGGAAAAATAGGTTTCTTGCATTTTAAATAGAGAATGAATAGATTAAATAACTTTTATCTTTCCATAATTCTGACCTAGATGTTTCTTTCTGGGCATACCATATGCATCATAGGATATTACTACACTGCTGCCAAATTGAGGACTTTCCTAGTTAGTTTATATTATTTATTTATTCTTATTGCACAGCAACTCTGCAGGGTGCTTTACCATGTGTAAAATATGCTAAACAAAGAACATTATCCTTTACTGAAGGGTTTTGCACTCTGAAAGCATGAACAAGTACCAAACAATGAAAAGCTACATTATGGTTTTCTCTGATAAACTGACCCTAATATTTTGGGTGCCTGACTTATTTTCAGAGATGATTAGCCTACCCAAAGGAGAGAGTAGAACATACTTTGTTTTGATCGAAAATATGAGTTTCAATAGTCCGGATGGCCAGGTAGGTATCTTGGTCAATTTTATATCTGACATTTGTTTAAAGACTGTTGCATTGTCTGCCTGCTGTGTTTTTCCACTGAAGTATGGAACAGCACTAAATGGATAATGCTTTCAGCATGGGCTGCTGGCAGTGTGATGCTATAAAGTTAAACAAGATTGTTATCTTTATATATTGCTCTATACTTGAACACATTTGTTTAGTTTAGATTTTTACATTGATATTTGGTTGCTGTGATTACACCATGTGTACTTGTTAAAAAGTCAGGTTCATGTGGAATAGGAGTATGCACTTTTATCTACGTGAGTTTTTTTAATCATAACAGTTTCCCTTAAACAAGCTTCTTCTGCTATCACGGCTTATGGCCAAAGGATAAATACAATCACATATACTGAAATAAATTAAGGGACAGTTAGCAATATGCCAAGAATGATTTGCTGATGGAAGTTTATTAACAGCCCAAAACAACTTATATTAAGATGGATATAGTTTGTATGTAGGTATACTTGCCACATCAGTACAGTACACAACATTACAAGCATTTATTTAATACTTTTCATCTGGTATCTGGGCACCTTACTAGGCTAAAGCTGAGGAATTCAGAATCTCAAGAAATGAGACCAAAAAGTCATGGGCCAGATCCTTCAGATTAAAACGTTAAAAGCAGAGAGATCCAAAATGACATATTTTCTTCTAATATTTTTTCACTATTGCAATCAGTGCCAGGAGCCAATTTAACCTCCTTTTGGTTATAAAGAATGTAAGGGGATATCACCTAAAACACCTCCACTATAAAGGATATATTTTAGAAATACAAGGTGAGATCATACTCCCATTTTAATATTTGGAAAAAACATTCTAGAGGAGCAAGAATCTAGAGTGTGGGCTGAGCAGTCCTTACAGAGGAATTGTATGAGCAGCTATGCAAAAGGAGAAGGTTTGAGATGATCTTTGTTACTTTGTTGTTCTTTTCCCATAAAGCCAAATACCAGATAGGGGCAGTGGGGGAGCCAGGTTTTGCAACTGGACGGGCAGTTTTCATTGGTGCTGCCAATTTCAATGATACCTATTGGCTTGCTCATTTCACATGTTTTTATGCCTGTGTATTTCACAAATTAACATGCCTACTGCATTTTACATCCCTGCACCACAATCCTAATCCTGACCCAGTCTGGAGGGGAGGCCCGAGGTAGGTGGGGGAGGGGGAGCTGGAGAGTGACTCTCACTGCACTTTCCCAGTAGCTTTCCTGTCCCACTGCTCCCCACTCCGGGCATTGCAGCCCAGCACACAAGCGCAGCATTCAGGCTTGGGCTGGCCACCTCTTTCTCATGAGGGGTGGTGATGCCAAATTTGAGTAAGTGACATTGTGACATAACACACAGGTGATCCTGTGTGCCATGATGCAACACCAACACCCTCAGCGGATGGGATAGGGCCCACCGCTGCCAGGTGAGTATGAGGCAGGCTCGCTCTCGAGCCCCATGTGAAAATTCGTGCTGTACACCTACTTTTCAATTGAATAATTGGGTGCCATGTATACATCTAAAGACCACTGGGGAGCAGTCATCCCCTGCCACCTATTTGATCGGCCATTGACTTGGGGGTGAGTTTCAACTTTTCATCCACTGTGGACTGTGTCTACAAAGCTGGTTCAGAAAGAACCTGCTCAGAAGAATATACTAAAAACCATCAAAGGACTTGTATAATAATTAAAATGAAAATAATCCAATAATTTAAAAAGCCATGCACCATGTTCTGATTGCAGATATACCCTGACAATGCCAATGGAGTCAGTGAAGACTGTGCATGTGCTTTTGTGAGCTGAATTGTCCTTAGGTCTTTGGGGGAACTCATACGCTAGGTATTCATTCGTTTAAAAGTTGCCAGTAGTTTCCCTCTGTTTTAAAGGCAAGTCTTTCCCTGTGTTCCTTGTTCTTAATTAGAATAGCTGAGAGCAAATATGCAATAGGTATCTATGGTCAGTATTTTAAAAGATTTGCAAAGCTTTGACTGGCTGATGCATTAAAAATAATGAAGATCTTTCTTTAATTGTTTTTAGAAACTAAATATACGAGTAGGTACCAGTGTCCTGTTCCTGATCACAGAGAAATCTACTGGTTTGTAGGTATCACATTTCTAAACAACTGAACTATGTTTTTTCCCTAATTTATTTAATAATCAGCTAATTCTTTTGTTCTTTAGAACAGTGGTGAGAATCAATATATAGTTATTCTAATGGAATAAAATAATTGAAATTATAATAAAATACACGCCTCACTAATGCATGATCCCAGCACCCTGGAAATAAAGTATAAGGAAGAACTTTATTATTTATTATTCGTTTGTATTGTGGTAGTGATTGCACCCCAATCAGGGCTGGGCAATGCACAAATGTAAACAAAAAGCTGGTCCAGCCCCGAAGAGCTTACAAACTAAGTATAACATGAGAGATAACAGGTGGGGGAAACACAAGGTAACAATAAGACAAATTATTGAACAGCATGATAAGCAGCTGTCACAGTTCATGAATTGCCAAACCATTGTCGAGTCTCTCCACTGAACTATACAGTGGTTAAACTCTACTGGGTTTTACAATATTATTTAGGCCACTGGAGGGCTCCCATATTGTTCCATAAAGATCTTGGTAAAGGATCAACCATGTGAATATACAGGTTATAAAAGTGTAACCCTGGTTCCTACCAAGGTCAGCATGCATGGACAATTACATGCAAACAGACTCCATTTACTGTGCATTTGCTTCATCTTCAATTAAAAGGTGAGAGGAAGAAAAAAAACCTTCCCTACATTTGGTCTATACATTTCTCCATAAATAGGACACCTATTCAAACGATGTCCTTTGTACGCAATGGTAGGGATTAGGTCTGTACAAAAACACAAAAGGAATAAAGTATCAGTGTTTCATATTGTCAGGGCAGCACCCCAGATTTCCTGTCAAGTTCAGTCCTGTATAGGCAATAATAACCATTACTGGGCTCCTTGGTTTCCAGTCACTGCTGTGACTCTCAATACAATGAATGTAGCAAAGAAAACATTTAAAATTGCTGATAAAAATCCTTTAGTTTTCTGCCTTTGAAGAAGTGTCGAGAGAGTTTCTGACAGACGGGAGTAATTTCAATGAAAGGGATAATGGGAAGTATATTGGATGACAAGGAGGATGGAGGGCAGGAACTGCAACAATACGATTTAATTAAACTAAAGAACAAGCTCCAGCCGTGCAGTATACGCTGGGTTTATATTTTTTTCTAAGGACAGGCAGGAAAAGTCTAATGTAGACTATTGAAGATAAAAAATATAACCATTGGGACATATATTGATCTTCGACTCAAAAGCTGATATTCTATTGAATATCTCCCATTCTTTCTGACAATGCACGTTCGGTAACACACTGTTGAGGAAACCAGAAAGAGTGCAGTAGATGGTGTGGCTAAAATAGCACCCTCACACAGCGATCTCACTTTAGATTATGTAAGATGATCGATGCTTGGAGGTATTGCATGGATGACACACTCAGCTAAAACGGGAATTTGAAAAAGAAGCAACAGATCTGGAATCAGAACCCATTTCAACCCAGACATTCTGCTTAAGTCCAATGATGCCATTGCTGTGATATGTCCCTATTTGTTGTTGTTGCTGTTTTTTTGTATATCAGATGCATTTGACTGGAAAAGTTGTTGCATTGTGATTGCCCTTTCAATTCAAAATGTATGCAGACAAAAGTAAACACACATGCAGTTTAGGACCTGTCATGACTATTTTTCACAAGAGGGAAAATTTCCCATGGAAAGCACTCTAGCATCAATCCTTTTTTTTCTCCTGCTAGCCCTCCCTGTTTCTAACACTGCTTATGAACCCTAGTTGAAACCTTCAAAGTGCCGCAGTATGCGTCAGATAGTGGGATTTTGCCCTCAATCTTGTCTGTTTCAGATGTGAATGGTTCATCCTGTATTTGCTGATGATACAGAGGGCACATTGGCATTCAATATGTCTGTCAACCTCCTCTTGCCCCCAAATTTTCCACCTTCCACTTGCTTTTCCCACTTATCTTGTGAGGGAAGCATGTAGAAGAATTGTTTTGGTTACTTATGAGTTTGGATGGAATTGCATTAAATAGCCATGATGATATTGATATAAATTAACTTCAGACAGTTAAGGGATATTATCTACAGGGGAGATTTGCCCCAGTTACACTCATCAACCCCTGCACTGCAACATCTTAGCATGGACAAGCCACAAACCACAATTGTCTCCAGTGCAGCTTACCCCAGTTTTGAAGCAGGACTAAGCTGCATTGGTGCAAATAGTGTGGGTGGTAGCAGCTTTGCCAGCCTAATCTAGGGATTTGCACTGCAGCAGCTGCACTACTGAGTGGCCACCGATAGCTAGAGCCTTAGAAAGACAAATCATTTAGCGCTGCAAACTCTTTGTTGAAGATGGCTTCATGACAATACTTTTCCTATATTGATGGCTTCATGACAATACTTTTCACATTTCATCTCTGGATCAATCATTGCATTACTTGTTCCACATTAGCTAAACACTAGCGCTGAGAAATGCAAATAATGTTTTATGATTTGGGCTCAATCCCAATTTCATTCATCTGACGTAGTCAAAACTCTGCTAGTCTTGCCTTCAGTAGTGTTATGTCGGTTTATGCCAAGTGGGGTTCTGGCCCTATAAGTAATCAGGGGATAGCACTTGTATATTAAAAATTGCTGGCCAAACAAACCAAAGACTAGCATTATAATTATGGCTTTCTAATCCCAATATGCTAAGGCTTACATTTACAGTGTGCCTGACCGTGAAAATTAGTATTTTGTAGGACTACTGATTAATTCATAGATGTATATGTAATTTACTGCCACTGTTTGCCATTCATGCAACCAAAGTAGCAGTATTGACAGAGAGGATTATCATAATGTGATAGTATAGTGTATGCAGAGGTAAAGAGGATATTCCATATACAGTACTAATCCTTTTATACACCTTGTTTTTTCACAGTTGTTTTCGTTGCTTTTCTTTCAAGAAGAGAAATAACATTAACAAAACCCTAGATATTGACTCTCGAGGAGTGATGCCACCTGCTCTTATTGGCTGCATGTCCCAGAAATACTTATGGGCATTCTCCAAAGTGTGGCTTAGATGTTTTTTTATTTCTGAGACTACATCAACAGGCAATTATGTACCAGCCCTAAATTGCACTAATCAGGGAAACCAAACACATTTCTATCCTTCATTTCTAGAGTATGCTAACGTATTTATAGCTTAGCAGAAATCATGGGAAGATAATGAAACAATAGAGGTCTAAGTCCTTAACAATGGCATAAAAGTAAGTTACTCTGTGGACATTAAAGCGCAATACCTCAGTACAGTACAAATCTATCCTATTTGGCACAATTATCTCAACAGCAGTATAGCTCCATATTTAAACTAAGGCAATTATTTATGGAGTTAAGACATTCATGTCAGTAAGGTATAAAAAGGAAATGAACTACTGATTATGCTTGTGACTCCCATGATGAAAAGTCAAAAAAAACCATAGATAAAACCTCAATGTCTTATCATGCAAAAATTGAGTTGTGGCTCACCTTTGCCTCACTACAACTCGCCTTATTAGCCATCCACACAAAAATGGTTACTCGAGAGAGGGTGATGATTGGGAAGGTTGTCCACGTCAAAATACACGTCAATAGTAGTTACAGGGTTAAACAGTACATGCTGTTTACTACTTCAGTTGGTCAAATTAACAATTCATTCCACTTCCCAGTGGAAGCTGTTCTGCTTATTTGCATAGAATGCCAATTTCTGTTCTCTTCCATGTGTTTTTAATAGACTGTTTTGTCACCTCACAGGTCAGTAACACAATGATAGCAGCTGATACCAGGATCACTGCACAGTTTAAGTCCTTTGAAATCATTGTCTAAATTTTCTTTAAAAGTGGATTCGATTTGATTTACTCTCCTCTCTAGGTTAGGGCTGTCAGGTGTTCCCCAATCCCTACCGTTATCAAAAGTATTCAGGCTCAAAATGTCAAGAGTATCCAATATTTTTGAGCGCCTCAATTTTTGAGATGCTTCAGGCCTGCCTGGAGTGCTGAGAGCCCACCATTCCTATTGCATGGTGTGGAGGAAATTCACATCAGTAAGTTTACAAAAAGACTAGATCCTCTGACAGTGTAATCAAGCTCCATGATGTAAATTATTTTTTTACCAAAACTCAATATTCACGAAACCCCAGTCATGTTCCCAGGGACAAGTGCACGTAGCTAATGTAAGTATCTATTAACTTTTGTAATGAGTTAAAAGTGCTAAAGGAAACTAAATATATAAGGGATAAAAATTCATGTTCTCCATTCAGTTCAAAGTAGACCAATTATAGTTAATGGAGACAATTTCATCCTGGAATTTAAATCGGTGGAATTACACACTAAGGGTGAATTTGGCCCAATGGGTCAAATTATTTCAAAGGCCTCAAAAATATACCTTTAACTTTGCATATAAACAAACTGAAGGCCCCAAGAACTCTTTTTGTAAAGAAATATATTCTTTGCATACAAACAGGCATGCCAATACATATTATAAGAATATTATTATTTATTTGTAACTAGGAGCTCTGGTCATGGACAAAGATCCCATTTTGGAAGCCCTTTGATAAACTGCTCATATAATAAATTATTAAAATAGATTGAAGCTTACTGAATAATTAATTTGGGTTGTGTTTTACACTGTGATGCTTCTTTTTTTCCATGATGGAATTGTCATGAATTCATTTCTAATTAAGATCTTTTCCTCCTAAAACTAGATCAGCTTTGTACAGACTTGCTGGTTCCAACTGTGGAAACATTTTTGATGGAAGACATACATAGGCCAAGAAGCATCTTTGAGGGTTACTGGAAAATTAAAATTAAATATTAGAGGAACCCACCTAAAAGCAACACAAAAATAAATTATCTTGGTTTCCCATTATAGGATGTTATTGGTTAAAAAGTTGAATTTGGACACTTCAATTTTGTGCAGATGTGTCTTCTATGCTTACTGTTCTAATAATATAACTGTTAAATGCAGTTGAACAAACGGCATGACAAGAAATTGTTAACTACATACTTCTTTGCGGGCAGTAATTCATATTTAATAGCTGCAGTCATTTTATTGTTCGGACTTTTATTATTTTTCCTACTGGGCTCTTTATCTTCTCTGTCCCTTTAAGTTTAGGTTACTTTTCAATGCAACAAACTGTTGGGACACAACGGTTAAATAATGTGAAATTGCACTGATGCCAGTGAAATAAAAGTGAGTTTTACAAAACCAAGTTCCTTGCCTGAACATAATAACAGTAAATTTCTAGGGTCCTCCAGTGCAATATCCATTAGATTTATTATGTTGCAATTCCCAATCCCACTAGTTCTGCCTGAGGGTGAGTATATTACATTTCATCACAGTTTCATTTTCTCCTACAGATGAGAAATGGGAATGCTATTGCAGTTATGTAGCATGCATGTGTTAAATCTGATCTCTAATAAAATCAAACACATCACAACTCACAGCACTTTAGCACAGCGTCGGCAAAATGAAACACCATCTGTCATCATGTAGAGATTGCCTTATTGTAACACAAAATCAAACTGTTCAGTGTGAACATTGTTATTTAATAAATGGATAAATGGAAACTGATAATTATGCTCTTATATATTTTAAATGATTAGTTAAAGCTACAACAAGTGCAGTATAATTTATCAATTAGACATTATAGACATTACACTAACATACAGTGCAAACATCTATAAGTCACATCAAAATTTTAAATGCATTTAGTAGGAGTGAAATAAATATAAGATAAATACACTTACAAAGACCTGCCAAAATGTGGGATAGGGATAAGGATAGGATTTGAAGATAGAAACAATCATTCTCAGTACTGATTAGCCAATTGTAGCTTCCAATAAATAACAGTTGAAGGATATGTTGTTAAAAAAAATAGCTACTAGGATGATGTTGGAAGGTTTTGTGACAGAATTAGCTTTGTATTAGGATCTTGCTGTACTGTCTGTTTAATGTTATACTGTGCAGCGGTTAAAGGTTAGCTGTCTTTCCAAATAAAAACCTGATTTCTAGAAGTTTCTAGTCTGGCCCTTTTAATTAATGTCAGGCTGAAGTATCAATTGGCATATTTGCTGTTAGCGTGAGCTAATTTCATTCTCTTAAACAAAATGGGATTATTCAGTTAAGCGGTTTCTTAGTGTTAGCACAATAAAAAAAATTGGGGGTTCTAAAATGGTAATTTAAAAAATCTTAATTTGACAGCTAAAATGTAAGTTTCTTGTAATGTAGATGGTGCCTTTTGCTATGATAAACATGAAAACCTCCAGGATATTTACCTTCAAAAAGTAGCTGTGCATGCACAATGTGAAGTTGTCAGAGTTATTACTCTATCTACAATGATGATAATACAGTCTGATGAAATCTTAACAGTTCCATTGTCCTCATATCATGTCAAATGGACCCACGGGTCTGATAAGATGTCAATAGAAGTGTCTCAGACACTAAGAGTGACATTGTGTGGTGTCTGAAGGAACTGATACAATGCCAATGAAAACTTCCATATTTATGAATGTGGGAATTTTGACCATTCTATTGACATTGTATCATGAACTGGAGTACCATTAGTAGTCCAGGAGATGTGTACCATGCAATGAATACATTCATGAATGTTCTGCTGATATTGGACTCAAAGGTGTTATAGAAATATTAAAATGTCAGTGGATTTGTTATGTCTTTGTTCATGTTTGCCTTATTTTTTACTGTGTTTTTAAAATATTTAAAATTATAGGGCCTGTTCTGAAAATTGCACTGAGTTCTATTATGTATGAGCAAATTGTGCTACTGATGTGCCCGTTGGATATTGGAATACACAAAAGAACTGTAGAGCACACAATTAGACATTTGTGCATACAACTGCTTGATTGGTGTACACAGTCACATTAATTGCTTTGCAAACATTAGACTCTCAGTTGCATGATGTCTGATGGTGTTTGGTTGGTTGGGTTTTTTTTAACAAACAAGGTCCAGAATGAACAGAGCTAAAAATGTTGACAACATAAGTGACATTAAGAATTTCAGCAGTTATTGTTTTTTTCCGTTTGCCCTGTTGCTACTAGATATTTAGGGTGACATGGATGTGTCCCATTTTGGCTGGGACCGTCTATTTTTAAGTCCTGTCCCGGCCATCCTGACTTTTTTGGTAGTTGGCAAAAGCAAATGGGACAAATGCCGACTTTTGTCAAAAAGGTGGAGTGCAGTGTGGAGGAATGTGCAGGGGGCAAGCTGTGATGCTAGCCATTTGCGGGGGAGGGAGCAGGCAGGGCTCCAGGGACCAGCAACCCCAGGCTTGCAGGGGGTGGGGAGAGCAGGTGGGGTTCCAGCAACCCCAGCCTTGCTGGGGTGGGGAGAGGGGGCAGGTAGGGTCCAGCAACCCAAGCCTCATGTCGGGGGAAGGGGCTCAGGTGAGCAGCTCGGGCCAGCCTCACGTGGTGTCCCATTTTCACTTTGGGAAATATGGTCACCCTATAGATATTGGAATATGTATATATGTCATATACAATTACCTACCAGACAAGGCCCCTATAAAACTTAGGCACCAAATGGAAAAATAAAAATAACATTCATATAGCATGCTTCATCCCAAACCATTCTCAAAGCGCTATAAAATCAATAGTCATTTTCCCTAAATGCAGTCACTTGCATTGTGATACACAGCAGTTGTTTAACAGCTCATATTAACACTACACAGCAGTCAGCTGGGCAGGCAGCAAAGAAGAATACCCAACTGAGTTGAAAGTGAAAAGAGAAATTACACAATCAAAATATAATTACCCAGCCCAGAATTGGGCCAGGAAACCATCACCAAGGCATCTTGAATCACCACAATAAGTCTGGAACTTGATTTTATAGCTCCTCCAACCAAGAGATAGCACCTCAATCAGCATGGAACCCTTCAAACCATGCTGGAACATTTTGTTCAGTACAGAGTTGAGAGGGAAATTAAGGTTGGTGTTTCATCCTTATTTGTAGCTGTCTTTGCTCTTGTTAGTTGAAATTAGATTCTCAGCATTAATTTAACACAGTGTTTTTGTGTTGATTATATCAGATTAGGAAGTTATACAATTGGATATGAGGCTTTTGAGAATACTGAGAATGTCTGCACACAGGGAACACTGATATACTTTCCATATGTGCTTCATTTATTAAACCTGTTATACAAGGGAGTCCTTAGAGGAGTAACATCTTTCTAGGGAGGCTCTTGGGAATTGGTTGCTAGGAAGTTACATATGCAAGCGTTTTTAATGAGATTTAAAGTATCATGCATTTTATATTATTTTCTGCATTTAGGATGTTCACCACTATTTGGCTTATTTTATATTTCAATTTTGCATTTGTGACATGCAGCTTGTTTGCATACAAAACATCTTTTTTAAAGAATTCCCTGAGAAATTTGAGAGAGAGAACATTTCACATTTCTGCCTTAAAAGAGAAAGCTCATATAGTCTTTTTCTCTATTGACATGCCTGCTGCAGGCAGTCATTCACAGAGAATTTGTTTCCACCAACTTAAAAAAGAATTAATCGTGGCCTGTAATTAACGTGAGTGTTGTGTGCTTTCTCTAATGTTGGTTCTAATAAGCATTCTCCTGACTTTATGTTCAGAAAAGATGTTTAATGTCAGTTCTGTAAGTTTTATTCCACTGATAGTTATGGAGGTAGTGTTTAAAGAGAATATTTTATAAGGACCCTTTACCAGCTCCTTTCACTTTTTAACACTAAATAGAGGCAGCCATTTCTCAAAAGAAATTCAGAAACTATTTAGTTTTAATTGCCCATCTTAAAGTGGCAAATCATTATGTAAATGTGCAACACTGAATTGGCTTTACATGTAGCCCTTATCCAATCTGCATAATAAAAAGCAGGAGTCAAAGGTCAAAAAAAAGGCAGCAAACATATTTCTGTTGAAAGTGGAGACTGATAAAGCAAATTAAGATGGTAGCTTTAGCTTAAGGAACTGTTTTGATCTGCAAATAGTTTGGGAAATTAGGTTTTAAACATTCATTGAAGACAATAGGATGTGTTGTTCACCAACTTCCTTAACATTTAGCATGCTAGTGTGTGATGTACTGAATTTTCAACAACTGCTCAGATTACATTTAAGATATAATAGAGTATGCACTAGTTTCTGTAGATGTGCAGCTATTTTACTGTTTTACCTTTAGAACATAATCTGAGAGCTTTGAAAAGGGACAATTAATCAGCTGTAATATAATTTATACAAATATTCAAAATGCAACAATAGGTTAAATTCAGATTACTGCAAAACTATTATTCCTCAATCAAATCTCAATATTGTTTTCTTCATATTCTCTCTCCTCATTCATCACCTATCAAATGCACTGTAATTTATCCTTCTCCTGCATTACCTGCAATGACTGTAAAGCATTTGTTGGAGGATTGCTAACCCAAGTATCATTCATGTTTAGTTACCCAGCTTTGGAAGCAAAACTGAAGATACTTCCCAGTATGGCGGAGCAAAATGCAAAAGCTAAGACTGGGTCATATTTTCAAAAGTAGTCTTTATGCAATGTATAGACTTTCATGGTTCAGGGTGCAATTCAGGCCAGTAAGAGGTTGTTCATCACTTGCCCTGTAACCCTAGGTATCTTGCAATTCTTTGCTGATGTAACTCATCACCTCAGGCACTCACAGCTAGCTACAAGCCTGCAGGTCACACCCTGAGTATCTGTCTTTATAACCCAGATGAAATCTCTCTTCCCTGCTAGAAGCGGTCTCTTCCCCGACTTGTTAGCTTTGTTTACCTTATATGTAAATGAACCTTCATTGTCTCTGCCTGGTGACTGGGCTGGACAAACAAACACACATTCCTTTGACTAAGGAAGACTGGGTTTATACATTGCTTGCCAAACAAACATAATTTTAGCACATCTTCATAGCTCTTAATACACACCACATGTATATACCATGTGAGAATACTAATGATCAGTGAGTTATGAGTTTTCCATTGATATGTTACATGACCCCTTTTAGATAGAGATTATAACCATAGTGAGTTGGAGTACACTGAATTGGTCAGACCAGCTGAAACTCATTACCTGATACCAGTGAGCCCCTTGTCCTCTGTCACTGGGATGCTTTTAGGATGACATGCACCCATAATGTTTTGCATATATTAAGTAGCTAGACATCTAAGCCAAAATGTTCAAAACTGTTCACTGATTTGGGGTGATTCAGTTTTTGGTTGCCCAATTTGAGACACTGGAGTCAGATTTTTAGAGGTATTTAGGAGATTAAAGATGCAGACAGTGAGATTTTCAAAAGCATGTAGGAGACTAAATCTTCATTTCAATGAGCTAGGCATCTAGTGAGATTTTCAAAAGCACCTATCTGCATGTTTTAAAAATGTAGGGGCCTGATTTTCAGAACTGCAGAGCTTCATTGCTCCCAGTGAAATGAAACTGTTTTCTACATATGGTGGAGGGGAAAAAAGAATCAAAAATTAAATTGCGTTAGTACCATTTGCATGTTACCTTCAAAGTTACCCCTAGAAGGTCATACAGAAAGCACAAATATTGGACTTACAGTCTTATCTCCATGCATGTTAATTTATGCAACTCAGTCTTTGTGAATCAAGTTGAGATCACAGAATTTACAAAAAATACAAATATTGACTTAGAAACCCTCTCTTATTTCATCACTTTCCACCAAGTCATGCAGCTATGTCCATGGGAATTTCTGGTATGGTAAAACAAGTGAGATAAGTAGCAACCACCATAATGAACACCTGAGAGTTAGCTAAGTACATATTGACATGCTGCTCATTATAACTTTGTAGCAATGAGACAAAATCAGAAGTGCATATCTCACTTTTGAATTTCAAGGGGAATTTGGATCCAAATCCCTAGATCTAAAGATTGTGTTTTGTTCTCGGTGTCTTCATTCTGTTCGGTTTTTGCTTTGGTTTTTGTTCTGGGTCAGATCGAAAACAAGAAGGGGATTGTTTTCTACTTCCAGCCGAGATGTGCTTGAAATCTCATGAGATTTCCTTCAGTTGGAGCCGCACACTGTTTGCAAGATTTCAGTTCCACTGCATCTGAACCAGAATCCAACTCTAGCCCTGGTTTTTGCTTCCAAAACGAGTTCATGTATAACTAGTACCCTTCACCCAGAAGACCCCTTGAGGCTGTAGGTTTGCAACATTGTAAGAACTGGCCTAGTGAACCTCAAATACGAACCTTAAATCCTAGATTAAACCTAATCTACAATGGGACCCAGATCCAATTACTGCTTCTCATGGGCAATTTGGTGTCCTAATTTCTTAATATGTGACAGGCAGTCACTAGTTATACTACTTTGCTATCACTGTCATTTTGAAAAAATGTAAACAGTTTTAAAACAGTTCCTGCTACTGCCTTGCTACAGCACTGTGTAAAACTGAGATAAGATGAGAAAAAAAGTAAGACTCTTTTTAGATGAGGAAAAAAAAGGAAATTTCATGACATGATCTGCAAAAAAAATTTAGTAGAAAATTTCACCAACCTTTAATAAATATAGGCAAGATTGTCCCTTCCCAATTTAAAATCCACAATAGATGACTTTGGCAAGAAAATGTGGATGAGAATTCTATTGCAGAGATTGTTCCATCAGAAGAGTAGAGTTGGTGCCCACCTTTCCCCCCAGGTCCTCAATGAAAGAATACCTGAAGGGCTACAGACATCTGGGCATAGGCTCTATTCCCTGGTTCTGGCAGTGCCCCCTTGCTAATGTTTACCTCCATTCCCTGGCAATGCATCTCAGTTGAAACCATGCTACTCGGGACAAACCCTTGGCTACAGAGCCCCCACCCCACCCCACCCCCAGCACACATTTCCTATTGATTGTAACTATTGATTGTACACTGGGATTTTATTTAATTTTGTAGTTTGAAGAAGTGTGTTGGATTTAAAGTTAGCTGCCATAATATAAAAATACTTGAGAAAGAAATATGAGTCTCTGATCCAAAGGCCATTGAAGTCAATAGGAGTCTTTCCCCTAACCTCAACAGGGCCTCTAAGAGAATACGTGGAGAAAGGTGGAAGTGTGCTAAAATTATGAAAAGCATTATTAAAGAGTAAGTTTTAGACATAGTCCATTGTTTGATCAATGAAAATGAATGGTGGGGGGATCTCTTAGATTCACAGATTCCAAGCAAGGCACCTAAAGGGACTAATGTGATCATCTAGTCTGAGCTCCTGCACAATGTAGGCCATAGAACTTCCCCAAAATAATTCCTACAGCAGATCCTTTAGAAAAAATCCAATCCTGATTTTGAAGTTGTCAGTGAAGGGAGAATCCATGACCACCATTCTTCCAATGGTTAATTACTCTTGCTGTTAAAATATTACACCTTATTTCCAGCCTGAATTTATCTAGTTTCAACTTTCACACATTGGATCACGTTATACCTGTCTCTGCTACCTATAGACTGTAATCAAAACCTCCCTTAATATTCTCTATGTTAAGCTAAATGGATGGACTTCCTTGAGTCTATCACTATAAGTAAGGCTCTGTGTTTGTCACGGAAGTCACGAAAGTCTGTGACTTTCCAGGACCTCCATGACTTCTGCAGCGGCCTGCGTGGCTGGCCCGGGAACCACCTGAGCAGCTTGGGCAGCCCCTAGGACAGTCACATCGGCTGCCGCTGGGGCAGTCTCAGGCCCTCCCGCACCCCCACAGCTGGAGTTTGGGTATGGGGGGAGACTTAGGACTCGGGATTGATGCTTACCTGGGGGGGGGGGGCTCCCCAGAAGGGCAACAGGAACTCCCCTCCCTCAGCTCCTAGCTCCATGTGCTGCCTCCGGCCACAGGCACTGCCCCCGCAGCTCCCATTGGCTACGGTTCCCAGCCAATGGGAGCTGCAGAGCTTGGGGCGGAGCGGAGACAGCATGTGGAGCTGGAGGTTGCTGCTTCCCAGGAGCCAGGTAGGGAACCTGGGAGGGATAGCTCAGTGGTTTGAGCACTGGCCTGCTAAACCCAGGGTTGTGAGTTCAATCCTTGAGGGGGCCATTTAGGGATCTGGGGCAAAAATTGGGGGATTGGTCCTGCTTTGAGCAGGGGGTTGGACTAGATGACCTTCTAAGGTCCCTTCCAATCCTGATATTCTATGAACCTGCCCCAGCCCTGCCCCCCAAGCACCTTCTGCCCTTTCTGCATTATTGTTGATAATGCTACCATTTCCATCTAGTAATGGACCAATACTGCTGTCAGGATTCTTGGATAAGTGTCATTATACGTTTCTCTGTTTATACGAACTTACTAAATCAAAAACTCAAAGAAAAGAGTTGTTGTCTGCACTTATTTATTTTGAAGTCCCTGAAAGGACTCGCGACGGTTGTTTGCTTTTTACCCAACACTATCTAATAGCATAAAAGCCACACATTTCTTATTTATAAAGATTAGAGAAACAGACAATATGGTCCAGGTGAGATTAGAAAGAATAGCCCATCTGTGACAATTGCAATTGTATGAGCCCACCATTGCAAATGGAGTTGCAGGTATTGCATTTAGGTGCCTTGCTTGAGAGGGTGCTTCTTCTATTGTTATTATTGTTGGGCTGCTCTAGTGTGCTTAATGCAGACAGTTAAAATGTTAAGATCGTATTCTTAATTGTAAGTCTATAGCGTTGTATAATGTTTCTCATTTGTGTGGAAGCAATAGAGCTCTTAAAACATTTGATAATCTGATTAAATGTTTAGTTGGGGATTGTGGCTGAATCAAAATGAGTTCTCTTTAGAACATTATTTTTGGCCAGCTTCAGGAGATGGAGGAAATTACTTTAAAAAAAAAGAGAGAGAGAGAGAGAGAGATTCAGTGCAAACTGTTGTACAGTGAACTATAGGGCAATGCCTCTGTGTCTGAAAGTACAGAATCTACAGTGAATGCTACTGAAATGTACACTACAGTAACTGTAAATTTAAAGGATCTGTTTAGCAGTGAGTCTAATTCTTCAGAAACTCCTTGGAGAAACTGAAAATCAAGACTGTCAGGGCTAAAACACAGCTTAATTCAGTAACTGTATGCAGCGGGAGCGGCTCTTGGAGTTCTCCTTTTTTAAAAGTAGTATTGATATCTAATCACAAAACGGTAACAGAGGTGACAGGTGCATAAGCTATATATGTGTCAAATTTAGAAGGAATTATTGAACATATGTGCCCATCCTGGGGATAAGCCTGAGATTGATAGCCTTGAAGATTCTCCTGCAACACCCAAGTGACATAAAGACATCAAAAGAGACCATTTTACTTAGTGTTTCTAAGACAATATAGAATGCAATAAAATCTGTAATTTTTCTAGGTCTTATGAGGTTACTTGTACTAAATATATTTTATGCATCAACAATGGAAATACAAAGGAAGGGTCTAAAAGGAAGCAATAAGAAGAGGAGCACTGTCACGGACGTCCTTATACAACTATGTTTCTGAAGCACTGTATCATGCAACAAGTAGATATATATGGAATTGTGTGATCAGTTTTGCTTTACAAACAAAATTCTGCAATATTAGCAAGGCAGAAGGGTTTATTCTGTCTGTCTGTCTAGATATGGCCATATCAGGCATGGGTCTAGGTATCACCCCATTATGTGAGCATTAAGAACATTACATGAAGATACATGCAGTCAAAAAGACTGTATTCTCCAACTCCTCCAACTAGGAGCAAGTGTAGTATTTGCTTTAACTTTTCCTTTTTTCTATTACTACTTTCTACCTCTGCTTTCTTCTCTTCCTGTGGTGGACTGTCCTATCTGCCATGGGTCAGGATACATTGAGATATTTTTGGAACTATTACTGAGGGACAGCTATTGGAAAAAGGCTGATATTACAATACAGACTCCCAATGTGCATAGACAGTCTGGTGTCAAGAGAGCAGGATTTTCACCGGCATGGGCCAAAGGCTAATAAAGCCTTGGACAACTTGAAATTGCCCTGTTCTATTCATTCCCTCTGAAGCTTGTGGTACTGACCACTGTCAGAAGACTGAGCTAGATGACCAGTGGTCTGAACCAATATGGCCATTCTTATGTTCTTTTAGTTCTGAACTCCCATTCTTGATACTACCTTTGTAAAGTCATTTTGAGCTTCTATATAATATTCTATGTCATCCTCAGCTATAGGACATTACAGTAATACACCACCTCCAGTCTCAATGAGTCAATTCTGCTTCCAGCTGGTAGAGTGCATGGCCAGATAAAGGTGCACAGTAGCCTCTGGCTACTGACACCATTTGTGTATCCAACACCATCAAAGAATCCAGAAGGACTCTGAAATTTCAAATGTCCTTGACAATCAGGGCAGGAACCCTCTATTGAGGATGATGCAATGGTTTTGGACAGTTCTTTAAACAGTTTTCTTCCTCCCACTGTCATCAATTCTTCTTGCCTGTTCCAGCCAGTGTCTTTCTAGTTGCTTATTTCACTCAGAACTACTAGGCAATGGTGTTGTCTGGGTTTGGCATGGAGACGATGTAGAATTGGGTATCCTCTGCTTTCTACTGGCTTTGAAGTCCATGGAATCTCATATCTCCCAGAGATGATAAACAAAATGAGGGATAGAACTGAGTGCTGCAGGACCCCACAGGTGTGGCAGAGATGCAGCATGAATCTCTAGGATCTAAGACTAGAGCCAGTTCAGTGCACTCCACTGTCTTCTGCCAGGTCTCAGATGAACTGGCTATGCATATGCTTATAAATGTATAGATGATGTAACTGGAATATGTTTTATGCTACATGTGCCATGTAACATATCTTTGTAAAAGTAATGATCTACTGAATCTATTCCTCCTGTTTGTATGCATGTATCATTGTTGCAGTTGAAGTTATGAATATTGGTCGTATATTTGCTGGTTTTATACATAGCCCTTGTAAGGGCATGGGATCATGTCTTGAGAAAGAAATGTGCAGGTAAAGAGCCCAATCAAGAAACTCTTAAACAGACAAAAAGTTGCAGACACCAATCCACATCTGAGCTTGGCCAGGAATGTGACTAGCTGGGCTGGTTACTGAGTGGTGCATGGACATGGGACTTGCCCATGTGATCCCAAAACTTCAGGGTAACTGGATGCTACACAGAGGGAAAGGGAAGGGAATCCACCCAGGGGAGGAAGTCTATTTAAACCCTTGGGAGACCCCCTCCATCTTGTCTTCAGCTGGCTAAAGAGAGAGACTCTCCACCCCCCACCCCTCCCAAGGACACACCTGAAAGAGACTGAACAAAGGACAAAGACAATATGGGGTGTGAGCGATTGCTGGACCCAGGCTAGGAGGACCATAGCCTGTAAAAGGAAGTTTGCTGGAACTGGTGAGGTTTTTATCTGTATTCAGTTTGATTAGACATAGACTTGCGTGTTTTATTTTATTTTACTTAGTAATTCCCTTTGTTCTGTCTGTTACTACTTGGAATCACTTAAATACCACTTTCTGTACTTAATAAGTAAAAAGTGATTTTAATAAGTTACCCAGAGTACGTGTTAGTACCTAGAGGGGGCAAACAGCTGTGCATATCTTTCTATCTATGAAACAGAGGGCGAACTATTTATGAGTTTACCCTGTATAAGCTTTATACAGGGTAAAACAGATTTATTCAGGGTTTGAACCCCATTGGGAGTTGGGCACCTGGGTGTCAAAGGCAAGAACACTTCCTAAGCTGCTTCCAGGCAGGCCTACAGCTGTTAGGAGACGTGGTTCAGACCTGGGTCTGGGTTTGCAGCAGGCTAACGGGCCTGGCTCAAAACAGACAGGATTCTGGAGTCAGAAGCTGGAAAAGGCAGGAAATCAGGGGCAGAAGTAGCCTTGGCACATCAGGTGGCAGCTCCAAGGGGGTTTCTGTGATACCAACCCGTCACACTAAGACTAGAGCCAGTTCAGTGCACTCCACTGTCTTCTGCCAGGTGTCTCAGATGAATTGGCTATGCATCATGCTCTATGATGCTGAACACTGCTGATGAGTAACAGGATGGCTGTTTGCCCCTTGTCTGTAGCATGTGGGACCAATCTACCAGTACAACCAGTGCTATCTCAGTGCTGTAACCGGATCTGAAGCCTGAAAGGAGAAAGCTTGAAGTGCTGGAAGAAGTCAGGTGCTTCACCAGCTTCTGAGTGACTCAGCCTAAGAACAGAAGATCAGATATTGGGCAGAGGCTGATAAGATCATTAGCCATGAGTGATAGCTTTTTGGTCACTGAGTAGACTTGCAAGTTTTATGGTTGCCTGAAAATTGCCTTCAGAGAAGGTCTTGACTAACTTTATCAGCAAAGTCCAAGCCAAAGAGAGCAGTGGCCAGACCCAGAGTCATAAATCACTGGAGGGGAGAGATCATAAAATGCAAACTACCCTTTAAGCTAGCAAACACTCTGAAAGTCCTCTACTTGTCTCTCAGATCTGGTCACGGATGCAGGCACAAATTGACTTGTACACAAATTGAATGCTTCTCCCACTGCCACCATCAAGTGTTTTAAACAGGAATCCAGGAAAGGAGACCACTTGAAGTTCCCTCCCCCACCCCCCAAAATACCCTCTCAAGCCCATACCCCCCTTTCCTGGGAAGCTTGAGAATAATCTCCTAACCAATTGGTTATACCGTGATCTAAAAAAACCCACCCGCGGTTTTAACACCATCGAAAACAGTCAGCTTCTTAAAAGAAGGATTTTATTAAAACAAAGAAGGTAAAATCATCTCTGTAAAATCAGGATGGTAACTATTTTACAGGATACTCAATTTCCAAACTCAGAGGGATTCCCCCTCTGGACAAACCCTTAAAGTTACAGGGGAAAAAAAGGAATAACCCCTCCCTCTCACACAGGGAACGTACCAAGCAAAAATAAACAGAAATCTACTCGCTATGCTATCTAAACTTACTTTAGAAAAGTGAGGATTTGATGAAAAGATGACTGGTTCCTTCTGACTCCAAGATCACTCTGAGTCAGACAAAGAGCCACACACAAAGCTTTCCCCCTCCCAAGATTTGAAAGTATCTTGTCCCCTTATTGGTCAGATGCTGGCCAGGTCAGGTGTCGGTCTGGTTACCTGCATTTCTTAACCCTTTACTGGTAAGAGGATTTTATCTGCATCAGACCCTCTCCCCCTTCCCTTTATATTTATGACAGCTTGTATGCACAGTTGCAGGTGGAAGCCTGCTAGAGATCATAATGTTCACTTAACAGCAAGGTATGAATCACGCCATGTTTATCTGGAAAAACAGAAAGTTGCTTACTTCAAAACCAAATACCATATTTTAGAAAACTCCTTTACCTTTCAAAGTTTAGCTAGACTTTGTTGCTGTCTTGTTCTTTGTATAGACATTTACATATGCTGTTATTTCTTCCCTTCATAGTGTAACATACATGTGGCCATAACTATTTTGCATTCCATCGTCACATAGAACTTCCCAATAACAGTAGGAGTCAGAACTTAGAGCCTCCTATTCCTAAAGCACTTGCATTGTTAGCACTATAGGAACTATGACACGTGGTCAAACAATTCTGATTCCATGTAGTGGCACGTATACACACTAACCATCCAGTAGCTATTTTAGTACTTCATACTTTTCTTTTACTTTATGTTATTGGGGTGTGGGGGTGTTATTGCAACATTTGCATTATTGTTTCTTTTTTATTTAATGTTAATGAAAATGGCAGTTGAGACAACTGTATTCTACTCAGTTATTTTATGTACCTAGACATCTGTTCAGTACTTGCATTATATGACCTGCTCATCTCCATAATATTTGAGTGCCTGAAATATCTTAGTCTCAGCAACACCTCCGAGACAGGGAAATATTATCCCCATTTAAAACAAACGGGGAACCGAGGCACAGAGAGAATCTGACTTGCTAAAGTCACATAGTCTTTGGTAGAATCAAGAATTGAACCCAGATCTCCTGACCCCTAACCTAGTGGGGGGAGGGATAGCTCAGTGGTTTGAGCATTGGCCTGCTAAACCCAGGGTTGTGAGTTCAATCCTTGAGGGGGCCATTTAGGGATCTGGGGCAAAAAATCTGTCAGGGGACAGTACTTGTTCCTGCTAGTGAAGGCAGGGGACTGGACTTGATGACCTTTCAAGGTCTTTCCAGTTCTAGGAGATTGGCATATCTCCATTTATTTATTTTTTTAGTGCTAAGATAGTACAGTTATAGAGAGACATAGGTACATAAATGGATAGTGCCTTCACCACACAAATATCCCACCTGCAGGTGGAATAGTCACTGTTTGACCTTCAGCTCACACACTCCACTGGCACACACAAATCAAATTTTTGCAATGCAGGAAGAATTTCACTTGCAATTGCAGCAAAACCTAATTAAAGTAAACTGGACTGGCAGACATAGAATGTTTCTACCTTATGGAAAACTGATAAAAAGCCTTCCCTCCTTCCCTCCTCACCCCCCCCCCCCCCCCCCCCGCCACACACACACACAGAATCTGCTTGTGGGTATACTGAAAAATTTTCACACCGCTTTAGTTGTAATATTATATGTTGTGTATATAGAGAGGTATAGATAATATTCAGGCTGTAGAACACAATATCTTTCCCACTTATAGCAAAATAAGCAGGGTCTTCTGTTGCCTGCATGCACTTTTGCACACTGATTTACAGTTAAACTGCCACTGCAGAAAACTAGAATAACAACTCCTACAGCACAACTTACATTTTTCCTAGCAGGTTCCTGAAAGGTGGTTATTAATTCTCCTCAGAGGATATTTGATGGAAAGCAAACAGGTTATTTTTATATGTTGATAAGCTCATGACTTAAGGTGCCTTCTCTCAATTATAAATAACACATATTCTACTACATGTTAACTTCATTCCAAACAAAGAGCAGAGTTTAGGGAATAGTAACTATATGTACCTTCTCACTGAAGTTTTCTACTCAGCAAAAACTAGCGATTTCCCTCCAGCATCAGAACTCTGGCACTTTTCACAAGCACTATATCAGCTTTGATTAAAAAGAAAAAGTTTTGGCATTTCCAGCAAGGAAAATGGTAAGATTATGAAATGGTAATAATGATAATGAAAATGGCAAGATTTAATTTGCCCATAGCAGAAAGTAGCTATTTTCACAGCAAAGAACACCTCTTTCTGGTGAAATATTTTTTTGACCCGGTAAAATGAGACTTCAGTGCTTGAAGCAGCATTAAATACAGCTCTGTCCCCTCTATGGCTGCTAATTGGCAGATGTTTGAGAACTTAGTCCAGGGATCTCAAACTCAAATCACCACGAGGGCCACATGAGAACTAGTAAATTGGCCCGAGGGCCGCATCACTGAAACCTTTTCATACAATGATACAAAAGTATAGTCAAAAATGAAAAAAATGAAGAGTAGTATAGTATTCTATTAAAAGTCAATGTATTAACTTTTTAAAAACTGTAATGCAAAGAGGGGTTTTAATAAAATATAAACACTCAGTAATGTTTGGAGCTTGGCTGCCAGTGGAGTTGGCGCCTATGGTGGGCCGCGGGCCACGTGTTTGAGACCCCTGACTTAGTCAATGATAGCATGGTTGTTTCAGGAGTTATCCTGCCGCAGGGCATCATAGAAAACGTTCTCTCTGTGGGAATTTTCTTCCTGCCATGGAACAATGATCCTTCCCTGTAAGTTCATAGGATCCATGAAATTAGGAGCCCAAGCATCATGCTCTCTCCACACTTCCACCAAATGCCCCCCAATATGAATGCCCCAGTCACTTGAACACCGCACACAGACCATTTCTAGAGTATCGTGCTCCCTGCCAGAGCTTTCTCTGAGGGATAGCAAGATCTAGCTCAGGGGTTGGCAACCTTTCAGAAGTGGTGTGCCGAGTCTTCATTTATTTACTCTAATTTAAGGTTTCGCGTGCCAGTAATACATTTTAACGTTTTTAGAAGGTCTCTTTCTATAAGTCTATAATATATAACTAAACTATTGTTGTATGTAAAGTAAATAAGATTTTTAAAATGTTTAAGAAGCTTCACTTAAAATTAAATTAAAATGGAAAGCCCCCCAGACCGGTGGCCAGGACCCAGGTAGTGTGAGTGCCACTGAAAATCAGCTTGCGTGCCGCCTTTGGCACCCGTGCCATAGGTTGCCTATCCCTGATCTAGGTCCTAATAATGCTTAGCTTTTAAATCTGACACCTTGTATTTGAAGATCTCCATGTACTTTGCAACCACGAATATATTTATTCTCACAACATCCCTGGCAGGTCAATGAATGTTTTTGCAGAAAAGGAAAGAGAGGCACAGAAACGAAAGTGACTTGGTAAATATCACAGAGGTCTGCTGTACAGTCAGGAACAGAGCCCAGTCTGCTGATTTCCACTTTGATGTTCTAACCACCCCGTTAAGAATGTGGCTAAAATGCGTACATTGTTTATTGACTGCAGAATCTCCAAGGATAAGAGAGCATCCTGGTGGTCGGTGAAGAATGTGTGTAGGTCATTTCGGAACAGGTACAGCCAGGTGCTATATTAGTGTAAGATATGTCTGTTAATTCTTGATTAAACTTTTGAGGAGCTGTTCCATGTTGAGAAATCAGAAAATGACTCAAGTGTTTTGGCAGACAGATATAGCTCCAGGCTCTGCTGTGCATTCAGGACAGTAAGAGTATGTCTACACTGCAATGAAATGCCCACAGCTGGCAGGCTTGAGGGGCTACAGCTACAGGCCTGTAAAACTGTAGCGTAGACATTCAGGCTCGGGTTCAGGCCTGAAACCTGGGACCCTGTGAAGTCAGAGGGGTCACAGAGCTCAGGCTCCATCCTGAGCCTGAATATCTATAGTGCAATTTTACAGCCCCATAGCCCAAGTCATGCAAGCCTGAGTCAGCTGACACAAGCCAGCCATGGGTGTTTAACTGCAGTGTAGACAGACCCTAAGACACCTTCTAAGTGGGATTTATTAAGGATGACAACATGCCCAGCGAAGAAAAAACACAAATCTGTTGAGGGTGTTATACTCATTTGAGCTGGAGACACAATATCCAGGGGAGCTAGAGTTCAACTTCTGAAGGGCCCATTAACCGCCAAAGGGTTTCTGACCAAAGCTAACGTCAAACCCAACATGCTGTGATTGTTGGAATCAGAGATGCTGCAAAGAAGCCTTCTCTGGAGCACTGAGTTTCTCTTCCACCTGTGCTAATGTGTCTTTCACAGAAGACTTGAATGGGTGCTGCCTGTTTGAAGCACTGCAGATAGGTCAGTACTATAGCATTTGTGTACAGGATGTGGGGGAACAGGAAGACTCAGGAGTTTATTCCTTTGAAGGAATTTCAGGGTAACTGGGGCAGCAGCTGCTCAAAGGAGGGGAAGGGAGAGTGAAAAAGGGTGGGGGGGGGATGAATGAATGAACAAACAAAGACAATCACATGCATGTGTACAGGCTGCTTTCGGTCACAGATAGTTGCTTTACTTGTGGTCAAAATTTACTTTTGCTATTGGACCTGCCTGTCTGTGCTGGGATTCCATAAATCCACACATAATAAATAGCAATATTATCACATTCATATATAGGACTTCTTTCTATCCCTGTCTCTACAGATTTAATGATGTGGACCCCAGAGCAGCCTAGCTGGGCTCTGAGGGTGTATCTACACTGCATCTGGAAATGAGCCTCACTGCCCCGTTGACTGACTTGTGGCTAGTGTGCTAAAAATAGCTGTGTAGACATTGCTCTGATGTTGCACCATTGGACTGGAGCTCGGACTCTCAAGCCCACACGCCCCCCTTAGACGTGAGAGTCCAAACGCCAGCCTAAGGCGCAACATGAAAGCAACATCTAAACAGCTATTTTGAGCACGCTTGTACAAGCCCAGCACGTTAAAAATAGAGTGGAGTCATGGTGGTGTGAGTGGCGGGAGGGGCTAGCCACTCTGAGAACACACCTAGCGTCTCAGATGGGTATGTAATTTGGCAACTAGCCCTACCCACGGCTTGCGCCGTTGCAGCTGCACCTCTATTGTCAGTGTGCAAGCTTGATTAGCACGAGGCGAGGTGTGTCTCCTGAAGCTGGGAATTACTCCTCCAGCTCCTGTGTAGACGTATCCTTTGAAGTCTGAGGGTCCGTCTACACTTCGCAATGAGAGGCATAACTCCCAACTCAAGGATAGGTACTTGCGTTAGCTCTGATCAAGCTAGCACACTAAAAACAGAGCATAGCCATGCCAGCGCAAACAGGGGGAGGGGCTAGCTGCCCCAAGATGCTAGCCATGTACATAGACAGATAACCCCTCCTGCTGCAATGGCTACACTCTATTTATAAACGGGCTCTCTTGATCAAAGCTAGTGTGAGCGTCTCCTCGAGTTGAGAACTGCAACTTTAGCTTGAAATGTAGATCTACCTTTACAGGCAACGAGAATTTCTACAAACTCCTGCTTCTGTCACCCAAATGGATTGCAGAATGTTTGCCAGTCCCCTGACCAGTGGATGAGCATACAGCTGCTTATGGAGGGACAGGTTCAACCAAATATTTACAAACCCCAGAAAATTTCTTAGTGGTAAAATCAACAGCAAAGGCCTCAAGGGACTACACGGAGTCTCTAGCTCTCCACACCTTCTTTTACCCTTGTTGGAGGGTTGGTAATGATCCCATAGCTGATACTTTTAGGGTCCCTGGGCTGGAGCCCGGAGTAGAGGGTGGGCCCGGGCTCCCCCCTCTTTTTGCCTCCCCCCCGCAATTAATCACCAAGACTGGAAGACTACAGAGACTGTGCAAGGGAGGGTTGCTTCTCCTCACCTCCCTCGCTGACTTATGATGAAAATGGCTCAGTAGGCTGTGACCCTTGCCTCTAGAGAGAAGGGCTACAAGGAGGGTCACAGCTCTGAGGCTAGCACAAATCTGCCAGGAAACGCGGGATCCACGGAGACAAGGACAAAGCTTTGGCACAGTATTAACTATTTCACTGCTCATCAAACCTCATGGAAAAGGAGGATCACATTATGAATATCTGCTGTGGGTGACGTCTGATTCTGGCACCATGAGTGAGTGGATTTGGGAGAATGCTGCCACTTTTCCCCATCTCTCAATCAAGAAGAGGCCAAACTCAAGGTGTGTAGCAGAGCCCAGAGCTCATCAGAGGCCACACAAAGGGGATCAAAGTCCAAGAAGCCGAGTGGGGCATATAATCCTTACCAAGAGAAAGCCAAGCATGAGGAGCCCAACAGAGCACATGGGTCTATTTGGACCCCAGTGAGGGAGACTCAACCACAGACAGCATGCATGATTTGATTTTGAACATCTGCACAACCTACCGTGAGGAGCATATCATGTGGTGGAGCTTGGAAGAGTACAATCACATTTTTTCCCCAGTGTGAGGCCTGTATGTAGCAAAGAAGTACTTAAAACAATCTAGCAAGACTACAAAGTTAGCTGAACTAAAGTGAGATAAAAGTGAGATGGGAAGAATAAAACCATTGAATTTCCACACAGACAAGTCTGAAAGAAAGCAAGTGATCCTGGGTGAAATCTAATCAAAGGAAGTATTGAAAGAAAAGGACACTAAGGAGAATGGAAAGTGCTCAGAGACAGTTAAGTGTATGCCAAAAATATGTATGCCTTCTAGCAATAAATACCCAAGGAATCAAAACAGCCAGTATAGGTAAACAAGAACACAAAAACTAATAAAGGAAAAGGTGGAGGCATAATATGAGATATAAAAACAGCAGGATCATAGAAAAATTTGAAGGAATATAGAATAAGTGAAGACAGTGCAAAATATATATACAGAAAGCTGAGGTGAAAAATAAAAAGTGAATTGTAGAAATGGTTAAGATAAAGAATAGGATATTTTCCAGTTACAGGACCTGAAAATAAGAGGTCAATGAAAGAGACAGAAGGGCCTCTGAAGGATAACAAGGATAATTTGACAAAAGATATACACATTGCTGAAAATATTTAAATGAATTATTTAAATCAATGTCCACATAGGAGTATGGAAGACGGATGCCAGAAATAGGCATAAATTCCTAAATGATGAAAAAAGAAGTTAAGATAGTAGGAAAACGTGATCAAGAACTCCAAAGACTGACTCCACAGCCAGACAGGATCAAGCCCAGAATAACTCAAGTCTCAAAGCAACTTGCTCAGCAGCACAGAGAGAGAAAGGGAGGGAAGAGCAATAGCAATATATTTACGAATTCTCCTGTGCCCAAATTGGAACTGGTTGAAAAATGTTTTATGAATTTTGTTCCCTTTTTTCAATCAAAAATTTCACATTTTTGAAAAAATTTTACCTACTCTCGATACACTGGGGATAGGTGCCTTAGAAATCCACATAAATAGTAATAAAAAATACCATGAAAGGAACAAGGATGTTGAAACAGATATCTAGATGGTAGCTTTGAATCCGCGGACTAGCATACTTTAGTGCAGGAGCAGGAAAGGAAGTGGACTACAGAACCGAGGAGTACCTGGAAAGCTATATTTTAATTGAGGATGGCCAACTAAATGGATCCAAGCTTTTTGGATTTTAGGAAGATCACTTAGGCTCTGCTTCCTCTTCCATTGTCTTCCTATCCTTCTTTCTCTCTCCACCACACAATTAAAAAGAGCAGTCCAGTCATTAAGTATGATATTGGGGTGAGCCACATGTGTTGATAGGAAACTGACTTAAATGTCACAGACAGAAGCTGTTTTTGGGGAGAGAAGAGTTAGTGGAATTCCATAAGAATTAGTATTCGGCCCATTTTTTTTCTTTTTACATCAGCGACTTAGTACATGAAATATGTATAAGGGGAAGAAATTAGCTGAAGAAACAAAACTGGAGAATGGCGCCAGTAAAGACAAAAGTAAGATGGCAATAAAACTGTAAATGACAAATAGGCTGGAATCATGGGCTAATACTGTTAGTGGTTTCACTGGCATCCGCAATTCATTGTAAAGAAAGATAAGGTTATGAAGTTACAAAATAAATAATAAAAAGCAATGCTCTCCCAGGAGCCATATGCCACTAAACATTTAACAGGAGTTGAATATAGTCTTGGTACTGGCTAAAACCCTAATACCATCTGCACTAGGATTAATAGTATTTAAATTTTTAAAAGAGAGAGATTCTAGGATACAGTGAACAAAGGTAGGACTCAGAATAAATCATCCTAATACTACATAAGGGACTCTAGACCACATTTGGTATGCAGTAACAGTTCTTGTCCCTCTAGCAGAAGAAGAATTTGATAAAAATAGAGAAGATAGGAAAAGGGCAATCAGAATGATACAAAAACTCTAGCAATGCCATTCACTCCACAAAGGTAAGAGTAGCTAGTATTCTTTGAAAAAAAGATACCTAGAGGGGAATATCTCTGAAGTATACAGGATACTGAGAGAAATACAAAGGAAACAGAGTATATTCCCCTAAGCTAAGAAGGATGGTGAACTAAGGGGAATTTAGGAAAAAACTTTATTTGCTCTCTGTTAAGTCCATTTACAGAATACAGAACGAAGGAGAGTGGTAGAAAGGATTAGTGAGATGGTTACCAGTGTTATCTGATTAGTTGCTCTCCCAAGTGGTGTACAATACTACAGGATGTCATGCTGTAGTACCATCATTCTCAAAGTAATTTCATGTTACATCACATGGATCACCTGGCACATAATGGTCGCCACTATGTTTACACAGAGGAAAAAATATTGTGGGACAGAGTTACTAACTCATATAGGTGAAGACAAACAACAGTAGTGCCAGATATTAATAGCAGAGATATCTCAAGAACATCACCCCATTAACAATTCTCAGAATTGCACAACATAGTTTCTGACTTCAGATAACACACCCTGCACAAGTCAGCAAAAATCATACATTATCTCACAAGGACTATGTAGTTTGCTTGGATCACGATTGGTCCCCTCAGCTTGCTGGCCTTCCTTCTATCCCAGAGTGTCTTTGGTGCCTATGTATATTACAGGTCTGATCCAACTTCCCTTCAAATCAAGCTGAGGCCCAAATTACTCACTGATTTTTCCAATATATGTAATACCTTTAGCATTACTACAAGGCCTGATTATATTCTCTAACCAGATGCATAAAACATTATGTGGCTTCCTTAGCAGTGCTACAAACATTTTCTTTTAAAATGATCCACGATTTTCTTATCCTGAATGGTCTTTTCATACAACCTAAGTAACTACTAAAAACAGTTTAATGTTATTAGAATATCATCAAGTTTCATTATGTTTAATGTGAGAATATGACAAGAGATGATTTTAAATACATTTCCACCCAAATTAAAATCACAAGTTGTAAAATTAATCCTAGAAGTGTCAGCTGTAATGTAATGTAATTTCAGTCTTCTTAAAGTGACTCTTTATTAACTGCTACTGATGGGATTCTCAGCATAAAACCGGGAATGTGGTGAAGTCATTTCAAATACTGTACTAACTCCCAACCAGACAAAGTGGGGTGGATTAATTTGATTTGATAACCACCTGCAAATATTCAGGTTGTGTTCCTGCCATCTGCATTAATTAACTGAACATGACAGGCTCCCGTTAGTTTTGATATTGTCTCACAAGAATTCAGCTTGAAGGGGGGAGAAATCACAAGGGAAAAGGTGCTGCCTAATTGCTCTGTTGACAGGGCCGGTGCAAGGAAATTTTGTGCCCTAGACGAAACTTCCTTGCACCAGCCCTGCGCCCCCGCCCCTCCCAGCTAATGCCTCCCCCCATGCACCCTCCCCCACCAGCTAACACCACCCCCGTGACAGCCAGTCCCCTCCCCCTCCCCAACCCCTGCGGGCCAGCAGCTCAGCCCCCTACCCGCAGCCAGCCACCCCCCACTTCTGGCTGAGCCGTGGAGGCGGGAGGCAGCTGCGGCCAGCCACTCCCCTGGCTCCCGGCTCAGTTGCGGAGCCAGGTGGCAGCCGCAGCTCAGCCAGGAACAGGGGCTGGCTGGCCGCAGAGCTGGGAGTCGGGCGGCAGCTGCGGCCAGCCGCCCCCCAACCCCCAGCTCCCGGCTCAGCCCCAGAGCCAGGAGGGTGGGAGGCCAGCCACCCCCCTGGCTGCTGGCACCCTAGGCGACCACCTAGGGTCACCTAGTGGGTGCGCAGGCTCTGTCTGTTGATTTTCTCCCTATTGGAACCTCTTCCTAGGAAATTGCAAGTACTAGAAGAAGAAGGGTTTTGTTGAGTCAACAAGTAACAGTCTTTCCTTAATTCTGTTGAACCAACAGCCCAGTATGGTGCTAGAGGTGAACTTACTGCTCACAGTGCCCCATAAAAAATACCCTCCTGAATCTCATGTATTTCCTGAACCACAAACAGCAGCTGCACAGACTGTATGTATGTGACGTTTTCCAAAAAACAAACAAACAAAAAATCATCCTGTGGCAGGCACCCAGCATGAGAATAACTCAAACAATTATAAGCAACTGAAAACAGGGTTTTATAATAGGAAGTGTTGGGCAACCTTAACAAAGGACAGTGCTATCAGCCCGCATATAGTCTGGCAAATAATGGTTTGAGTTGACAATTGCTAGCTAGCGCCTGCAAAAGATACATTTAGGTGAGAGGGTTACCTCTCAAAGTTTTTGCATAGCTTGGAAGAAAAAAGTTCCCTATTCATCTTCTCAGGCTTCCTGCCAAGATGCATCACACTCTCTCCCCTTTCAATCCTATCACAAAATGCCCTTCTTTTGCAAAGCCTGCCTGTGCTGATCTCATCAACAGTGTCCCTGTACTTAGTCATACCTGGACTGCTGTCCTCAATGTTGTATGTCTCTGAATTAAACAGTGAAAAGTTTGGGACAGGGGCCTATTTTTTTTATTTTCCACGTAGCATGATGTTAATGTACGAGATATTCATTCATGAAGTTTTTAAGGTTAGCTTATTAGAAACTGATATCAACACTTTCTTTATGAAGCAAAATCCTTCACTCAATCACAGTTGCTGTCAGGAGTCCTGAAGATGTTCTCTGAGTAAGCACTTAACAGTGGCCAACTCAAAAAGAGAACAAGTTTTACCGAAGTTGGACACTCCCAATTTCACAATTACCAAAACAATCAATGGTCTCACTTAAGACCTGGAAACTTCGCTTCATGCAAATACTATTGCACAGACACAGGAAAGCAGAGATTGCTTGGAGGGTGCTGCTCAACCCTGGGGATAATGATAAATTCCAACAGTCATCTGTGAAGTTTTTTTTAGAAACTGGGACACCAAAATGTTTTGATCCTGACGATGCTAGTTTATGTTGCCATGATATTGACTAACTTGCATAATCATAACTTGTTAAGAAGTTACTACAGCATTGTCTTTGCTATCAAGTTTGGATAACATGTTTTTCCAAGTGGGAGAGAGAAATATTGTACCTGATGAGTGGAAGTATATTGTTAAACCTCAAATCATTACTGCTGACTTCCTAAGAGAGCAATTTAAATAGGCAGAAGATAGTACCAGGATTGCAGTTAGTGGGGATGGAAGACATCTTTCTTATGTACATTTCTTATCCATTTGTCCATGCTTTTCTAGCATAAACATCACCATGACACCCAGGCACTAAATACAGTAATTAAAGAGAAGGATCAATTACTGTCCAGTCTGATATAGTAGCATTTTACATCCACATTGCACTCACTTTACATAAGTGTAAATGACTTCAGAAGGAGCAAGGCACCAGAAATTTAGGGTTTAAGTACATGGGGATTTGTTCACATACACACTTTTTAAAATGCAGCCTTCTGTTTCTGGCTGAGAAAAAAAATCATTCTTGATAGCAGATGCCTTATCTGGATGTTGCTGATAGGTAAGTGAGCCTAGGAGACTAAGTGGGACATAGTGATACACATCAAACTTGTCAAAAGATAATTTACCAGCTTTTTATCAGAAGTTAGAGATAACAATGGATGACTTTATGCAAGCTGTTCTAAAATGCATCATGAAATGATGATTAAAATACAGAAAAGATGTTTCCAAAAACACAGTGCTTGCCCGTAAAACCTTTGGGACAGTGTCTCTATTGCAAGAGACTGCCCCGTGTGCACCAGCAGTGAGGCTCCCCCACTAACAGCTGAAATCACCGAGAGCTGTGTTAAGACATCTTGGCGAGTGGCCAGCCAGGAGGCTGCTGGAGAGGCACAGCAAGCGGCCAGCAGGGCAGCTGGTGGAGAGGTGCGGCCAGCAGGGAGGCTGGCAGAGTGGGCCAGAGCAAAGCCCCACAGAGAAGCACAGCAATCAGCCCTTGGGGCGATGAGTGCCCGAGCAGCGGAGCGTTTAAGGTGCCTCCTTACCCCCCCCGCCCCCGCCTTCCTCTGCAGATGAACCTCTGGTGGAGAAGCGCAAGCAGCAGGGTGGCTGGTGGAGAGGCGTGGCAATGAGCCGTTGGGGCAACGAGCGAGTGCCCGAGCAGTGCAGCTCCTCCTTATCCCCCCTGCCTTCCATACAGGGTGGGTGGTGAACTCTGCGGATGAATGGGGCTGCACTGGCCAAGGACAGCAACTGTGAGTAGGGTACAGAGAAGGGACAGGCACGTTAAAGAGACTTTTGGGTTGCGGGACTTAAGACCCTGAGAGGAAAAGGACACTGCCCAACTTACTTGGGGGTGGGTCTTTTGCTCATGGTTTATGTTTATGAACCCCGTCTGCGGGGTTTTCCCAAATTAATGCTGAGTTACTTCCCTCCTTTTATTAAAAGTTTTGCTACACTCCAACTCTGTGCTTGCAAGAAGGGAAGTATTGCCTCTGAGAGGTGCCCAGGGGGTGGTGTGTAATTGTGCCAGGTCACTGGGTGGGGGTTTGGGCCGGTTGTGTGTTGTATTGTTGAACAGGAACCCCTAGATACTGAACCCGGCCCTTCTTGCGGCTGGCTCCTCCTGGCAGAAGGGTTACACTTCCTATAAAAATAGTACTAAAATAATTTAATTCCCTAAAGCAAGGGTTCCTAAATATTTTCAAAGTGCAAGGGTTGGGACCTCAAAGTGGGTCGCGACCCATTTTAATGGGGTCGCCAGGGCTGGCTTAGACTTGCTGGGGCCTGGGACCGCAGCCCAAGCCCTGGATGGTAGGGCTCAGGTTACAAGCCCCTCTGCCTGGGTCTGAAGCCTTCTGGCTTCAGCTTTGGCCCTGCCCTCCCCGCCAGGGCGGTGGGGCTTGGATGGGCTCAGGCTTCGGTCCCCCCTCCTGCGGTGATGTAGTAATTTTTGTTGTCAGAAGGGGATCACGGTGCAGTGAAGTTTGAGGACCCCTGTCGTGCAATCCAGTTAATACAATACAGACCCTTAAATGGACTATCCCCTTCCCTGACTGCCAAACACTTTACAATATTTTACCATGTATTTTAATGTCCTATTTATCATTTAGCCTATCAAACTGAAAGTAGGTTTTCCTCAGCGTCTGATTCATTTCTAAACAGACAGACACTTATACGATTAAATTCAAATATGATTTCTCATGTTTATAAAACAAATTAACCCCATTCACTCATCTTTATTTTCATCCCTTGTGCTCCTTGGCTCCTACTCTCTCTTCTACCTACTACCATGTGCTCTGAGTAACATTCGCCCTCTTGGTATCTCATTCATTTCTGCCCTGCTCCCCACCACATGCAGCACCAGACTGCTAAGGGAACTGCTTTCTCCATGCACAGCATCAGGCTAGCAAGAGATCAATTCTCCTCTGCCTGATTCCACTGACATGCAGAATCAGACAGATGCCAGGAGAAGGAGGCCCTCATTCCCCCCAACCCACTCCCAACAGCTGCTTCTACTGGCAGCTGTTTTCCTTGTAGCACATGTTGCAGACCACAGCACACACTTGAGAACGACTGGTGTAAGTTAAATGAAACATTGTTTATGGGCAACAAGTATATTCACCAGCCTAGGGACAATTTTTGGAGAATATAAATTATAGTATGATGCAATACAGTATAGTATAGACTAGCGAACGAAGTACATATCTGTCGCATACTGTAGTTACTTCTCTATCTGTAAGACATCCCATCCTCTGATGGACACAGCAAGGTCATCTAGAATTCACTAAACACTGCAAGAGGGTAAAGCCAATTGTATGATGGCCTCTATCTGAATTGGCTTTGAAGTAAAAGTGGAATTCTGTAAATTTGTAGGACTAATAAACTTACCCAAAAGGAAAAACAGCAAGTATTGACACTAATATTTGAAATACATGAGAAAGAAAAGTAGCCAGTGTCCATGAGGAGGAAGAACAGAAACACAATCATAATTGACTATTTTGTACCATTTCCAGAGATAATCCTTATGTCAGAGTTGACTAGTCAACTAGCTATTACTAAGCTGAAGGCAATTTTAGCTCTCTTCAGTTTTGCTGATAAGCTAGTGACTCAATATGCCACAGTCTGTGAGTGATGAATTTCAGAGATTTCAGAATGAATCGTACAGTATATTATACATGTCATAACAATTCCACACTCTCCAGAAGTTAGTAGTCATGGAATATATCATACAGTTTGACAAGCAAATCTCTCAACAAGATCCACTTTTATCTCATATGACCTACAAAGTGACTCCTATCACAACAAATGGAGCAAGCCCAAAACAACTCAATGTGAAGACAGACTGAGACAAATCTATCTATATAAAGGAACGACAATGGGCCAACCTCATGGGAGTAAGACAACAGGCTAAAGATATATATGCTTTTTCTTTTGTGAAGGTTTTTTAAAACCTATCTTAACTCAAACAAGTATAATACCAGCTAGACAGAAAAAAGCAATGGAGATGCCAGGAACTGATTAGAAGAGAGATCAGCTCCAAAGTCTTATATACTGTATATTGTACTAAACAAAGTCTTAATAATGAGACATGGTCATCGTTTCTAATTCTTTCCAGAAGTAACCAAGGCAACAACTAGAGGTAAGACTGATTTTTCACATAAGAAAAAAATCAAAAAGCCCAGAGAGCTAGTTGCAATAAGCCTGCAAAAATTCAGCTGTTTTTCAGTAGCTTATACAGATGTATTGAAATCTCTTTGGTCTAGAAATCAGACTGAAAAAATGGACCAAGTTCTTAAATGGTACTGGGATTGGCGGAGCAGTCAAAGTACAGTGTGATGTAGCCGTGTTGTGTGCTTTCAGCCTGTCACCCCCACTTAGCAGACAGTATTTACTATCTTTGGTCTTTTGGTTGGTCTGCTTTGTCAGATCAAGTTATAATCCAACGGCATCATCTAGCCTTGAAGTGACAAAAGCATAAATCATTGGCTAGATGTCCATCTAGAAGAAGGGGCTCAATCCTCCAGCAAGCCACAAGAAGGCATTTCTGGACAGATGTGCATTATGATTGTCTTGTGACAAATTCGGGGTCCATTAGGACCCCAAGGTTCACAATCTACTGGCCCTTCTAGATCGTTGACTCGTCTGGCTTATGGGGCCCAGCTCTGCAACCCTTACTCACGCTGAGTAATCCTTGTTCAGGTGAGTAATTGCTATAAAATCTGTGGGGCTACTCACCTGAGAAAGGGTCCATAAATGAACAGAGGTTACAGAATGATGCCCTTCAGCAGTAGCAGCAACATATGGGAGGGCTTTTTCCCCCCCATCAGTTACCTCCCGAATGAATTACCCTAATATGCCTTCTGAAAGCTACCCTTGGAGATTGCTCAGAAACTTCAGCTAGTGCAGATTGCACAGTTACATAGGGCCTGCTCCAAAGCCCATTGAAGTCAATGGAAGTACAACCCTTTGTGGTGCTCTATATACCTGCTCTGTAGAGAGTGCTTGCTAGCAGTTTTCTTGCAAATGCAATGAAAACTATTGTTTTAAAATGTATAAGGCCCCATATGGTGTGTATGCTTAGTCATGACCCAACCCCACTTAAGGCAACAGAGCCCTTCCACTGTCTTCAGTGGGAATCTGAATAGGCCCACAGATAGCACCATGTAGCCTCCTGGTTAAGATTAGTTGGGACGCTTTCACCATATTTCAGTGATTAGGCAGATGGGGGGAGACCCGGAGGCAGAATTTTCTATTTACCTCACTGACAGTTCAAAGAAATCTGACCTTCAGAAAGAGATGCAAGGCCTGTTCTCCCAAGATCTTTTTAAGTAATTAGTGTAAAAGAGAGTGTATTTTTATGATGTGGGGGAAAATTGACTTTTGTCAGCATTATCTATTTTACAGTTTGTCTAAAATTATTCCAAATGTTTCCAGAGATGATTAAGTAGTTCATATTGTTTATCAATAATAAATATACAAATGATTTTATTTACTATAATGCTGTTTAAATGCTTTGATGCATGGTGTATAGTAATGAACAATTAAAATGTGCAGTTCTTTGATTGGTCGCACCATAATTGGCATTCTTCATGACTGGAGACAGATGAAAATGAGCAGGCTGCACCCACTGGAAAGAAGAGGACCAGGAGGAATTCCACAAAGCTAGAAGTTTCCATTCCATACCATGTCCTCAGCATGGAAACTCTGGAAGATACTTCTCAAGATCCCACTGGTCCAAGAGAATGGAGAGAGGTATGGGACACTCCTGTTGATGGCAGCTTGGCCCAAACTATAAGACAAGCAAGCTAGTCCACAAAGAATTCTCTGACTGTCCAAGGAAGATGGACAATCCTTGTTGAAGATTCAGTACTCAGAAAGAACATTCTGTAAGGGGAAAACAGACAACAAGATGGTGTGCTCTGTTCCCAGAGCCATGACACGAAATGTCACTCTAAGACTGGATAGACTGCTGAAATCAAAAGGCAAAGATCCATTATGGGGCATGTCACTGTGATGGTGCATGACACTGTGTCACAAGATATCTTGCAGATAATAGAGGACTTCAGGGAACTCGGAAGCATACTAAAAAGAAGACTGTCTAAACAAACTTCTCTGAGTACCTTCCTATTTCACAAGTGAAGGAAAACAGAAAGCAGAAGATTTTGGAGGTGAACCACTGGCTAGGAAAGTAGTGGAGGGTTTTGATTTTGTGGAACATTGTTTGCCTTCTGTTGGGGGAGAGGGACTGTATAGTGTGGATGCCCTTCATCTCAGTGGAAGGGGAACCAATCCCTTTGGGACAGGCTGGCTAGAATAGGTAGGAAGGTGTTAAACTAATAACAAAAGTGGAGGCGTAAAAAGAGGGAAGATATGAACACTCACTTAGCACAGAATTAAGATGTTGACAACAAAATTAATCAAGGAACTAAAAAACATGAAGATAAGAAATTACTTAAATTTCCTATAAACCATGCCAGGAGTTTGTTGACAAACAAGAGGAACTGGAATTGCTCATTTATGAGCATAAATTTGATCTATTGATATTACTGAAACCTGGTGGGATGATTCACACAACTGGAATGTTAAAATCAATGGGTATAACCTATTTAGGGAGGATCGAGGAGCTAAAGGGCAGAGGGAGTTGCAGTCTATCTCAAAAAATGACATTACCTGTTTCCGAGTCACTGACAACTAGGAAGAAAATTATCTTGAATGCTTATGGATCAGTGTCCTAACAGATTAAGCTCAAGATGTGGTAGTAGTATCTCTAACATGTACGAGGGGGGAACGGTGTGAGGGGACTTTAATTTGAATGACACATGCTGGAGGTCTCATGCTGCCAGTACTAAAACATCCTTGGAATTTTTAAAAAGTATAGATGACAATTTCTTCCCAACTCAAAACACGTTGCAGCCAACATCGGGGAATTCGATATTGGACCTAATTTTGACAGATAAAGAGGAGCTGATCACAGAACTAAAAATTAATGTTAGTTTAGGCACAAGTGATTATGACTTGATCATTTTTACAATGTACAAAGAGAATAAAGTCCAAACTAGAAATTACACACACACACGCACACACACACACACACACACACACACACACACACACACACGATGCTTTAAAAGGGCCCATTTCTGAAAACAGAAAAAGCTGAAAACAATTATGAGCCGAATAAACTCAGAGGAAAAATTTAATCGGAAAAAATTAATTAAAAATTGGAAATTGTTTAAGAACACATGCTTAGTTTACAAAAACTAGATAACAATTGAGGAAGAAGGCCATATTGGTTTAAACAAAAAGTCTGGTTTAGAAAGGAATTATAAATAAATAAATAAATAAATAAAATAAATAACAAATGGAAGAAAGGGAAAGTTGAAAGTAATGAATATACATCAGAACCTAGGAACTGTCAAAAATAGACAAGGGAAGCAAAGGGACACAAGGAGAAATCTATGGCCAGCAAAGTTAAGGACAATAAGAGGTTTTTAAACAAAATGAATCCTGATGATAATATTGGCCCATTACTAGATGAAAGTGGTAAAATTAACAACAATTATTCAGAAAATGCGGAAGTGTTCAATACATATTTCTGTTCTTTATTTGGGAAGAAGACAATGATGTAGTCTTATCATATGATAAGACTCTTTCCATTCCACTAGTATCTTAGGGGGAAGTTAAACAGCAGCTACTAAATTGAGACATTTTTAAATCAGCAGGTCCAGATCATTTGTATCCAGATGTTTTAAAAGAGTTGGCTGAGGAGCTCTCTGGATTGTTAATGTTGACACTGAGGAAGTTCCACAAGACTGGAAGAAAGCTAACATTGTGCCAATATTTAAAAAGGGAAAATTGGATGACAGGGGTAATTATAGATCTATCAGTCTGACATCAATCCCAGGCAAGATAATGGTACAGCTGATGTGGGACTCAATTAATAAACAATCAAAGGAGGGAAATATAATTAACGCTAACCAACATGGGTTTATAGAAAATAGATTGTGTCAAACTAACTTGACATCTTTTTATGATGAGATTACAAGTTTGGTTGATAAAGGTAATAGCAATGTAATGACAGTGGTTTCAACTTTTTTTCATTTGCAGACCCCTAAAAAATTTCAAATAGAAGTGCAGACACCTTTGGAAATCTTAGACCCTTTAGGGGTCTACATACTACAGGTTGAAAACCACTGCTCTAGGAATTATTTTGGTGACATTCTATACGTTTCTGTACGCCCGTGTTATACGGAAGGTGAGACTAGATTAGCACAATTGTCCCTTCTGACCTTGGAATCTATGAATTAGGATATCTGGTTTTAACTGACAAAAAATAATTAGCAATAGATTACACAAAAGTGCATAAGAATGGCCATACTGGGTCAGACCAATGGTCCATCTAGTCCAGTATTCTGTCTTCTAACAATGGCCCATGACAGATACTTTAGAGAGAATTAACAAAACAGGTAATCATCAAGCGATCCATCCCCCGTCACCCATTCCCAGCTTCTGGCAAACAGAGACTGGGGACACCATCCCTGCCCATCCTGGCTAATAGCCATTGATGGACCTATCCTCCATGAATTTATCCAGTTCTTTTTTGAACCCTGTTATAGTCTTGGCCTTCATAACATCCTCTGGCAAGGAGTTCCACAGGTTGACTCTGCATTGTGTGAAAAAATACTCACTTTTGTTTGTTTTAAACCTGCTGCCTATTAATTTCATTTGGTGATCCCTAGTTCTTGTGTTATGAGAAGGAGTAAATAACACTTCCTTATTTAGTTTCTCCACACCAGTCATGATCGTATCCCCCCCTTAGTTGTCTCTTTTCCAAGCTGAAAAGTTCCTGTTTTATTAATCTCTCCCCATATGGAAGCTGTTCCATACCCCTAATCATTTTTGTTGTCCTTTTCTGTACCTTTTCCAATTCCAATATGTCTTTTTTGAGATGGGGCAACCATATCTGCACGCAGTACTCAAGATGTTGACATGCCATGGATTTATATAGAGGCAATAAGATATTTTCTGTCTTATTATCTCTCTCTTTCCTAATGATTCCCAACATTGTTAGCTTTTTTGATTACCGCTACAGATTGAGTGGATGTTTTCAGAAAATTATCCACAATAACTCCAAGATCTCTCTCTTGAGTGGTAACAGCTAATTTAGACCCTATCGTTTTATATATATAGTTGAGATTGTTTTCCAATGTGCATTACTTTGCATGAATCAATATTGAATTTCATCTGACATTTTGTTGCCCAGTCACCCAGTTTTGTGAGATCCCTTTGTAACTCTTCCCAGTCTGCTTTAGACTTACCTATCTTGAGTAGTTTTGTATCATCTGCCAATTTTGCCACCTCGTTGTTTACCCCTTTTTCCAGATCATTTATGAATGTTGAACAGTACTGGTCCCAGTACAGACCCCTGAGGGACACCACTATTTACCTCTCTCCCTTCTGAAAACTGACCATTTATTCCTATCCTTTGTTTCCTGTCTTTTAACCAGTTACTGATACATGAGAGGATCTTCCTTCTTATCACATGACAGTTTACTTTGCTTAAGAGCCTTTAGTGAAGGATCTTATCAATGGCTTCCTGAAAATCTAAATATACTATATCCATTGGATCCCCCTTGTCCACATGCTTGTTGACTCCCTCAAAGAATTCTAGTAGATTAGTGAGGAATGATTTCCCTTTACAAAAGTTCTGTTGACTCTTGCCCAACAAATCATGTTCATCTGTGTGTCTGATAATTCTGGTCTTTACTATAGATTCAACCAATTTGCCCGATACTGAAGTTAGGTTTACTGGCCTGTAATTGCCAGGATTGCCTCTGGAGCTTTTTTTAAAATTGGCATCAAATTAGCTATCCTCCAGTCATCTGGTACAGAAGCTGATTGAAGCGATAGGTTACATCCCACACTAGTAGTTCTGCAATTTCACATTTGAGTTCCTTCAGAACTCTTGGGTGAATACTAGCTGATCCTGGTGACTTATTACTGTTTAATTTATTAATTTGTTGCAAAACCTCCTCTAATGACACTTCAATCTGCTCCTTTAGCATCTCAATAGTCCAGTGGTCCCACTGGTTGTTTAGCAGGCTTCCTACTTCGCATGTACTTAAAAAAAATTTACTGTTACCTTTTTGAGTCTTTGCCTAGCTGTTATTCAAATTCTTTTTTGGTCTTCCTAGTTACATTTTCACCCTACACTTGGGCCTTGTCTACATTATCCGCAGGATCGATGGGCAGTGATCGATCCAGCGGGGGTCGATTTATCGCGTCTAGACTAGATGGGATAAATCGACCGCTGAGCACTCTCCCGTCCACCGGAGCGAGAGGTGCAGGCGGAGTCGACGGGGGAGCATCAGCAGTTGACTCACCGCAGTGAAGACACCGCGGTGAGTAGATCTAAGTATGTTAACTTCAGCTACAGTATTCACGTATCTGAAGTTGCGTAACTTAGATCGATCCCCACCCACCCTAGTGTAGACCAGGCCTTGCTCTTTTCTATTTTCTTCACTGGGATTTAACTTCCACTTTTTAAATGATGCCTTTTCGCCTCTAACTGCTTCTTTTACTTTGTTGTTTAGCCATGGTGGCAATTTTTTGGTCCTATTACTATGTTTTTTAATTTGGGGTATATATTTAAATTGAGCCTCTATTATGGTGTCTTTAAAAAGTTTCTATCCAGTTACACCACTGCAGCTATATTGAAGTGGGGAGGCGAAGGAGCACTGTCTCCATGCAAATTCACAAGCAAAGGGAACACTTTTCAACAACTTAGAGCCCAGCTGCACAGCCAGTTTGCCAAAATATTAATAAATAAATACTCACTCAGTGCTTAGCAGCCTTATGTGACCGCCTTCCAGTTTCTGTCTGCCTGACAGTAGGATCCTATTCCAAACTATCCACACTGCATATTTATCTGTTTAGATGAAGTGGAAACAGAAAATCAAATCATAACAAAGAGGGAGTAAAAAAGTGTCTTGAGTGATAGATTAGGTGTTGTATGCAATTAAATTGTCAATGTGACAAAAGGAATGCAAAATATATATCAGAAGATATCAACATTGTAGAGGAAAAGAGAGAAGATGGTTGCAAATACATTTCTGGGGTGGGGGGGGGAAGATACCCAGATTGCTCTTTTTTTTTTTTGGCCTAATGAATAAATCATCTCTGTCCCCCTTTATGCACCTGCTGCTTTGAAAAGCCCCTTGCACACCAACTGAACAGCAAATGCTGCACAATGCCTCAAATGTTGCTGGAGTCATGCCAGCAAAAATTACCACTCTTCAACCAAGATAAACATCATATTACTTCATTACCCTTTTAAAACATATGCAAATTAAATCCATTATTCTTTTTTCTCACAGAAATGAAGTTCGTTTGGCTGGAATTCAACGGCTCCCTTTGTCATCATTGACCATGAATGGATGAACTTCATGTAGATGATGCCCATTTCCCATCTTTGAATCAAACATTAATACCATTTGACAGTAATAAATAACATTTATCACAATGGGGATCTAATAATGATTTTCCCACTAAGCTCGCTCATCAGAACCTATCAGCTGACAACTGCATAAATGAGATTAGCATAACAGCTGCCTATGACAAATGTATCTAAATCATTTTAATGCCAGCTAGCTCTTTGATCTCCCTATCACGTTGTTGCAAAAACTAAATCCATTTCTCCAAGATACATGTTCTTTATTATAGATACCTGTTTATATTCTACAGCATTATGGACTCTAGAGACTTTAGTAATGAAAAGAATTAGGAATATGGATTGGACACCGTCCTGTAATGTAAACCTGCAGCACTGCCCTTCAGAATATCATTCCACTGACTATTTTAAATAATTCTTTGCAGAATTCTGAAACAAAGTATCTGTTCTATAGCTTCTGTTTGTGTATTTCCCCAGCATGTAATATATGTTTTAATGCAAATAATTTTATTAGTTTCACTTTGTGAGTATTGCTTGCAGAGTTATCAGATTTATACAAATTTAAACTGACTGTCAGTAATATGAAATATGGCCTTTTATATACACACATTAAAACTCAAAATCATTGTGTGTGGGTGTATGAATGCAAATGTGTTAGAGGGAAAAAAAGCTAATCGGAGATGCAATGTATTCATTTTTTTAAAAAATGTTATTTAAGGGATGTCACTGTGCAGTAAACCCACAACAGGAAATTTAGAATAAAACTGAGCACTCAGATGTGACTCTACCTCCTTAACTCACCCAACTGAGCCTAACGGATGGGATTTTCAAGAGCACCTATATAGTCCAGGAGCACAACTCCCATTATTAAAAACGTTCAATGGGAGTTGTGCTCCTAAGCCACTTGGGGCCCGATTTTTTAAGATATTTTGGTGGCTAAGAAAGGAAATAGATGCCTAGTGGGACTTTCAAAAGCACCTACCTCTTATCAGTAGATGCCTGCAACCCAAGGTGCCTAAATACCTTTGAAAATCTGACTAACTCTCATATTAAGCCATATTGTAATGCACATCCCTATGCTGTGCATGATACAACACCTTGGGGACACTGAACTATTAAAGCAGAATTTTCACCACAGACTTTACATTTTAATTCTGAATATCCTTGATTAAGTTGATTTATATCAGACATGCAAGTACACACATTTGGAGCCTGATCCAAACCCACTGATATCAGTAAAAATAATGCTTCACTGAGGTTTATATTTAGCTTTCAGTGCACTTATATCTCCAGTGGGATCAGGCATGTGCCATCACAGTAAAGTAGATTAAATGTTCAGGTATGCATGTATTTTTCTCTTTGACAGCATGCCTTCATATGCTTATGATCAATACTCCAGTTTTGTAGCTCATCATAAAAAATGGCATATATTTTTCTCAATGGGTGCAGGTAATTCAAAACTATTGATAGGAATTACATGCACATATGTTGCAGAGCTGGGACCAAGTATGTTTTGTATTTAAATTAAAAATCAATACATACAGGGTCCAATTAACTCCAGGTGAAATCAACAAGCACATTTCCATTGTCTTTAGTGGGAGCTCCACTGGGCCCATTGGAGGGAAGAATATAACCACTAATCTGATTTCATTAAATTCAGTGGCAACAGTCCTACTGACTCCCACGGGTGCCAGGATCAAGCCTAATGTCTTTTAACATCCAGTCTACAATATATTATCTTAGGGTTTTACATAACATTGGCAAAAATGTTTATCTATGGGAAATAATAAGACTACAGGATTAGAGCTGTTACAGCATCCTGGTTAAAATGTTCTGTAACAAATAGCTTGCCCTCTAATGTTATTGTATTCAGTAGCACTTCATTCTTTCTAATATTTTCAATTAGAATTCATGTGATATTTTCTCCAACTAACCTACAGTGCATTTGGAAAGCACTCCTGCATTTTCCATATCTTAGAAAAATTTCTGGTCATTTATTTTTCATGTAAGATGAACAGAATGTATGGTCTTTTGTCCAAGCCTTTTGTTTTGTGAAGCAGGTCATTTTTCATGGATGAGAATGAGGTTCACACTCTGTTTTGACAGCATTTCTTATCATTCCCTCCAGTTAACATTGTCATCTTTCATTATTTAATTTTGAAGTACAAGGAAGGCTGATTTATATCCGTGATGTATAATTACAGACAGATGCAGGGTTTGGAAAGTAGAAATACTGAATTAGAACTGCACTAAGTGTCCTCATGCTTCCTGCAAAAAAATATTCCAAGTGCCACCAGGTAAAAAAAACCAAGCAAATCAACCAAAAATGAATTAAACGAAGCCATGCTGTTGTAAGCACCGTTTAAATGAAACTGAATACAAAACTAATAAGTCCATTGGTTGTGGTTGCAAGGTAATTGAAAATGTTTTCTAGTACAGATGATTAAATGTGTTTATATTAATCAATATGGGCTTTGAATGTGCCCATGGTCAAATAGGCTCCCTTTATAACCTCCACTTCACTTGGAATCACTTTGAGACAAGTCCACTCTGCATTTTGAAGAGGAAGGCACTTTCTGCAGTTCTTTCATATGATAATATACAGTGTATTTTCAGCCTTCTTTTTTTAAAGTTTAAACAAACGGAAGCCTTATTAAGAAGATATCATAATTACATGCAGCTATTTCACTGGCTCTTATCTGAAGAGAAAGCAAGCAATTAGTTCAGAACATAAATTCATTCAAGACATTTACAGAACAAGAGGGAATAGACCAGCAGGAGATAAAATAGGCCCACTTTAGTGTTTCATTTTCAGCTGAGCCTTGTTAAAAGAGAGTAAACTTACTCCAGCAGGTCTAACAGCATCTAAAATATATAGCTTGGGTGATTTAAACTCTAATACTTGCAAAACTAACTAAAATATTGAAAGATTTTTCAGTATTTCTTACAAATATCAAAAGTATACACACACAAAACTTCCCCCAACAATGCCCTTTAGGGCAGACAACAGTTAACGATGGTTATAATATATGTGAAATGTTGAGCTCTTGCAAATTGGCACAGCTCCACTTACATCAATTGACACCAGCGGAGAAACTGGCCCATTGCTTACTTGAAATCCAAATTTACAATCGTTAAATTACGGACCCTTGAAAAGTAGTGACAAATAATCATCATGAATTCCTTTGCTTCATGCTGGATGCAGCCAGCAAATAAAAAGTGTATTAAGAGTATTATTCTGTACTTGTTAAGTGCTCAATCCTGCCAGGTGATAAACACTGTGAACGCCACATCAAGGAAAGCACTTTAGCATGTGTGATTACTTAAAGCATGTGACTAGTCCTGTTGAAGTGAATCGGATTGCTCATGAGATTGAAATTAACCACGTGCTTAAATGCTTTCCAGGAGTTCAGTGATCAGCACAATACAAGACAGACCCTTAAGATAGCTCACTGGCTGGACTAAACAGAAAACTGGCCAAACTGTGATATTTATATTTGTTGAGTCTTGGCACTAAAATGTTTGAATCACACTTTGTTTCCCTGATTTCTCTCATAAATTGAGATTACCCAGCTCCAAATACTCCAGACGTCTCTCCCAAGCAAAAACATCTCTTTTTTTTTTTTTTAATGTCCACACTTTTTAGATTTCTTATCCTATTCTACTTAAGTCTGAAACTTCCTTTGAGAAGTTCTTGCAGCTCTCTTGGGATCATCTCCGGGGACTTGCTCAGATGTTCTCTGGGGTCAGAAAGTAAATGCTTCAACAGATAGGAACCTGGAATGTATTTTTGTAAATCCCTGATGTTCTAGTGAATGATCTTAATAATGCTGTTGCCAGATCTTCTAAGAACACCAGTACTGAACTGTTTTAAAAATGTCTTGACTTTCTGTATTTCTCTTTTGAAGTTTAAAAGCAGAGCTCCGTAAATAATGGATTTTTCAGATGGTTGGCAATTAAAAACATGTTTTGGGTCAGACCAAAAAATTAACATTTTAAAAAGTTGTAGCCAATGGAGCGGGGGGGGGGGGTTGGAAATCAGGTTGAACTAACATTTAGTTTAATCAAAAATCACAATTTTTTATTCAATTTTATCAAATTAGAATTTTTTTAATTTTAAAAAATAAAATTAAAGGAAATTTTGAAACAAATTATTTCAAAACAATCAAAATGTTCCATTTTGAAAGTGTCACTTAGCCCTTCTATAGTGCTACCCAGCTGTAGATCTCACTAGGGTGAGTTCAATATAGCGAAGTAGTCAGACTTTAAATTATTTCCTATTGTACAATTAGGAAAAATAGACGTAAATTTGCTAAATGTTTTGATTTGCTGAATGTGCATTTTTCACCCCAAAAACATTTCAGCTGAAAATTTTGCCCAGCTCTATTTATGGCTTTAATTAAGTGATAATTAAGCTCCATGAAGTCCTAACACTCACTCCTCTCCTTTCCTTACAAAGGTCATCATGAAAGAAAGTAGGAACAATATTAGAAATTTGGCATGGGATTTTTTCAATTATTTATTTGGAAGTGTAAGCAATATAAGGCACTTCTCAAACATCTTAGGTACCATAAAAATACTTGAAATTTTCTTCACATAATGGGACTTGTTGTAGCATAACCTTAAATGGGAAAAGCACACCCTTCTGATAGTTTGTGCCTGAATTTATGTACACTTTCAAACTTATTTATTTATATCACAGGATGTTGGAAGGCATGTAAGTAGAATAATACTTAGCCCTTCTATGGTGCTTTCCACTTGCCGATCTCACTAGGGTGAGTCTAATGTGGAGAAGTAGTCAGAGTCTAAATTTCTTGTACAGTTTTGATTAGATCCTGAATGTTCCTTTTAATGAATGCAACATTATAATTAATGTAGAGTCACTGTTGTATCTAGCAAATTCATAATTAGTGACAATTTTGCACCTGATGTCCTGGGTAGACAGTGTTCCCTTTAATTAGCTTGATAACTTATCTTGTATGTTCCCTGAAAAAAAATTGGCATTACAGCTAGGTGAATACAGCTGAAAAGTATTAGCAAATATTCTTAATAATCAAGGCCCGGATCTATCAAATCACGAGTAGTTCCACTGACTCCAACGGAATGTTATCACCTGGTGTGGTAACTGGATGGCTCATATGCTTGAAATAAAACATGATATTAAGTGCTTTGTTGGATCAGAGTCGAAACCCATACATTGAGCTCAATGACATTCACAATGCTTTTTACTCATTTGTATCAACATTCATGGGAGTGACAATATGTGATTAAGAATGTATTCGAGAGCCTCAAATACTCATTTGTATGATCTTTTTGCATCAAAAGTCCTTATGCAGATCTTGAAAGTTCTTTATGGGTTAGAAAGACCAGGAGAGACATTTTGCTTCCAGAACTTATGGGTGACATATTGGGAAAGTAGTTTTAGTGGGTGCACGGCCTTTCCTGCTGCATAGACTCTTTTTCTAAAAATATTCAGTGAGTCTGGCTTTATATATAATTATTTTCTAATAGCAGGGTGACCAGATGTCCCGTTTTTAAAGGGACAGTGCCGTTTTTGGGGACTTTTTCTTATATAGGCGCCTATTACCCCCACACCTCTCCTGTCCCGTTTTTTCACAGTTGTCGTCTGGTCACCCTATCTAATAGTAAAAGACATCTGATTGCAGGATATCTGCAACGGACCTCTCAGTCATTCTTCCAGGACCCCAATGAGCAGTGCCTCCAAACAGATGGATGGAAAGAAGTTCTATTTCCAATGCTCTTTAGTCTGTGAGTGAACGTGTGCATGTATGCATGTACCAAAGGAAAAGGACGTGTAGTAACATCTGTACTCTGCAGATCCAAAATTTAGCATGAGTAGCAAGGTTCCAATCCCACTGGGGGATTTGGAGCAGTCCTGAAATGGCAGGTCTACTCAGTAGCGGCGCCAGGGTTTTTGCCACCCTAGGTGGCAGCGCTCCTCCGCCATAATCAGCGGTGCTTCGGCGGCAGCTTCTCTGAAGCTGTGTTCTCAGTGGCGTTTCGGCGGCCACTTTTCTTGCTGCTGAATTGCCGCCAGGAAATGAGTCGCCGCCGAAATGCCACCCCCCAAATCCTGCCGTCCTAGGCGACCACCTATGGTCGCCTAGTGGAAGCACCGGCCCTGGGTCTACTCTCCGGGAAAGGCAAAAGGATGGCCAGCCCACCAGCCCCAAAGCTATTGTGGCAGCGTGGCTGAGAAAGGCAAAAGCCCTAGAAGATGGTTCCATGTAAGAGCGGTGGAAGCTCTGGGTCAGTTGGGAAGAGAGTTCACAGAAAGAGGGGAAGAGCCATTGAGGGGTTATTGAGATGTCCTAAAGGGAGGGGTGTCTTTTGAAGAAAGTAGTTTGTGCATTTGGAAGAGTTCAGTCTGTGAAGCAGTGGAAAGCGGAGCGTAGAGTTAACCCTGAGCCTGCCACTCAGTGGTGCTAAAGCATGTTAAACTTCTCCATCATGTCTGAGCTGTGCTTCAACAGACCTCGATGCTTTGAATGTTGGAAGGTAACTTATAAGTAACTTTCTAGCATCATTCTGCAAGACAACTGTTTATTAAGGATAACCTGCCATGATTACATTCAGGATAATTAATCATAATAATTAAATGCTTGACAATGATGTTGTCTTATGCCCAATAACACCTAGCTACTGGATGGATCTTTTTCTCTACAACCATAGAAATGGACTTTGTGTTTCTAAGGGATCCTTGCACAGCTTGGAACATGGAAGCCACTCGGCTAGTTAAGCCACTCGGCTAGCCACTTTAACTAGCCGAGTGGCTTCCATGTTCCAAGCTGTGCAATGATTGGCTCCTTTGGCTCCTTGCCTCAACACCACTACATGACCGATGCAATAACTGCTCAGATATGCTAAGCTGGTCATGTTTTATTGCATAGTTTTGAAAAGCAGCTCAACACTATGTACTTTTAAATGGGACTAACCTTTGCCAAATGTGATATTTATTTGTTTACCAAGATTATTGTATCATCTGATAAAAACAGGCTATACATTTTTTCCTCCTAGTTTCACTGTAATGCATTAATGTAATAATGTAATATTACATTGTAAATGTACAATAATGTAAGCATTATTAGATTTCAAATATTTTTCTTTTTGTAAATTCCTTTACAAGTCCAAAAAGTCTTCTTTACAGGAACACTATCATTATATGATAGCATATTTATGCACAGCATCTACAATGTTCAGTATTGATGAAAGCTATCTGTATTCATGTTATGTTAATCTGAACAGCATAATATCATATACTATTTGTTTTCAAATGCACCTACAAACCATACAAGACCAAACAAATAACTTGGATGTTTAGAAATGACACTACCTAAATTATAATAAAATTGTTTAAGTTGTAAAGAAAAAACCCCACCATAAAGCCCCAAAAGCCAAGGCATACAGAGATAAAGATTTTAAACCTCAGCTCCTGGACACAATATGGCATTTGTACAAGAGGCATGGGAGGAAAATGAAGGTGATTCTCGACTTTGGAGAATCCTCATCCTTACTTATTAATGCGCATTGACCTTGGATGTGCAAAAAACAGTAGAAGCTATATGCGCTCAACTGCAAGGTCATGCTTAAGGGTCAAATCCTCCCCTGGCTTATTGATGAAATTTAAGTAGTTTTTGTTCCACATTTTGGTTTCTCTTTGGTTTGGCCTTTTCCTGATGCAATTTCCTATAACATACAACAGCTACATGCTCATTGTTACTTTAGGGGCCACCTATACACAGCTAATAAGTATTTAACACATTAACAAATACTGTCAAAGTTTTATAAACAGTAAATTAACTCATTAAAACAACCCTTGTGAACCTATTTACATCACTAATGTATACCATCTGTTAGAGTTGTGTTACGATTATAGGCAGTGTACTGTTAACTTTAACTGTTCAGTGCTGCGTTACTGCCTCTTGAAACCCTACCTTCATTTCAGAGACCCACGAGCAAGCATATGTTGATTTCTGGAGCTAAGTGGAGATCAGAAGAAATAGCAGCCTGTGAGCTGCAGCCAAGGAAGTGAGAATGAGAGACGGTGTTTCTGTACGTCATTTAAACAATTGGAGTAGTCGCAGCTATTCACACCAATGCAGAAGGGCTGCATTACTAACACTGGAGCACCCCAGCACCTATTCCAAGTCAGAGTCTTCTCCTGGGATAGGCTCTCCTACCCCAAAGTAGAGTCACACCACAGTCAGTACTACTATAGCTTCCATTTCACTTGTTGCAGCCCCTAGATATAGTTCACTGGTCTGTGAATGTTACATTACACATCACATCAGAGGAGATGAGTCTGTTTACAACTCCTACCTTGTGTCTCTGGCTTCTTTAGTTCAATTTGTAGACATTCATATTTTCAGCCATGGAAGTCCCTGGTTCAAATCCACACTATCAGCCAAGTTGGAGGCTATCACATAAACATAGGGATTTGGTTTTGATTCTACTAAGAGCGCTATAGGTGATTGATATGAACTACTCTAAAAGAGACAGTTTGGTCTGTGTTAGACTGACAGACTATGTGATTAATTATAATTATTTTAATGTGTAAACAAATGAAGAAAGCGAAACTTCTGTCATGATGTAAAAAATGTTAGAACTTTGCTGGCTTTGATGTACTCAGGAATTCTCATGCTGGCTATTTTTATTGTTCATTAAAAAGGAAATTGGACAAAAAAATGATATAACTGCTAGCCATACCTTTTTAAAAAACCCACAAATTTCAGCCAGACACAGATGTTTGCGGTGAAATTACAAGTTCCTTAAAATAAGGGGATTATAGTGAAAATGTTAACACACACAATATCAACTATACTGGCACTAATGGAAAATGTGAATTGAACCACTGTTCAAAATTCTCTCTGAATATAGCCTCTTGGGATTAGGCATGATTTTCATTGTAGGATGTAACTGACAGTTTATATCTCTGCCCCTATACTGGGAAAACCGGTAGGAAAAATAGTTCATCACTCCAGCTTTTCTTCTTCCTTCCATGCTTTGGGTGAACACAAATGACGGCAACGATTAGCTTAGATGTCCCAATGTATCAGAACTAAATACAAAACATGACCCCTTATTACCACCTCTGCTATGCAATTAGGAGCGTTTTTGTAAAATCGGTCTCATGTTGTCTTCAGCAGATGCAAAGGAGGCTACATAGTTATTTCCTTCTCACCTGGGAAGTAACAATGACAGAATCAGGGAAGAAATGGAAAAGAGTGGGAGATTTTAATATTCTGGCAAAAGCTATTTAGGACTCACCATCTCTCCTTTTACTCAAGGCACACTCTTAGGGCTGTCTTGTACTTTACAAGTCATTGAAATAGTGTGATCTAGTGCAATAGTTCTGTAGTGCATCACCAATGGTCTACAGAGCCACACAAGTAGTGCCACTGGTCTATGGAATGAAAGATGTAAAGAACCCAACAGTTGAGACTTTCTTACCAAGTCCTTAGTTTAGCAGTTAGAACAGAGGATTAGCACTTGGGAGCCCTGTTCCTGGTTCTGCCCATGACTCACTATACCACTTTAGCCAATTCACTGAACTTCTTAGTGCTTTCAATTTCTCCATCAATAAAATGGGATTAAAAACCCATTACCTCACATGCTTATTAATTAATATTTGCAAAACACTTTGAAATCCTCAGATCGAAAACACCATGGATCCAATACCAAGGCTGATTACTCAAGGGCATAAGGGCCAAGTGTAGCAGAAACAATTCATTTACTCCACACAGGGAAAAAATTAGCTGTGACCTTGCAGAGCGTACGCAGAACACCCTTGCAAGCTGCAGAATTACCTTCTATCATGGGTCTCAACAGGGGAACATAGAGTGTTGGGGAGGTGTGTCCATAGATCTGTGCGTGATTAATGGTTCCATTTACAGCATTAACCCACATGTAGGACTTTGGCTGTAGAGGAGAGTGGGGGAAAAATCAGGCCACATTTAATGCTCCTCCTCCTATCTGCTTTAGGTGGCTTTAGGCCAGCTACATGGGTTCCCTGTTAACGCAGAGGTTAAAAATGAATATCCAGTTCTTCTGACCTTTTTGTAGTACTTTGGCAGGCAAAGTCTCTTTATTTGGGCCTTCCACTTCTATAGAGTCCAACCCTAAGATGGGGCAGAAATCTCTCCTTCTGACACAAAATGGCAATGTAACATCATGACATTGACATCATACTGCAATGACTTTACCTGAGTGGACAGTATAAAAGGTGGCAACCCACATTCTGATAGGGAGAACTCTAAAAGTGGAAATCTCCAGTCATTTTAGAGGTGTATTCATTTGATTAATTTGTGCCAGGGCTGGCCAGGCTGAGCCCCGGCACTTCTAGGCTTGGCAGTTCATAGCCCCAGCACCTCTCAGCTTGCCGCGTCAATCACAAAAGTAAAAAAAAATTGCTTGAGCCCTGGCAACTCTCATTACAAATTAAGCACTGGTTGTACCCTCACATTCTGTACATTAGAAGACAATCACAACAACCACCAAAAAAGTGTTTATTTGAAGACCTCCTATTTTAAGCTGCAAAGCAATAATGCACAAAAAAACAAATTAGGCAAAATTAATCCTTCCATCGGTATCAATGGAGTTGCACCAGGGGTGAATTTGGATCATTGTTTTCAATTCTGGATTCATCCAACTTGCCCATCCCTCCAGACATTCGTGGGCTATGGTTTCTGTAAACCTCATCTTGTGAGTAATGGGGATAATTAACCTTAGAGACCACTTAGGTCACATAAACAATAAAGGCCAAAAGGAAATGGATTGTACTAGCACGTGAAAGAACCCAGGAGAGATCTATACTTCATTGAAATTTAGTTCAGCAATGGAAAGCTGCTTCTGGTTGGGTCATTCATACAGTTTTTTGGGGAAAAAATATTAGACAAGACATGCCCAGTGGTGTCTTATTTGGTTTGCAATGCACAGCTGTGGGTCATTAATTTTGATGGGAATCTGAACAAATTAATCATTGGCCATTTCAGTCTATAGGCTTTGCTAAGGTAAAGGAAACATTGACCTCTGTGGTGGCTTGCCCAACCAGTCAGACCCATTGAAAGCTAGCCAAGAGTGGATCAGAGGTCTGAGGGCACTGATGGCACTAAATTGTCTAACAATTAAAATGGGATTTGAGAGAGCAAATATTCACAATCTTTTCAGGGGATGGCAGGCAAGAGAATCACTGATAAATCCAGGGAAAAGAGATGGGATTTTGTATCCCATTCCAGGGTTTTATCTTAACATGACTAAAAGAAATCATGAGAGACAGCTACCTCAAACACTGCTTCAGAGAGGATAAAATGCAACACAATGTTGTGTGTGTCACGATGGTACAAGGCCATACCTTTCACATAGGCTTTTTGCCTAGCAATGTTTTGTTCTTTTTCTGTCAAGTTGTTTGTCTAATTATCCTGACATGTTCCCTGCAGCAGTTTCAACTAGTGTCACCGGTAGAATCTGTCCTGCACTTATCACGTTCAATAGCCACTGCAAAGAACTGAAATCTTTGCTCAGATTCTACTCATTCCTTACTCTGTAAATCACTAATTGATTTCAATGGGAATTTTGCTTCAGTAAGAACGGAGTATAAACGACTACTATGGTCCGCTATCTATTCCAACCCTATCCCCTCTTGTCTATTGAATAGAAATCTATTATTATTTAACATATATGTTACAGAAACGCTAATAGGCCCAAGTCAGGATCAGACCAATGTTGTGTAGGCCCTGTGGAAACACATGAAAACACAGTGCCTACCCTAAAGAGCAGATAGTCAAAGAAGCTAAAACTAATATTCCTAACCTTGACTGATTATGTGAAGGACTGAACTGGAAGATCCAGGAAGTCTCTTCTAATCCTAACAATCGGTGAAGCTTTTCCTTGTATTTGTAAATCCAAAGGCCCTGTATCAAAAGTTTCTTGAAGTCCATGTCAGTGATGTCTCCTGCTTCCTGGTCTAATTGATACCTCTTCAAAGATATTAATCAAGAGGATGAAGCATCATCTTCCTTTTTGTGATTCTATGGAGACTGTTTCTAACCAATCAGTACCTCTGTTTAAGTGTTTATGGACCTTAAGTTAGGATAGAAAAAGACATGAAGAGCGTGACAAAGAGATCTCTGTTTAAAAATTAATGAATCCATCCTCACCTTGCTCATTCATGTTAGTTAATGGTTTGAAGCTGGTTTATTAGTCCTCATAAAATTACATTTATCATTTTGGGAGCCCATCCCCCTTTACACATTTAGATTAAAGATGTTCAGGTACAAAGCTACTCACTGTCTACCTGCCCAGCTATAATTTCATAGATAGAAAATAGTACCTTCAAAAGATAAATACTTCCCAGAATTAAATTATCAAAACACACATTCATAATGCGATGTGCAGGTCAGAGGGTTCTTTACATGCCCACATATAGTCAGCTTCTTGAGAACAATCATGTATTTGGGAGCTTTGCTTAAGTATGGACTGTGCAAGGAGTGCCGGAATTGGCCCAATTACAATTTTACGTAGTAAGTTTGGTTTATGTTCCAGGTAATTCAGTGGTCCCCAACGTGGTGCCTGCGGGTGCCATGGCGCCCGCCGGGGCATTTATGTGCGCCCGCCTACTGACAAGGGAGCGCTTTCCCCAGACAACCCATCACTGAGGAGCGCGACCGCTGGACAACCAGCCGCCGAAATGCCTCCGAGAAGCCGCTTGTTGGCGGCAACGCTTCTCGATGACGCCGCTTGTCGGCGGCTGGTCGTCCAGCGCCTGCCACACTCTTCTGGGAACATGAATATGCTACTGCAACAGAAAGGTTGGTAATTTATAACATATAAGCAAATAACAGCAGATCAATCTGCAATGGGATAGGGGTTCTGAAATTAAAAAAAGTTCTTAAACTTAATTTTAAGGAAAAGCTATTTGTGGTCTTTTAAAGGTTAAGAGGCCAGAGAAGCAAAGGTATAAACAATATCACTTAGCCCCATATTAATCATTACTGGTTAAAATGGTACACCGGGTATCTTAACTTGAGTGCCATCTTGCTCAGCAGGTCTTTTTTGTAAACATATTTTGTGGCTTAACAAATCCAGATTTTCTTTGAGGGCTTAAGGTAATATATATGCAATATACAAACCTCATTCCTTTTTCAATATTGCATTAGACCAGATAAGGAACAATGGTGAATGACAGGAGTGGTTGATTTATTATAGAGACGTGCCACGAGGGACCAAGACCATCACATTCATTTCACTTCACTTCACTTGTGATCTCGTGCAGAGAAATTTGTCGGGAAAAGAGCGTTTGATCTCTGTGAAAGCATTTGTGAGGCTGAGACATGTAACATTTATTAAATTCAGTTTATGACGGGTTAAAACTGATTTAAAAATGCAATGAAATTTTTGTCAGAGAATATCCTGTACAAAGGCCGTTATAACTGGTTTGGAATAAAAACGAGTGGGCAAGAGAGATGCTTTCAAAGAATGTCCCACAATTTTCTAACTTTGTTTTAGCTGTAAATAACTCATTCTTTATAATAACCCTTTGAAAGCTTGAAACTGCAGACTGTTTCCTAACCAATACTTTCTCTCCATCACACAGGCATAGGCCAACATTTTCCAAATACGGGTGCTTCAAATGAATAATCTGAATCCACATAGTTTAAGTTGCTAAGCACCTATAACTTCCAATGAAGTCAATGGGAGCTCAGCACCATTGGCCGTGTTCAATTGTGGCTTTGTCATGAGACCCCATCAAGTGGCATTGTGTAGTTATGCTGCCCTTCAAGCAGACCAAAAGACAGATTGTGACTCTGTTGTCCTCCCAGAGGCTGCTACCTCTAATCCAGGTAGCGGGTTCAAGGAGTAAGGAAGTATCTTAATGCCACCACACTCTCTTGTGTGGCTGCAAAGTTAGGTCACAATCTGGCTACTTGTATTTTGTGTCTTAAATATGGACTTAGATGCCCAGGTGGGAGTTTCAAAGAATTTAAGGCCAGAAGAGACAATTAGATCATCTAGTCTGACCTCCTGTCTATCACAGGCCATTAAATTTTACCCATTTATCTCTAGACTGAGCCTTAATAATTGGGGTTAGACAAAAGCATTCAGTTCTCAGGAAACTAAGCTATTGTGCACCACAGGCAGAAAACAGAAGAGACTGAGATCTGAGCAATACCTGTAGCCCCAGCAATGGCAGGGAATTGATTAGGTGAGACATGCCCAGATGATTCTAGCAGGTGAACAACTCCCTATGTTGAAGAGGAAGGCTAAAAATATCTAAAGTCTCTGACAATCGGACCTGGGGAAAAATTCCTTTCCAACCCCAAATGTGATAATCAGTTTGACCCTGAGCATGTGAGCAAGACATACAGAGAATCCTTTCTAGGTTGTATCATCTTAGAGCCATCGTCCATCCTATCTAGAGTCTTGTCTCCAGTCTGTAGCCAATCACTCATGCTTCAGAGGAAGGATTGAAAACAAATCAAAAAGCAAAATACATCTGACCAATTGTGAAATAGGCAGAAAAAATTCCTTCCCGACCACAGCAGGTGACCAGCTAAAGTCCTGAAGCATAAGATTTGCTTATAGTCACTGTCTTATTGCAGAGCTGCAAGTGTTATGAGCATGCTCAGGGCAATGCAGAACTTCCCATCCTCTCCATGGTCTATGAAGGGTGGGAAGGAATGAACAGGATTCATAGATTCACAGATACATAGACTTCAAGGCCAGAAAGGTCACAGCCATCCAGTCCAACCCCCTGCATACACAGTTGTAGAATTTTTCCCAGGAGCAGGATTAAAGCACACACTTTAGAAACAACTCATCTTGTTTTAAAGACTTCAAGTGACAGTAAGTCTAGGTCCTAGTAAGCTGTTCCAATGTTTACTCACTCTCACTGATAGAAAATTGCATTTTATTTCAAGGTTGAATTTGTCTAACATCAGCTTCCAGTCACTGGAGCTTGTTATGTCTTTGTCAGAGAGACTGACAATGCCCCCCACTATTATCCCTTTTCCACATGTAAGTACCTATACACAGTGATCAGATCAACTCTCAGATATCTTTTTCTGACTGAATAGGCTGAGCTCTTTAAGCCTCACATCGTAAGGCTTTTCCAGCCCCTGGATCATTTGTGGTCCTCCTACATACTCTCGTCAATATTGCCGTATCCCTGTTGAAGTGTGAACACCAGAACTGGAGAGAATTCTAGTAGCAGTCTTACCAATGCTACAGAGGCAAGATAGCTTCTCTGCTTCTGATTGATACCACCTTTTTTATACATCCAAGAATTGCATTACCCCTTTTTGCCCCAGCATTGGATTGAGAGCTCATGGTGAGGCTGTTTTCTACGATGACACCAAGTCCTTCTCTGAGTCCAGGACAGTCTCTCCCATCCTGCATTCTTTGTTCTCAGAAGTATTACCTTGCATTTGGCTGTATTGAAACACACTTTGCTGGATTGTGACCATTTAACTAGGAGACTGAGATCACTCCGTAGCAGTAACCTGTCCTCATTATTTACGACCCTACCAATCTGTGCGTCTTCTGGAAACTCTACCAGCAAAGACTTCACAATATTGAAATAGTATTAGACCAAGAACCAGGCCCTGCAACTCTCCACTAGAAACGACCCTGCTTATTGATTTCACAGCAGTAGTAGCTATATTTTGAGATCTATCAGTGAGTCTGTTTTTAATCCATCTCATGTGTGCCCTGTTAGTTTCATATAATCAAAATGTCATGTGGTACAAAACAAATGCCTTGGAGAAATCCAAATATACTATATCAACACAGTTGCCTATATCAACCAGATCTGTAATCCTGTCCAAAAAAACCCGGTTTGTTTGACAAGACCTGCCTTTCATGAAACTATGTTAACTGGAATTAATTAAATTTTTAGCCTCTAATTCTTAGGTGATAGAGTCCTGAATTAATCATTCGGTTATTTTTCCTGGGATCAGTGTCAAACTAACTAGTCCAGAGTTCTAGGCATCATCCCTTTTACCTTTTAAAAACATTGGAACTATATTGGCAGACCACCGATCCTTTGGAATTTCCTCAATTTTTCAAGATTTGTTAAAAAGTAGCACTAGTGGTTCAGAGAGCGCCTCAGCTAGGTTCTTTAACACTAGTGGACACGCTGGGACTGTTGAAAACATTTAAGTTCAGTAGATATGGACTCAGATCCTCTTTTGTTACAGATGGTAAACTTTCTATTCCATCCAAAACATTATATAGGATGGATATAGCCTCATGCTTTGCTACAAATACAGAACAAATATCTCTAGAACATTTCTGCCTTCTCTGCATCACTATTTACAGTTTTATCATCTGCTTTTAGCAACAGACCTATATCTGACCCAGGGTTTATGATGTTCCTAATAGGTTTAAAAATGCCTTGGTTGTCTTTAACCCCATTGGCCATTGAGATGTCTTTGATTTCTTTAGCTTCCCTTCCTTTCCCTACATTTTTTTAATTTGTACCTTATATTCAACTTCTCTCAGACATTCCTTCAGCGTCAATGGGAATTGCATTATGTATTTGAGAACATAACTCAGCCCATAATTTATATACTCTAGGTTATTTCAAAATCCCACAATATTGTTTTGAATCTAATGGGACCACCACAAAATGTAATTTCTTTAACTTGGTATCCACAGTATACCAACACTGATGACATTCAGAAGCCTTAACCACCTTAATGCACACCAAAGTAAGCTCAAAGTAAACCCAAAGGTCTTCCACTCAGAAGACTTTGTTCGCCATCCTTCTACTGGAACGCCTAAAACTGATCTAATGTTCATTTGGAAAGACATGTTTACTCATACATATGGTACTTTTCTGGCGATCTTAAAACACCCGTAAGAGACACACTGCATCCATAGTGTACTTTGAAGTCTTCCTAAGCACAGCAGTATGTTTTCTCATATTGTACTTATATGTTTAAATGAAGCTTATGCATATTGTTCTGTGGTAATGGCCTGGGCACATATTTAACAAATTTTGGTGACCACCAAAGTGGCTGCTCTGTGTACATTTAGTTACTGCGTACAAATCATGTGCATGTGCATTTTTCTGAGTACTAGATCTTGCTTGCACAAACTATCTGCATATGCAGATTAAACCACTTCTTCCTGTAAATGACCGTGGCAGAAAATAGTGAGCACACACAACTGCATATGCAAAATGACTCATTCAAAACCAGAGGCAATCCATGTAAATCTATGCAAAAAAAAAATACAGTTTAAAATATATATTTTAAGTCACTGTTCTTTTTCAAATGAGAATCAACAACACTGCTACTAAAATTGCTTTCCTCAGTCCAGGTACAGGAGAGGTATGGGACCAGAGACACATGGGGCATATGTTGCCTCTCACTCGAATTGAGTAAGACTGTTCACAAAGTGCAGTGACGTCTAGGAGTTGATTTTTGTGGCTGTTATGCAATGCTTTTTATTAAACGTAATATACTAAATCGTGGGTTACTCTTAGTTCTATTTCTGAAGCAACAGAATGGCTGGCATACTGCAGATACTTCATTTAACTAAGGATGGGTATACCATGTACATCAGTATTATTTCAACTATACTGTTTTGATTCTTCTTTCCCTTTACTCTTTATGAGATAGACCCCAACAGACCTTACTTAGTTTTGCTCAGGAAGTAAAGTCAATCCACTGAAGTCAACGTGATGTTTCATTGAGGAAATTCTGCACGGTTGCCCTGTGTTTCTAAGTAAGCATTTGTAGTTTAGAAACAATCTGATTACTCTTCTGGCTTTAGGTAATTAAGTAGATAACTGACAAATATTAAAACTACTATCAATTGAGCATACTCTTGGAATATTCATGGGAAATACCATAATTTGTGAAATTATGATGGGATTTAGGGACATTACAACATCCACGATTTACTTTGAAAGTTAGCTCTGTATCTAGTTACCTATATGAACAACTCCCCACTCTCTCCCATCCACACACAAAATCATTGTAGTGTCTGAGCACTGTGCAATATTACTATTATGCCCTAGCTTTTATACAAACATTAAATGATTAATCCTAACCCCACCTCGGTAAATTAGGGAAGTATTATGCCCATTTTATCCCCAGTCTAGCATCTAAATTACAAGACAGTCCTTCCCCCTCTCATCACCAAATAACCTGGTCCTCTACATTCTTCTGCACACCTTCTAGTACCCTATATCTCTTACACATACATGTGGTTATTGTTTCACAGAGAAGGAATCATATGCTGGAGGCAAATTATACACATTTTCAGACAATTATTGCACCTATTAATGCTAATTTGTACTTTAGAATTTTTTTCCCTAAGAACAGGATTTGAGACCTTAATTAATATACCACAGTTCATAAGGATCTGATGAAACAAGAGACGGTGCTTACAGTACATCAGTCTAATAACCAGTCTTGATGGCAGGTTGTGCTTGCATGCTGGCTCAGCATTAGAATTTCAAGTGCCACACAGAAAAGAAATTTGCATTCTTAAGTATTCTGTTTAAATGTGTGACTATAATGAGCACACAGCCACACTGAATACAAAAGAAAACACTGGAAAATGAAGCATTCGCTCTTCAAGCTTTTAATAAATCTATTTAAAAGTTGTTTCTGCTGACTCAAAGATTGCTGTTCTAGATTAAAATGCACAGTTTCAATGCGCAGCATGAGGAGTCACCAACTTTCCTCCTTGTAGAGATCACAGAATTTAAGCCCACCTAGTCCTTGAGCTGGGATATAAAAGGTTTCAAAGGATTTAAAAAAAAAAAACACCTCTTCAGGATCAGCAGCAAAGACTGCGTTTTCTACCATAATATAGCTATGAATATGGCCTCATGAGAATTGTTTCTACCCATTTTCAGTCATGTAAACATGTGTCAATTGTTCAGACCTGTGGGAGAAAAACAAGCTGTTTCTCCCACTTCAACTGCTGTTCAGAGAGATGCTGCTTTGCCTTCAGAGCTTTGCTGTTGCTGCTTTCAGCAAGCTTGTGCTCCATTGTTAGAGCCTGTCTTTTCATAGGCCTCTGGGGAATGAAAGGATGGTGCAGATGGTAAACAAACCTGCTTTATGGTCTTTGAGCTTATATTGAGAAATTCGGATTCACGTCTGACTCTGGAATGCCACTGAATAAAAAGATTAGCCACATTTATTACCAAGTTGATCCTCAGCTTTATATTATCTCCCACCACTGCTTTGTCTGGTAGAGGGTTTTTTTCCCTCAGATCTCACAGAGTTCACTGATGAACTTTAAAAATCCATCAGCATATTGTGAATTACATCAAGATATTTGATTTTGTTTATAATGATAGGTCCAGGTCCTCAGTCAGAGTAAACCAACACAGCTCCATTCACTTCAGTGGAGTGACACCTGTTTACACCAGCTGAGGATCTGTCCTACATATGCACTATTCATATCAACAATTCATCAACTGAACAACTCCTCTTCAGAATCTGCATGTGATTGTAAACCGTGCAGATGATTGTCTTGGTTCAGTGTATCCTTCAGCTAGTTTTTAGTCTGAGAACAGTATCTTTCAAGGTAGTTTACTCCAGCTGAGGAACTGTCTCAGTTCACATTTTAGATAAGATTTTTTTCCAAGTCAGTGCGAGAAGACAACATACCTTTGGTGTTTGGATTCTACTGGGAACACCAACAATATCTCTGCAGGTCAGAATAAGAACTCCTCCAAAGACTGTGTTACTCAGATTCCTCCAGTTTGTTTTGGGAGGTTGGAGGGGGTGTCAACAAAACATGGATTCTGTGAAGAAATGAGAGATGGATGAATAGTGCAAAAATCACTAATATTAGTTTAAATTATTAAAACAAATTCACTTAGACTGTGTTCACATTCCCTTAGGATTTACCCTCCCTTGATATGCTAGTATGCATGTTTACTTGCATGAGTGCTACTTAAAAAAACACTTAAGTGAATCTTGCAATATACTCAGAAAACAAAATTTCAAATGTGTAGTAGTGAGTATTCTTAGCAAGAAACTGATTGAAAGGGTGTGCTTAAACAATCAGGAAACAAGCTAACCATGTGACCTCATGTCCAGACAAAGCATTTAATATTCTGAATATCCAGTACTCACAGTTAACAGCACACAAACAAACAAACCGACCAAAAATTATTCACTGAAGGTCAAACCTACCCCGTTCAAAGGCTAGCACAAGGCATATGTACCACTTCATACTGTCTTAAGGGTCAGGTAGCAAAACCTTTAGCTACAGTGAACAGTAGTCCCACTGAAGACAACAGACTACTTATGGAGTAAGATACTAAATATGAGTAAGGATATCAAAATCTGGCTTCAAGTGGGTCTCAAGGACCTTGTAGTGGCCTTATGCCGAGGGATGGGTTTCACCCTCAAGTAATTTGGCAAATAATTTTGAATAATGAATAAATCTGAGAAGTGTCCAGAACAGAAAATGAAGCAAAATGCAAATTCATTATTAATTATCAAACTCCACAAGAAATGGAGGAGCTGAACAACATTTGATGCTACACAAATCAATAATGGCACTAACTAGTCAGATGTATAAACTGCAGTACACTAATATACTATATGATCTTTTACTTCTACAGTTAAAATCTTGGCATGCCTAACGGTAACATGGGTCTTTCCAAAAATAGTTCTTTTCTTTTTGCTCATTAGAGTAAGTGCTGATATTGTCTTCATGACTCATCTGCTTTTTGCTGTTTTGGGCACAAGTTTGTCTTTATGATTCAGGTTAAGGATCCAGTGAGTTAATGCTGAGGGTTTAGCACATCATAAACTTCTAACAAACAAGCACTGTAAATGGCAGAAAAGGGTTTCTAGCTGATCTCTTCAGGTGTCAGTAATTTCATGACCATGATCTATTCTCTAGGGGATTTTAAAGACATGTTATTGTTTCTGTTTATCATTATTTGTTTTTTCAGATATTTTTGTTTCTAATAAAAAAAATCTGCAAACTTACTTTGGATGTATAGAGAGAAATTCCAAACAGCAACTAACAAACCACATCCAGATTTTTCAGGCTTCTCCATAATATAAATACTTTTTCCTTCCCAAGAGAACTGTTACCCAGTTCATAAGTGAATGGTCCAAAGGTGGCAAAACAGAGGCATTTAATTTTCTTAATCCTATTAATTCCTGTGTGTTTTTATCATTCTTGTACTACCCATTTCTCAAGAAAGTAAATAAGGTAATAAAAGTGTTCATTCATTCCTGTATTCCTATTTGCACTAGACTAATGCCATGAAGATTGACAAGTGGAGTTGAAAAGTGGGGAATAAGTAAATACCTACAACCATAAAGTGTCTCATGGGATTATTTTAAACAAAAATCTATTAATAAATCGTGATATGAAGAAAAATCAGCAGTATAATCATACACAACAGATTCTAATATAAGGAAATTCCATTAACTTCAATGGACTATAGATCAGGCCCATATTTAGTACCTGAACTTACTCCCATTGAAGTCCAGACTGACAAGCTAACTGCTCTCCAAAAAAGCGAATGTTGGGCCCAGTCTTGAGAGATGCTGAACACTTGTAAATGCCTCTGAACAGGGACCATATTTTTGTTACACCCAGCACAATGGAGCCTTGATCCACCAGTGGGGTCCCTCAGTACTTTGGCAGTCAAAACAAACTACAATAACTTCCCACACTGAAGATGAGGATACTCCTCAACTCTCAGCATCAGACACCTATTCAGAGATTCAGACAGGATGAACCTTGTTGATGAATATACCAGAAAACAAATCTGTGGCTTGAGAGGGCCAGACCTTGTAAGGTCTCATTGACTTCAGAGACAGCTACAGGCCTTCAGTGCTTTGTCAGAGTTCAATCAGGATCTCCCATGATCAGACTAAATAAAATGAAACCGAACAAAATAAAACTTGCATCACTCATCTACTATTTTATTCTAGGAAACTGTTATGCCATTACAACTCTGTGCAGTGTGATGAGTGGAACTCAAGAAAGAGGGTCAGGGATCTAGGTTAGTTAACATGGGGTGGAGATGGGGGCGCTGAATAATGTAAACTGGGGACAGGGCACCACTAGACAAATATAAGTTTATCTGCAAGTAACACTCGTGTCACGGGGCTAAGGCGGATTCCTTGCCTGCCCTGGCCCCGCACCACTCCCAGAAGCAGCTGGCACCACGTCCCTCCGGCAGGCGGGGGCAGAGGGCTCTGCGTGCTGCCCTTGCCTGCAGGCACCACCCCCCACAGCTCCCATTGATCAGTTGGCAAGAGCAAATGGGACAAATGCCCACTTTTGCCAAAAAAAAGTTGGGACGGGTGGGACAGGACTTAAAAACAGGACTGTCCAGGCCAAAATGGGACATATGGCCACCCTAAGCTTGCCTAACCCATCAACCTGGCAACAGGGGCTGATTGTTCACCTCCTGACCAAGACAGAGGGTTAGTGTACAAAGGAGGTAAAGAATGTTTCTTTAACAGTCAGTTGAAAGGTGACAATACAAACTGTGAACATTTAGAACACCAATCAACTCAACTAAAATACAAGTCAGCCTGATAGCTCTTATGGTTCTCTATAGTTTTTTTATTTTCAGTTTAAGATGTAAAAACTTATAAGGAATATTAATTTCATGCAGCACATATCAAAGGCCAGGCACAATAAGACACATTCATAAGACACAACAGGACAGCTCATCTTTACAAGTTATTTGAAAGGACAGTCCCAAGCAACCTGTACCAAAATGATGATATACATAAGCTAATGTACAAACTCACAAGCCAGGACGGAAAAACAGTCACAACTACAAGTTTCTTCACATCCTTTTTTTCAAGGCTTGTTTTATTCCCAAACACTCAAAACCAGAGCAAATCAAGTTTTTGCTCATCTTACCCTTTTCAAAACTAATGTTGATTTCACAGCGTGAGACCAGTGACACCAATTTTAATGCCTGCATTAACAAAACAAAGTCTAAATAGTGTTTCATTAGCCAGTTGTTTTTTTCTAGATTATTCTATTCATCTGTTCTTCTCTATGGTACTTTGAAATCTGTCATGTGATTGTTTTGAAAACTCATGCCCTTGTAAAATATTCAGGCCAAGAAATGTATCTTGCTCTGTGCTTCTATTGTGCTAGGACCAGGGGAACCAGGGTCTGATTGAAGTTTTTGGGAGCTACTGCATTACAAATGTAATGATCATGTGACCAAGACAAGCATTCCTCGTTCCTCCAGCAATGAGCTGAACTGTGGGTTGGACGTGTGTGGGAAGATGACAAGAGTGATGCACTGGGTTTCTTGGTGAGGGAAGCTGCAAATTTACCTATTCTAGTACAATTCAAAACAATTCAAGCACAGCAACTTGTTCTGGCTTACCTGACAAAACTGCCTCCAACCATGTGGGTTGGGGCAGATACCAAAACATGAGATGGAATGGGAAAAGCAAGCAAGCAAGCAAGCATCACATTGGCCACAGAATACTTTACATGTAAGGGCACTGCCCACCAGCAAATAATATTAAGGGCAAGAACCAAATTTGGCCCTCAGTTACCTCTCTGTTCACCTCTTGATTTCACCAGGTTTCATGGGTGTAAGAGAAGGCAGAATATTGCCCCAAGACCACAAACCATTAGATTAGTAGGCCATAGCCCCACCATTTATATTGCATATAATAATAAGAGGGATTTTATAGTAAAAGTACTGTTAAAAATGCTTTCATTGCATTAGGAAGATGAAGATATTCCTCTAACAAATTTCTTGGTTCTTTTGCTGGTTCAGTTCCTTTATCGATGTGCCCCTGGAGACTATTCTTTTGTGCACAATAGCTAGCTGTCCAGTAAAGCTGATCACGTCTCTCGTAATGCACAGTGTTCTATTTATGATGTGTTTTTTCCCCTTAGTTAACCTTTGAAGTCCTCTCACAGAGAAAGAATCTTTTGCACAATGATGTCCTGGCCAAGATGTCCAGCATTGACTTCTTGCATGTAGCCTAAGCAATGGGGTACTCTTTTATAAGTACAATGGTAAGATTTTCATTGTGCCGTCACTGGCTTTTGTTTTATATTAATCTCCATGTCTTCAATTACGTCTTTAATTTAGAGAGATAGTACTTTCTGAAAAGCACAATGGCTGGCTGCTCAGTGGACTGTCTCCTGTCAGTCCTTGATTGCCTTGTGCCTTTTATTCATCACAGCTTCAATTTAGTCTTTGTACAATGTGACCAAAGCCCAAAGGTGAACAAAAAGAGGAACACGAGACTGTTTTTAGTTAACTCTTTAAAAAAAATTAAAATATGACTTTGTTCTTAGAGGTGTGTTTACATTTTAAAAGACATTACCCAGCAAAAATCATAACATTTGGGAGGTGATAGAGAAGAAGAGACATGTGGCCAACTACATTCTTTTGAAAACAGGATTTCTTTTTCTGACGCTGCTGGAGCTGCTGTTACTTTGTAACCATTCAGCTTTCAGTCTTTTCCCTTTAAAATTTTGCTTTGCCTTTGTTAGCTGAGCAGAGCAGACAGAAGTTCACTGGATGTCACTGTTTTTTAACTCTTCCAATATCGTTTAAAAACCGAGCCAGCTTGTGGCTACCAGTTATATATGCAAAGGAGAAGAGAAGGGGAGTCCGTTCCTCCACCGCCGTAGGTACAACCCTGGGGAAAGACCAGCCACGGTCCCAGCTTTTGTACTCACTGTGCAGAAGCATCAAGAGAATATAGCACCAGCAATACCAGAAACACAAAAGAGGGCGGGGTTATGTCCCCATTCACTTTCTTCATTGGTCAGCACTGCATCTTATTAAATGTAGTTAATGTGTTCACTTTTGCAAATGCTGAAATCATTAGTTGTGAGTTAAAAAGTCAGTGGCTAGAATAACTGGGGAAGTTCAGACAATAATTCTCCTTAGCATATTAGGAGAGGATAGATATGCAATAATACATCTTTGGGAAAGTAATTTTCCATAGATTTGCAGCAAGGTCCCAAGGTATAAATCATTCCAATATCAACATTTGCTGATCAACAGTTACTAGCAGTGGTGCAAGGGGAAGTCATGGTAATTTAAGGTTCCACTGTATAGAAGCAGGACAAATATCACCAAAAATATTCACCAGTGCTCCTTCAAATAAAAAGAGAAAGAGAATTTGGAGTTACAGTATTTGCAATTGAAACCCTTATTTGGTTTCCATGATCATTCCTATGAGCAAATTTTTATTCCAAAGCATGTCGGCAGAAATGGAAGTTCACAGACACTACTGTTAATAAAAATTTATCTGGGAGCATGAATACCACTACTGGACTCTGGTGATCACCACTGCTAGTCTAAGGTCTAGCTGTCGATTCAAACTATCAGCAATGCACTTGTGGAAGGGAATGAGAGTTCCCATGGCACCTGTACGCAGGCTATCTGAACTTGAAGTCCAGCTGTCCGGTTGTAAGCAGGGATTCTTACTCCTCTTCCAGAGCCAGTATGGAGGGAAGAAGGCAGGGTGGGTGGGAAGGAGGGGAAGAAGATAGTAATAATTTACTGAAGATAAAGACAGCCACAAATTACTACCATCCAGAGCAAGGAAGAAGCAGGGAGGAATTGTCACTCAATCACAATGGCTGCTTGGGTTACTTGGTGTGGCACAATTTATGTTCTTCTCCATGCTCTGGGTAGTGCCCAATGTCAAAATCTAGCTCTCTGAGTAGTATAACTAACAAACGCCCTCTTACCTCAGAAAGACGTGAGCATGAACTCAGGTGAACAGCGGTATATAGATATTGGTTAATGCTGGTGTCCTTAACACTACAAACTCTAGAGACAAGAGTGGTGGGTGCTCCAATTAGTAGAAGCACAGAGGCATGTGACTCTGGGTTCACCCAGGAATTACACTCACATGCAGGGGGACATAAAATAAACATACTCTGGAGGGGGAGTAAGTGAGTCAGTTCAATACAGTTACAAAACAGAGGTAAACAACAATGAAACAAGCCACACACTGAAATACATTTAAAAAGTGTTCAAATAATTCCAAACAAAAAATTAGTAACAATCAAAGTCTATTTGCAGAGAATACACAAATATACAAAAGAGCTAAATTCATGGAATAAGTAATCTGCTATCAATAGTTTGCCCTGCTGTTGGAGTAACTATTGGCTGACTTTTGAAAACCAGCCACTGTGTAATTTCTTGGATGTCCTTGAATTGTTGCTGCAAATTCTATTAGTAGTTGAAGGCTGTGCAATATGCTAGAAAAATAATCATAGAATATCAGGGTTGGAAGGAACCTCAGGAGGTCATCTAGTCCAACCCCCTGCTCAAACCTGGACCAATCCCCAACTAAATCATCCCAGCCAGGGCTTTGTCAAGCATGACCTTAAAAACCTCGAAGCAAGGAGATTCCACCACCTCCCTAGGTAACCCATTCCAGTGCTTCACCACCCTCTTAGTGAAAAAGTTTTAGATTAAATTAATTTAAAAAGAAGAATGCTCATATTTTGACATATTGAAAGGGTGCAACTCTATTTTAAGAGAACTTTCATCTAGACACTTTTCAGAGAAGTAGCCATGTTAGTCTGTGTCAGCAAAAATAAAAGGAATACTTGCGGCACCTTAGAGACTAACAAATTTATTTCAGCTGTTTTTTTTTCCAGAGACGAGATGTTGTTCTTTGGGTAGAACACCAAAGGCAAAGGAAAGTGCGGGGGGTGGAGGGGTACAAAACATCTCTTCTGCACCCTTATGTGACCATTAGCCTTCTAATGGCTCCTTCGTGTGCAATTACAAATTGTTTTTGTAAGTCATCCAGGACACTCACTTGTGACTTGGTTGCTGCAAACATGGTTGAGCTGCCTATGCCACAGCTTCATACCACCAAACAAACAAAAACAAGGTTTGTGCAAACATCACACCCCCACACACACAAAAACATAAATCAAAACAAAAATAACTCTACAATTTTACAAACATATTAATACAGAAACTACCCACAAGACACTTAGCCACATTACTCAGTCCAGGGAAACAAAGATTAATGTTTTCCCTGTAATTATGAAAGTCACATTAATAATACTTACTAATAATTCAGTCACACTACTTGCTCAAACGTTTGAAAATATATCAAAATCTGATATTGTTCTAGACTTTACATGAGGGCCCAGGTTGACTGTATAAGAACTGAGCACAATAGTGTTAGAAAAAAACAAACTTTCTACCCAAAAAGGTCTTTCTTTACATGGAAAGCATAAAAACAATGGAGAATCAAATGACACGTAGGAACCTCAGGATAAATAGGAGTCAAGAAGGGACAGTTAATTTGGAGACAACCATTGGAATTTGGATTCTAATTGAACTATTTCTTGTGAGACACAAGAAGTTAGATAAAAAGGCTTTATTTCCAGTCTGAATTTATCTAGCTTCAATTTCCAGCCATTGGATCATGTTATTCCTTTCTTGGCTAGATTGAAGAACCCATTATAAATATTTGTTCCCCAGGTAGGTACTTAGACCATAATCAAGACATCCCTTAATACTCTCTTTATTAAGCTAAATAGCAGAAGGGGTTATATTATCTCTGTATATGGCACTGTGCAACCAGTACTGTAAATCTGTGTCCAGTTGTGGTGTTCCCAATTGGAGAAGGATGTTGAAAAATTGAACAAAGTTCAGAGAAGAGCCACAAGAATGATTGAACGATTAGGAAAGATGCCTTATAGACTCAAGGAGCTCAATCAATTTAGCTTAACAAAACAGAAGTTATGGCAGTGATGGGCATCCTGTAACCCATCAGGGTAATCCTCTGGCGGGCCGCAAGACAGTTTGTTTACATTGGCCATCCGCACGCACGGCCACCCGCAGTGGCCACGTCAATGGCCAGTTCCCGGCCAATGGGAGCTGCGGGAAGCGGCGTGGGCCACAGGGACATGCTGGCCACCACTTCCCGCAGCTCCCATTGGCTGGGAATGGTGAACCATGGCCACTGGGAGCTGCAGGTGACTGTGCCTGCGGAAGGTCAATGTAAACAAACTGTCTCGCGGCCCGCCAGCAAATTACCCTGATGGGCCGCCTGTAGCCCATGGGCCGCAGGTTGCACACCACTGCTTTGATATTAGCAGGCTCTAGCACCATCTAGCTAACACTCATCAACACAGATACTCAATAAGTAGAAGACGTGTCAAGAGCAAAAGTGTTGTAAAGCACCCACGTATAGCTTTGAACCTGTCAGAATTAATTCTATGGTGGGTAAAATGCAGCGTAGTATCACAGTAATGCTCCATGTATTCTCAAATAGATCTTAAAATATCAGAGTAAAGAGAACCAATGAAGAAACCAGACAGAAAAATATTTGATAGTTACTGGCTGTGCCATCTGATATAATTGTTAGAGAATATAATAAATGGGCATGTTCCCCAAGTTGACTGGTGAAAATGAATATCTGTGATTAAACTTGCTTAGCAAGTGACAGCGGAAAGGAAATTATTATTATTATACACAAATCATCCTTAAACACTAGAACTTAATAAATGGGCAAAAAATAAACAATGGGTAAAACTGTTTGCTAAATATAAGATAAATCAGAATGTTTCTATAGGGCTACAATGGAGATCTTTTGGAAGACTTAATTATGTTTTTGAAATGCTACTGTTTCCTTATTGCCCAGTGGTGGTATTATAAGAAAATAGCCATTATTGTGTGTAAAGGGATAGTATGTATATGTGTGTTTTTATATATCCCCAAATAAAATCCTTCCACTTCGAATATATCACCAACCACAGCTCACACACCTAAGTCTTCTACATCACACCCAAACACAACTGTAACTCCAACTTCATACCTCCAGATATATATATTTTAGACGTTACCAGTACACGTGTGGCTATAATTTATATAATCCAGCTGCGACTGGAGTGAAGGCTGTGTATTTTAGTGTGAGCATAGTGACAGGTTACATGTTGGCTGTGAAAGGGGGTAAGGGGTCTAAGGGAGCATATTTATATGGTGTGATGTCTGGTTGTTAAGGCATGTGAATTAAGGTTGGCTTACTTGGCGATTTCCTTGATTTTTTTTAATTGATTGTGTTGGGAAATACGATCTTGAGCAGCCTTAATAAACAAAATCATTTTGGGGGAGGGGGACTATATACTGCTGTCATTATCGGCACGTAACAAAAACTTCAGATTTTGCCGATTCTGAGGGCTTATTAATATCAATTGGACACAACCAGAGAAAGGAGGCCTTCAGAACCGTTCAGGGGTGGCTCCTAGATTGACAGGAGGATGAAAGGGAAAGTTCTGTGCAGTTGAATAGCAGGAGATTAGTCCAGGACGCAGAGGTGCTCTCCTACAGGGTCTTGCTCTTGGGCAGGCCTGGCTGTCAAGTTTTTCAGGGCCCTGAGTGATGTTATTCATGAGGAACAATCTCCCAGTCTTTCCTTCCCTTTTCGTCACAAATCTCCTTTCCTCTGCTTGTTCTTCCAGTGCCTGGGTCCAGTGCTCATTGAAGTCAATGGGAGTTTTTCCATTTATTTCCAAGGTGAAGTGTATAGGAATTGGGCAATATCCCTTAAAATAGTTTGAGAGTTCTCTAGTGATGCTCACTGTGTTCCATGTTTTAGAAGCTGACCGAAACCAGTCAGAGCTAGGCCTGGTATGCTTGTGTATATTTAGTAAATCCAGTTATTTGGGTCCCCACTGTGACTATGGGGTTTCTTAGTATTGTAGGGCATTGAATCAAGCTCTTGACCCTATTGCTCATAATCAGTAGGATTGTTTGGCATCTCTCCTCTCATCCTGACTCTCAAATGACAGCAACATTCTAACTATCTTAGTAGCTGAGCATGCAGCTAGAACCCAATGTTCCCAGGCAACTGGGTACACAGAGAACGGGGCGGAAGTTTCAAAACTCCCAAATTACCCCAAATTCACAGATTCCTAGATTATAAATCCAGAAGGGACCATTATAATTATCTAGTATGACCTTCTGTAGAACACAGGCCATGGAACCTACCTGAACCAATTCCTCTTTGAACGTGAGCATAATTTAAAAATTGCCAGGGATGGAGAATCCACCACAACCCTTGAAAAGTAGTCCCAATGACTAATTACTCTCACCATTAAAAAATTGTCTTATTTCCAGTCTGAATTTGTCTAGCTTCAACTTCCAGCCATTGGATCATGTTATACCTTTCTCTGCTAGGGGGAAGAGCCCATTATAAATATTTGTAGAGATACTTATCAAGTCACCCCATAACTCAGTGGTGGACAACCTGCGGCCCACGGGCCACACGCGGCTCGTCAAGGTAATCCGCTGACCGTCCACAGGCACGGCCACCCGCTGCGGTTCACTGTTCCCGGCCAATGGGAGCTGCAGAAAGCAGAAATTATACAGCAAAACTATGCAAATGAACCTAAGTAAATGAACCTAACATATTTACTAGTATTTTGTACATGATTATTTGAACCATTAATAAGGACAATATCAGAAAAGGCTCTCTCTGTACTACACCCATGTAGAAACTGGTAGCAATTATTTTAGGTCCAACTTGTCTTTAATTTTAATCTTGTGTGTGCAGAAAGAGCAAAGGTACCTTACAAAGGTACATTTTAATAACATAAAAAATGTTTCATGATTGATCATTATACATATCATATTCCAGTATGAGATCATACATAATGCCAGCATGAGAGAACCTATAACAGCAATATGAGAGCATTGCTCAGGGGTTTAGTGTATAGAAGGCATAAATCTAACAAAAAAAATCAGGGACAAAAGGGCCACAATTAGAAGCACCTTTTGAAATGAAAGAATAAAAACTCTGAAAGTGGTATGTTAAAGTACCTCTGAATGTGTTTTAAACTTTTATATCATTGCTCGAGTCCCAGTTTTTAATGAGACACACCGCAGATGAAAAAAGGGACAGAAATCATTTTGAATGAACAATCAGGGGAATGCTTGAAAAATCAGGAACACTTGAGAGGCTTTATGGAGAAAGCATTTAACTCAACTGTGCCACAAAGGTTCAAAACAGGTTTTCACATGTAATTTAACTGTTGAAATGACAGTAATTTTGGTCTCTATCTTACATAAAATTTCTGAGCAAATAAAATAATGTTCTTGAGCTGAAACTGAAGTTTAACCAAAATATGTATATGTATGACCCAGAAATACTATCTATTGTACATTTGCCTTCAAAATTTATTTAGCAGTCACCATTAAAAAGATCAGCTTTGTCCTTTGTCATACACATACATATACATACATGATTTCACTATAATTTGAGATAACTGTAGTGTCTGTTTCATTTCAGCTCATTAATCTGTCTGCTTGAGCTGCTGCAATGCTTTGTAGGAGTAATGGGCTGAGCTCCTTGGCTAGTCTACATCTCCCATGATGCACTGTGGTGGTTCAACCAAAGAGGTGACCATGGTGCATCATGAGATGTAGTCCATTCAAGGAGCCCGCCCTGTAGGGAAGAATAGGGCCATGAGGCACCCAAGCTACAACTTCATTGAGACACCATGTCAGCTCAGGAGGAGGCAGTTCAATATTGATCCAAGCTGAAAAGAAATATTTCAATTTAGTTCAACAAACCGAAACATTCTGTTTTGACCCAGGAATGTCAAAACGGGTTTTTTTGAAAATGTCAAAATGTTTCATGTCTGAACTTAAATCTTTTTAAACTTTCCATACCAAGAAAAATGGAAATATTTCAATTTTTTTGTCCTGTTTACGGATGAAAGTAAATTTTGAAATATCGGCTTTTCCGGTAGTACAGAAATTCTGATTTTTGACCAGCTCTGAATTTTGTTTTACTGTCCCTATCTTATAATATGTAAATTGGGCAATCCCCAGAAATATGTAATGCTCCTTGGACTCTAGCCAAGCTTCCACTGATTTTAGTGGGAATAGAGTCAGACCCACAGTCAAGCAACACAAACAGAGGTGACCCAATATTCATTGCCTTTTTTTGCTCTAGAAGTTGCAGCTACAACCTTTCAGTTCCCCAAAAACCATGTCAGAAACCTTTGTTTAGTCTATGACATACTGCTTAGAACTCTGTATCAGGCCAGCCAATATACCATGTCACCACTGAAACCTAGAACAGAACAGTGTATCATATCATCAGACGAAAAAGCAGATTTCATGTCATTAAATTGCAACAACCCTCGCATTTGTTTATAAGCCATTTCCATTTTGTTGTGTTTAAACATACAATATGTTCTGAACCCCATAAGTAAACTATGGAATAGTAACATGAAATTACAATTAAAACATCAACCTCAAATTAAAATACCATGAATCAGTATAATCCACTCAGAGGGGTCTGGCTCCAAAATCATCCAGGGAGTGTCACAAAACCCCCATGATATCCCTGAATACTGGATTTTCCTTTTGGATCCCAGCTACATCTGAACGATGTGTGAAACCTCATGTAGCAAAGGCTTTCCCTATTTGTAGTTTAGCTGAGGAAGCCCAAGAGAGTAAAAGCTTTTATGTTGATAGATGTACATTTGCACACACCTTTCTTCTCCTCCCACTCAACCTTAGCCTGGAGGAGGTATGTGTCTTGTAGCTCAATGCTACTCTGCTTTCCCCAACATGATCTACCTGGTTTGTAGGTCTGAACAGTGGAGTTTTAAAGCCACACTCATTGATTTAGCTGAAAAACATGTTTGAGTGGAGTGTAGACTATAGTGCTATTTTATATGCACTTTTTTGTACGTTTTCCACCAAATTGTCCCTCTTGCCACATTGTTTCTTCCGGAAGAGAAGAACATTGACTCCATTACGTAAAACAGACATCCAATAAATACAGAAGAGATCACAGAAGGGAATAGCTCTTCAAGAAAGGCGCAAGATCATATCAAACTCCCTAGTGAAATCATCATCAGGAGAAAAACAAAACCCAGTATCACATTTCATTGTAATATTTATGACAGTTTCTAACATGGTAAAAAAACCTTTTCAATATTTCAGTGAATAAGAATTTAAGCAGTGATGCGGCAGGATTTTAAGGTAAGAATAATAAACCTACTCATGTAGGGGCAGATTTTCAAGTGCTCTGCATCCAGCAGCTCCCATTGTGACACATATGGTCACTTACCCATAGTGCCAAGCTCCTTTGAAAATCTGGCCCTCAATTGTGGGTACTTAACCCTTCTGAAAATTTCTACTATAGACCTTCATATTCCATCCTTGACCATTGCACAGCTCCGTTGGCATTAATATAACCTTGGGGATTCAAGGTTGAAAATCCTGTTAGGAATTTATGCTACAAATTCCAGTGGCAATGACTAGTTTGTTTCTTGCTACCATTTAGGTCTTAAAGAATATGAAATATGAATGAGCATAAATATAAATAAAAAGATTTAAACTAAGTTAATACAATCCATGTACAAAAGTTCTTCCCTTATCTTGCAAATCAGCCCTACTGTCAAAACACTGTTGGCCCTAAGAAATTAACCAGTAACATTTCAGATAATAAGCCTATGATATATATAGATTTTTCTCCTATACATTGATCTGTGCACATTACATGTGGTGGATTGGCTGGTTGCATTCATGTTCCAACCCTCTCATGTCACCCTATTGCCAGAAAACCTGAGGCAGATGCGACATTGACAACTGTAGAGAGCAATGGCTCCTCTGCTTCTGGCATTTCAAATCCACTTTAACTTGTCACACAGAGATCTAATGTGGTTTCTTTGCCAAATCAATATCTCTGGAACACTTGCTCCTCTCTGAGGTCTAAAAATGAATGCATAAACCTACACACTCTTTTAGAGGGATAATTCCTTCCATGTTGCCTTTTTAGCAAAAGAAGCCAGCCCAGCATTCTTTAAAAGCAGATGAGAAAATAAATCAATAGTAAACATTCTCATGTTTTTATCCTGTTGAAAATTGATTGATTTCCTACCTGTGCTCTTTAAACAGTCTACATTTGTCAGTATTTAAATGAGACATTATTCTGGTTTCCAACATAGTACAACAAAGAAATGTAACCCAAAGTAACTGAACACAACACATTAAGCAACTGCAAGGTGTATGTGCTGTGGCTGGGATGCTCAATCTGCATTTACTGCTCTGTGATTGTTTTTGCGGATGCCTCTAAGCTAGCGATTCCCACTTTTTCACTGTCTACATGAACTGTTTACTTCAATTAATCTCTAGGTAGGTTTGATCAGTTATTAGACCTTGAAAGACATAGGACTCACTCACTGACAAAGATACACTGAAAGTAGACAAGTGAAAGTTAAAAAAAAGATGTAATTCACTACACAGCTACTTGCAGCTATTCAATGTCTTACATGAATAGGCCCTCCTGGTGCACACTGAAGGTTCCCTAGTGCTCTTTAATGTTCTACTGTTTCAAACCAGTAGCGTAGCCGGGGGGGAGCGGAGGGAGCGGCCGCTCTCCCTGTAAGCAGAAGCAGCATCTTAAAAAGGAAGTGGCTTCTTTTTAAGCGCTGCTTCTTGCATTCACCCGGCGGCGCTCCAGGTCTTCGGCGGCAGGTACCACCAAAGACCCGGAGCAAGTGAGGATCCACCGCCGAAGTGTCGCTGAAGACCCGGAGCGCCGTCGGGTGAGTACAGGGGGAGCCTGGGGAGGTGCCTTTTTATAGTGCCGCTCCCCCTGTGCTCCGGACCTGCCTACGCTACTGTTTCAAACAGCAGTATGTGAAAGCACACCAGCAGGGTCCCCTATATAGATCGATTTATGGATAGCACATTAGCGTTCTTTAGAAAGCACACCTCCACAAGGTGCACTACCTTACTATGTAGGCAAGCTCTTAAATAAGCTGTTCCCAAGAGTATCACCTGGAGAAAGCAGTTCTTCCTGGAATGATTTTACAGTGTCCGATAATCCTTTCTGGTGCTTTAATGTTATAAATAGAAGTACTGTCCTACCTTCTGAATGCTGTACATCCAAAATGACACTACATTCAAGGGACGGGGTACAAAGGTCATCCTTCAGCATTTGTGCCGCACAATTGGCACAATGCTCCACTCACAGGCTGGCACGCCCATTCATACACACGTTTGGATTAACAGGATTCTTTGCCTCATAGAACTCATGTCGTCTCCAATGGACAGTTAATACTGCCGACTCAAGGGGAAAAAAAGTAGCTAGAACGTAGTGCTGGAAATTAAGACACTGGTAATCCAGAGTCATAGGAATGTTTCTAAAACCGAAGAGCTTGAAAGCTTTGCCTAGCTTTTGTAATGAAACAGTGGAGACAAATGGACAGAAGCAAAACTCTGAAATATATCACCTGCAATGAATAGAGGAGTATGTCTCGTATGTTTGGATGTAGTTGAGGCAAGCATATTATACAGGGACTAAAGATGAGGCATTCTGGATATGTCTACACTGCAATGTAAGCCCAGGGTTAGTGGAATGCAAGTCAGCAAAACTTGGGTTTGAAAACCCAGGATTTGAGCTTCTATACTGGTTGCTGAATTTTTGAACTCAGGCCTTAGCCTGGAACTTCATCATCCATACTGCAGTACACAGGTCTGAGAGTTCAACCAACCATACCCCAGACTTCCTAGCTTCCTCCCAACATGTGGCTGCTCTAGCCTTTGTTTGTGGTGTAGTGTGGAAAAACGTGAGTGTCTACCTGGCACATCCTGGGAAGCTTGAACAGCCTGTCAACACATCCTGCCAAGCAGTCATTTCAGTCCCTGCGCGCACAGAAACCAGAGCCAGCAGCATGGAAGAGTCACCTCTCTCACTTGCACTTTCACTCTTGGTTAAGGAATTGGGCAGAACTCCCATGAGACACTGGTGGGCACTCTGGCAGCATTTTCTGACCACCAAAGGCACCTGGCAGAGCTAAGGATGGAGGCGGAGGACACATACACAGCAGACAAACTGGCTGATGATGCTCAGGACACTCAGTATGGACTCGGATGCCCCCTATGTAGACAGGTCCTTCTGGTCAAGGGCCACAAGCACAGACGGGTGGAACTATGTCATTATGCAGACCCGGGATGACTAGCAGGGGGTCCAGAACTTTCTTATGAAGAAAGCTCCATGAAGCTTTGTGAGCAGCCTCCCCTGACACCTCAGCATCAAGGCACATGCAAAGGCAGCCATGCCAGTCCAGGAGTGGGTTGCTATAAAACAGTCTAGAAGCTGGCTACTCCAGACTGCTACAGTTCCACTGCCAACCAGTTTGGTGTTGGAAAGTCAACAGTGGGTAAAGTGGTGGAGACGATTTCTGAGTCAATCAGGCATGTGGTTTACCCCAAGATGGCAAGCATAAAAGATATTCCTGAAGTAATTGCTGGCTGTGAGAGAATGGAGTTTTCCAAACTGCTCTGGGGCCATAGATAGGACTCATGTCCCCATAGTTTGTCCTCCTCAAGGGCAGTTAAGTACACAAACTGAAAAGGGTACTAACTCACTCCATTGTTATGCAGATGCCTGTGGACCAGAGGCCAATGTATGTACATCAGTGTGGGCTGCACTGGAAAAGTCCATGATACCAGGTTTTCTGCTGAGTGGGAGTCTACATTCAAGTACAGGATGGGACACTATTTCAACCAAATGGCATTGTCATAAATGGAGTTACTGTTCCCACTATGATTCTTGGGGACCCTGCGTACCGCCTTTTGCCTTGGCTTATGAAACCATGTCCTCATCTCAGATGTCCTGGCAAAAGAAGGATTAATTACACTCTCAGTTAGGTGTAGAATGGTGGCAGATTGACGTCCCACCAGCACTTCTACAAACCCATTTGGATTCCTGCGTCACCAATGCTGTCCATATCACTGTGGCTTGCTGTGCTCTTCACAATCTCTGTGAACCCAAAGGTGAGCTGTTTCCCCATGAATGGTCTGTGTCAGTGATGGACTGCTGAACAGGTACGCTCAGCCAGAAAGAGCAGTTACCACGGCTGGAGCTGGATGCAGCTGGGCAACAGAAGTCAGGGATGATCTGTGCTCCCACATCCTGGGCTTGCATGGGCCAATGGAAGAGGGAGAATAGTACCTTTGTGAATGTGCTTGGCAATGCAATGCTTTCAATACATTAGATAAGGGAGAGGGGGCTTGATTGCCATACCATGTGCTCATGACTGCTGTGAGCACTTATGAAATGGGGAGGGGGAGTGGCAGAACTGTGGCTTGAGAGATATGAATTGACAAATAGTGTTCGCATACAACTTCCAAGTTTTCTCACGTGTTTATTATTTGAAATACACATTATAGGATGTGATGGTAATAGAATTTTTAATAAAGTAAAAACTATCTTTTTGAGCTTTTATTAGAAAAGCACATTAAATTATTGCCACTCATGCTACCTGCCATTAGTGCACCAAAACACCAGTAACAGCAAAATGCTAAACGAAACCATCAACAAAGCACATGAAAAAGTGCAAACAGTGAAACAATTTCCAAGACAGAAAATTTCTGCCTTGGGATGGCCATTGGGCCCCCATTCTCCTTTCCCTTCTTTACATATTTGCCATGCACTGAACGCCAAGGCAGGCGGGTGGAGGCATCCATGGCGGAGGGGTTCACTATGTGGAAATGCCTGGGGTGCACTTGGCCTGTCCATCTGTTGATAGGGCCCAACTGCATGGAATTGTGTCCAAACAGTCCCTGGTCTGCAGCACATTATACCATTGAGGGGTCTCAGGCAATGGCGCAGGTGCAGCAGAAGCCTGCCATCTTGTGGCTATAAGCAAAAGCTACATCTCCAACAGTTCTACTTCCTCCCTTAACTGCCGTTCCTCTTCCAGAAACTGCAAAGCACGGGTCTGCTGCTGCAGTGAAATCCTCTCCTCAAGCTATGCAGCCAGCCTGAGCCTTTCTGCTTGCCTCCCATCTGCCTTTCCCATGCTGCAAGTCACTCTCTCTTTAGTATTGGACCTGCTAGTTGGCCCTGTCCAGAAGGTCAACTATAAATTCATCACAGAAACGCTTCCTCTAAACACAAAAATGGAGCCAGAAACGTCTTCTGTCTCTTCCACTTCTGCTTCTGGTTCCATGGTTCGCCGCTCCTCAGGGGGGCGGGCATTGAAAAGCTCCTCCCAGTACAGCCCCATGATGTGCTGCAGCTGGTTCTGTAGCAAAGCCTTCTCAGGGACAGGTTTCATCACTAGAGTCACTTCAGTGCACTCATCCTGCACCTGCTGATGGCTCCCATCCTTTCACATGCTAGATTCTGGGGTTAGCGGGGACCCATCCTGGCTGACCAGGTCATCACGCACCAGCGTTTGCTCCATGATAGGTGCAGTACCCAGCACCCAGTTAAAGATCTTGTAAATTGGGCATGATGACATTGAGTTCCCCGAGATGCGGTTCTGGTCCCTGGCTTTGCAGTAGTCAGTCTTGAGCCGCTTAATCCGCTCCCTGCATTGGTCACCAGTCTGGTACATTTCCAACGCTACCAGCTCCTTTGCCATTTGCTGGGAGGCAGAGTCTTTCCTGGTACTCTCACTGAAATCAAACATTTTGCCAGCCTCACACACCACAGATTTAACCAAAATCTGGCTGTGCTTCTGCAACCAACAAGCGGACTTCTGGTCAGAGGTCACTGCAAACACAGGAAAAGGTTCACTGTGTTTGCAGCTCAGCGGTCAGACTAAAATGGAAGGGTTAAATGCCGAGCTGTATTTGAACAAAGGGGTTGCTTCCATTTCCTGAGAGTCAATCAGTGATTCATGGGATAGAGAGGACAAAGAACACTGGCCCATGGGACTTCTAGGCATTGAAGCCAGGGGTCTGAGTCTGCCATGGATGCATCCACACTGCAAAACAATAGGGCTTGAACCCTGCATCCTGGCTGGATTTGTGCTCGAACCCTCCACCCCCATAGGGTATGACAACCTGGGTTTTAGTCTTAGAGGTTTGTGGGTAGATGGAAGAGGGGTTAGGGCATCATAGCCTGGGCTTACATTCCTGTGTAGACATACCTTCTATTCTAGGTGTGGAGCATGAGACTTACATTCAGGAACTCCCAAATTGTAGTCCAGTCTCTGCCACTGATCTGCTGTGTGACCATGGGAAAGTCACTTATCTCCCCATTACCACCATTTATATAATGGTGATATTTTCTACCCGTGTATAGCATTGTTTGTAAAGAATTTTGAACATGTATTTGTACACTGCACAAATTCAGGTATTTGACATATTGTAATAAATTCAAGACATTCCAATTTTAAACAGAGCTTTGAAGCAGTATTTATGTTCTCATACAGCTGGCTACTAAAGACATAGTTGGAAGGGAAAAAATCCCCAAGAGTTAGATTTTAAATGCATATTTAGCGCTACAAGATACACATCTTTAAAAAAATCCCTTGAGGATCTGTTGTATATTAAAATTCTAGTCACAGTTTGCATTAAGCCAGCTTATTGTTTTCTACTTAAACTTGGGAACTGTTTGTAAATTTAAATATTGTTTCTTTACAGAAGCTTCATTTTGTATTACAAATGTAGATCTTAACAAAATGCTGTACTGTAATGTTTGAAGACTTTACTCCCTTTCCATAAAGAACAATAGAAGGAGCTAGAAAAAAAAAAGTAGTGATGTAGTTATTAGACAACTTGCAATCTCAAAGTTCTGGAATTTAGTTGCCGATAGGTATGCTGTTCTTCATACATTCTAATACTAATCACATGATAGTGTGGAAGTCGGTAGAGGGAATTTGGATGCAGGCCTCTATATGAGCAAGAGTCAGGCTAACTCTAGCAGTAATAACGCGAGATTTGTAGAAGCAGGGCTCACGTCAGAAGCGGGTGAAAAGGCAGCAGAGTAGAGTCAGCGTGACCCAACCTTGAGATAGCTATGTTTTGAGAACAGAAGTGAGAAAATACAGGAATGGGCAAGACATAATATAAACAAACTGTTGATCATTACTGTATGTAACAAAAAGTATAAATGCTTGCCTTAATTGTTTATCTTTTGAGAGACCTGCCTAGGAGGGGGAAACCCTGTGTCCTAGTGCACTCTCTCCCTCAATTTCAATTGCTTGAGTTAATAAATGTATCTGCCTTGCTGCACCCAAAGAAAGAGCGAGAACTCTGTTTTTCTCCGACAATAGTATGATCTTGATTAGGCCCTATGACGACATTTTCTTCCAATGGTGCATGGAAGGCAAAGTTACTTGGATAGTCTGTGGTTTGCCCATAAAATCAGTCTTTCGGGGAGGAGGTTGTTGCGAAGTTATGGGAAGCAGGTAAAGCTTTCAAGAAAATGTTTGTTCTTTTGAGAATTTACACAAAAACTAGGATGGATTTAGCTACTCTTGCAGCTTAAAGAATGATCCTGACAGAGGTACTGGAAAGATTTATGAGGCTCTTTGTTCTAAGAGCAGCACAAATTCTTATGGGACAAACAGCTGTTTATGAAAATACTACTGGGCAAGCTCTCCAAGGCAGGAAACGCCTTTCTGAACCAGTCAAAAGCTAGACCGTTTCACATAGAACTCCATATCCCAAATAGCGACTATACATACTTAATAGATCTTCTTTATGACTTTTAAGCATGGTTCTGTCCTCTGTCTTTTTTCTCTATATTTCACCGGTCTCTCTTATTGCCTTGAAACATAAGGATGTATAGTCCGTCCCGTGTGAGGGATGGATTTTAACATAAAATTAGTATGCTGTACGCCTGAAAAAACTGATGAATTGAATTGTCTTTATAACCTGTACCTTCATTTATGAGTGTATTAATTCAGATATTACCTGAAAATAAACTATAGGTGAGGGGATGGGCGAAGGAAGAACAATAAGTCTACAAAGAAAGAATAAAGAGAAGGGCACATCTGCCAAAGGGAAGTGTGCTGCTTGTTCTTCACCAAGAAACAAACTAGTAAGTTATGCTCTAAACCAGTGATTCTCGACCTATTTACCATTGTGGGCCACATATGCAGCTCTGTGTGTGTTATGTGGGCCGCATCCACACAATATATATACTACCTGTATGGCCCTGTGGATAGCACACGGGCCACAGCTGTGTGCTGATAGGGCCACAAGTGGCCCATAGGTGGCAGGTTTGAGAAGCACTGCTCTAAACAAAGTCAACCAAGGAAGTGGGAAGCAGGAAATCACCAATATCTCAATGAGTTCTATACAAAATCTCATGTATTCCACAATCTTCTCCAAGAACCGAACTTTATTTTCCCTGGTGTTGGCATTTTTATTACATCAAGATAAATGACAAAATGAAAATAATCACCAGTGTAGCTGTATGAATAACGCCTCTACATTTTGCATCTATTAGTGCTCACAGAGGGTGAAATTCACCCCTGCACAGAGGGACAACACAAGGCCTATGCACTACATGAGCCAACAGCACAGGACTAACATAGGACTGAAATTATGTAGAGAGGCCTTGGGCTGGCCCACAGCAGAGGGGTGAATTTCACTAGTGATCCCAATCCTAGTGCTATTCTAGTTCATTAATTCAAAACAAAAAGAGGAGCTTTAGGTGTTATTCAACTGCAAGTTGCATTATAAAGAATACTGATTAAACTGAATCAGTTGAATTCCTTGGACTAGCTTAAAGCACACTGACATGGAACAATTTTCTAAACAATCCACCACCACCACCACACATGGTTGTGACCCAAATGAGGTTGCAGGCTCAACTGACTTCACTGTATCACATTTCTACTAACAGTTAACCAATGTTTTCCAAAGAGAGCCCTAGAAGTACACAGCGTCAATGACCCATCATGGTGAGTTGTATCAGTCACTATTCACCGCTCTCTTGAAATATCAAACATGATATAACTAAGACTTTCTGATGTTAGATATTACCATGGCCTGTCACCTAAACAAACAAACAAATAAAATTAAGGGCAAAATCCTGGCCCTACTGGCTTCAAATGGGACCAGGATTTCACCCTAAAGCTTATTAAAGAGCCAATGACGGACTGCCAGGTGTGTGAGATTTAGGTGCAGTGTCTTTGCTCAAGGACTGTAACACTAGGGACTGAGGATGAACATATGGGGGCAAGATTGTGGCATGCAAGAAACTTTCACAAATTTTGTCTGACAAGTATATGCACTCATCTCCTATGGGCACACGGGCATGCTTTACTTTTTAAAAAAGTAATGTATCCTAAGTCGCATTGGAATCACAGTGTTAGCCTTTTAACTTAAAGACTAAGTGCAATTTTATCTTTGGAAAACTTTCCAGAATTGTGTTTAAAGCATATCATGAAATAGGGCCTTATTATGAAACCCTTCGTGTTCTAGTTCCTGAGATATAGCGCACTGTGCCGACTAAAATGTTTAAAATTATAGCACACAATTGTATTCTGCTTGTAGTACAAATACACTGGCACATTCTATTTTTATTTTAATTCTTTTTTTATTCAGGGGGAAAGAATGGTCAGATTTATTACCAAGGTGGCCTCCAATGGCAATATTATTATAGTTGTAACAGATGAATAAACTAATATATTTCTTCAAGCCATAAAGGAACTAGCTACAGTTAGCGAAAGTGGATCTGGAAAGCTGCAGCAGAAAAGTTCAGATGGGAGTAAGGACCCTCATTCCACAGCTATTCCAAGAAAAATAAAAGCTTGAGTCCAGCCAGAATCCAGCTGAGTATTTCTCAGTATCTAATCAGTTTAAAAAATCTGCCAATATTCTCAAAAAGTAAAAATTCAGCTGCAGTCCATGGGGAGCTCTGAGATGTACATTTTACTAACTATATACTCACCACTTTCTGTTGTTAAAAATGAATATTTGTGCCTCCAATATCTCTAATTAATACATTAGTGCAGCCTTATATTGCAAACAGAAAAGACTGAGTTTTTTCAAAACTATAGCTAATATTTTAGTGCTTGATCCGGATCTACTAGTTTGAGATTTCTTTAGGGGGGGTGTGAAGGAAAAGGGGAGGGTGCAGAAACAAGAGAAAAGTTTTGCAAAACATTACTTATCGATGTTATACCATACTCATGTAAGATTAGCACACCCAAATGGTGACCTCGCATCACAGAAAAAAAAAAAAATCAACTAACACCACTTGATACATATATGACTTCTTTTCACTGAATAATTTCTGCACACATCACAAACATTAATTGAGCTCACAACTCTTGTGTGAGGCAGATAAGGAATAATTTCACCATCAATTAAACGAAGCCACTTCTGGAGTTGATTATGGCAACTGTTTAACTGCGCACATCAGTTTTTAGGAGACAACATAAGAAGACACCGTTAACCTTTTCAAATTTCAGCAGGTAATTACAGAAGAACTTAATTACCAGAGTTGGAAACTTTCCAGATAACCAATGTTAACACCTTTCATCTTACAAAAAAATGCCACATGCTCCATAATGTTTACAAGTGTGACCCACCAGCACTGCGACATCTAACACTGCGCTAAAGCACAGATTTATTATCAGTTGACAGAGAAGAGAACTACATCATATGCCAATGCCAATGTCTGTAGAATCTAGGTTTTTCTTAACAGTCTTTCATCCAAATAATTACTTGGTGCCAATTAGCTTGTGTTTGATAATGGGTAAAACAGCACAGGGTAAAATGGCTGAGTTGGAATGCAGTTCTGTTAGAGACATGTGGTCAAGTAAAACCTTAGAATGAGCAGACAAAACTCCATTAACTTCATGGTAGTGTACCTACCTATGCTTGAGCTGAATTCAGCCCCTAGAATTCACAGCATAATTCAGAAGTAACTACTGGTTGTATGAGACAATACAAGAAGTGAAGCACTAAACTGATAGTGACACTGACCATACGTAGACAGAGCATGCTTTTCTCATTGCTCATCATGTCAGTCAAAGACTTCCTGTTTTATAACTAACAATGAAAATATATTTAGAGTGGCACCAAAATTCCACCCAATGCATACAGAAACCTCTGGAAGGAGGTTCTCAAAAACAAAGAGCTCCAGAATCAATTTTCTTTTTCCGGCTCTTGTTATTTTAGTGTCTCAATTTCATCTTCATAACATGATTACAAGATTACCGATAAGACTAAGTGATAAATGTCCAACTCAGTTGTATTTTTAGATATTTTTATGAGAGTAACAAACTGCCTTGAGTATTGCTTGGATTCTTCTGGATCGGTACTTGATTTGGAATAGAGGAATGGCATGCACATCCCAATTCCCCTAAGGAAAGTGTATGCTCTTAACTTGGGGTTTGTCTATATGAACACAGTTTGCGACAAGCTCAGGTGTAAATCCACCTCATACTAGCCTGCCATGAACTAAAAGTTCCCTAGCACACTTGGATGTACTCCTGTTTCAAAGTGGAGTATATCAAAGCCCATTAAGGAACTTTTAGTGCACAGCATCAGGGTCCACACAGATACTTAGTGTGTGGCTGGCTACTGAGTGTAGATTTACACACCAGCTTGCCACAAACTAAGTATTCGTACAGACAAGCCCTTCTTCCCCTTTGTCCTCAAAATATAGCTATGAGAAGTAAAGGTTTGGTGCAACCTCCTATCTCCAAATCCATATACTGCTCTGAATCGGAAATTCTGTGACTGACCTCTGTTTAAAAACTATTATTCCCAGGCATGTTAGTTTTCACAACAACTAACCAAGACTCTAGAGAAAATCCTTTATTTGAACAGAAACCTACCCTATTATGTATGAGGCACATTCAAACGTATCAATCCAAACTCAAATTTAAACCCTTTGGTCTTGAAGTTCCAGCTGGGTGAATCCCTGGCCTTGCAAAACTAGTCAACCCACACTTTAAAAATATGTAATTTAAACAGTGTTTGCTTCCAGAATCATGAAAGAAAGCCATTCATATTTACTGATTCTTAAAAAACCCTGTAAGTATAAAAGGCGACATGGTTCCCTGGTGCTTCCTTTAGACCAGTGCCACGGCTCTGCGCAATACATCATCCAAGTGATAACATGCTGATGATGTGTTACACCAACACATCCTTACATGGGAAATGCTCTAATGATCTGTCAGGGCACTGAATCACTACAGAGCTGTCATTCTGATGATGTGTTACTTAGAGATATGGCTCTGATCTAAAGCAAGCATCAAGGGACCAAACAATGGGAGAATTATATTTTTATATTTCAGGGATTTGGGGTGTTGAAAATAACTTTTCATGAAGGAGAAAAATTAAGGTTTTCACTAATGGATGACTAGCCTCCCATTGAGTTTTTTTGAGTAGGCCGCCTCAGATATTCAACCAGTAGGAAAATTAAGGAAATGTACCCTCTGAATAATATATAGCATGATATTAAAACCTGAGTACTACAGAAGGAGTTCAAAGCTAAACATTCATATATTCAAAATTGCCTAATTGTGTACAATACTATGCACAAAAAACACCTCTATTAAAAGAGCATTAAGGTTGCAAAGTCAAGCACATAAAAGCTAGGAAAGGTCAGAATGCCTGGGCAACCTTAATTCAGCCCCCTTGTGCAAGTGTGTTGTGAGACCGTCTTCAATTACATGATTTTTTTCCCCACAGAACCCTTGCCTCATTCATTGCACAGGATGGACCATGTTCACTCAATGAACAGCTCTCCAATATTTTGTTTTACTCTCACTGAGCAACATGTGACCAGTGCCTTATTTACTGCATGCTATTCAAACCCTGCTCTTAAAACAGAATTAAGTATTTCCTTATGCTCTTTTCTAGAATGCTCATTACTCGAGTATCTGAGTGCTTCACAAACATTCATTTATCTTCACACCACCATTGTGGGCATCGGGGAGGTCAGTATTTTCTTCATTTTACAGGTGGGGAACTGAGGCACAGAGAGATTATGGTCAAAATTATCCACTAATTTGGGGTGCCCAATTTGTGACACCTCAGACTTGATATTTCAGCGTACTTGGCAGTATAGAGCACTTCCATTTGTTCACAGCACAACATAATGGCCATACTGGACCAGACAAATGGTCCATCTAGCCCAGGATGCTGTCTTCTGACAATAGCCAGTGCCACATTCTTCAGAGACTGTCCTTTCTCTTCCTTCAATCCCCTGCCTCATTCACTACACACCTTCCAACTTCTGCAACAAAGGAGGCTGGGGCCCTACAGCCAACAGTCTTCTTTGCAATACACCCTGATTCGCCCCCAGAGCGGGTCCATCCTGTGCACTGAAGGAGGAAGGTGTCCTCTAGAATAACCAGTATGTGATCATGTAATTAAAGACTATAGCATGATGCATTATGCACAAAGGAGCTGAATTAAGTTTGCACAGGCAACCTTGATTCTGGCATAACCTATCTGTGGAGTGTTTGACTTTGCAATGTTCTTTTAACAGTTTTTTGTGTGCATCATTTCCTAGGTTTTTAAAAAAAGCAAACAAAAAACAGAATTCCATCATGTGGCATTATATTGTCACCCCCATGATCCATTGGCAGGATTGGACCCAAACCCACTCCAACCTGCGACAGCCCAGAGCCACCCCTACCAGATTTCAAGTCCCTGCTTCAAAACATGGGGAGCACTAGAGCTTTTCAAAGAAAAGGTCACCAGAATTTTTTAACCTGGGCCAAACATTGAATCATAGAAACATAGGGCTGGAAGGGACCTCAAGAGGGCATCTAGTTCTGCCTCCTGGTCTGAGGCAGCACCAAGTAAACCTAGAACAACTCTAACAGGTGTCTGTCCCATCCGTTCTTAGAAATCTCTAATGACAGGGATTCCACAACCTCCCTTGGAAGCCTATTTCAGGGCTTAACTTTCATTATAGTTAGAAAGATTTTCCTAATATCTAACCTAAATCACCCCTGCTGCGGATTAAGCCAATTACTTCTTGTCCTACCTTCAGTGGTCATGGACAACAATTGTCTTTATAATGGCCCTTAACATAACTGAAGACCTTTCAGTTCCCCTCCTTTTCTCAAGACTAAACTTGCCAAGGTTTTTTTAACCTTTCCTAATAGGTCAGGTTTTCTAAACCTTTTATCACTTTTGTTGCTCTTCTCTAGACTGTCTCCAATTTGTCCATATCTTCCCTAAGGTGTGGCAGTCAAAACTGAACTCAGGACTCCAGCTGAGGCCTCACTAGAGCAAAGCATGGCAATTACCTCCCATGTCTTACATACAATACCCCAGTTAATAGACCCCAGAATTAAATTAGCCTTTTTCGCAACTGCACTGCATCACATTGTTGATTCATATTCAATTTGTGGTCCACTATAACTCTGCCTTTTCAGCAGTACTATTACCTAGCCAGTTATTGACTTTTCCTTCTTGAATGAATAATTTTGCACTTGTCGGTTTCTTTCCCAGTATCAAAATTAAGCAGACCCCATCCATACTTCCTCTTTATTCCCCTTGTTAAAGATAGGTATTATGTTTGCCTTTCTCCAGTCCTCTGGGACCTCCCCTGTCCTCCATGAGTTTTCAAAGATAATCACTAATGTTTCCAAGATTGCTCCAGTAGTTCCTTAAGTACCTGATGGTGCATTTCATCAAGCCTGCTGACTTAAATACATCTAACTTATCTAAAATTCTTTAGTTGTTCTCTCCCTATTTTGGCTTGCATTCCTTCTCTCCTGTTGTTAATATTAATCATGTTAAGTATCCGGTCACAACATACCTTTTTAGTAAAGAATGAAGCAAAATAGGCATTAAATGTCTTGTCTTCTTAATGTCATCAATTATTAGCTCTCCTTCTCGGCCAAGTAGAGCAGCTATACTTTCTATAGCCTTTTTCTTGCTCCTAATGTATTTATATAACCTCTTATTGTCTTTTATGTTCCATGCTAGGTGTAACTCATTTTGTGGCTTAGCCTTTCTGATTTTGTCTCTACATGCTTGTGCTATTCTTTTATACTCATCCTGCGCAATTTGTCCACTTTTCCAATTTTCATAGGATTCCTTTTTGATTTTCAGGTCATAGTTTCACCTAGCCTCATTCTCAGAAACAGTCGAACCAATTCTGATATTTCCCAGAAAAATTCACCCTGGAAAATTTCAGCCCAAATGTTGTGTTACACAAAATGGAGATTTAAGTAAATGGGATTAGAGACTTTATAGCCCCTTCATCACCCCTTCAAAGCCTGTAAATTCCATATCATTGGAAATAAATACCTTTTTAAAGGCTGGTGAATTACTTTTTGAAATCACTATGAAAGTAAATAGTTATTTAAACTCAAACCACCTTCTGCAATGGTAATCCGTGAACAAAGAGGATTATTCATCACTACAGAGTAGAGACTGGCCTGAACTATTATTCTGGATTCAAATCTACCCCACATCTGAATTTCAGAACCAGATCCAAACTTCCCACATCCACTGCTATTACAATTGGAGGGTGCAATGTACCCATGATTAAATGGTTACAAAGACCAAATTAAAATAATGAATGAGACCAGGGCACATGCAAAGTTTGCAGATTCATGTCATAACATTGACAAATCTAGGGCTCTGATCATATGCACTTTTGCTAATGAAACTGATCTGAAATCAGATCATGAATCATAGGAACTTTTAATAGAAAAAAGAATATACAGCCAAAATCTTGCCACCAGATATGTATATGCAGAACTCCAATTGCAGTAAATGAGAATTACATCTGTGGATCTAGAGGCAGACTTTGGCTCTTTATAGTCTAATGAGGATAATGGAAATAATGAATGGGCATATTTGAAGTCATAATTAACTAGATATACAATAAGCAGCCAAGGCAAAACTGATACAGCTTATGATTATGCTGATATCAACAGTCGCATTATTCCAGAGTAAACTACTTCTTCCATCCATTATCTAACAATTATCTGACAAGTGACTCAGCCAATCTTTCTCTAGAGTTCTGACACAGGCAGTAATTCCACAATACCCTAGATATATCTTTGCTGTTTTTATGATTTTGTATAAATAGGGAGTGACTGGAACAAGAAATTATCTCTCGCCCTCTCACCATGTAATGAAGAACTGACTTATTCAGGATATCAGGTATAGATGGCAGATAAATGTGGGGATCCTAGTTCCTTTAATTTTTGGTGATGAAACAGGGAAACATGTCTGACAGGGCAGAAAGAATCTAGCCGGAAGAGTAATTTTTCAAGAGTAATCTAGCTATGACAATAGATCAATAATTGTATTTCAAATCATTAATAAAATTGTTCCTAAAAATGGATTTTCATATTTTATCAATCAGATCATTTGTACAGTAGGTCTAAGAGTGCAAGGTGGGTTCCACATCCATTGAGACACTGTTTTATACGGTAAAATATGCAGTTTTATTTACTGATGCATGATTTAGTCAGCACTATATACCTTGCGTTACTACAGAGCCACCGAGTGCTACTAATACACCATACAAAACAGCCTGTGTAAATTCTTAACGAAAAATTTTTTTTACATTCAGCTTCCATGTATTCATGACATGGTGATTGTTTTCCCTTTTGAAATCTGTTTGTGGTAACATCTTAAGATCCTTTGAATTGGAGTAAGTGAAATCCTCCCTGAAACTCTCAATTCTATTTAGGACAGTGGAGAAAATAAGAATAATAAAAGTAAATAGTACTACTCTAAAGTTGGAGCAGTGGTACATAGGCTCCCCGAGAGAAATACCACAAAACCGCAGAATTACAAAAGTGAAGACCTACCATAGCTATTCATTTATTTACTCATACTCGGGGCCGGCGCGCCCACTAGGTGACCCTAGGCGGTCACCTAGGGCACCACGATCTGCGGGGCAGCTCACTGCGGCTGCCTCCCAGCTCCGCAGCTGAGCCAGGAGGCGCCGCGGGCGGGGGGGTGGGGGAGGCTGCCACGGGCGGGGGGCTGAGCTTCCGGCCCGCGGGGGGTGGGGAGCCGCGGGGGGGGGGCGGTGTTAGCTGGGCGGGGAGGGCGCAGGGCTGGTGCAAGGAAGTTTCGCCTAGGGCAGGAAACTTCCTTGCACCAGCTGTGCTCATACTGTACTGCACTATTTTGCCCTACTCTTTCCAGGTATTCCATCAATATTCAACCTTCCTGCAGATAGCAGATAAGGATAAGTTTTATGTGGCACCCCCATCTAAAAAGAGATTACAGTTTGGCATGTAATTCACCAATAACCACTGGTATGCAATATAGTATTCATGTATTAACAGCTCTATGCCAAATACATTGCTTTTGTGATTATATTGTCCCTCCAGAACAGACAGACTGATTGGTATAGGGAAGCTTATGTTGTCTCTCTGCCTGTGCTGCAACGTTTCTGTTCACAGATATGGTACTTGAATCTGGTACCTTTCCTGAGCTCTAGAAGTCATTTGAAAACATGTATGGGTTGTGGGGATGGAATCCTAGCTGAGAGATACATTGAGTACGTTCTCCAACATTTTGTGTTGATGTGTCAGACTTACTTCCTGTTTCCTTTGTACCCCAGCAACCCTTTTTCCTGAATATGCCCTTTTTAATCTTCATACATTTCAGAATACTTTGAATTTTTTTTTAAATGGTCTATGTAAAGAGACATGAAAATACTATAGACTCAAAGAGAAATGTTTATGGCCTTTATAACTAATGCTAAAGTGATTCTGTAATATGCTTTCATAGGTGTTTCTGTGTTCTAATATTCTTCTAAGATTCATTCTTTTTTGGGAATGAGATGAGCAGGAAACTACTTACACATACTACAACAAACGCACACACAGTATCCCTTTGGAGGAAAATGAGAACAAGTGTGAGCACTGGGTTAAACATAGGATCTTCTGTATGAGGGCTAAGCAGAAACTAAGGAGCTATAACGATGCAAACAAAAGTGTTAGTACATCTCTTCGGAGTTGGATTAGTGTGGTTCCTATTTTTGTGCTGGGTTTATATCCAACTTAACTGAGTACATTTAATGTACAATATACAATAGCAGAATAAAGTATGCTGCGTATTGATATTACATAGGAAGCCACCTGGGAGATTTTGTGGGCTATGTATCACAGCCTCGGCTCATGTAAAAAGAATTCAGTGGAACCACACTGATTTAAGCTATGGCCCTATATCTCTGCAAATTCATTCATAGGAAAATAGGCTACTCTTTAAAGCACTATATATACATTGTTTTTTTCCCCATTGGATATATAATTAGCTGAACATCTGAGGTTCAGCTAATTATACACCTGAGAAAAACACAGGTGTGATACAAACTTACCGAAAGCAAAATAAACTAACCCAAAGCTTTTATTCTACAACTCACTCTCTTGCACCGAGAGTTAATACATTGCTAAATCATAGTATAAGAAGTCAACCCTACACGATTGTATTTTCTGGTTTGCTTCCAGGCATTTCAATTTCAATACATGCAATGGTGCCTGAAGGATGATTTGGAGGTGCAAGACTCATCTAGCATTGATTTATCTTATTGTATCCTCTAAGCCCTATGAAGTAGACCATTGACACAACCCATCAGAATGTCAATATGTTGCTTTGAGAGACTATTCTGAGTATTCATAAGCATGCACTTCAGAGGAACTGCATGGTCTGGATGCATACTTAGTAGTTGCAGTATTTAGAATTGTTGACCAGATTAAACAACAATCTAAACGATACAAGAAGTGTAAAAGCACACAATAAAATGCCTACGTCCATTGCAACCAGTATAGGACCAGAAGAAGCAAAGACTTCAATTAAGCAAGGATTTCACCCAACAAGCCTACTAGTAGAGTAACGTCCTATTCAACGTCCTAGTAGCGCAAGGTGGAAGAACTGGGTGCTTTATTCTCAAAGGTCAACAAAAGAGGGTGATTCTAGCCAGGTACAGAGATAAATTCTTGATGTACCTTCCTGATGTACCTGACACATCTACAAATATTTAGTTATACAAGAATCTAATATCAGCATAGAAGCTAGGAAACAAAAAAGTAGAACTCAATATTGCTAGTGCAGAGATTCTGCTCAAATGGGTGAGATCTTATGAACGCAGTAAGGGGAAAGAATAAAGAAAATATTAAGGGACCCGGGAATGAGCCCTCGAATACTTACTTTGTACCTGTAAGACTGGACAAATTATTTTAACCCAGTACAGGAAAAGATTACATTAGACAGCTAGAAACAAACCAGTGAAGAAATGAACTGAGATCTTGTTGGGTAAGTGTCCAACTATTGGCCCAGGGTAATAAATATTTTATAGAATACAATCTAAACAATGTAAACAGATTACATTGTTTAGATAAAATTTCTGTTTATTCTAGAAAATATGGAGCGCTATGAAAGTAAAATTTACCCCAGTCCTTTTAATGACCATTGTTTATATTTTAATGCTCATTTGTCAGTTACTTTTAGTAAATTGTATACTCTTTTATATGGGGTTCTTCTAAATTAAGTATGCTTAACTGAGTATTAGCTGGGAATCAGTCACTTGAAAAGGGATAGAATAAAATCAACTGAATGAAAGCATATAATTTGTTCAAAACAATCTACTTTCCAACTTTCTCAGCCCTCCTACACCTGGATCTTTCAAAATCACATTCAGGGTACATTTTGTAATACTTTTTATATACTAAGCACTAAATCTTTACTAAAAAATACCATTATGATCTCTGCAGTACTTAAACAAAATTAGGATCATAATACACCACACATCTGATGTGTAAGAAGCAAAAGACACTGGCAGTGAATTAATAGCTCTCTTGTGGTTTCAGTGGCATTATTTAAAAAATGGATGGGCTAGAAATTTTTGTATATTTTCCAGAGAGACTACATTTGGATTGGATTAGCTATAATGTCTTCCCTATATTGGTCATATCAAACTGCAAACAACATATGGTAGAGATCCTGCAACAGTTGAACTACTGAGCCATAAAACATAACAGTATGATGTGCATACGTTCTTTATCTATAAAAATATATGTACAAAAATATATATACATCACAAGGCTATCTACATGCTGGGAAAAGCCCAGTGAAATATCAGACCAATATCAGTATCAGAAAATATTTAAATCTGATTTATCATAGACAAGCTTTTATTTTGTTATATTTCCAAAACTACCATTTTGCTAAAAACCTAAAATATTTCCCAAGAATTTCTATATATGTATTAAGGATTCCTTTCAAAAATGCCATCAATCAATTTCTAAGACAGTGTCTCTGCTTCATGGCAGTTAAATTCTTTGTTGAAAGCAATTCTCTTTTATGTCCAATTTGTTTGGATTTTAAAACATGTTTTTATATATTCAGAACAAAGCCTGTTACAGGTAATTTTTTTGGTTTGTTTTTTAATACAGGATCATTTGTAGTGAGAACATTCTTATAAGCTGCAGTTGCTCATTTAAGTACTCCTGTTTCCCTTGTTGTCTATGAGGGCACTTAATTGAAGATATTATACTGTAGCTGAATAACTAAGCCTGCAACTATCTCATTTACCTACAGCAATTTATTCAAGGTTCCCAATCATCATGCTGCTTTGAAGTTCAAGAAGAAAGAGGTTATACTTAAGACCATTTGAAGAGTCCCCCTTGCAGCTGCAGCCTCTGCAGATACTGTAGTCCAGGAGGCAATATACTGTATTGTGATGTAGATTTGCTTCACAGTGCATCTGCAACAACAAGATCATTTCCCATGGTCTTCACTGTATTTCTTCTATTATTCATAGAAAACAATGTAAATGAAGCTATAAATTTTACCACATACTAAATGTGGAAGGAAGATAATGGAAATCGTGAATTATGAATGAATCACTGTTATTGTAATTCCTCAAGGATTCTAGTGGAGATGATTATATTCATGCAAAGACACAGTAGCTAAACTTTTATATGTTGATCTTTAACAATGATTCTAAGATTATAATTAGTATATACAATTCATGGATTTGTTTTTCATATCAATGCCAAATATATCCAACCATCAAAAGACAATTACACATCAATGCTACCTAGGGGCAGGCAAGTACTTTTATATTTAGGATTACTGAATTGGGAAGAGAATGATAATAGCCTCCAAAAATGTGTTTCTCAGCTACCCACATGTGTTCTTTCACATTTAAATAAGCCACAGGCAAACTTTGTGGGGTATTTTACAGTGAGTGCATTTAAATGCCAAGAAATAAGCAATAAGATGAATTTTTCCTTCTTTATTCATGGGTGGACTGAATCAATCAAAAAGTTTTTAAAAGGAAAGATTCCACTTGCAGATGTGATTCAGAAATCTACAAATACATTTTTGCTCCATTTGTTTTGATAACAAAGGATGCCAGTCAATAATTACTCTCTTATCAATCATGAGCAGTTCTCCGAACGTCATGATCAGTTGAGAACCAGGAACTGTTCTGGTTTGATAATGATTGGAAATTATTAGAATTACTTCACTGATTCTATTTTAGATAGACCCTATGGAAAATTTCAAACATAATTCAAATCGGCAGTAACACTGACTGTGCCTTGAGGCAAAGAGAGTTCTCATCTCACAAATGTAATTTATGTTTAAGAATGTGCGCGCTACAATGCAATGCTTATAGGGCTATATCCTACAGTCCTTACTAATTACAATCATTGTGTTTTACCCAAATTAAGGACTGAAGGATTTTGCCCATAGCAATTATCCAGAGCAAACATATTATCCATTTGCTTTACCTGTAAATACCGAATAATGAACTGGTCCCACATCTCCTACTCCTCTGAGTAGTTCCATTGACTTTAATAAAACTTCTCACGTGAGTAATGATTCCTGGAGTGGGCCCAAAATTTTGCTGAAGATTCCCTACATGAATGTCAGATGGAATTGCTCGGAATCATAATGATGGCATTATGGTCGTGTCTCCATTGCTAAAACAGAACTAAGTTGTGGTTTAAGAATTATTTGTAGCCTCCCTAAACATCAACCAAAGCAAACTGATTTGGCATGAAAATTACCAGATTTACTCTGAAAGGAATGGATTTTTTTCTGGTAAGTTTGATCAAAAAAAAAAAAAAAAAAATCAGTAACACCATTATTAAATCATCGGCGATTATTCAAAAATTCAAACCAGGATACCTTTTTAGTGTCGATCACTTAGGATTCTCTAACTCCAATATGGCTTCTTAAAATACTATTTTCTATATGGATGGACTGAGTGGCTTGCTGTTTGTTTTGCTTTGGCTTCAAGAATGACAGATGTGACCAGCTAGTAGTAGGACTGGGAAAAGCTCCAGGGGACAGGTTTCCACCTCCCCAAAAAACCTATCAACACAGTTGACATAATAATTATACCAAGTAGGCAAGGGTTAAATAGGATCAGAGATGGAAGTACCCTGTCTCCCCACAACTCATGGTTGAAGCATAATGGTCCCATCTGACCTTAAAGTCTATGAGTCTATGAGACATCATGAGAAAGTTTTGACTGCCACTACTCATGCTGTACCTCTACTGTGGAGAAATATATGACCTAAGTATCAAGGGCTGTTAAACGCTATAAGAAACAGAAAAATGAGACAAAGAATGAGCGACTAGAATCTTTTAAGGTAGTTTAAAAATATTAAAATGGACAAAACTGAAAATTGTTTACTACACAGACATGTCAGTGTCCGCTTTTGACAAAGATATTCCATAATTATATGTGATGATAAATTGATCTACATATGGTCATTATTTTGGAGGTACAAGTGGGGAAAAGAAAAAAGAAAAAAAAAACTTTACTTCTATTTATTGAAAGGAAACAGACAAACATCACGATGATTTCACTAGATCATGGTCTGGTCCCTTATGTTTGTTTTTTGCTGATATTTTGTTCCCTTTTTGTCCATGAGATGGAATTGTTGGGGGGGGGGGGGTTAATTCTGCTCCTCTGTACATGTACAACTGATACCCTCCTTTTTCTGAATGTAATAGGCTTATAATAATACTTTCAATCCAGCACAGAAAAGTAAAGATGCAAACAAGCAGTATTCCAGGATGATTTATGGTAGCAGATCACTACCATTGTGACACTCTAAAACGATAAATTGTCTCAAAAACTCTACTAAGAATGAGACCCAAGAAAAATGTAAACCTTTGTTAGTTTAGCATCGTTAAAGTGGAAAATGAAAGTGATTAAATTGATTTAAGTACTCTACATGTAACAATATAGAAGTATCTAATACCATTCTGCTATAGTATCTCACTCATACAAACCTCGTAAAATGCACCCAGCCAACCTCAGGATTCAGAGTCCATTGGTTTTCACTGTAATAGGCTTTTTGTAAAAGTTAACGATTCATCAACTCTAAACTGCTCGGCTCCTCCTTATGATGTAAAATGTTTGACAATCTAAACATATATACATTAAAGTAATCTTGAATTCCATATGATATTTAGTATTTATATAATGCTTCATATTTTATAGTACTGTGCAAATGTGAACTAATGAGGCCTGACAACATACTGAGAAAGTAATGTGTTTTGCCCATTTTGCAGATGGGGAAACTGAGATGGAAGTGAAACATGCTCCACAGGAAGTCATAGCTGGTAAGAGAAATCAGGAGTTCCTGGCTCCCAACTCTCTATTCAATTCCATAGGCCACACTACCTTCTTTATTCACAATATATAGTGCAATATAATGGCGGGTATATTCTCTATGTTTATGCATACAACTTCCATTTCAATGAGAATTCTGACTGGATTATGGAATAACTTGTCCCTATTGTTAAATAAATCTATCTTTAATATAAGCAGAGCTGGTAGAGCTGCCTGTTATTATGGTTGCCTGATACTTCCCATTATAAGACCCTTTTTTCAGTTCCTGTTATATTACCCATACTTTAACTGTATGGGCTAAAATTTTCCAAGCCAAACGTCTGCCTGAGGCTATATTTTTGAAAAATTTCAACCAAAACAGTTCAGTTGTTCAAAGAACAAAGCTAAGAATTTTTTTTTTTTTTGCCCATGTTAAAAAATGCTCTTGTTCCCCTCTGCTTTAGGCCAGGGACTTGCAATTAGGTGTGTGGGGAAGGGGTTAATACTTTGTGTCAGGATGTATGCTTTACTGTCCCTGTGAAAATCCATCCGAATTTGGCCAAGTTATTTAGCCATGTCTCGGGGGGGGGGGGGGGGGATTAAAATTTGCATATGATTAGTAGAGACTGTAGATTTTAGCGGTTAAAATCTGAATTATGTCCTTGCTGAGCATGCATAAGTCTCTCATATTGCCTAGTTCTGACCAGACTCTGCATGCGCCATCCCCACAAAGCAACTGAGCATGGTCCAGCCCAGAACTATGGAGGCAAAGCTGGGTTTTCCCCATGTCTTCGGCCAACTTCTCTGAAATGAGGTGGGGCTAGGTACTGGAAATGAGAGTGGGGACCCTGTCTCTCTTGGTCTTAATTATCCATGATGGCATCCAGACAGTGTGGAGGAGGAAGCTGCCTACTTCAAATAGAAAGGGGGAGAAAAGCTGAACCAGGGGAGGGCAGAGGGAGAGGAAAAGGTGTCTGGTGAGACTGGGACTCGAGGGAGAAGGAAAGAGTAACTGGAGCTGGTTGGGCAAGGGATTGGAACAAGAAGCCTCAGGTGTGGAAACGGCGGCTAGGTATACAAGGAAAATGGGCCTGGGACAAGGAGTCGGGGTGGAGAGAGAAAACATGTTGGCGAGGACATGGCAGAAGGGGGCAAGCTTGGGGAGCGATGTGCAGAAGAGGCTGTGCCCACTAGAGGACACTCCCTCCAAAGCCTGGAATGGACCCCAGCATTCCCAAGTCTCAAGATTCCTCTTCTGTCAACAATTAGGTTTGAAACCCTCTGGACAAATGTGCATCTCGTTCCCCGTTACTGGTCCATACAGTGGATTACAACCTATTATCCTCATCAGTTACTCCATTAGCTCAAATGTCAGAGGTCTGGATGGTGGAACTAAAAGTTCCTACCCTGCTGAAGACCCCATGTAGGTGGAAATATGATGCCATCTGATGGAATTTCTGTTTTTCCAGCTTGCTTCTCTTTAAACCAGAGAAATCACACACCAATGTTACAAGTACTTTGTTAAGTCAAGCATAGGTCATAAGTTAAGATATGCCACAGTTAAGTCTAATAGTGCAATTCATCCTCCTTGCACACATGCATTATGATACAGTCTTTAATAACTTGATCACATACTATTTCTTCCAGAGGACCTTTGCCTCCTTCAGTGGACGTGGTCAGGGGGTGTATTTGTTGCATAAGTTGGAAGGTGTGTACAGAACGAGGAAGTGGATTGGAGGAACAGAAAGGACAGTCTCGTGGTTAAGGTGTTTGAATGCTGCCCTGAAGAACTATCCCTGCCTGTGCCACAGCGTTCCTGTGTGAAACTGTCCAAGTCACTTAAAACCAAACTTTTCAACGGGGGTCACTAATTGTGTGTTTGTCGCTGAGTTGAGGTCTGACTTGCAGAAAAGCTGAGCACTCTCAGCTGCAGTTGAACTCAATGGGAGCTGTGCTTTGAACATCTAGCAGTGATATCTAATGCTAAGCACTCTGAAAAGGTAGATAGTTGATGTCTCAAACCGGGCACCTCAAATTAGTGGAAACATTTGACAATCTCTCCGACTCAGTTCCCCATAAGTACCATGGGGATAATAGCAGCCTCTCACTTCACAGGGGAGTTATGAAGATTCATTAAATGTTTGTGAAGCATTCATATCATACAGATATAGCACTACAGAAAAGCCAATAAAGAAAATAATTATTTCTGTCTTCATAACAGGGTTTGAAATAGTCTGCAGTAAATAAGGCACGAGAGCAAACATTGAACGGTGAGACTAAAACAAAATATTGAATAGCAGCTCAATAAGTGACTATAGTCCAACCTGTGCACTGAACGAAACAAAAGTCCTGTGGAAAAAAAATAGCATGTGATCATGTAATTGAAGACTGCTTCATAATGCACAAAAGCCTTAATTCTGGCATTTCCGAACTTTTACATGTTTGAATTTGCAACACCAATAATGTTCTTTTCACGTAGCTTTTTTCTCTGTAATATGTATATACAGCAAAGCCAACTTCACCATTCAGAAAACACTGGATGATATCAATAGTCCATCAAGTCTAATAGGGTTGGTTTGGATTTTTTTTTTTTTTGCCTTCTTCTGAAGCATCCACCATTGACCCCTCAGAGTGAAACTTTAATACACCTTAAATACTTCAATAGGGAAAATTTCTTCTCGTCCTCAGATTCGGCCATTCTGACTGACTCTGAAGTAAAGAAGAAAGGTACAACTCAGAAAGAGTGGCAGAAACTGTCCTGTTATGATTACCACTCACCTTATAGTATGAGGATTGATTGGGGAGGGATAGCTCAGTGGTTTGAGCATTGGCCTGCTAAACCCAGGGTTGTGAGTTCAATCCTTGAGGGGGCCATTTAGGGATCTGGGGCAAAAATTGGGGATTGGTCCTGCTTTGAGCAGGGGGTTGGACTAGATGACCTTCTAAGGTCCCTTCCAACCCTGATATTCTATGATAGGACTATATACAGTAGTTCAGCTATAAACCCAAACCTTCACAAAATCAGGTTGGGTTTTGGAGTCTGCGCAACCCAGTGGACATTCCTCCAGTTCTGTGAACTGGCTCCTGCTGCTAGCTCACATGCATCCCCAGTGTCTCATCTCTCCCAGTCTCTTCCCCTGTCTTAATAGGGATTTAGAGGGTGTTCGTGAGGGCGTGCCAGGCCAGCTCTCAAAACCCGAACCTCCAATTGAACCAGTAAGGGTGGTTCCGTTGCCAACCTCTGCAAAGTAAACAGTGCAGGGTCTTATTCACGTAAACCATACAAACCAGATCCTACAGGCCTTTAGTGATAATTGTTCCTCTTTTATCCCTGCTGGTACACCTGCAGCTGCTATCCTTATCCATATACATAGCTCATACTTTCTAAAGTCTTGCTGAGCTATTTGCCACATTGCTGTCCTGAGGCACAATCTCCCCCCAACTTAATGGTTGCATTGATTTTTAAAAAAAATCTTTGTTACTTATTTTTTTGCTTTTCATTTAGTCTGTGTCCCCTTGTCCTCATATTGCAGGAACAGGTAAGCAGGAGCAGCTAATGGGCACTCATTAAAATGTCCATCCAATCACATCCCATCCCATTCACCCCCCCCCACACACACAGTTCAAAAAAACATTAAAAGGTGCATAAACAGTTAGGAAATGCCAGAATTAAGATTGCTCATCCAGCCTTGTTCCCATCTGCAGCCAAATCAGGCAGCTTTGTCCTCCATGCTTCCTGGGCCCAGAGAGGGTGTGAGTGTAATGGAGAGCACAGGACACAAGCTGCAATTGCAGGGGAAAGTCCTGTTCAGCGCCATGCTAGAGCATGCTCAGTGTGCATTAAATCTTTGGGAAGTTTAGCTGCTAAAACCCCTGGAGCACATGCAAACAGATTTTTCAAGGTCTTGTACCTTGGTCAAATGTAAGCAGATTTTTCAGAGGGACAATAAAAGATCCATTCCTGACACAACGAAAACACTGCCTTGTCAAATTTCAAGTCCCTACTCCAAAGTGGGGAGAGAGGGGGCTAGAACTGTTCAAAGCAAATGTCACCACATTATTTTTTTTAACATGGACAAAGCCATGTATTGTTTCCCTAGTCTAGTTCTCTGAAACGGCTGAACTCTTTTGGCTGAAAATTTTTCAAAAAAATTCACTGAGGCAGACACTTGGCATGACAAATTTCAGCCTGAACAGATAAAAGTTGGCAAAGAGTGAACAGAGAATCTTATAATGGGAAGTGTTGGTCATCCTTAAGAACAGGCCATGATCCTCTTAGACTTCTCCTTTCCAAATTTAACATTCCAGGGATTATTTACTTTCCTTCATATAGAAGCCTGTCTCTTTCTTGCCCACAACCATTTTCTTAGCCCTTCTTGTTGAAGATTCCAGCTGTCTGGAAAGCTTAGAAGCACACTATACTTTAAGAAAACTGTATCCCAGTTTACAAGCTGCTTTAATACCTTATGGATCAGGGGAAAAAACGTAAAAATAAAATAAAGAAAGCATTAAGTCTTTATTACTTTTTTTCCCCATGATGTTCAAAGTATGGTTACAGTTGGAATGGCTACATAGAATATGAAGTTTGTATCACTCTGTAACATGGTCTTTGATGTAGTATAGACATATAGATTAGCTCTCCCATTTAATATGGAAACAAAATGTTTGTTTACTTGCTGAAGTTCTTCTGATGTTAAACCAGGACAAACAAACAGGCATTTAAGGCTCAGAAATGCCAGCTGTAATTTAAAAATAATTTATAAATAGTTCTGTACTGTATATAATGTTTATACACAGGGCCGGCTCTAGGTTTTTTGCTGTCCCAAGCAAAAAAAAAAAAAATGTTGGCTGCCCCCCACCCCAGCCCTGGGATCCCCCCCACACCCTCCCTGCCACCCAGGCCTGGGCTCTCCTCCCCCTCACCTGCACCCTCCTGCCGCCCCAGCCCTGGGCCACTGGTAACTCGCTCCCAGGGCAGGTCATTCAGCAGGAATTTTGGACGTGCACAGAACACAGACAGGATTGGTTCCCATATGGTTACAGAACTGCAGTAAAGTGGAACAATTTTCAGCTTGTGTGATTGGAGGATATCTGGATGCATATTATAAGACTGTCCTACACAAATGAGGAAAAGTTGAGGTGCCTTTATTATTCTTGTGTTCCACTCTTTGTTTCTATGGGGAATTTGCTAATGCAATATCACTTCCTTTTAAACAAACAATATCACTGTCTTCCTTTTAAACAAATAAAACTAAAAAAAATGGCAATGGCTGTTGAAAATAGCAATTCCCATCCTAATAACCACTGGGAAGCATTTCTTGCTCAATTTTATCCTACTTTTTCTACAGCAAGTTACAGTGGATCAGTATATTTGATTTGGGAGAAATGAAGTAACAGCTGCCCAAATTGAGCTTGAGCACTCCTGAATTTTGAGGGTGTTCAAATCTGGAAGGCCAGTGCTAGATTCCCTTTCCGAACATTGGATAAATCTGGAAAGGAAGAGTCAATTTCTGCTTCCATGGATAAAAGTGGAAATCCTCCTACGTGCCTGGTATTGTATCTAAAGCTGCCCAGGCCCTCTAATAGAGCCTCCTCTCCCTTACTTTTCCATTTTAAATTCTAGTGGGATTCATGTACCTCCCTTGCTAGGCTTCAGAGAGAGAGGTGCACTGTCCATTTAGTCCACGCAATTCTTTTTGGGGGCTGCAAGGTGAGGTCACAACAGTATCCCTAATCCAGTCTGGGGATATCTTCTGAAGGGGATATCTGGGCCAAAACCTTCTACTCCTTGTGCATACTTGTTCCCTGTTCTAGGGTTACCTTATGTCCATATTTTCACGGATATGTCCGGCTTTGGGGATTTTAAATAGCCATCTGGGAGGAATTTGTAAAATTCCCAAAAGGTCAGGGATTTCCCTCCCAATGCAGAGCGTGGTGCGGCTGACAGGGCGGCCCGGCCAGATTGAGCCGCTCGCACTGGGGCCTCCAGCAACCAGAGCCCCTCCCCTGCTCCCCCTTCCCTCCCCCGCAACCTCAGCGCCGCGCCAGCAACGCTCTGGGGGGACGGGGCTGCATGCTCTGTGGGGGAGCGCAGCAGCGTATCTGGCTCTGCATGGAGCCAGACACGCTGGTCTGAGCAGCACGGTAAGGGGGCTGGGAGGTTGGAGAATGGGCATGGGGTCCCAGGGGGCAGTCAAGGGACAGGGAGCGGGGGGGAGTTGGATGGGTCAGAGGTTTGGGGGGGAGGCCTGTCAGGGGCAGGGGTGTTGAGAGGAGTCCGGGCACAGGGAGCAGAGGGGTTAGATGGGTCAGGGGTTTTGAGGAGGGCAGTCAGGGGACAGGCAGCGGTTGGATAGGTGTGGGAGTCCCGGGGGTCTGTCAGGTGGCGGGGGTGTGGATAGGGGTTGGGGCAGTCAGGAGATGGGGTCCTAGGGGGGGCAGTTAGGGTGGGGGGGCTCAGGAGGGGGCAGTCGGGGACAAGGAGAAGGGATGCTTAGATAGGGGGTGGGGTCCCGGGAGGGGGCGATCAGGTGACAAGGAGCAGGGGGGGTTGTATGAGCTGGGGGTTCTGTGGGGGGTAGTCAGGGGGAGGGAGTGGATAGGGGGCAGAGCTACCCCCCCTGCCCTGGGGGAGTCTCCTCTTTTTTTAATGTTACAATATGATATCCCTACCGTTCACAGCAGCCAACTTTCCATTCACAGCAAGCTGCAGCATGTCTCAGCTACCTCACTCCCTCTCCCTCTCTTTCTTGTTGATAGCTGCCAATGGAATGCTGGGAAATGTAGTTCTTTCCTTGCTCCAGGGCTGGTCCCAACCCCCAGACTTCGGCTCTAGCCATTAGACTCCATTTGATGACAGGCTTTTAAGCATGACATCAAAGGAGAGTGGAGGTGAACCTACACAAAAACAGAATGGGGAAATGGTTGCACCAGCAAAGCTCTGCATTTGCATGTGCAAATACATATTTGCAAGCTAAGAAGGGGTCATGGCATGCAGAAGTATTTCTTTGTGCCCATTTGCATCCAAAAATTTGTATTTCTGCAGGCGCACCTGTAGTGGCCTGGTTCAAAAATATGACTCTGAAGATGCAGCGTTATCACAGAGTATTGCTGCTACCAGAATAGCTTCATTTTATAGTTTTTCTCAAATTTGAGTTACAGCATGTGCTGCTGCAGAGATGCTATTCTATTACTGCCATTTGATGCAGTGTGTTCTTTTATTTTACATTTTTTCCCAGTTGTCCAGAGTAATCCATTTTGTAAACATATTGGCAGTCTCCTAAAATGTGATTTATGGTACCATTTAAGCACTTATCACTTGCTGTTCATTTTTTCCCATCATACCCAGCTGCATTATTCTTCAGGGCTGCAAAACAGTAAGTATCTCAGCAAAGCAAATACTTTTAATTTATAGTTTTTTATTTTTTCCATACAAAAATATGACGGTCCCTGCTTGTCATGTATATGACGATATACAAAATATACTCACCCATGCATTATAGATCAAAATTCCTCATTTTTCATTTGCAGGGCAAAGCTTTAGGCCCCAGTCCTGCAAACACTTATGCACATGCTTTATTTTAAGCATGTGAGTAGCCTTATTAGCCTCCATGGGACTATTTGTGTACTTAAAATTAAGTAAGTGCATATGCATTTGCACGAGCAAAGTCTAATTGGATTCCCTTATTTCCTCACTACTAGCTTCCAATAAGATTGTGGACCAGATTAATGCCATCCATTCCAATGATGCTAACTAGCTAAACATACCCAAACAGCAGAGTGCACCCTTCCAGAGGAATGTGGGTGTAAAGGGGGGACTTGGAGCCAGAGCAGATGGTCAGCTCTAAAAATCTGAAGTCTTTTTTGGTTTGCTTGCTTTCTCTCAAATCCACCACATGAAATTGCTGACACCCCTCTGTAATCACATGAAGTAACTCACGCTTTGAAACAATAAGCCTGAAGAGTAGGAACAGGTGGAAAGAAAATAGAAGCTTGTACCTTCATTTGAATTCAGTGTTGGAATTAGAGCAAGTGTGACTCAGATCCAGTTGAAGTCATTGGAGTCATTATACTAGGGCTAAATTTGGCCTACTGTCATTTAACTGACATAGGTGAGCACTATCAGGAGAACTCCAACAGCATTAAATGAAAAACAATTTGGTTCAGGGGACAGGAAACTGTTCATTTATAAGATGAGTAGGATAATCCATACTAAGATACATAGTAACGTTGGTGTGCATGTGTTACCAATGCGTAAAAGAGATTCCATGAGCAAAAAGACATTTCAAAAAATAGTTAAGGTTGCTGAGTGACAAGAATGTACTTAACTAGCACCTCATTTACAAAACCACACACAAAAACAAGGAAATGAATAGTTATGGTCATCATAAATCTTACACTGCCAACATAATAAATACATTATTATAATTAAATATAAATAAATGCATCACAACAGAACAACATTACCAGCATGTGGGGCGGGAGGAGGGGTTAAATACCTTTCATTTTTCTTTTATGTAAATAAATGATGGTTACATTCAAAAAATGGAATAGTAGACAACTAAATTATTCAATTAAAAGGAGTGAAATGCACCAGCCCAGCTAGTAATGGCTAGAAACCAACGCTCAGATTTTCCTACTAGTTCTAAGCTGTTGTAGAAAGAACCAGTCAGTGAAAACGTACTGTCAACAAGCAACCCGTAGGTTTCTAATGGTCACCAATGCAAGCACGCTGTAGAGGAGCAATACATCTCCCCATTACCTTTGTTTGGGTCATTGAAATGATTCATTGCTGACAGGGGCCATGATAGAATATATTCTCTTCTGGCTTTTTCTTTTCTCTGGCGGTCTCAATGATGGAGAATCATGTTTCATTTTCATATAATTTCTTAAACATTTTACCATTCCTGCGTTCAAAAACTGCCTCTAGCAGGAGCCAATGACAAAATCTACCTATGTTTCAATTGCTGTGGTGGAATGTGATTTTATTGGACAAACAGAGGGGCATGCACCAAAATATTAGCCCCTCTGCAAAAATTTCAAAAAGGAACCATTTTAAAGCCTCAAAAAGTATTTAATTCACCTATTTTTCAGAACACATTCTAGATGTCATATTTGAATGCAGGAAAGATTTTTTTAAAAACTTTTAAAGTTAGCTCTATAATGGGATTCTGGTGGCAATATTAGCTATAATAAATCACACATACTTGCAAATCTCGGACTAGAAACCTGGTTCCACAGCTGCAAAAGACTCCAGCTTTTACACACACACTAAAGGAAGAGCTCTGAAGCTGTAGAAAGAACCCACTAAGTGAGTATGCTGAAGTTTCTGCCAGTTTTGAGAGAGAGTATTGATTCTACTGCTTTTTAACTACAGGGTCTCTCTTGAAAACTTTATTTCATTTTGAAGGATTTCAGTTTGGGTGTAAACTGCTCTTACAGAGCCAGTTACCAGCATCCCAACACCAACACACACCCTTCTCAATGTTCAGAGGTGCTGATCTCAGATCCAGATTGACCTTCAACAGCAGATGTGGCTCTTCAACACCTCTGAAATCAAAACCATAGTGCCAAGAAATGCTACCCATTCACATTAAAAGTAGGCCATAGCAAGTAGGCCATAGCAAGAAACTATCAACTTAATTATGACCTATTTTCTTCAAACATACTTGGCATGAGTTTTCAAGGAGATTTAACAAACTGGACAAAAAGTTTGAAAAGGTGGGTAACCAGTCATTTATTTTAATTACAGAAGAGGGAGACAAAGAAATGCTTGACACAAGTTTGGGAAGTGCAGAGGGGCAGCAATGGTCAATCTCCTTTACCTTTAGAATCTCTTTGGTCATTCTGAAGCAAAAACAAATTTCCAACCCAAAGTTATTGGGGGGTGGAGCGGGGGAGGGGAGAGAGCAGGGGTGTAAAACAGGATTTCTGTGAGGACAGTAGCATAAAATTTTAAAATGAGAGTTTCTTCTTGAAAGGTTTTCACATAAACTTTTCCCTATGAAGATGAAGATTCCAGAAGATAAGCTGACAAGAACACTTGCAAGTAATCTTTCTATTTTGCAACTGGGCTATAAATCAAACTCTCTCGTTTGCAAGAAGACCGACAAGATTAGTTATAAATAGTAGAATGCTAGGCAGGGAATGCCCCTATATTCCAGCACAAACTCCTTTCCTGCATTTACACTGTACCTTACAGAGCATTCAATGGTTACAAAGTTAATGTTGACCTTATAAACATTAATCCCATATATTAAGCGAGGCAAGCTTTGAACTGTCCAGTACATTAAGCATGGCAAACCTCCAAATAAGCTCTCCAAGCTTATGAGCTCTCGTACAATTTACATATGCAATGTTATTCAGGCTACATTAAGAGCTACTTAGCAGCAGCAGGTAAAATATCAAAATCCCTGTTTTCTTTCAAGCTCAGTCCCTAAGGAATGTTAAATACATTAAAATAATGTTGTAGGTTTGATTAAAGCCAAGTAAACTAAAGAAATCCACTGCCACTCTCTTTAATTCCCCAAACTGTACCCAAGTACAGGTTGTATATAAAACCAAAGAGAAATGTAGGTTTAGATCTACAGACACAAATTAGATCCACAGTAATATTACATCTTGCATTTTGACCTTTATGTACAATATTCCAACAATGAAGCACATTGGAAAGGGGACAAATATCAAGAAAAGAGCCCTGCTAATCTTTATTTTAACCTTTTGTTAAGAGCCTGATTTTAAGAAACAAACTCCATATTTGTACATACAATTAAGAAAGGGTAGAAGTGACAGCACATAAGACAGGTCTAACTCCCTGACTTGGGGATGCAGTCAGATAGTCATAAAAATACCATTATTTTCATCTGCAGTGAACTGCAAGAGCAAAAGTACACCTGTAAATCTGGATGTCCCAAAACTGAACAACCCAGAGGCTTTTATTCCGGTTTGTGGGAGGGGGGTCAAGGGTGGGGTGATTTGGACATCTCTCTCTCTATATTGGGATGAGCCAGAAAACTGCATCTTAGCACCTATGTTTTTACTTTGTCCATTGGAGTAAATCCTGGCTGTTAAAACAGAACAGTTGTTTATTAGCATATAGCATATGAGAAAGAATACTGGAAGTCTGTTGAAACAGCAGGGAGAATTTGGGAGAGTAAAAAGCAAATCCCTGGGTGGGAATTTGATTTGGACACTGGGATAAAAACATTCTTGTTCTCGCAAACTGTGCCAGAGAAGATTTACTGAAGACTTCAGGTTTTCGTGTCTCGTCAAAAATATGGCACTGCCATCAGTGCATTACCCCATCACAATGCTGTTCGCTTGACTCAGAGGGAAGCTAACCACCCACAGAATAACCCACTTCCTCAATTGTGCAACAAAGGTATGGTATCAGGGTATCCCTTCAAGTCCATCTCTGGCCAGAGACAAGAGAGACTACTGGTGAGGGCCTTATTTTGGATAGGGTGAGGGGAGGGGAAATAACTCCACCAGGGGGGTGCTCAAAGTCACCGATTATGAAGCCAATCTATGCCTTTCCTGTCATAGATAGATGCATCACGTCCATAGAAATCCTCAGCAATAGGAAAAACCCATAAGTGACAAACCCTTCTCAGCTATGTACATCAGGCATGTCACTGCCCAGCACTTTGGTCCTTGGCTTCTCCCACAGTTCAGATACCTCTGGACATGCTTCTGTGGCTGGGATTTGCTTCCTTCCCTTCTTCCTTAAAAAGACACAACCAGGATAGTGGAGCCCTTAGAAAGATCTTTCCTTTTACATAAGATAGTGTTTGCTCCTGCAGTCCATTTGAGAGGTGGGGTAGGCCTGTTGGTGGCACTACCACATCTACCACTGCCTCTCACTTTTTAAGTTTGAGTACCATCAAAAATTGGTAAACCTCAAAGAAATATTTAACATTCCATGAAAAAAACATTGTATATGAAGCAGTCAGAGTAAGAGGAGGGTGTATCTGTCAAGCTTAATAAGAAATAAGATGTTAATACCACTGCTTAGTGGTGTAGCAGTAAACAGTTACATGTAATCCAGGATCACATGTCAAATTCATAAATCCACAAGTCATAAGGCCATATCAAATTTTCCAAAAATACCTGATTTCGGAATTTTGAAAATTTTACCAAGTCCCGTTTTCAAAAGTCTCTTAAGTCATCTGGGCATTTTTGAAACTTTTACCCTTTTTCGTCTGCCCTCTAGCAAGAAACAGGCCCGAGGATTCCTGCACCAAGCCTATATGTCGAAATGACCCAAAATGAGATCCAAATCTTCATGTAAAGACTTCAAGTGATAGAGAACCTACCACATCCCTCGGTAGATGTGTTCCCATGGTTAATTTCGCTCACTGTTAAAAATATGCACCTTATTTCTAGTCTGCATTTGTCGAGCTTCATCTTCCATCTACTAGATCTTGTTGTGCCCTCATCTGCTAAATTAAAGAACCTTCTGTTATCAGAAATCTTCTGTCCAGGTAGGCATCACACCATGATTAAGTTACCTCTTATACTTCTCTTGGATAAATTAAATAGATTGAGCTTCTTTGCCCTCTCACTATAAAGCAGAGATTCTCAAACTGGGGAGGTGGCCCCTGCCCTGGGGAGTGCGAAATGTATTCAGGGGGGAAGGGAGGCGTGCGAAGCTGCGGGGGGGGGGGGGGCAGAACTTACTGCGCACAATTTTAACCACAGCAATGAATAATTAGCAAAGCTGATTCCTCCAGATATATCAGGTCCTCGGATGGCGCTGTGCATTTTGACGGATTTCTGTTAAGCTTGCCTAGTATTATACAAAGATGTTGCCATTCATACATTAATCCATTTGCTATGACACAGTGTACATATTTAATTGTAAGCATCGACCACAATCACAGGTTTGCTTTTGCTCTTATTACAATGGATCGTTGGCGCTATTTGAATCAATGTCTTACTGTTTTTAATATATAGTGAGAGTTGCATGTTGATTTTTTTATCAGTATATGTACTTATGTGGTGGGGGGAGGGAGGCGTAAACTACTACAGACACAAAGTGGGGTGCGATTAAATAAGTTTGAGAACCACTGCTATAAAGGCATGTTTTCCAGACTCTGAATCATTCATGTAGCTCTTGGTGTTTTAACGCTGTCCAATTTGCCAATATTCTTTTTAAAGTGTTGACACCAGAACCGGACACAGTATTCCAGTAGTGGACTCACGAACGCAGATACCACCTCCCTACCGCGGCTCTACCACCACAAATTTCACTTGCTTTCTTAGCCAAGTTGTCATTGGATTACTCTCATAATAATTGCCACCACCAGAAACATCTGAATCTTTTCTTAATCTTACAGGAAAAGAATACCACACAGTTAAAGCACATTTAAATTTAAAGAATTAGGTAATGTTTTCATTTTAACAATTTCTCTCATTCTCTTTCATTTTAGTTGTACAGAGTTTCTATATGGAAAAATCCTTTGTTTAAACAGTCCTTTTATAAGTAGTGTTAAAGCTGGTATTAAAACTGGTATTAAAGCTGGTATTAACCGTGCTTTGGGGGGAAAACAAAGTTATTTTAATTGGTCTTGAGTTATTGCTGCTCAAGTCCAATCCTGTTCCTCTTAAGACAAAAATAAGACATTCACATACTTGAAGAAAGAAAGGACAAAGGAAAATGTAGGAAATGCACCTTCTATCTCACTTACTTGTAAGCTAGTTACTCGAAAATTACAGGCATAGTATAGTTTTAAATCACTATTTCAAGAGGTAGCAAACATTTACCAATAATGGACTGTTTAAAGCATTGCTTTTAGCTAGTCTTTCTGGTCACAGGGTCACAGTTGTGAAAGATGAAATTGTCTTGTCTGGAGGATAGGAAAGATAGAAAGGGTGAGAAAATGACACAGGAACCTAAGATTTACAACCAAGGATGTAGCCAAATCGGATGGAGAGGGCTGATGTCAACTGGTTCCCTCCCTCTGGTCAGGACATCTTTTAGGATCAGGATGATCAAGACCTAATGGCCCAGGAGATCCTGGAACCCCAGTAAGAAGGAAGCTGAGGAACAGCAGTGGCAACCATAATGGCGATGCCCAGTTCCTTCAAAACATCCCCATCCTCCCCCAGATAAGCCAGGTCGAGAAAAGGGGTAGCAATCTCATTCCATCAAAATACATTCTCAGTGATTTTCACTATAAGCTCCCAACCATTTCTAGAACCTTTCAGTTTCTCATGCCAACATGTGACCTCACCAAGAGCCTTAAAGACCCCCTTATCAAATTTCCTTGACTTAAAACATGGCCAATTTGTTCAAATCTTTTTGTCTTCAACTTTTTCTCATTTTTATATAACTATTTTGTATAACGGGCTGAGTTGAACTTTTCTTACTAGCTGTCCTAAGTGGGTAAAAGGGTAATTTAAGCTTCTGCACAACAATCTTTCCATTATGTGCTAGAATAGGAAAATCACACACGTTATGGGGGGTAAAGTCAATAATGTGTTCAAGATACTGTTTCTGTTTTAATATCTACTGTAAATGTAAAATAGATATAGAATTGCACTTTGGCATGGATTACATATGGACTACATATTGAGACAACATAAGGGGAGACGCTATTAACATTGGCCCAGAGAAAGGGACATGAGAATCTTACACACCACAAGAAAATGTTAGGAGCGTTGCCAAAAGCATGTACAGTACATGGTTTAGAGTATAATGCTACCTCTGTCTCATCTAAATATGAATTTAGGAAGTCTACATATGATGGATAGGCAAAAAACTAAATTACCAGAAAGAATTACCTACTACTTGACTTCCACACACAAAGGGTGCAATCCTGGCTCCACTGACATTAATAGCGGTTTTGCCATTGATTTCAATGGGCTAGGATTTCATCAAAGAACTAATGTGGGCAATCTCTGTGATGTGCCTTTGTGGGGAAAGGGTTACCATAGTTCTTGGCTCACAAAGTGCATTTGTTGGAAAATCATTTCCACCACATCTGCTGGAAGATATTTGAAATGGCCTTTACTTCCCCTTTTTAAGAGGCTTTTCCCCCTCCACTGTGTTCAGATGCAGCTCCCAATCTGGATCTAAGCAGGGTTTCAGGTGAATTAAAATGGACATGTATGGCAGCCCTAAAGTAGTATATAAAAGTCTTATTGTATTAGTCATTTTTTCTGTCATTTTGTATTAGTGTCATATTAGTCTAATGCAATACTAACATTATACTGAAATGTCAGCATATTATGGATTACTCAGTGTGTCAAGTTTGTACCTGATCATATTATTCTTTACTAAATATTTTTGTGAGAAATAAATGAAAATGTGCAGGACTTTAGCAGAAAACATGAGGCTGTGAGGTGTGTAGGATTCTATAAAAAGCAAGAGTGGCCAAACTTACCGATCCTCCGCCCCGCATGTGATAATCGTCAGACGTTCGAGAGCCGGGGCACAGCTGCTGGGGCTCGGGACTTCAGCCCTGCTCTTGTGGAAGCCCAGAGCCCCAGTAGGTGTTCCCCATGGGGCTGCAGCCTCCCAACCCCCTCCTCTCTCTGCTGGGCAGAAGCCCTTACTCCACTACCCCGCTGCAAGGCAGAGGTCCCCAACTCCCCCCGCCCCCCGTCTGAGAGGTGGAGTGGACTCTTCGAGCTGCACTTTAATTGTAAAAGAGCCACAGTTTGGCCACCCCTGCTATAAAGCTTTCATGAGAGGCATTAACATCTCTTGTGCCAAATGAAACAGCCTAACTGTAAGTGAGCATCCGATACATTTGAGTCAATCTATAGATTTGTTAGAACAAACAAGGTTTTCCTTTTTGCTTTACATAGAGAGAGACTGAAATTCTGCTTAAACTGAAGAACAAACATTGTAAGAGACGTATACTAGCTACATCCAGTAGAAAAAAAAAAAGTGTTGGCTTTCCTTCTGAGCCTCCCCTACTTTTAATTAAATGTAACCCTTCTGCCAGGTGGAGCCAGCAGCAACAAGGGCTGGGTTCAGTATCTAGGGGTTACTTTTCAACAATGCAACACAGAACCGGCTTGAGCCCCCACCCAGTGACCTGGGACAATTACACACCACCCCCTGGGCACCTCTCAGAGGCAATACTTCCCCTCTCGCAAGCACAGAGTCTGACTGTAGCAAAAACTTTTAATAAAAGGAGGGAATTAACTCAGCATTAATTTGGGAAAACACTGCAACTAGGGCTCATAAACATAAACCATGAGCAAAAGACCCACCCCCAAGTAAGTTGGGCAGTGTCCTTTTCCCCTCAGGGTCTTAAGTCCAGCAACCCAAAAGTCCTTTTAATGTGCCTCTCCACCAGCTGCCCTGCTGGTCGCGCCTCTCTGCCAGCCACCCTGCTAGCCTCTTGCCATGCCTCTCCACCAGCTGCCCGCTCGCCAAGATGTCTTCAGGCTCACACACACACACTTAACACAGATCTCAGTGATTTCAGCTCTCAGTGATTTCAGCTGAAAGTGGGGGAGCCTCACTGCTGGTGCACACTGGGCAGTCTCTTGCAATAGAGACACTGCCCCAAAGTAGGTCTAATACTTAGACCTAGGTATCAGTGATTTCAGCTCCGCAGTGTGTAACAAGACACTCAATTGAGTCCAAAGTAGCTCTTTTATTGTACCATGGAGAGAGGAAGGGTCAAATGGTGTCTAAGACCCTTAAACAGGGCCCACCACCAGGTACAAGTACCTGTGTACTCCCTCTCTCAACTCATTGGGCTTTGGAACCCATGTCCCCTGCCTAGCAAGTGCTTCAGTTGAGAGCGAGTCCCTCCATTGGGGTATGCCAGGTACAGTTCTGCTGCCCTCAGTTCACACAAGGCTAGGGTGACCAGATGTCCCGATAAAATCGGGACCGTCCCGATTTTTAATCTTTTTCCCGTGTCCTGACGGATGTCCCGATTTCTGGTCTTCTTCCGTTTTTTGTTTTGTTTTTTTTTCCTCTCAACAGCTTCGGGCTAGAGAGGGGTGTGTTTTTTTTGCTCAACAACTTCAGGCAGGAAGTCCCAATTTTTGGGTCTTCTCATCTGGTCACCCTAAACAAGGCTAACAACCCTTCATTACTCCTGCCCCAATAACAAGGAGACTGGGGATCCAACACCAGCCACAAGTGATCATTTGGGCAAGCAGTCCCATCATGCTGAATATCTAGGGGTTCCTTTTCAACAATACAACACAAAACCGGCTCGAGCCCCCACCTAGTGACCTGGGACAATTACACACCACCCCTTGGGCACCCAGATTTGATACTGCACCTTGATACTCTAAGAGTGAGTAAATTAGGGAAGGTAGACCTTTAACTTTTCAAAACACAGAGGAAGCCGAAACTTGGAATCTGAAAGGGTCTAATTTGAATCCATGTTTGGTGACAGAACTAGAAACAGCCTGAACTGAATAAAATCCAATTATTCAAGAGACTACATGAATTGTTGTGACCCACACTGTACCTTGTTTAGTCTTTGATAGGGTTTCTGAACATTTTCTTTTCCATTTCTTCTCTTTTGTCTGACTACGTCACTGATTACTCTGCTTGACTTTTTGCTGTATCTTCATTTAAATGTAATGCATAGTAACTGCATTACCTCAGTTTTGTCATCTTTTTAGAAAGTTGTTTTCTGTACATGTCACATGATCCAAGTCGCTACTGTTATCAGCAGTGTTACAGTAGCACTTAGATGTCCTCTGAGATCCAGGTCCCATTGTGCTAGCTGTACGTGCACATAGTTAGAGAAGTCCCTACACTTCAGGGACTTGCAATCGAAACAGACAAGACAAAGCATGGGAGATTATGAGTATTATTTTCCTTATTTTACATATGGGGAAACTGGAGCACAAACTTACCCAAGATCACACATGGAGTCAGTGGCAGAACCAGGAACTTAAACCAGTCTCTCAAGTCCCAATCTAGTGCTTTAAACTACAAGACTAAAGACTTTACAATCTAACAGATTTTTTTTTTAAATTACACAACGCGCGCGCCCGCACACACACGTCTCTCTGTTCACCTTAGATGTGGCATAACAATGGCCTTCCTTGCAGTTTATGCTATTGGTAGTTCTTAACTTGGGAGATTTCAGTAAGGGCCATTCTACAGCTTGACTCCTTCAATGAACATGCAGTATTGGCTTTTACACTTTTTTGCATGCACAAACATCCATATTTGTGTGCACGCAAAACTAGCTACATACATCTGCACATGTAATTTCCTATCCTGCCCACATAAACAAGGAGTTTTCTGTAGAGCTGTGGTCACAAATACTGTTAGTGCAGGCAAGAAGATGAGATGAAAAAATGTGCTGCTTAGTCTTTATATAAAAATCAACTAAAAAGCTTCTAATCTACATATATTGCAAAGACTGGAGAACATGGAGCTGTTCAAAGATAAAGTTTCAGCCTTAGCTTTGAATTGTCTTGGGTTTGTGGTTTTAAGTCAAGACCTATAATATCTGTTTTTATGTAATCAGACAGTGAGGGAAGCTGGGAAACTAGTTCATATCATTTCCATGTACAGAATGAACTCTAAGCATGTGATTTGATGAACAGAGCTTTATTGAATTTGGATAAATATTTAAAGCTTTTTAGAGCACCATGTAAATCATATAAACACAGATTTGATCAAACTGCCATCTGCTGGAGAGCCCTGGTATATAGCAGGAAGGAAAACATATCTGTGTTTGAAGACATACCCAGAGCTGAAAGTCTTCGAATTTTCACTAGTTTCTTGCCCTCCCTCCCCCCCACCTTTTTTTTTTTTTTGCGCAGCCAGTTTTGAAATGAGCAGTAGCATGGGTCCCAATGAAAATATTACCAGAAATAGCAGGCACTTGTGCAGACACACAGCGACACTACCATGTTTAGCTGCTCACCCCAAACGGATAAACATCCGACTCGTTGGGCATAGTACTAACAACACTATTTTCCCACCTCCAGTTCGGTTTGAGCAGAGAAGGCCAAACAGTACTGTATCAGTAGAAATACCAAGTCATAAGAATGCAAATATATTAGAGGATTTACTATTGGCTGCTTTATCAGGAGAAAGATTTTAAGGGTACAATGATACATCAAATTAAGAAGGCAACTACATCTAATAATGAATTACTTGAAGTACCTGCCTATAAACTAGCCATATCAGAAAGGGAAAAGGTTTAGAGAAGTAATTTTTCAGCACCTTTAAAAAAAAAAAAAAAAAAAAACTCTTCTTAGAACAGCTAGCTCTAGAGCACACAAGAGGCCAAGCTATTCTGCTGGTTAGTCTTAAGTAACACGGTGGCATTGGTTCAAGAAGTAACTAATAGTAACTACAATATAATTAGGTTCAAAATCCTCGGGAGGGATCGTGCTGAAAATACACATTGAGACACTAAAACTTTAAAAAGGAAGTGGCCAAATAAATGAGGAAGCTAATCAAAAGAGACACTAAAGTCAAAAGAGAGGAAATTAAAATCTTTATATTCAGTATAGAGGCTTCATAAGGAACAAGTGCAGAATAGTGGGCAGTACAGAAGAAGATATGCATACCCCCAAACAAGACAGGAAAAGCAGCATAAAAGTACAAAGTACAAATGTATAAGACAACCACTAAGAGCCATCAAGTAGCCAATTATCCACTATGAGGTTTCTTGCACCTCCTTTGAAGTACCTGGTTCTAGTCACTGTTAGAGATAGGATACTAAATTACTGGAGACTCCCATTACTACCTGGAGACAATTACTTTGTCTCTTGTCTTATATTCAGATTGTAAGCTCTGTGGGTCAGGGACTGTGTTTTTGTTCTGTGTTTGTACAGCACCTCGCAGGATAGGGTCCTGATCCGTGACTGGGACTCCTAGGCACTATAAAAATATAAATGATAATAATAATAGGAAAGTTGTTTAGTCTAACAAAAGAAGTCCAAGTAAGTACTGGCAAAAGTTTGGATTGTTTTTCATTCGAGGCGGTAGATACTGAACAGATTGGCCCACTTCTCTTTATTATCCTCTACTTGCAACATAATCCTTTTTCCAGCACCAGTTCTGGAAACCATGACTTCTGTTGGGAAATGTGTAGAAGGAACAAGTATATTTTTCAAAAACAAAGCTCTCATTTTCATGCAAAACAGTCCAATAATAGAAACGAGGCGAAGCAAAACCACAAACCTCTATGTGATATGTAGGCAGAAGAATATCTAAACAGAATGTGTTTCAAAGTTTCCTATGCAGCATCAGCAGCTCTTTAATTTCTCCAGTGAGTTAATTCATATTCAGTTCCCTACCCCCATCCAACTTCCTTTTTGCATCTGATGCAGCCTTTGCCATATGTCAGACAGACACTCATAGGAGATACAAGTTCCAAAGCTTTAGAATTGTGAAACTGCAGACATCTTTGAAAAGTTTATATTTTTGCCAGAATAGCAAGTTGTTGTATATTTCTGCCTATTCGGAGAATACTAGAACCTAACAGGATAGAGCTTCAGAGTGAGTTTTCTAAACTCTTTTGGACTGTGTGTGTATGAGCACGTGTGTGCGCGCGCGCGCATATCTATCTATCTCTATAGATATATCTATAGATCTATATAAAAATCACTGTTTGTAAAGCCACTTGAAAGCTCCCATCCAAATCACAGTGATAAATGACAACTACCACAGGTCATCTTGGTCTTCTGGTTCACAAAACATTAGATATGAGTGAATACTGAAAAAAATGCACAAAAATTCTTTAAAAATTATTTAAGTGACTGTTTCAGCCACGTTACACCTCCTTTGGGGGTTTTGCATTAATCGCTGAGGAAAGAAATCAAGATTACCGAACATGAACACCTACAGAAAGTGAATATTATGCTCACAAACTAGGATACTTATGGAAATCTACTGTCATTTGTAACCCCAAGTTAGAAACTGTTGAACCTTGGGTCCCAACATAGGGCTCCAGTGTCTACACTGCATTATGTGGGCCCCGAGTCCAACGACCCATATCCCAAACTTCCTAGCACTGTCCAAATGTAGCTGCTCTTACCCTTTATTCATGGTGTAGCGTGGGAAACCATGACTGTTCACCACATTTGACTGGCCAGAGGACAAAGTCAGCTTGTGGGATAGTTTGATGGTTGCTCAGAGCACAAGTCCAGTGGGGCTGCATCTACTACAAAGCCACAGAGCTTGAACCCTGGGCTCCATCTTGACTCAAGCATGGACCCTGCACCTCTCCGGGGGTCCTGAGAACCTGAGCCCGAGTTCTGGGTTAGTGCAATTTGTGTATAGATGGAAGGCGGGGGAGTTAGGCTTAAGCCTGAGTTCCAACCCTGGGCTTTACATGATCATCAGTTTGCAGAATCAAACTGTGTTTAGTTGAGAAGTGGCTGCATTTCAGTGCTAAGGGAAATTATACATCTATATAGTATGAATCAGTTGGTCAAATGCTTTGGGATCCTGATGGAAGAAAGCTGCTATATAGATGTATATTTTTGTCATTAGCCATTTCACTCACAGATATTTATCTATTCCCAGGGTCTCACAACCTAGTTTTTCTGTCAAGCAGAAATAAATGTACTGGCTACCTTCAGTGATATTCTTCCTGTGTTTATTGCCCACTGTGGGTAATAAACACCATGTGGGTGCTATTGGAGGAGCAATGGTGGCTTGCCAGTTCTTATGTGCCATGTTTTACACATGGTCAAACTGCAGACTCAGGACTTTCTAAAGAATTACAGCATAATCATCTTCTGGACAGATGCTCACAAACCCTGAGCCATTTTAGTCAGTCAGTAAGGGCCCATTAAATTCTCCGAGAACTGCAGGAGGAAGGAATGCACAAATTGAAACTAAAAATGCCAACTCAATAGAATCAGTGCACAAAAAATCAGCCATGCATACGCAGGCCATACATCATAGGCCTGAGGTAAGTGGTGTTCCACCTCTTCAGTAATAGGGTTTATGAAGTATTTGGGTCAACATTCATTATTCTTTAGGGGTGGTTGCTTGTGATGTCAGAGAAAACAATGCTGGTCCCGTTCAAGTACTGCTTTTCATCAGTCTTCAGGAAAACCTTAGGAAAGAATATCTGCACTGTGATACAAGGGGGATGACGGAGTCTTAAATTCTCAGTCTTAGTTTCTTAGCCCTGGTCTACACTACGAGTTTAGGTCGAATTTATTAGCGTTATTTCGATTGATCCGTGCACCCGTCCTCACGACGAAGCCCTTACCATCGACTTCTAGGGCTCTTAAAATCAATCTCGCCACTCCACCCCCAACGAGAGAATTAGCGCTTAAAGCGATATTGCCGAATCGAAGTAGGCTAGTGAGGACGCAATTCGACTGTATCGGCCTCCTAAATCTATCCCACGGTGCATCAGCTGACCGCTCTAGACAGCGGTCTGAGCTCGAATGCTCCTCCCAGGTAGACAGGAAAAGCCCCGCGAACTTTTGAATTTCATTTCCTGTTTGGCCAGCGTGGTGAGCTGCAGGTGAGTGCAGATCTCATCAGCAGAGGTGACCATGATGGAGTCCCAGAATCGAAGACGAGCTCCAGCATGGACCGAGCGTGAGGTACTCGATCTGATCGCTGTTTGGGGAGACGAAACCGTGCTAGCAGAGCTAGGGTCCAAAAGAAGAAACGCCAAGACATACGCCAAAGTCTCCAAGGGCATGCAGGACAGAGGCTACAACAGGGACGCGCAACAGTGCCGCGTGAAAATTAAGGAGCTCAGGCAAGCCTACCAAAAAACCAGAGATGCAAACAACCGCTCTGGGTCAGAGCCCCAGACATGCCGCTTCTATGATGAGCTGCATGCCATTCTAGGAGGTGCAGCCAGCACAGACCCTCCCATGTGGTTTGACTCCGTATGTGGATCATCAGAACCCACAGAGGAGCCTGATGATGATAATGATGCTGAAAATAGCACACAGACCCAGCAAGGAAGCGGAGAAGCCCTTTTCCCCGACAGCCAGGAACTCTTTCTCACCCTGGAGCAAGTACAGTTCGAACCCTCCCAAGGCGTGCTCGATGCAGGAGAAGGGACCTCTGGTGAGTGTACCTCTGTTTAATTAATACATGTTTTATAAGCAAGCGTGTTTAATGATTAATTCGTGGCCAGTACAGCCACAGCTACTCGAAAAGTCTGTTAACATGTTCGGGGATGGAGCAGAAATCCTCCGGGGACATCTCCTGAAAGATCTCCTGGATGTGCTCCCAAAGCCTGTGCATGAGGTTTCTGGGGAGGGCAGCCTTATCCTGTGCTCCGTGGTAACACACTCTACCACGCCAGGCAAGCAGCACGTAGTCTGGAATCAGTGCTTTGCAAAGCATGGCGGCGTACGGTCCCGGTTTTTGCTGGCATTCAAGCAACATCCTTTCTTTATCTGTGTGTGTTATCCTCAGAAGAGTGATATCATTCATGGGAACCTGGTTGAAATAGGGGAATTTTAGTACGGGGGCATTCAGAGGGGCTCCGTCCCTGCTGGGCTGTTTGCCTGTGGCTGAACGGAAATCTTCCCCGCTGGGACCCACGCGGTGGGGGGAGGGGGCACAGCGAACATCTTGCCTGGGTGTGTGTGTGGGGGGGGGCGATTAGGTTCTCCCTGCATGTTAACCCGAAAACCGCCGCCCCACCTAACTTTTCAATTGCTAAGCTATTTGTTTTAAATTGCCAGCCCACGGGATGTTTGTTATGGGAAATGAGGGGGTTGATGTTTGAAAACATTCCCGCCTGTTGTGAAGCTTAAAGAAGCCTATAGAGTGTCTTACCATGGCTGTCTGCAAGCCGAATTCTGTTGCCCGCCGGACCTGCTTGTGTGATCTCTCACAGCAAACCGGCAGACCCTCAATATAAGAGGCCCAGTGCAACCTTGGACAAAATGCACATGTGATATGTAATGTTTTGTTCAAACAAAATGTGTCTTTTACATTTGTCTCCCGTTTTCTTCCTCCCACAGCTACAAATGTTTCAACGCCACCCCTTTCATCACCATCCCAGAGGCTAGCGAAGATAAGAAGTAAAAAGAAAAGGAGTCGAGACGATATGTTCTCAGAACTCATGGAATCCTCCCACTCTGAGGCTGCCCAGCAGAATGCGTGGAGGCAGACACTGTCTGAGTCCAGGAAGGCAGAATTTGATCGCGCGGACAAGTGGCGTGCTGAGGACAATGACTGGCGGGCTGAAGAGAGACAGCGGCGGGATGAAGAGAGTAGGTGGCGTCAGCGTGCAGAGAGAAGGCAGGATGCAATTCTCAGGCTACTGGAGGATCAAACGGAAATCCTCCGGCTTATGGCTGAGGACAGGCGTAGGGTTCAGGAAAGGCCGCCTGAGCCCAGACCGCCGCTACAGCCCCTGTGTAACCAACAGCCCTCCTTCCCGAGTCCCATAACCTCATCCCCGAGACGCCCAAGAACGCGTTTGGGTGGCCTCCGTGCTCCCAGCCACTCAAGCCAAGAGAACAGTCCAAGCAAGAAAGGGCTGGCATTCAATAAGTTTTAAAGTGCTGTGTGTCCTTGTCCTTCCCTCATCCCCTCCTCCACCACCCATCCTGGTGCTTCCCTTCCTCCACCACCTATCCCGGGAGACTGTGTCAGTTACCACCATAGTCCCCCCTCTGTGTTTTACAAATTAATAAAGAATGCATGATTTTTAAACAAGAATCACTTTATTTCCTCTGCAAGCGGTGATTGAGGGGGGGGGAGGGCAGGGCGGTTTGGGTAAAGGGAAGTAGAGCGAATGAAGGGGCGGGGCTTTTCATTACTGGGGAAAAACAGAACTTTCACACAGCATCCTGGCCATTCATGAAACTTGTTTTCAAAGCTTCCCTGATGCGCAACGCACCCTGCTGTACTCTTGTAATAGCCCTGGTGTCTGGCTGCGCATAACCAGCGGCCAGGCGATTTGCCTCAACCTCCCACCCTGCCATAAACGTCTCCCCCTTACTCTCACAGATATTGTGGAGCGCACAGCAAGCAGTAATAACAATAGGAACATTGGTTTCGCTGAGATCTAACCTAGTTAATAAACTTCGCCATCTTGCTTTTAAACGGCCAAATGCACACTCCACCACCATTCTGCACTTGCTCAGCCTATAGTTGAAAAGGTCCTGACTACTGTCCAGGCTACCTGTGTATGGCTTCATGAGCCATGGCATTAAGGGGTAGGCTGGGTCCCCAAGGATAACTATGGGCATCTCAACATCCCCAACGGTTATTTTCTGGTCTGGGAAGAAAGTCCCTTGCTGCAGCAGCTGAAACAGACCAGAGTTCCTGAAGATGCGAGCGTCATGTACCTTTCCCGGCCATCCCACGTTGATGTTGGTGAAACGCCCCTTGTGATCCACCAGTGCTTGCAGCACTATTGAAAAGTAACCCTTTCGGTTTATGTACTCGCTGGCTTGGTGGTCCGGTGCCAAGATAGGGATATGGGTTCCGTCTATCGCCCCTCCACAGTTCGGGAAGCCCATTGCTGCAAAGCCATCCAGTATGAGCTGCACATTTCCCAGACTCACAACCCTTGGTACAAGCAGCTTGGTGATCGCCCTGGCTACTTGCATGACAACAGCCCCCACTGTAGATTTTCCCACTCCGAATTGATTCGCGACTGACCGGTAGCTGTCTGGCGTTGCAAGCTTCCACAGGGCTATCGCCAGTCGCTTCTCTACTGTGAGGGCTGCTCTCATCTTGGTGTTCTGGCGCTTCAGGGCAGGGGAAAGCAACTCACAAAGTTCCATGAAAGTGCCCTTACGCATGCGAAAGTTTCGCAGCCACTGGGATTCATCCCAGACCTGCAGCACTATGTGGTCCCACCACTCTGTGCTTGTTTCCCGGGCCCAGAATCGGCGTTCCACTGTATCAACGAGCCCCATTACCACCATGATGTCCACCTTGCGGGGGGGCCTTTTCTGAGAGAGGTCTGTCTCCATGTCCTCATCACTCTCCTCAGGCTGATACTGTCTCGTCCTCGCCTCCTGTTGCTCTAGCAGCTCCCGGTTCTCGGTCTCCATATACTCCTGGACAATGCGCGTGGTGTTCATAACGGCCATAACAGTTGCGGTGATCTGATCGTGCTCCATGCTTCCCCCGGTACACTGTTTGCAGGACAGCAGAGTGGGAGCAGAAGCGGCTGGTGGATAACAATGGTGGCAGCAATATGGCGCCCGCACGAAAAAAGGCGCGAAAGGATTTTTCGCTCCCCCCTCAGGTGCTTTCACGGAGGGAGGGGGGAGCAAGGGTTAGGCTCATTTCCTTCTAGCTGCAGATAGTACAATATGCCGTGAGCAGGGGTTAGGCGCCTTTCCTTCCAGCTGCAGATGGTACAATAAGCTCTACTGACCCCCTCAAGGATTGAACTCGCAACCCCGGGTTTAGCGGGTCAACGCTCATACCGCTGAGCTATCCCTCTGCCCGTGTTCCAGGCAGTGCTGAATCTCCCTTAAAGAAAACGTAAAAAAGCGCCCCCGGCCAGCCACACCAAAGGCCGCCGGCCAGGAGCACTGTAATGTCAAGCATATTGTACGATCTGCAGCTAGAAGGCAAGGAGCTTCTCCTGTATGGTCCCGCGACCACAACCATTTATGGCATAGTGCACGATCTGCAGCTAGAAGGCAAGGAGCTTATGCTGTGCAGTCCCGCGACTACCAGCCTCAGGCGGAATGGCCCCCTCAAGGATTGAACTCGCAACCCCGGGTTTAGCGGGCCAACGCTCAGAACGCTGAGCTATCCCTCTGCCCGTATTATACCGTGACTGAATCTCCACTAGACCTAATGTGAAGGCGTACGCTGGAGATGTACGGTAATTGTGAGCTGAGCAGCCTTCTGTAGCAAACATGGAAAGCACGCAGACAAGGCGCGAAAAAGATTGCTTTCAAGGAGGGAGGGAGGGACGTTTGATGGCCTGATGACATGTACCCAGAACCACCAGCGACATTTTTTTCTGCCCCATCAGGCTTTGGGATCGCAACCCAGAATTCCAATGGGCGGCGGAGACTGCGGGAACTGTGGGATAGCTACCCGCAATGCAATGCTTCGAAGGTCGATGCTAATCTCGCAACTGTGGACACAGACAATCGACCTCATGGTCTTAACGCTCTTTAGTGGGGACACACACAATCGATTCCATTAATTCGGGTTTTAATATATCGACTTCTATAATTTCGACCTAGTTCTGTAGTGTAGACGTACCCTTAGTCTCCAGTTTGGGATTCAGACAGGTTAGGGATTAGGCAGAAACATTGCCTAGGACTGAGATTTGGGCACCTAATTCCCTCAGGCTTCTATGAAAACCCCAGCCTGAGGTGCAAAGTTACATTCCAGATCAGGATCTGAGCTTTTCCAAAGACTGAGCATGTTCAGATCTGGAGTTTTCGCTTGGCCCATTACAGCAATAGACATACAGTGAAGTAAAGTTCAACATCATTTGCCTTAAGTGGAGGAACTTCAACCGACATTGTTAAAATTCATTAGCATGAGGTGAGCAAAGGTTTCGAACCGACATTTGTATATTCCACTCATTATACAAGTTCTTACAAAAAGACTTTCCCTTTCTTTAGTTGCAAATATTTAGAGTCCTTGTAGGGAATATGAGCTAGCAAAATCTACCCACATTGTTTATGCGTGTTATAGTCATTAGCTTCTGATCTGAAACCTTTCAAATAGCTTTTTGGAAAACTAGCCTCTCTTTTGACTGCACCAGAGGTCTTTTTCATCATTGAGATCTTGTGGCATTGTAGGACTTGTATGTTACATACACATATATATTACATATGCACAAAGATATACATAATACTAAAAGCCTTGTATACATGCAAAATATATACTCACATCATATATACATTAAACAATTAATGTAGAACCAAACACTGAATCCCTTAAATCAGGCAAAACTCTCCTTCAGGTGGGAATCTTGACTGAATAGAAATGAATAAAGATTTCAGCATTTGGCTCAGTGAGTTTAATATGAAAATATTCTGAATGCTAACAATTCCCCAATATATTTGTAAATGTTAATGTTCTAACAATCACACTTTGTGTATTTCATCTATTTATATATAAATTCTCTAAATTAAATGGGTGATTTTACACCAAATGTATAGGAGAAAATATACTGAATATGGGTTCTTACAGGAAAATATGTTTATACCTTGAATTATTTACCATGCTTTCAAGGAAAGACTGCTAAATGATTCCTTTACATTTTAGTACCCAACCAACCAATCTTATGCCAATGTATACAGAAATAATGGAGATAGTTTGACCACAGTACTCATACTGTACTGTGTTTTTGCATTACAAGAATTGTCACTTAATGCTAGTCATGTGACACTCTTATTGTACGTTTGTGACTACACCGGATCTTGGCTGGATCCAAGAAATCTACAATGTACAGGAAGAATGGTTAAAGTAACAGTAAGGGTTCTAAAACCCTTTATACAATAGTGTATAATAGGCCAATAATAAATAGTAAGGGTACTATGATTTTGCTACATATAGATGTTGGAGAGAAGAGTATTTGGTCATTATTGATAAGTTACTAGAAAGAAAGATACCAGTTATATCACTGTTTCCAGATGTATTGTAACATATATATTCATCTTGTCACGTTGCTGTATAAATAGATGAGGTAAAACAACATGGCATTTGTTGTACTTCAATTACTTTCTTGTATAATGTCAAGAAGTAAAAGCTAACAAACCATAACTTTTCCTGACATTTCCTCCCTCCAGTGACCAATGATGGATTTGCCCTGAAAGAGCATTCATCATTTTACAGAACAGCATAGACTGATTTTTTTTAGTTAATGTTTAAATAGAAAAGCTCAGCTCTTATCTACAAAGATGTCAACCCTGGCAAAAAACATTTGGTGCATTTCCAAAGAGGCAGGTGTTGGGAGACACACAGAATAGACATTGTGTTACCTCTTACCTGCCACAAGTCGGTTGAGCAAAAGTGACGAACATGCCATTAGGACTCAGTCCTGCAAGGTGCAGAGCACTTTTGTGATGTACTGGACACCCTTAACTCGGTTTAAAGACCGTGAGAGTTGAGGGCACTCAGCTGCTGAGAGTAAGCCCATAGGCTCGAATGTAGGAAAGTACCCTATGCAGCAAAGAACGTAAGCATGTCCTTAAGCTTCACTGAGCACACGGTCAAGTGCTTTGCTAAATAGGGTTGGATTTTTTTTATTGCTAGTTATTTTTGCTTTTGCAGTTTTCCCATGGAGAAATTAACTCCCTATACCAAGAAACACACAGGAACAAAATGGCAGAGTTGTCATGGACACCACAAGTTTCTCATAGCTAAATGAATTTCTGATAACTACCCCTTTTGTCTCGGTCACATATCATCAATGGATACCACAGGGTATTTGCTAAATTACATAGAAGGAGATGAAATACCCCGTATATGTTCTGTGCTTTTTTTTTTTTTGTAGAGTCCACAGAAAAGCCACAGAATTAAGAGATTTTATAAAGCCTTCATTTCCCCTTATGTAGTTTATATCTCCATAAAAGAACTGTGTGTTCCATCCATTTAAAATTAAGCAACTCATTTAAGAGTTAGGTAGGAGGTTGTGTACTAGCAATTATATGGGTGAAATGCAGTGCATTGGACAGAATGAATGTTATCATTAGCTGCTCTTGCAGCTGCTAGTAGCAAATCATGTGCATGATACATTCAGAGATTGTGAATAGGACAAACAGGAAAAAAATCTGAACAAACATTATGAATGTCACCCATTTTTCTTGTCCAAATCAGAGGAATATGTCATTCCTGTTGCAGTGAATACAGCAGACACATAGCGTATTTGCCATGGGCAAACACAATGATCTCCAGAATGCAAATTTGCTACAAATCTCAAGATGAAAACCTTTCTTGCCAACATATTGGCTTGAGTGTACAAAAAAAATCATATTTTAAAAGGGTGGATTATTTGAATTTACATTCAAAGATTCAAAGACAAAGTGAACCACAGGAATACTTTGTGTCTCTCACTCAATTTTAACTTTTATTTCAATGGCTGGTCAATAGAATCAGCACCATGAACTCATACTTCCAAGGCCAGATTAAGGCAATCTGGTGCCTCTATGTAACCCACTGGTTTACATGCATTGTGTCCCCCTTCTCTACACTCAATCCAAAAAGAATGTAAGTCATTTACAGTTCCCAGATATATAGTCTGGCTCAAGCTATGGAGACAACTTTCCATTCTGGATGTTCCACCTAGACTGTTGGCTGTGACATGGCTTCTCTGTGACCCTGCCTCTGCCCTATGGCTCCTTTGCCTGCCTGGAGTGGCAGTAGCTCCCCTTCCAGAGTGGCTGGCACTGTGGCAGTAAGCCCCCCTGGTGACATGGGAACAGCAAGAGTAGCAGCAGAATCCCCTCCCACAGAGACAACAGTGGTGCCTCATTACGTAACCCAGCAGCTACCATGTATTCGCTTGAGCAAGATGGTGGGCTCTCTGGGACTGCTGCACTCTTCTCCTACTGCCAAACACAGAGGAGTTGGTGCAGCTCCCCCAGAGCTCTGTGTCTTGGAGTACACAGGGGCGCGTCTCCATGGTTCTTGAAGCAAACATGGAGCTGTTCGCTCCTGTAAGAGCTATCACTTCAGGCTGTCTACACACTCAAGCAGACATCACTCCACCTGTTACACTTGGGTCACAGTTCAACCTGTAGTAGAAAGAGAGCCTGAAACATGAGGCCTGGTATAAGAGGCCCGATGTGAGGCTTGAGGCGTGAACTAAAATAGTGGTCAAGCCTTGCTGATATAAAGCCAACTGAGCAAAAGTCAGGCTGTGAGAAGAAGGCAGGCCCTGTCTAAAACATGCACGTTCACAGAAACTGGCAAGAACAGGGCTGGTATTGCAAAACCACACACATTCCTGAGAAGTACTAGGCAAAGGACACTCACACAAACAAACACAGTCCAGAAGGGTGGTACCAGAACACCCTGATACCAAGTATGGTACAAACACACTCCCCGGAGATGATACAAGGACACACTGACCCCCTCGTAAAGATAAGATCAGATAACAGCATGATGGATAGAGATGTTTTGATGAAATCAACATGTATAAGATATAGGGTGGTAACTACGTCAGAGGGGCAATACGTAAATTGTTTCTATCGATGTATAGGGGGGGGGGGTCTCAGTAGGAATGTCTTTGGCCAGCCGAGGGGGCAACGGAAAGTCCCGCCATTGACTGAGCTGAATCCATCGTCACGGGCATACACGTATTAAGTGTATTTGTAGCACATACAGGGTGCGGATACCATGCTTTGTCGACAATAAAACTGGCCGGGTGCCTTCACTACTAAACCAAGTCTTGTGGTCTTATTGGGTGGTTCCATCGGAGCCTGATGTATGAGCTATCTGGCCAGAGACAGTGCAGCATGCAGAGAGAACACACACACATGCAGCCAACAACTAACTAACTAACTACACAACATATTCTTTGCATCCATGAGAACACTTTTTAAAATGATAGCTGAGGTTCTGATGTAATCACATGACTCCAGGAGCTAAGCCCATAGGGCAGATCCTTTAATTATCCACCTCCTTCTTGTCTATTTACTTCACAAGATGCAGAAATCTGTCAATGAATCAATTTTGTTTCATAAATTAAATGATCATACTACGATCTAACGCTACTATATTATGATGCCTCTGAGCAATGGAATTGAAAAGATAGGTTGTGACCAGAGCAGTGCAAAATATTCATAATGCAATGAAGGATTTGAAGATTACTTGAAAATTCTGATGTGTACATATTGCTTTGATTTTTTTTTTTAAAGTGACATTTTCATTGAAAATGTCTTTGAATTACCTATTTCTAGGAGAAAACAGGCCTTTTTACGGATAATCATAAATACATTTTTCACAATTCTAGTTAGAATGTTTTCAATACAAATATACATTCTCAAACACATTTTGCCTTCTCCACACTATGAACAGCTATAGAAAATAATGCTAGGATTAGAATTACAAAATAAAATGTAATCCTACATGGAATTAAACAAAAGTTCACTTCCCAAGAGCTGTAGTATGTACCAGATGCTTGCTTAAAATACAAAGTATCAAGCTGAAGTCAGTACAAAAACTGTTGACTATTTAAACTTAAGGCTGGGGGAGGGAATGAACTAAAAACTTGTTTTCTACAATATATCTTTCAACTCTTATTACAGATGAAGAAATGAAAGATGTAAAAAGTATCCCAGATATCCAGTTGATCTTGACAAGCTGGCAAGCATTAAAATATTATCCTTTTTATTAGTATAGCCACAACTAGACTGAAATAAAATGAAGAGCTTTCAGAAGAGAAGGGGTGGGGAACTCATCCTGGGATTGGAAAGCCAAGAGTAGATTACTTACTTCTATTGACTGGAATTACAAAAAAATATTTTTTATTTTTGCCTATCCCTTTTTAGTGTCCCTGTGAGCTCAGTCTACTATCCATTACATGAAAATACAGATGTTATGAAACTGCTTTTAAGATGGAGAGTTTTCAGGGCTACAAAAAGAATTTAAAAAAAATCTTCAAATCTCATATTTACTTCACAGACAAGGTCAGCTCAAAGACTGCTGCACTGGGCAACACAGTATGGGGAGGAGGTGAGCAGCTCTCAGTGATGAAAGAACAAGTTAAGGATTATTTAGAATGCATCCAAGGGTGCTGAAGGAGTTGGCTGATGTGATTGCAGAGCCATTGGCCATTATCTTTGAAAATTCATGGCGATCAGAAGAGGTCCCCGGATGTTTGGAAAAAGGCAAATATAGTGCCCATATTTTAAAAAAAGAAAGAAAGAAAGAGAACCCGGGAAACTACAGATCGGTCAGCCTCACTTCAGTCCCCGGCAAAATCATGAAGCAGGTCCTCAAGGAATCCATTTTGAAGCACACGGAGGAGAGGAAGGTGATCAGAAACAGTCAACATGGATTCACCAAGGGCAAGTCATGCCTGACCAACCTGATTGCCTTCTATGATGAGATAACTGGCTCTGTGGATATGGGGAAAGTGGTGGATGTGATATATCTGGACTTTAGCAAAGCTTTTGATACGGTCTCCCACAGTATTCTTGCCAGCAAGTTAAAGAATATAGATTGGATGAATGGACTATAAGGTGGATAGAAAGCTGGCTAGATTGTTGGGCTCAACTGGTAGTGATCAATGGCTCAATGTCTAGTTGGCAGCCAGTATCAAGCGGAGTGCCCCAGGGGTCAGTCCTGGAGCCGGGTTTGTTCAACATCTTTATTAATGATCTGGATAATGGGATGGATTGCACCCTCAAGTTTGCAGATTACACTAAACTGTGGGGAGAGGTAGATACACTGGACGGTAGGAATAGGGTCCAGAGTGACCTAGACAAGTTGGAGGATTGGGACAAAAGAAATCTGACGAGGTTCAACAAGGACAAGTGCAGAGTCCTGCACTTAGGACAAAAGAATCCCATGCACTGCTACAGGCTGGGGACCGACTGGCTAAGCAGCAGTTCTGCAGAAAAGGACCTGGGGATTACAGTAGACAAGACGCTGGATATGAGTCAGCAGTGTGCCCTTGCTGCCAAGAAGGCCAAAGGCATATTGGGCTGTATTAGTAGGAGCATTGCCAGCAGGTCGAGGGAAGTGATTATTCCCCTCTATTAGGCACTGGTGAGGCCACACCTGGAGTATTGTGTCCAGTTTTGGTCCCCCCACTACAGAAGGAATGTGGACAAATTGGAGAGAGTCCAGCAGAGGGCAACGAAAATGATTAGGGGGCTGGGGCACATGACTTACGAGGAGAGGCTGAGGGAACTGGCGTTATTTAGTCTGCAGAAGAGAAGAGTGAGGGGAGATTTGATAGCAGTCTTCAATTACCTGAAGGGGGGTTCCAAAGAGGATGGAGCAAGGCTGTTCTCAGTGTGACAGATGACAGAACAAGGAGCAATGATCTCAAATTGCAGTGCAGGGGGCGGGGGGGGGGGGGAGTCTAGGTTGGATATTAGGAAACACTATTTCACTAGGAAGGTGGTGAAGCACTGGAATGGGCTACCTAGGGAGGTGGTGGAATCTCCATTCTTGAGACTTTTAAGGCCCAGCTTGACAAAGCCCTGGCTGGGATGATTTAGTTGGAGTTGGTCCTGGTTTGAGCAGGGGGTTGGACTAGATGACCTCCTGAGGTCTCTTCCAACCCTAATATTCAAATTGCATAACTACCAGCTGTCTATATAATTACTTAATAAGATGCATGAATATTGGTTTTATGTGAACCAAATGAAGGCATGGAACTAAAAACTTTATAGCTTCCTATATTTACTGTTTTCCATCTCTTTCATTTAAATACTATGTTAACGTTTTTACAAATACTTGAGTTCAAATTAACTTGAGGGCCACACCAGAAAAAATTTATTTCAGAAAAATGTCACTGACATTTTTATTAAGCGTGAATGGAAGTGTAGCAACAAAGCTGAAAGTAATTTGGGCAGCAGAGAAGACAATGTTAAATGACCTCTGGGACATTTTGTTGTTCAAAGCAGTTGCTACTCTACCTATTTTTGTGAAAAAGGAAGGCACTTTCAAGTTAACAGAAATATCATGCTGAATAATTGTCAAGACCAGATAGAGTATTCTGGTACTTTTTAAACAAAAGGCTATTATTCTCTCTATCCAAAACACCTAGTGTAGGTGTAATGCTGACAGACCCCGGTTGTCAATGGGCAGGATCAAACCGGGGACCTCTGGAGCTTAGTGCATGAGCCTCTACAGCATGAGCTAAAAGCCAGCGGCTTTTAGGTAAGGCTGTAGAGCAAACCCTTTTCTTCTTTTCTCTCCCTCTCCCTCTCCCTCTCCCTCTCCCCTCCCTCTCCCTCTCTCTCCCTCTCTCTCCCTCCCTCTCCCTCCCTCTCCCTCCCTCCCTCCCTCCCTCCCTCCCCTCGCCCCCCCACCCCAGATGGGACAGAACACCACACCCAGAAGGTGTGTGGGTTACACAGGCAACATGCTTTATACAAAGAGTATATTTTGTGTTTGTCTTTTTAAACTTATTACTGTGTCAGTGCCGTAGAATAAAAGAAAGTCAGTCAGGAAAACAGAAACAACTAGGATTCTACTAGCCAGTAGATTATTATTTCAAGGAAGCAGTTTGGTGAAGAGTGTTTTCAAGCACAATCAAAATTCTCCCTGAAGAAATCTTAGTCTTTTCAAAAGATGAAATGTACCAGAATTTAATATTATGATTCATGATTCCACAGTACATGAGATGGAAAAAGTTAACTGGATGAGACAGTTGAAGCAATGTTTTCTCCAAGCTCAGCAAGGAGCTATGGGAGACTTAGAAACAGTTTTGACTGAAGAAAAAGTTGCTGGCTATGTGTGGAGTACATATAAAACAACAGAAAAAAATCCTTCCCATTTGGAGCAGAACGTGGAATGCAGCAGCTCAAACATCATCAAGCAACAGACAGGTAATCAACAGGTTTTGACCACAATAAATGAGAAGTAGCTGGGAAAATACTTCAAACACCTAGCAAATGCCATGACTGCCTCACTGGTCAAGAGTGCCCATTAGTCCTCAGGGCAATGCACAGTTTTAGAACTATATTTGTCTCAGTTCTACATTTGGATGCCCATGTTAAAGCAAAGCCAGAAATCATTTATTCCATCTTCAGCTGGCCAGAGATTTGTGTCTATTCTTGGACGCAGACCTGACTATAGTAATCCACGTCTGTGGAATACTGTAACACTGTTTACTTAGGGCTAGCAGTGACAGCTGCAGCCAGTCACATCATAGCTTGTTTTCCAAGCGCAATAGATACAGAGCATAAGATCCCTAGAGTGCATGTGCTTCTACATGACACTACCTCCCCGTTCAACGTCAACCCTATGGATGACACAGTCATTTAATCAATAATTCAAGGCCCTAGATACCATAATAATGCCCTCGTAATACAAATATACATGTAGAAAGAAAACATAGAAACACAATACTCCAATCACAGGTTCTTTCCTTCTGAGTCTTGGAAACAGTGTCCCAGCTGGGGAAAAGTGATAAATTGAGGGTTATTAGTATTTATTATTTGTATTACCGTAATATCAGAGCCCTAGTCAAGAACCAGGATTCCATTGTGCCATAAGTATCATTATTCTGTTAACTCGTTGCTCCCCATTTTAAACATCTGCAGTTGGTTAATTCTCATGCTGGTTAATTCTCTATTCAGGCCTCTCCAACTTACCATTCTGCAACTATGCCACCACAGAAAAAAGTTTGGCTCCCAAGACAGAGAAGAGTTCTGACTCTCTAAACCTATATTGTTCACACACTTAATTAAGACTTTTGGAATGGATAAAGCCGTTTGAAAGAAAACCATAAAGAGTAAAATTCTATTATCATCTACACTTGTATAATACCCAGAGTAACTGAATCAATGTCACTGGACTTACTTTGAATTTATACTATGTTAACGAAGTAGAAAATATTCAAACAGGCTAATTAATGTTGTGATTGTAATATGGATGCTAATAGAACAAAACCATTTATCTTCTCACATCAGTGCTACGTGCATACCCATACACAAACTGTCTACATTACAAGACCCTTGATTATTGTTTGGGTGCAGACTTCATGAATTTGTTTGTGATATTTTAAACAAACTGGAGAGAAAAATAATTTGTTTCAGAAGTTCATGGCAGCTGGACATTTATATTCAATTGACATTTTGTTCCAATATGGCTCTATATTAGAATACAAATCAAAAACAAAACCCAGACTGGTTTAGCAGGTTTCTGTTGTCCCTAAAACATCCTAATTCTGAGTTCAAGTAAAAGAATGTCTTCTTTTGCCTTCTGATAATCTTAGATTTGTTTATGAGGCTAATCATGATCAGATTAAATCGTTGGCAAAACAAGCATAAACTGTAAGTATTTAACAGTGATGCTGTTTGTGTTAGTGGACTAAAGACAGAGGACCTGCCTCACTGGGTGATAATCCTGCAGCACACTTGCTGTAATAAAGTCAATATTAGAGCTATACTAATACTGCAAAAAACAGTCTCAATTTGAGTAAAAACTTATGAATTTACTTCGACTGTATTCACAAACCTTCATATTCATTGTTCATGAACATTTGTACAAGTGATTTTCTGGAATACATGGCTGAATAAAAGTTTGCCTAAGGGGTTATACTAAGCGTTCAGGCACCCATCTTGAAATCTTGCTAGTTTGTTTTAAATTTCCATCACTCCTGTTTATAAAAACTTAATTTGCCTAATCAGGGACCTGCACATGGCTGATGTGACTAAAAGTCAAATGCTACATTGTCAAAGTGAATACTTTACAAACATCTTGAGTTTGAAACATGCTTACTGGAATATTTCTCAAGACAATTCTGGGCACCTAACATGTTCATTACAACAAGCCTGTTAGCAGATAATTCATAAACAAAAGGGCAACATTAGCTCCAGTTGCAGACAAAAGTGATAGTAAAGTTCACTTATTTTAAATTAAATATTAAAACATTTCTGAAATTACTTAAAATAGCCATAACTGTAAACAAGTGTCTCATGGCCTTATAATAACTGAATCTTTTAGTGATCATGTTAAACTGGAGCTAAGATTGAGAATACTCATTGGTAATTTAAGGTAACACATTACAGGAAAATTTAAAATTATCCCAGATATAAACATTATAAACCAAAGAATCTCTCTTTTAAAGTTCAACCTTAACACTAACAAACATCTTAACAAAGGTAGAGAAATTCATAGGTAGGGCATCCAAACAACCTTAACTCCTATCTGTAGTTACACTGTTGGGGTTTGTGTGCGTGCATGTGTGATGAATCTGATGTTTCTTTAAAAAAAGAAATCTATATCAGTAATGTAAGGTAAAACCACAATATTAAAATGCCTAAACACTGAAATGTTTATTGGATGGTATCTACAAAGCCAGGTTAAAATTATTTGGTTACCTAAATGTGCATTTCTATACCTACATGTTCAGATTTCTTGTAAGTTTATCCTTAACTGAATTTCCTGGGTTTATAATGCCTCTTTCAGAGACAATTTCAACATCCATGGAATGTATTTGATTCTAAATTATTAATATGTACTCAGTCTTAATTTCATCTTAATGCTGTTTTTGTCCAGGAATTTCCCTGTTTTTTTAGACAATTTCATACTGGAATACTAACCAAGAGTGTCAAAGAACATTACCACGTGATAGTTCTCATTTGGACATGGGAAGACTCAAACTTTATTTAACTTTTGAATCCAGAGTCACTGGTATGCTCTGGCTGCCCAACTCCGTTCTGAAACGGAACAAAATAGCCAGACCATACTGGCCAGTTAAACTAAGTTTACAGCTGCTTCGCATCACCTGAACACCAAAGCTGCTGCAGTGTACACCCCAGTTTCCATGATTCCTTCTGTTCTGTACACACAATTGCCCTGTGCACACAATTTTCTCTCTAGCACCCAACTATATTCTCTTGCGCGCACACAAACCTGAATATCTCTCTCCTGGCTCCCACGTTGTCCTGCAGGCACACACCCTTAATTTTACCCTAAGTAAAAAGGTAAAGATGCTGTCACAGGAGATAGTGATCCCCCTATGCTCCTGGGACAGAGGAACAGTGTGGACCAGCTATCTTTGCCAAGGACAGTGTGTGACCTCAGTCCCAAACCCTCTTGAAAGTGGGTACGTACTCAACATGGCTCAACATACATCCGCTGCCCCTGCCCATGCCACTATGAGTTTGGGGGGGGGGGCGGGGAGGGGAAAATTCACACTGCTAGCTCACAGTGTAGACATAGCCTATGAGAAGTCTGAAAACTAAATCAGTGCATTATTAAGATCATTAGGAGAAAAAAAATGGTAGATACTAAATTTCTTGAAGGATCCATTTTAATTCATTTTAACTCAAACTAATGGAAATAATTATTTGTAAATTCTCAGAACATTCATTCTATACTCAACAAGTGCAATAATATTGGGCAAGATATGCTATATGTTTCTAGGGTGACCAGATAGCAAGGGTGAAAAAAATCAGGACAGGAGATGGGGGCGTAATAGGCACCCATATAAGAAAAAGCCCCAAATATCAGGACTGTCCTTATAAAATCGGGGCATCTGATCACCCTATATGTTTCATACATAGCTAAATGTTTACTTTATGTGCAAAACCCCGCTCAGCTCTATGGCACAACACTTTCGGTAATAGATAACTATACAGAATTGTAATGGATTGTCACTTATAATGAACCTCAATAATACCATTTATCTTCTTGGCATCAATTATTAAGTTTGTGTTATAGTCAAGGATGTTATTTTTTAAAAGGCTGTCAATCTATAGGGTATGTCTGATACTTTACTGAACATGTTCTCATGATCATAGTGTGCAAACAAGAAATAGAAATTGTTTGTTTTATAGTGATAACATTGAGGATTATTACCCAGATATAAAGGATATTTAAATGGTGTATAACATGGAAATGAGGATTCAGTCAACAGAACTGAATGTTCAGTCAAAAGTCATATGTAATTATAGTACCCAATTTGAAATTCTTTTAAAATTTGAGGAACTTGATATTACCTTACAAAAAACATGTGAGAAGCAATGGAAATGTATTGTAAATGTCAGCATCATATTTGATCGTGCGTAGGTGACCTTAAAACGCCATCTTATCCACTTTAATTTAACAAGTGGATTTCCTAAACTATCAAATATTTGATATAAAAGAATATATATTGAACCACTGGAACAAATAGCTAAAAAATATTTTAGTTGTCATGCTTGAAAAGACTACAATAGACGTAAGGGGGAGAGGGGACTTTTTTCCACTAAACTTTGTCTTTCGTGTAAGGAAAATTCTGCCTCAAGGAAACTTTCAGACTCCTTAAAAATCTGATTTTTCTAATCAGTGGGTGGTTTTTATAACAGTGCATAGAGGTTACACACAAAAATCCTGTTAAAACTGAAGTCCAATATTCAACTGAAAATTTTTAGCTGATATTATGATGCATGGCCCCAGTCCTGCAAACAGTGTGCTGGCACAAAAGTTCACTTCCATGCTCAACTGCAGGATCAGGGCACTCATTACAAATTATATTAATACTTTGTACTTTTGCAGTGCCTTTCATCAATGGGAGATGGCTGTATTGACAGAATATCCAGTGTTTATTTTGGTTTTTGCTTCCTTTAAGTAGAACCTGAACTATCTGGATTTCAGTTACTGGTGTTTTAAACCTTACTGTTAAGGTTTCTTTCTCCCTTAAAAATATCGATTTTATTCACAACATCAAATGCATCTTAAAGAAGTATTTAAGCATGGGAGTTGCCATTGGTTTGGGGCCTTTACAATAGTAGTCATTCAATTATACTGTCTAATGCCTATTGCTATCGCATTTAAAATGAATCCAGAATCACTTTTAAGTCAGTGAGAATGTGGCCACACATAAGTACAGATAGAAACATCAATCATAGATACATTCTGCAATTCTCATCATCCTTAATACAAAACATACTGCCATCTACAGTATTTACTTAGTAATATCACAGATTTCCAGCTCACTTGGATGCTGCTTTTCTCTTTAGAAATACAAAGAAAGATGTTTTAGATGATCTGATTGTTCACATGGAACAATGCTGTCTAATGGTTAGGGAGGTGAGTCAGAGGACTCCTGCATTTTTTCCCCCTCTGCCTGTCATAAAAATTACATTGTGATGATGGCCAAGTCACTTAACCTTAGTTTGTGCATCTGTCATGTGTGTATTACACTCATTGGTATACTAATGCTCAGTGCATTAACATTTGCAAAATGCTGCTCTTGAGATTCTTGCATGAAAAGCACTACATCGGTGCAACATATTATTTACCTAGGAAAGTACACAGGTTATCTGGTTAAGCAGAAGATGTGGTTAAGCAGAAGTACATTACTTAGGTGTGTGTAAGGAAACACAACATTTACAGGTACAGAAGTTACTTCCACTGTACAGATGAATGAATGCTGAAGATGGATTTCACTGTAAGTACTTATTCAGTGTAATCTGAGGTATTATCTTAAAAAAGTACTCCCTCTAAATAAGGGTGGTCTCACAAACAGTGTAAGGTATTACCCAGAAGTATTACTAGGGCCCTACCAAATTCATGCTCCATTTTGGTCAATTTCACGGTTATAGGATTTTTAAAATTCTAGATTTCATGATTTCAGCTATTTAAATGTGAAATTTCACAGTGTTGTAATTGTAGGGGTCCTGACCCAAAAGAATTGTGGGGGGGTTTTCAAGGTTATTGTAGGGGGGGTTGCAGTACTGCTACCCGTACTTCTGTGCAGCTGGTGGGGGGGGCGGTGCTGCCTTCAGAGCTGGGCAGCTGGAGAGCGGTGGCTGCTGGCCGGGAGCCCAGCTCTGAAGGCAGAGCCGCCGCCAGCAGCAGCGCAGAAGGATGGATGGCCTGGTATGGTATGACCACCCTTACTTCTGCGCTGCTGCCTGCAGAGCTGGGCCCCCAGTCAGCAGTTGCTACTATCCAGCCTCCCAGCTCTGAAGGCAGTAGTGCAGAAGTAAGGATGACCTGGTATGGTACTTCTGTGCTGCTACTGGCAGGGCTCTGCCTTCAGAGCTGGGTGCCTGGCCAACAGCCACCCCTCTCCAGCAGCCCAGCTCTGAAGGCAGCGCAGACGTAAGAGTCAAAATCCCACAACCACCCTACAATAACCTTGTGACCCCCCTGCAACTCCCTTTTGGTCAGGACCCCTAATATGAGAAACGCTGGTCTCCCCCGTGAAATACATATAGTATAGGGAAAAAGTACACAAAAGACCAATTTTCACGGTCCATGACACGTTTTTCATGGCCATGCATTTGGTAGGGCCCTAAATATTACACGAGTACTGCTGATTTAAGTAGCTGATTCCAACATTAAGGAGACTACAGGGGGGTTTTGTGGGGTGAGGTATTAAGTGAGTTTGGGGAGAAGTGGAAGGTGGAGCTAGTAATTTCAGTTTTTAGCTAAGGATGTGTGGGGAAAAATGAGCAGTCATCTCTCTGGTCCTCCAAAGGTTCCCTATGCTGGGTAATGTATCAGTTTGCTCAGTGACCAGTTGTAATCGTTTTCACTTTCCCTTGCAATAGAAATTAACACATCTAGTACTTTTCTCCCTGTCATCGTTGGCTAGTGATTTATAATTTCTGGATTTTCCTTAGTCAGAGCATCTAAAAATTATGTGGATGGACAACATGGAGAAGCATTGGTCATACTGTGAAAATAACTCAACTGAAAAATGATTATTTTCTCTATAAACACTGGTATTGAAAAGTTTCTTAGCTGAAGAAATGTGTCATTTGAGGGCAAATTATATTTAAGATTGGAGGAAGAAACATACAATGCCAGACAAGGCAGAATGCTCAGTTAAGCAGTCTCCATATTGTACCTACTCTGTTGCTTCATAATCTCTGAATTTTCTAGACAATACATGCACTGCAGTACAGTGTGTTTGGATAATTAGCAATACTACTTGTTTGCTATTTAACATCTGATGTTAATTATCCCAGCTGATCACTGACAAGGGCATAAAGCCTGAAGATGAGCAAGTCTGCAGAGAAAGAGCATCAAAGGATTTAGACGACAAAACTTCCTTTTTACTGAAAAAGCAGACACCATTCCAAATCTTTAAATTCCTTCTTTCTGATTCACTTTCTAAATATTGAAGGGAAGTACATAAAAGAGTAATCTGAAAATGAAAGGTTAAAGACCTGTTCACTTTCAAATATTATAAAACTACACAGAAACATAAGGCCCAATTTTATGCCCCTGGAATTCAGTAGCAAACCTCTCACTGACTTTGATGAGAACAGGATCAAACCCATATTGAGAAGATCTGGAAAGAGAAAGTCAGAAGAGCAGCAATCTATAATTTAAACATCAGATATTGCTGGAATTACTACTTAGGGTACGTCTATACTACCCGCCTGATTCGGCGGGTAGCAATCAATCCTCTGGGATCGATTTATCGCGTCTCGTCTAGACACGATAAATCGATCCCGGAAGTGCTCGCCGTCGACACCGGTACTCCTGCTTGGCACAAGGAGTAAGCAGAGTCGACGGGGGACCCTGCCTGCTGCGTGTGGACCCGCGGTAAGTGCTTTTTAGTTCGAACTAAGATACTTCGACTTCAGCTAAGTTAAGTTGCGTATCTTAGATCGACTTCCCTCCCTAGTGTGGGCCAGCCCTTAGACTTTCAAATGATACTTACTGCATAAGGCATCCATGAACTTTACAGACATATCCTCTCATTTTACTTTTTTTATTGGTTCCATAGTTGCTATTTTAAGTCTCTCTATGTCCTCATGAAGTTTTAAACACGATGAATGAATGGCTGCATGCTTTTGCTTTTGTTGTGAAATGAAACAAGGAATGAGTAGGTGGTGGGGGGAGAGGGGGCTGATTATAAGAAGTGCTGGCCAATATTTTGCATGCCATGCTGAAATGCTGTGATATCATTTGTCACTCTCGTCTACTGCACACTCCCTAGTAACGGGTGAGTCAGTTGAGATAAAACAAAAATTCAAAATACAGACTGAGCCTGAGGCTATTTTTTTCTAATATTAAATAGGTTCTGTGAATTTTACAGCAAGCAGGGGAGAGGTTGAGATTTTCATTGGCATGAAACCGTCACATCCAAACCAGAATTGGAAGTGCCAAAGTAACACAAGCCATGTTGGTTTTCATTACAATTTCTGAGCCAATAGGAAGCAGACAGGACTAGAAATCTCATGAGAAATTAGAGAAGTGAAAAATAAATGACTTTTCTCTCTTGACTTACTTACAGACACGCAATTTTGTGATCATGAAATTCATTTTCATTAATTTTTCACCATAGGGGTCTTGTTGGACATTGAAGCATGCACACATTCGCATTTTTTCATGTTTTATTCTGAAAATTGATGTTTTTCTGTCTGAACAAAATTGCTAAAATGTTGAGATTTTTGTCATCAAAAGCAGAACAATCTCCCAGTCAAATTGTATTCATTTTCACTTGAAAAACATGCAGGGTTATTCCTAAAAGTTATTCTATTTTCAAAAATTTGAAATGGAACGTGAAAATCTCAAATTTCAAATACTGATGAGAATGTTTTACACAACACACTATGAAAGCCTGTTAGATTTTGAGCTCACTTTTGGGAGGCTCAAAAATGATAGTTTATATACAAGACATGGAGACATCCAACATATGAACCAACATCCAACTCTTCTGAGATTTCCTCATCACCCCGTAAAGTGGGTAGCAGAACTGAAATAAAAGTTTAAAGTTGCTTTTATGAAAAAACACATTCTCTTCTAACTCTGGAGTCTTGTTTAAACATCTTAATAAAAATAATTAAATTAGACCTATGATCTACATAGCATCAGCATTCTGTACAGAAGCATTTCTTTTAATAGTGTAGTCTTTTTTCAAGTCTACAATTTTTATTTTTATTTTTTGTAGATATCATGACTATGGAGGGTTTTCAAGAATCCTGAAAGAAACTTGAATTCTGTAACAATATAAAATATATTACTCTGTACCAACCACAAGAATCAATAGTTTTCAGAGCCATTTTAATGGTCCATCTAAAATGTTTACGATGTTTTATATATAGGTTTACAGAACTTATTTATTTTTAATCATTTTAATGGGCTATGTTGGTTTATTTTTAAGCTTTATTTTTATGGATTTTTACAGTTACAAGAAATTATGGGAGACAGACTTATTTAATGACAGTGGACACTGACATTCAAAAAGTTAAATTTATAACCATTAAAACACAAATTGTCTACATCACATGTCAAAATATATTTAAAAAACCATTCTTAAACTCTAAGAAAAATGCTGCTTGAGAATTTATTACTTTGCCTATCTGTAAATTTCAATCAGCTAAGGAAATATTCCTGTTGATTTGTGTATGTATGGTGCTATCAACATTTAATGATTAAAAAAAAAATCAAATTCTTCCAAGCCTGTTGATCTATAGCTATGAGACACTGCAGAATTTAATCTGCCAGTCAAGAATTTTACTATGAAAAACAAAAACAAAAAACCACTACTCCATGAGTTCTGCTGGATTCCTAGCATTCCCTATTTTGTTAGATTTACTCTTTTGTTAGTAAGCACCAATTTGTCCCCAGTGATTGGAATAGCACAGGAGCAACAACATCCCTTATTTGCACCTTTATTTAGGATTGTGCAGTTCAGAATATGTACTTTTTCTAGCAGTACAATACTTGGAAAAGACACTTCAGAGTTTTGAAATTCTGTTGTCTCAGGAGCAGAATATGGCTCGAGTTTAAGATAACATTGCACAAGAGTATAGGTCAGGAAATATCTAAATGAAATCGAAGGGGCAGTTTTAGTTAGAATGTAGTTAATCAACTGGAATTTGACTAGGACACCCATACTCTTGTGATGGAAGCTTTCATTACCGCCGGTAGTTTGGGTTTAGTGAAAAAAACAAAAACAAAAAACCAGCAACTAGAGCTAACAGTACTAGCTCATTGGATCAGCAATGTAATAATGCCAAATCAAATCAAAGTACAAAATACAAATATTTATAATTACCCCAGCATTATACTCTCCATTGACCTGAATTAGAAAAGAAGCAATCCACCAATTCTATAGGTATTTACTCATGCAATGCCCACATAAAATATATGAACATGAAATTTAATCTGAGTACATCAGACTTTGCCTCTAGGATTCAAAAGACCTCAATGTAAAAGACAACATACACCAGTTACAGTCTATTAAGGGATTCTTCTATGTCCCATTCTAGCAGATATTAAATAACCTTCCATCTGAAGAAAAGGTGACATCAGTTAACTACAGTTTCCTCTAAATACAAACAAACTATCACTAAGAAAGTTGGTCAAAAACTGCAAAAAAGTCAATATTTAGTCACTATAGAAATAGCAGCCGCCTTTTACTTTGTACAATTTCACTGGCTTTTTATTTTTTTCCAAAATGTTAATTTTTGTGCACTTTTTTCCTTCAATTATTGCAACAAAAGCTCCTTTCAAGTTAAAGAAAATTGTGCTATTTTCTTCTTGGAGCAAGCAGCACTTTCACAAAAAGTAGCAGTGATACTAAACATTGCCCATGATTGTTATGGAAATATATTTCTCTGTATCCTGTTGTCATGGCAGCTGAAGATCAAGGCATGAATGCTACATACAGTAATTTATATTGAATAGAAAGAATGTTTGGGGGAACATTTAAATGTATAATCTGATATTTGAAACCATAGTCTGATTTAGAAGACTGGTAAGAAGAAAAAATTTGAGACGTTGTGGATTTCAATCAATATTTGGTTCATTATTTATGTTCACTGAGTTCCTTTAATTTTTAGTGCACTGGCGATTTCTTTTCCTCAGGCTCTCTGAATCTTCCAGAATTTTTTTACCCTGGCATTAGTCCAGTTTCAGCAACGTTCTTGACCACACAATAGGGAACTACAAGCTGATATTTTGGTTTCTTTTTCATTAAATAGTATTGTTTACATAAGGCTAAATTGTCTTTATTGTATTGCAATTGCCCACTGTTTCATAAAATGGTTCAGCTTTTAATTCTCTCGCTATGAAACACTGAACATTCAGAATGTTTGTTCAGCCATTTGCTTCTAAAACACTATCAACAGAGCAAATACTGTATATCAAAACATTTTAGATGATGCTGCATCCCTTGGATACTTTACAAAGAAGCTGGCACTCTCTGTGTAGAAATGGTGCAACTAGGGTGACCAGACAGCAAATGTGAAAAACTGGGACCGGGGGAGGGGGGAAAATAGGAGCCTATATAAGAAAAAGACCCAAAAATCGGGACTGTCCCTATAAAATCGGGACATCTGGTCACCCTAGTTTCCACACTTAGGCAATGTTGGTGAAATCAGGGTTCTTGGTGGCATGTAACATTGTTCAGTGTTGTGGAAAACTCTAGAACAGGATCTAATCATGTGCTGTCTGTACAAGGAGAATGGATTAAACAGAGACCATCTCAGGACTTCAGATTTCCTTATTTTTGTCTGTTTCAGCATTATTATTTTTGTAGTTTATAGTCCATTTTATCTTATTAATTTAACCAACCAAAACCAGAGTCTGACTCAAATATTTACCCTCACACATATATAAACTTTGGGTGCTTGGAAATCTGCATCCTTATCCAGATGTTCCCATTTGGGGCTCATTTTTGTTTTATACACATATCGCTATGGATTTGCACTGAATTAGTTTTGCCTTGCAACAAAAGATAATGAAGGATGAACATTCTTTTTCAGATAAACAAGAAATAGGTCCACTGTTCCCTCTAAGCTGTGCATGTGTGCGCGTGCACACAGATCCTAAACCCCGTGCACAGGGCGAAACACTGCACGCACAAAAATTTGCACAGAAGCACAACAATTTGCATAGAAGAATTTTTTTGCACACGCGGCCTGTCAAAAATTAGAGGGAACATTGAATAGATCTGAAGAAAAGGGTTGGTGAGGAAGACAGAGCAGAAGAGGTAAAGGAGCCTTTGAACTGTGCAAGATCAGCTGGGAAGTGGAGTCCAGAGTGAAGGATACTCCATTGCAAATGCTCAGCCACCAAATGATGCAATAGTGTTTGGCATGTTTGTATCATGGAGTTGTGATTATGCAATAAAGGACAAGTAGCAAATGACAGAAAGGAAGTAACGTTCCAATTATTACAGGCTCTACAATCCATTTAAGGACACAGTGGCTTCCCAGCACTTCAAAGTTACTTATCAGTGCATTATTCTATTCTAGAGAAATTATCATGCTGACCTCATCACTGTAGTATCTCAGCCCTTTCCAGTACAGTATCAAGTGAGTGAATAATGGCTGTCATTTGTGGTTTGTGCGCTCTCTTCCTCTTACCAGTGGGAAAATTGCATGCAGTATAGTGTTTTCTTTAGGTATCCTGGGCCAAGTCATTCAGTCCCTTGAAAATAAGGACCAAAGACCTTAAGTTAGACTTGATATGCTATGGGAACCCAGTGTAGAAGGTCGAAGACAGATTTGATGTGCTCACAGTAGCCCGTATGGCTGACGAGATGTTAGATACCAATAGAAGTTTCCTTAGGGCTCACAAGTTCATGTCCAGATACACTCCACTGCCATAGTCCAGCTGAGAGGTGATGTAGGCATGTAGCACCTACGCCAAGTGTGATGTTTCCTAGCCAAAGACAATAGAAAGCATTAGCTCACATAGCTGCATCAATGAGTATCTGAGAGTTTGATATCAATGAGGAATCCAAGAGCACTTCTAAAACTGCAGACTGAATTGATCAATTGTGGGTGTGTCTTCAAATAATGGAGAGTTGCCATGGCTGTGAATTCCTCAGAGTGCTTTCCTCTCCCAACCAGCACAAACCTGTCTTGCTTGGGTTCATCTTCAACAACCTGTTCTTCATCCATGAGCTGAACTTTTCCAAGCATGGGTCATTTTGGTAGCAAGGGTGGTGAAGGGTAGACTGAGCTATGCATCTGCAATACTTTTGGCACTTGAGTGCATTATCTTACCAGGTCTCCTGGTGTCTATGTGCAGATATTCAATAGGACAAGAGAAAGAACTGATCCTTAATGGACTCCAGAAGTGAGAGTTCTATTGGGGAAGATGCAGTTTCCCATTACTATCTTTTGGATGCATCCCCCCCAACAAAGACTCAAACCATTTTAAAGCATTCGTCTGGACCTTGCACCTTCCTCAAGCAGGAGAGAAGTATCTTATTGTCTGTTGTATTGGTGTAGATGGAATCAATGGGCCCCAACAGTGAAAGGTGTTCCTATGATAGTGTCACCATCCAACATTAAACAGCTTTGGACAAGGTCCAAGGTTTGGTATACAGAAACCCGAGGCCTGCTTAGTACCATGGCAAACACACCACTACACATTGTTTTAACCTTTTATTACAGATACAGAAAAGGAAAAAAAAACAGAAATGGCATTTTAAACAAGATATTAAGTTTGGCTTTCATGTTAACAAGGGAGAGTTCTACTGTCACAAAACTCATTCCCATGCGCCCCCCAGACAGTGCCAACACACTCTTATCAACCTCCTGGCTCCAGTCTGTACCCGCTGCATTCCACTCCTCCCCAGTCACAGTCCAGCACTGCAGACTCCCAGTACCCACTGCCAGTGGCGTAGCCAAGTGTAGAGCACAGGGGGAGCGGAGCTAAAAAAAGGCGCCACCCCCTTGTGTTCGGGTGTCCAGCTGTTCGGTGGCGGGTCCTTCACTCGCTCCGGGTCTTCAGTGGTACCCGCCGCCAAAGTGCCGCCAAAGACCCGGAGCGAGTGAAGGACCTGCTGCCGAAGTGCCGCCGAACAGCTGGAGCGCCGCTGGGTGAGTACAAGGGGGAGACGCCTTTTTTTAGCTCCGTGCCCCCTTTTAAAAGTCACCAAAAAAATTAAAAGGCGACACTTGTGCTCAGTGGGGGAGCAGCCACTCTCCTCCTCTCCCCCTCCCCACCCCCCGCAGCTACACTACTGCCCACTGCACTCCACACCCATCCCTCTGCAGTTTAGCCCTGCTGAAGTACAATACCCACTGCACTGTACTCCAAAGGAGAAGGTTGGATATATCATCTTGACATACACAAATCTTTAATAGTCCTGGGACCCCAGCTCCTCCTGGCACCTTCCCTTCCCCCATCCCCCTCAGTGCTGTTGTGGGTTGTTTTGTTTTTTTGTCTCTCTCCTCCAGTTGTTTTTTAATAAAATAATTGTTTTGGTTTGAAAGCAATATTTATTCCATTAATTTAAAGCAGAGCCCTGCAAAAACAGGCAGTTTTCTTAAACCTTCATAGAGCATCGTCTGCACCAATCACAATCACCTCCTAGCATTACAAGCACTGCACTCCCAAGCATAGCAACAAATATTAGTGGCTTTCAGCTTCAAATTACTCCCTCAAGGCATCCCTGATCCTTATGGCCCTGCGCTGCACCCCCTCTAAAAGCCCTGGTCTCTCTCTGTTCAAATTCAGCCTCCGGGTGCTGAGCCTTAGTGGGCCAGCCCTGAGTGAAGCTTTCGCCCTTCCCTTCACAAATATTATGGTGCATACAGCACGCGGCTATAAGCATAGGAATATTGTCGTCAGCCATGTCCAGCTTCCCATTCAGGCATCACCAGTAGGCTTTTGAACAGCCAAAAGCACACTCCACAGTCATTCTGCACTCGCTCAGCCTGTTGTTGAACTGCTCCTTGCTGCTGTCAAGGTTCCCTGTGTATGGCTTCATAAGCCATGGCATTAAGGGGTAGGCAGGGTCTCCCAGGATCACAACGGGCATTTCGACTTCCCCTACAGTGATCTTCTGATCTGGGAACAAAGTCCCTGCTTGCAGCTTCCTGAACAGGCCTGTTTTCTAAAAGATGAGTGTGTCATGCACCTTTCCAGACCAGCCTGCGTTAATGTCCGTGAAACGCCCATGGTGATCCACAAGCACCTGGAGAACCATAGAGAAATACCCCTTGCGATTAATGTACTCAGTGGCTAGGTGGTCTGGTGCCAGAGTTGGAATATGCGTGCCATGTATTGCCCCTCCACAGTTAGGGAAGTCCATTTGTGCAAAGCCATCCACAGTGTCACACATGTTGCCCAGAGTCACAGTCTTTCGGAGCAGGATGCGATTAATGGCCCTGCACACTTCTGTCAACACGAGTTCAACCGTCGACTTTCCCACTCCGAACTGGTTAGCGACCGATGGGTAGCAATCTGGAGTAGCCAGCTACCACAGTGCAATCACCACGTGCTTCTCCAACGGCAGGGCAGCTCTCATTCTCGTGTCCTTGTGCTGCGGCGAGCTCACCACACAGTCCCAGGAATGTGGCTTTCCTCATGTGAAAGTTCTGCAGCCACTGCTCGTCATCCCAGACGTGCATGACAATGTGATCCCACCACTCAGTGCTTGTTTCCTGGGCCCAAAAGAAGCGTTCCACTGTGGTCAGCACCTCTGTGAATGCCACAAGCAATCTCGTGTCGTAGCTACTATGAGTGGCAAGATCAAACTGCTCTTGCCTTTGTAGTTTAAGGAATAACTCTACTGCCATTCATGGTATGTTAGTAAGAGCGAGCAGTGTACTGGTCAACAGGGCAGGATCCATTCCTGCAGACCGAAGAGGCAGAGCGCGCAGTACACAAACCGTTGAAAGATGGCGCCAAATGCGGACAGAAGCATGGGGATTGCTGGGATCCGAAGCAATGCATCACAATGCCCTGCAATTCCCTCCACCTTCCCACAACTCTTAGCAGCAGAAGAGGAAGTGATGTTCTGTGGGATAGCTGCCCAGAGTGCACCGCTCTGAATGCAAGTGCCTATTGCGCAGGCAGCTGACAGTGTGAACACACAACAGTGGTTTCCCTTCAGCACTCTCTAAGTAGTGCTGTAACTGCTGATGCTGTAATTCTGCCAGTGCAGACATACCCTAAGAAAAGAAAGGAATTGGCAACAAAAAGATGGAGCGCATGGGAAGGAATGAAAGGACATTGACACCAAGAGACACTTTTTGGCAGCTGTAATAATTCCTGTGTTGCCAGGCTATTTTTAAGAGGGAGTTCTTGGGATAGAAACAGAAGAAAACGTGTTAAGGAAGAAACAGTTTGGGCCTGAAAGCAGAGAGGGAAAGATGTCTGAAGGATTATATCCAAGACCAAATGAAACTCACCTGCTCTAGGATCCTTAGGGGGGAAAAACAATGTTTTTCTAAGTTTTATTGTGTTGTTCCTGACTAAAAGATACACCATAGAAGGTTATTGAGAGTCTTTAATTAAAGCAAAAATATATATTGTTAAAAGCAAGATTTTTTAAAATAGGGATGATCTTAAATCTTTGTGTAGAATGCAAAGAGTATCTTACTAGTGCATTAAAGAAAAATAGCATACAGTAGTTAGTCATAGCAACTGTTTTATTGCATTGTTTCTTTTTACTGGAAAATTATTGACAATGTTTTTCAAAACCACCACATTTGCAGGCTCTGAAGCAAACATTTTCAAATTCTCCCAATCCATGGTAAAAATCACCCATGCTCATAAATATGACACTTAGTCTTCATAGTACGCTGGAATTAGTATACCACACAGTTTATATAAACTTGCATTAAACTCTTATTCATGCAGCATTTCTGGCAATCAAACTGGGTCCCTGAATAGATATGCACATATTTCGTCATGGTGGTTTGTTGCAATCCTGGATGAGCTCTTCCTGTCGGATGCTCACCAGACTGATGTCCTAGACTCAAACATTGAGTCTCATGTACTCTTGGTTTGCTGGGGCTGGGCAATTTAGACACTATCTAGCCTCCCTCTTGGCTGTGAGGACCATGTAGTCCAATTGCCTAGGTCCTAAACGAGTACCAGCTCACAAGCCTCCCCATCCCCAGTACCTGTTGCATGCACTAAGTTTCACTGGAGCTGTGGATACTCTGGTTTACTATTTGTCCTCTAAGGGACTACATGAGAGCGTAAGTAACATACGCATGGTTTACTTTTAGCCAGCACAATAGATGCACAGATCTATGGAAAAACAAACAAAACCTGCATACAAATCCCTGCCGCAGTTTCCTCATCACTTCAAGAGTCTTAAGATTCAGCCTGTGTTCTTTCAGGGGATCCAGGAATCCCCCTGCTCAGTTTTGTCTGCTTCTGGTCCGCTCCCCACCCCCATCCTGCTTGCCAGAGCAAGTCATTTTCATAAAACTGCCGTCCCCTTTGTAAGGTGATCACCTCAGTGACTTCAAATCCTTTGTCAGGTGTTCTCTGGTTATCAATCCACCTGGAAGAACAGTTTCTCCTGGGTGTTAGGCAGCTCATTGTCCCACAAAAGCAAGTTATTTAATTGTTTACGGTCCTTTTCCATTCAGTGGCAGAGACCCAGATGCCAATCCCCCTCCCCTTAACACAAGAGGTATGAAGCAAGGATATAGTGAAAGAAAACCATAAGGACAAAAACATACAGATTCATAGATTCAAGGGCTGGAAGGGACCCCGAGAGGTCATCGAGTCCAGCCCCCTGCCCTCATGGCAGGACCAATTACTGTCTAGACCATCCCTGATAGACATTTATCTAACCAGAGAGTTCATAAAACCAAACTGGAATTTGTAAATTCACTTAGATCCCCAAACTCTCATAAGGTGACATTGATATCACAAGATGTCCATTGCAATGAGCTTATTTAGCACTGTATTTTGCTCTTGTAATGGTTTCAGATTACCATTAAAAATGGACTCCCTGCTATAAAAAAAAAGTTAGAATCTCACATAATTCTGGCATCACCACAACATGTTTTCTATGGACTTGCATTAGAATGGCACATTCAAAGACATGAATTAAAATTGATTTGTCATTGTAACCTCACATAATAATGGTATGGTAATGGCATTATAATTAGTAGATCATAAAATTACATTAAAATCATTTTGGCATTGTTAATTCACATTGTAATGGCATCAAAGTGACACTGCAATAGGTTCCACTCTGCATACAGTTCAGCTGAAACTGTTTTGGCATTGTAATATCAAACACTAATGGCATGGTAATGGGATCATATTATAGTCTCTATAGGCCTGCTTTGAAATTCTTCTGCAATTATAATTTTACATTGTAATGCCATCATAACAAGGTTTCACAGCACCTTGCATCAGAGTGGCCTTGAACCTAGATTGAACCTATTACTACCGTAACTGATATGTCTAAGTGACTTCCTTCAAGTTAAGAAAAAAGTTTAGCACTGTTCTTTGTAGCTCAGACTTGGGGCAAACAGTACCCGTGGACCACAAGAGCCTATTTCTCAGCTCAGGAGATATAAACAAAAGTGGGCCCATGCTTATGAACAGTTACCACAAAAGTGAAAGCTGGCAGCTAGTTAGGGCACTTAACCATGTTTGTATGCATATTTAATTGCATGTAAAAATTGTATGGAAAAAGTGCCACTGCTATAGGATGCACAGACTGTGCCCTCTACTTTTTGGCCCATAATAAATGTAAAGTACAGAAGGGGCTCTGTTAATTGGCTAGGTATGTTTAGATTGTCAGGCCCCTCATTTACAGATACATCTGTCAATGGAAGTAGGCAAATCTAGATATTGGTGGCATGTATTTCACATAAACAGCAAGTGCAGGGACTGGACTGGTCTATTTACTTATGTCTAACAACGGGCCAAGGAGACTGTCTACACATTTCAATTTAGATTTTATTTAGGCTCAAGTTTGTGTTTGGGTTTAGGTTTACGTTTGATTGCACTAAAATCTTAGCTGTATTGAAGGCTATCAGCCCAAACTGGTAGGAATCTCATAAGGATTCCCTGATTTTATTATTAAGGCTCTTTGTAAATTACAAGTTTTGTGGAGTTTTTTAAAACATGGCAGCATGACGGGTAAGTTTTATGAAAATAAGAAAGAAAAACTTGTAGCACCTTAGAATTTTGCAGGATACGAACGGCTGCAGAGTCCCCTGTTAAACTGCTGCAGGTTTGCCCGCTTCCCTCCTCCCCACTGACGCCAGCGATGCTCATAAGGGAGGGTCAGCGGGCTGGTCCTATTCCAAAAAGTGGGTGGGGAGATGGCAGGCTAGTTCCCATCTCAGGGAGTGGGGGTCACTACATGGCACTGGCCACCTGGACAACCTCCATCTCAAGCTGCTGCTGCCGCCGCCACCCACCCCACCTCACAGCAGCCCCAGGCAAGACACTGCAGGAGCTGAAACTGGCATCTGCCACGTGAGCATGAGAAGGTGGGTGGGAGCGCCTAGCCCCAACAGGGGGATTGCGGTGAGACAAGGATCCCACCTCTCACCCCCATCCCCCTCACACACTTGCTTGTGCTCCAAGCCATCAAATTAAAATAAGAGGCACATCTGACAAATATTTACAAATGCAATTAAAATAACCCAACCCATGTCAGACTAAAGAAAGGTAGCATAAAAATAAGTCAAATTCCTCATTTTTCTCTAAACTTCACTGTGAGCAAACACCTCTCTCTTCCTTAGTCTTTCAGCTTCTCCTCTTGCATTCATCTGCTGCATCCTGGTAGCTGCACAACTCATTGGGAGTGGACAACTGTCCACGGCCACTAGAGTCTGAAGTGGTTTGGGGTGTTGGTCCCAAAATTCTTTATCTTTCAACATTTCTCCTTAGAGGTTATAGGGGGTTTTAATGGATATCTGCCTAAAACTATGCACACAAAAGCAATATTGACCAAGACTAAAAACAGATATCATGGAAGTAAAAATAAATGGATTGCTTATCACATCTAGATTTACACTTACAACCTAAACTATAAGATACGGAATTTGCAGCTTAGTTAGAGAGAGAAAAAAGAAACGTAAATAGCTTACATATCTTGGGGTGGGGAGCGAACATCTTCTCTCTCACTATTCTTTGGTCAAAACCTGAAATGCAGTTTTGTGCATGTAGTTACATAGAAAAATGTGCATGTACAAAAGGCTGGAGGTGAGCCAAAAGTCTGGCCTCTATTATTCAGGTGTAAGCACTTTAAGGCCTTTTATCTATACCTTTTCCCCTCATTCAATTTACCGTTTATATTAGGTCATGATTCTTAAGTCTGTTTAAATTGCAGTGATCTCCCCATTGAACAAGCTTTTCCCTGGAATGGTAATAAATGGTCACACAAACGTATTCAACACACAACATTCTCTCTTTATAATGAGAAATTATTAATGGCAAAATGCCAGTCAAAGGAAAATAATTCTTCCCTTTAGACTAAATAAATGTATTTAAAAAGGTACTAAGACAGCAAAATTAATTTTGAAGTGATCGATTCCTGAATTTTTAATGAATACAATTATGTAATCATTAAATTATTTAATGGGATTCATTAGGCTTATTTCTGGTTTTGATGTCACATTTTTCATTCCAATTAACTCAGCGGTTAAGATTAATTTCATATTACTAGTAAAAGTAAAGATCAGAGCCAAGATTCACACTGCCTGACTTTGCATAATGCCACACAGTGTTGAAATTGATCCTTTCATCAGCATGAATACTGATTCACTGTGTCAATACTACTGCCACAAGTTCTAGGTAATAGCATTACCATCTACACTGTTTAAAAGAGTCAAACTATGTGGCAAACCTAGTCACTATGCCACAATGCACTAAAATGTCCTAACTTCAAAAGCATGTTTGGTATACAGGCTGGCAGGCAGATGACAATGTGTTGTCTCTAAGAAATTCATAGACCACCTTTATGCTGGTATATCTCTGTCATATTATTTCTGAATATTACCAACTGCTCACCAATCCTTCCTGTCACAGAGTAGGTGCCAGCATGCTGGTACACACTAAGGTAAGAATTAACAAGAAAATGCAAATAAGACAACATTTTCGGAGGGGGAGCAAGTTTCATTATAGTGAGCAAGGTGACTATTGCCATGAACTCTGAGCATCTAACAGCTTTATCCACCCCAATCCTCTACCATACAAAGACTGTTTCTACTGCCATGTTATCTGTTTTGTGAGACTAATATGAAAAAAAAGAATGCCAGAAACTATCAAAATTAAATAAAACAGAAACAGAATCATTTTGTAATCTAAATTCTACACAATTTTAAAGAGATGTAATCTGAAATCTGTTATGAAACACAGATTAGATCTATAAACAATGCAGGTTCCCTAAATCAAATAATCCACTTCAGGAGACTACAAACTTTGACAGACACTTCCCATATGCATATTTTAGATCAATGTTATTACTGCACAGAGATTGCCTATTATACACATATCCAAGCTGTACACTTATTTCATCTCTTATCTACTAAAGTGAATTATCCTGGTCTTCTTCTGTTTGAATAGGTAGCCACCTGTTGTCAACAGTATAATGCAAGTGAGAACACCAGAAAATTGAGTTTTTACATGAAAGGATTATTTAACCCCTCTCTTGGGGCCTGAACCTGCAAGGTGCTGAACCCCTTCAGCGCATATTTAAGTCACATTTGGTTGATTTCAAAGGGCCAAACTCAGAAGCGATGTATAGGAAATTTTAAATGGAGCTATCCTAACAGTGACTCTCATTCACGTAAAGTCTCTTACCTATTAAGAGGAGGGGTGTAAGTGGGCCTAAATTACTGTTAGTTATTCTCCCACCACCCTACATATCACTTATGAATTTGATCCAAAAGAATCGTAGCCTCAGAGAAATGTAGGGCTGAACGGGACCTCAAGAGATCATCTAGTCCAGCTCACAGCACTGATGCAGGACCAAGTCAACCTAGACCATCTCTGACAGGTGTCGGTCTAACCTGTTCTTAAAACCTTCCAGGGATGGGGATTCCACATCGTCCCTTGAAAACTTATTCCAATCCCTTAGTTAGAATTTTTTTCCTAATATCTAGGGTGACCAGACAGCAAGTGTGAAAAATCAGGACGGGGGGTAATAGGAGCCTATATAAGAAAAAGACCCAAAAATCGGGACTGTTCCTATAAAATTGGGACATCTGGTCACCCTACTAATATCTAACCTAAAATCACCCTTGCTGCAGATTAAGCCAATTACTTCTTGACTGACCTTCAGTGGCCATGGAGAACAATTGATCACCATCCTTCTTTATAACAGTCCTCAACCCATTTGAAGACTGTTATTGCTTCCCTCTGCAGTCTTCTTTTCTCAAGTGGTTTTTTTTAACCTTTCTATATGTCAGGTTTTCTGAATCTTATCCTTTTCGTTGCACTCCTCTGGACTCTCTCCGATTTATCCATATCTTTCTTAAAATGTGATGCCCCAAAATGGACACTGTACTGCAGCGGAGGCCTCACTAGTGCCAGATAGAGATAGACAATTATCTCCCAAGTCTTACATAAGACACTTCTGTTAATACACCCCAGAATCATATTACCTCTTTTAGCACCTGCCTCACACTGACTCATATTCAATTAGTGGTCCACTATAAACTCCTGCCCCCAGTTTTCAGCTGTACTACCACCTAGCCAGTTATTCCCCATTTCGTAGTTGTGCATTTGATTTTTCCTTAAGTACAGTAGTTTGCACTTGCCTTTATTGATTTTCATCCTGTTGCTTTCAGACCAATTCTCTAATTCTAATCCTATCCTCCAGATTGTTTGCAACCCCTCCCAGTTGGTGTCATCCTGAAATTTTAGAAGCACACTCTCCACTCCATTATCCAAATTATTAATGAAAATATTGACTAGTATTGGACCCAGCACTGACCCCTGTGGGAGCTCACTAGATACATCCCCCAGTTTGACAGCAAACCATTTATAACTACTCTGAGTATGGTCTTTCAATTAGTTTTGTACCCACCTTATAATAATTTCATCTAAACGTTTCCCTAGTTTACTTACGAGAATGTTGTGTGGTATTGAGTCAAAAGTCTTCCTAAAAATCAAGAATGAGGTGCCCAATCTCTATCTGGAAGCACATTGCATCTGGCTAAGGAAGTAAGATATTAATATTGTACCAAGCTGTTCAATAACTAATTCCGGTTTCCACTGTGTTGGTATTCGACACAGAGTAATAGCTTTTCATTTGTTTTCCTACAGTGTTAAGAACACCATTGCAACACTGTTTATAAAATCAGTGGAAAATAGTTACACAGCATGGTTTCGGTATCTGAGATATTTGAATAATGTCTTCCATGAGACAGCATGTAGCAATCACAAGTTTTGCAGAGAATGGAAGGTGAGAAATAAAATTCACAATACATTGAAATACCTCCAATCCTACTCCTATCCACAGATACAACCCCTTATCCATCATTCTGACATTAGTATAAATTCTCCTCTCAAGAGCCCAAGCGCCATCCTCAGATACACCAATGGGGTGGCACAAGTATACTCTAGGGCAGAATTTGCTCCAGAGACTGAAGAATTCTAGAATAACAGCTGCACCTGAGTAAAAGGGGCATGCTGCTGCTGCTGTCAGCTTTGCTGCAGTTGTGCCCTCTGTCCCTGCCATCCTGTCCAAAGGAGAAGTCCTAAAGACAGTTCGGGACAGTGGTGCTACAAACTTTATGGAAGGGAAATATGGTCTTCATTGAGAAATGTCAAGAAGGCAACATGTTCAAGAGGCTGAGATTGGGAGGAAGAGCAGAAACAATGGGAGAGAATACCCTTCTCTGATTGTTAGTGTGATGACTGGTGCTTGATGGAAGCATTGTCTAGTGATTAGGGGGTCAGTTTCTCTTTAATGCGGGGGGGAGGGGTGTTAGTAGAGGAGCCTGGGCCCTCTCACTCCAGCAGGCTCCAGCCCAGGGCCTTGCGAGGGTTACTGAAGTCCACATGCCCAAGAGTGCCTTATAGCTGCACTCCCTGGGCCACTTCACACCCCCCACTCTATAGTCCAAGCTTTGCAGTGTGTAGTCAAAGTTACTGAAGAAAAGGTATTAACTGCACCGTTAGTCTTTCCGGGCCTACCAGGTATGCACCTCTTCCCAAAGGGGATAGCACGGTGTCCCTTCTCAGGACCCGGAGCGTCCAAGGGAGGTCCTTGTCCTGGCCTTGTCAGCCCTCTTTGAGCTGTCTGGCTTCCTTTTAAGCTCCAGCTCCACCCAGAGCATGCTGTGTATGTGCGGCTGGGTGGGGTTGTCTGTGCTCAGAGTTGCTCTTTAACCCTTTCAGTCCTAGTGTGGGGTTTATACACCCTGTCACAGTTAGTATGAATTTTCTTCACTATCACTAGACTCAACTCCAAATATCAACAACCTTCAGTACCAATCCTGACTCAGGGTGAACACTACACAGTTCAATTTTGATCCAGCCCAAACAATGAAGTGCTTTACATATCTGCACTAAACAGATACTGGCCGGCATATATCACGCACACTAATTAGAGCTGACTGAAAAACAGAAAAGTTCCAATAGTAGGACACTTTTTTTTGCCTTGAATTGGGACATACAAGGAGAATTACAACAACTTTTCTTAGAACAAAATGTTGAGAAAAATTGTGGATTTGGAAGATATTTTGTTTTGACATTTTGGATCAAAACAAAATGTCTTGACATTCCTGAAATGAAACCTTTTAGGTTAGAACATTAAACTTTGTATCTGCCTGAGCCACCACAGTGCTTAATGGGAGCTGTTGTTTCAAATCCCTCATTACTATGTTCTCCTCTAGGAGATGTTCTCCCATACCAGACTACCTTTCCCATGATGCATTGCACTGCCTTTGCAGCCAAGTTTCTGTGGTGCTTCATGAGGATTTGTAGACCACAAATAACAAAAGAAAAAAGGCACCATATTCCTTAACTCATCTGCATACTATATTTGTTCTTCTCTAATGGTCCGGTGATGTGTTCTGCACCTTCTCCTACCACACCATGCTGGCTCGACAATATGTTCTGTGCTTCCCTCAAATCCTCTGTAGCGTCTTCCTCAGGTGTTTCTTGGCTCTATTGAAGCCTCCCTGATGACCCAGTCATGTATTCAGGTCCTCTTAACCAGTCCATTTATAGCATGCATCTCTTTCAGATCATCAGTTCTACCCTTTCTGCTTAGAAAACATTGGATAAGAGGAAAATGAACATTTGACTGATGATTTATTTTTAGCCAATATGCAGTAATAGTGGTGGTATAGGATTGAAAAACTTAAGTGTATGAAATCTAAGCAATAGTCTAATAACTGTTGCCGCTAATTAATTGCTACTTTTGGCTGCTGCTATTTTTACCATGTTTTTTTTGTGCTTTAGTTGTTCTGATAACTCCTTTTGTTTCATGAGAGTTACTGAACCTTACTGGATTTTATTGGAAGAGGAAGAAGTGGTAAATATATGGGCAGTAACATGTCCCTTATACGCTAATAAATCTTTTGCTAATTTGACAGATTAGCAATATTTGAAAAAAATATTTGTACCCATTGATTTGTTCATATCTAAACCTCATGTAAGGGCCTGGCCTTATCTTAGTGTCAGCCCTCTGATGGGCTGGTTTGTTGCTGTTGATCCAGATATTGCCATATAGTGATAGGGGATGGATGTTGCTACCAATTTTGTTGCACTTTAATCTTTGGCAGTTGCCAAGACTGCCAAACCAGCTGTTCTTTTCAGACAGGGATTGGTGGCTGGTGCTATTTCAGTTCTCACTAACACCAAATACACACTTAAAGAGGGATGGCTGACTTGGTTAGATTTGTTTATATAATACAGCACCCAGGGCGGTTGCCTAGGGTGCCAAGATTTGGGGGACGGTGGGCAGGGAGCCACAGGGAAGCCACTGCGAGCCACCCCCCCGCTCAGCGCCTGAGCAGGGAGCCGCGGGGAAGCCACTGCGAGCCACCCCCCCGCTCAGCGCCTGAACAGGGAGCCGCGGGGGAGCCGCACTGCTGCCCCCCCCCCACTCAGCGCCTGAGCGGGGAGCCACGGGGGAGCCGCCGCGAGCTGCCCCGGGCTCCCCGCTCAGCTTCCATGGCCGGCGGGTCACGGGTGGTGGGAGGCTACCTGGCTGGTGTGGGGGGAGCATTGCGGGGGGGGGGGGGGGGGGAGGCTGAGCTCCCATGGCTGGGGGGAGTTGGCGGGGGGGGGGGGGAGGCATTGTGGGCAGGGGGAAGGCTGAGCTCCCGTGGGTGGGGGAGATGGCTGGCGGGGAGCAGCATTGTGGGGGCGGGGGGGTGTGGCGCAGGGCTGGTGCAAGGAAGTTTCGCCTAGGGCACGAAACTTCCTTGCACCAGCCCTGACAGCACCGTGGCATGCAGCGCTCTTGCTGGACCAAAACACAACTAAACAACGTGTAAAAAATAAATCTGACAGCCATGATATTTTCTAACTGTCGTTCACATGAAGCCTAATAAATCATTATGCAGAGTTTGTTGTATAATAACTTCTATTTCTCAAACTAGCTGATCTGGAGCACTGCTAAATTAAGCAGGCTGAATTCCAATATGCTCTTTAGAGCAACAAATAAAGGGCATCCAGAAGGAAAAGGACCATGCACAGGCAGATGATGAATTATCAAGTAAAGGAGTCTCATCTCCATGTTTTTCAGCTATAGTAATTCTGAGCTTTAAAAAAAAAAAAAAAAAAAAAAAAAAAAAAAGTTATTTTATGGTCATTTGGGGCCTGATCCTCAGAGGTGACAAGCACCTCAATGCAACTACCATTAAAGACAGTGGGAAATTGGAGCTTCTCAGCATGCCTTAGAAGCAGGCCCTATATTAAAGGTGTCCAGAAACTAATAGGATGAGTACATGATGTCCACTTCTCTAGTAATTCTACCACCTTTATATGAAGGATAGTGGCTAGAGATGCCTCATCCACAATATTCAATTCATTGTAAAGAGAAGTAAATGCAGGGGGAGAGAAAACCTCCGGCTTCCTGTTGCTGGGAGATTACTCCTATGCTTTTTTCATTCTCTCTTCTGATTCCTAAAGACAAATTTGAAAGGCATACTCCATGTGAAAGAGGAAAAGAAAATGAGATGTAAACCCATAAGCAGCCACATGGTTTTACAACGAGACATATTTTTCCAGCTATGTAGTATTGGTTTTGGGCATGATTAAATGCATACCGTTCACTCTAAGGGCTAATGTAGAATCCAAGGGAGTGCAACTCCCTCTCCTCTGCTAAAAGAAAGGGTGGGTTCTCAGGGTTCCCAGAAAATTGGAAAAACAAAGTTTATGGGGGAAATGGGAGAAGGAGATGGGGGAAAGAGAGAGATAGAGACAAAATGGAAAAGGAGCATACTTGGTTGTAAAAAGGAGAGCAAAAAATCTAGAAAATATCCAGAAATGACAGTGGCAGTTGAGCACTTCAAGATTTAAGTTGACTATCACAAACTGAAGTGATTCCAAAATATCACTGATTCATATTTAACATCAATTGTTTTTTCTAGAGCTGTTGAAAGTAGTTTTCTGTCAACTTCAATATGTTACATGCATGTCAAAGTCACCTGACTCTTCTCTGGGCAGGTCTACACTGTAGTGGGGATCAAGGCTCTGAGATCAATTCACCTGCAGTCGATTTAGCGGGTCTAGTAAAGACCTTCCAAATCAACTGCAGATCTCTCTCCAGTCGACTCCTGTACTCTACCCCCGACAAGAAGAGTAAGGTAAGTCAATGGGAGATTTTCTCCCATCGACCCCCCCCCGGCAGTGTAGACCCTGCAGTAACTCGACCTAAGATAGGTCGACTCCAGCTACATTGTTCATGTAGCTGGAGTTGCGTAGCATAGGTTGACTTACTGCGGTAGTGTAGACATAGCCTTTGTCTCCTTACGGTTCAACAACTGCTTGCTGTAGTGCACCAGGAATGCCTGCCTAGGGCATAAGAGCTGCATACAAAGAAAAGCATGTCTTCCTCTCCTCTTTTGAAGTCATCCACATGCCCCAAATAGCTATTTGCTTCTTGCTAGTTGAGTAAACAATAAAGATGTATGCAATCGTGTTTGCCATTTCTTTCCCATCTCTAGCACCCTTTTCCCAAAATATACCAAATGACTTTAGTTAAGGTGGTGGAACAAAGAGAAAGATCTATCCAAGACACGGTTTTTTGGTTTATCTCATCTCTGGTTTCGTTTTATCTCCACTCTTTCTTGTATCCCTGCTTGTCTCCTTCACTCTAATAAATTGTGTTAAACACAAGTGGAATAATGCTTCCTTTTAACCCAGCGAGTTATTTTATGCAGCTAGTGAGCATCCCATGTAATAAATTTTAATAAATCAAGCATCCCAAAACATTTTCCCCTTGGGTTCCCCAAAGGGTTTCGGACTGTAGTTTATTTCTACCATCATTATTATACATACCATGAAAGAAAGAAAAAAAGTGTGATGACACACATGCAGTATGTGGTGTGCAGTGTATGTGATGCACACCACATATTGTGCACACCACTGATTAAGCGGTCTTCTAAATGTCAACTGCATGTGATTTTGGGTAGTAACTGAAAGCTGTGGACACTTCACACTTAAGGCTAGAAAAAAAAAATCTTTGTTGAGCTGCAATGGGTCAATAGCTGGTAGCAATATTCACGGAAGCCTGGTTTTGCAATTCTCCTTAGTATACCTGATATTATTCTGAAATACTGTATGTTCACAGTTAAATCTAATACTAAAAGGGGAAAAAACACCACCTCTCTCTTCCAATTACTTACAAAACTTTGGGAGTCAAACAGTCAGAATTTATGTTCTATAGGTTGGGAATCATCTCTGTGGCTGCATTTTCAGAATATGCACCTTTTAAAGTTTCTTATCTCACATGTCATGTTAGTTTTGCCAGTCATGTCATGTTACATTACACAACATAACATGATGTGGCTGATGCAACCTGATGTGATGTGTCACAACACAAAGAAGTCTGAAAAGGTATTTTCGGTAGAAGTGCTCTCAAAATCTTGATTAAAGATGGCACAGACTGCAGGAAGAAAGGGATGGGATTCTTTTTCAGAGTTTATACCTGAAAAAGAGCCAATAATTAATGTTATGTATTCACAGCTCTGATCAGGACGTGGCTCATTAGGTCAAAAGGTTTGTTGGCAATTATGATTAAAAGCAGGCACCTCATAACTGTCTAGCTTACAATACATTTCAGAAGGTGCTGAACAACGGAGACAGAAAAGCACAGGGCAAACAAGACAGATGTTGTACTGATCGCTCTGATCCAGGAACCATAGGGCTGCCCATATTACACCTTAGCATACAGAGGTGCCTAAACATACTGAACATTTGAAAAAATGAATAGGTCACATATCAATTACTGCCTCAAGACAAGTATTTGGAAAACAAATTTTCAAGAAATAAATGTAAAGTACCTTAGGAAAGTGAAACAGGGAATGCTGCTGCAGTCTCAGTGAGATTAGGCTCCACTTCAAAGCTTCACAATTGAAAGATACGTGAAATATTCAAAGGGGTAAAATTGGCTTCGGCAAAATTGTTCAGTCAGGATGTATAAGGAAGCAAAATGTACTATTATGTCCCTAACTTCTTCCCATCAAGGATTTCCCTTGAGTGTCCGTTTACTTAGTTTTGCAGGTAACATTTGTGAAATTGTTGGACCTTTCACATCCCTAGAGATAATTTACTAGTGTACGTTCAATGATATTCCCGTCACATTTCTAAAGTAGAGGAGTCACATTACAAAAGCTACCCAGGAACTCCAGATGAATCTCAAAGATCTCACTCACTGCTGTCTTACTGAAGAGACAAAACGTCTTACTAGACAAACAATGATAATTTTTTCCTGCCTTGTTTTTGTATCAATAATGGATTCATTATTCCCGCCTCACGTAGAGTAAGGCAATTGAAAGGGGATTTCTGACAGAATGAAAGAATGGAATAGAACGAACACCATAAAATGTCCAAAATAGTACCTAAGGTCAGCAGTTAGTATCACTGCCCACGGGCTGCAAGCCTGAGCAGAGCCATCATGTCACTCTCATATTTAGATTAAATTATGGGGTAAAGTGGAATTTTAATCTGTATTTAGAAATGATTCCACATACTGTAGACTAATGACACTTCAATACTTGGCAAAGGATCTTTTTACTACAGGCCAGGGAGCTAGCATGGGACTAAAACATTCAGTAGTGCAGTGTGACAATATAACAAGTGCCTGTATGAGTGACAATACGGGAAATTAGAAGTACGAGCACAAGTGTTCTGTGGGAGGGTCACAGTCAGATAAAAGATGCATTTCTTAGTCCAGTTGACAAAATAGCCAGGATACCAAGAGTCAGAGCAAACGTGATAGTACTCCAAAGGTCACTAACCCCAATAAAATTAAACCATGACTTTGAGTGTAGAAAGATTTAGTTTTCTCTAATGAATGTTCAATAGAAGAATGGGATGTGGGGAATCTGAGATCAATAACTGTATTTTATAATATAGAAGCTGGAGAGAGAATTTGCATTTGAGAGGATAACAATCCCTTTAAGTATATGAGTATCTTGCCCCGGGGGATGGTCCCTAAAAAGGGTTTTAATGGAGTTTACACTTTTACACCGCCTACTCTATCCATGGAGGGAGTCTACTAACGATTGTTTGGACCCTTTGAAGTGGTTAGTGTCTTATGCCTCACAAGTTTAGATAAATTAGATAATTAGGGATTGCGGGGAAAGCTTGCTAATGACTGAAGCAGCTATTGAACCAGCTATTTATTACCCTTACATCCAGCTCAGATTCACCTGCTTGTTTTTAAATCTGAAATTAAGTGTATGTGGATCATTGTACGCCAATGGGCATTTTGGTTTCGCTGTGCGGTTTGCAGTTTTCATGCATAGGAAGAATGATTAATACCAAATCTAGAGGTTCAGGAGGTACTGGGTACAATGCCAAATAGAGATTGTAACTCATTAAAACTGTGTCTCCAGGCAGATGTGGGTATGTTTTCTAGCCAAACACAAGAGCACTTGAAAGAGGCAAGGAGGCATATTGACACGTAAAATTATAAGCTGTAAAGGCTAGAGAGCATCCTGTGCTAAATCAATTCTTCTTTGGACAGTGCAGAATCTCTCTCTCTCTCTTTCATACCTTGCAGGCTACTGCCTTCTACAAGAGTTCCTTCTATTGACCGGAGGGAAGCAGCTCCTTTAGGTCACAAGGCAGAGGGCTGGGTTTTGAGTGGAGAGCCAGGATTTTTTTTATTTTTTTTTGCTTCCATGGGCAGCATATATGAAGTTTGGAGACAACTGTAATAACTATCTATGCAGCCTTCCACCTTGTTAGCCACAGAGAGGTAGTAAGCTATAAAGGGCTTAGGAAGTAAAATCTCCCTTTTTTCAAAATAGGATCTCCCATGTTATATATCATGACTGGCCAAGAAAATGGCTGATATGCCCCCAAACCTTATCAGAAAGACACAAATTCATCACAAGAGATGCATTTAAGAGCAGGAAGGAATTAGTGGACAGATGAGGAACATGAGCGCCGTTAAACGTGGAGGTGGTAAATAATTTTTTTGGATCAAAAATATTGATTCATCAAAACAAACTGTTCTTGGGAAATTGTCTCATTTGTCAAAATGTTGACAAGTTTTCAAAAAAATTCAAGCTAGTTACTTAATGAAGAAATCCATTTTTTGTTTTGAAGCAACTTTGTTTTGAAATGCAAGTTAATTTATAGCACAAAAATGGTCATGATATCAACAAAATATTTTGCTTTACCCCATAATCAAAAGGTTTTCCTGGATTTTCAACTCATAAAAATTTGAGATTTCAACTTTGTCATGATTTGGGATGGGAAAATACAAACAAACAAAATCTAAAAATGTTCACAGGACAAAATCACCATATCCTGCCCAGCTCTAGTTAAATAATTTACATGGAGAGGCCCTTTGAAACAGCTGGTGTTGAGACCTATTGCTTGATTTTGAGGAAAGTACTGCTGGTGCAGGAGGGTTCTTGCTGGCCGTTGCCTGTTACTAGAAGAACTCAATGCGGTGAGGAACTCTGGGGTGGCTAAGCTTATTTAGTAAAACAGTTGCTCTTTGACAATATCAGATAAACCTCTTTTTAATTGCAGTGTCAAATGTTTGCTGGCAACCTGAAAATGGGTGGGAAAGGGTGTGGGGGAGTCATGGCCAGGAGCTTAGATGGATACTTATTAAGACCAACCTGTATGACTAAGCACTGCTATGAGAATAGGAACTGTATGTAAAGACACTCTCTATTAAGGTCACTTTATGGTGGAAGAAGCCTAGAATCCAGTAAGAGGAGTGATAGCATAGAGATCTGAGCAGGTTCTTAAAGATGATGCAAGGTATGACGACACAAATAAGGAGTGAGCAGTATATTGAGAAGTTGGCTATTCTTTCCTGCTCTAAGGCTAGTACAATTGCACAAGTACAATTGTCAGACAAGAATGCCAGCAGTAAGGTTTTGGCACCATGTCAGGTTTTCTATTGTTTGACTATGTGTATATAACCTGTCCTTCCCTAGGGACTGCTCTTTGATGTAGTGGAATGGCTTGTGTGTTCCAATGACTATGAGAGCTATGGAAGGTCCACCAAACCAGTCACAGGGCAGGGACTAGATCTGTTGGAAGTCTTCCAAATTAGCTACTTTTAAAAATTTGAGTCCAGATTTTGGTTCTATTCAGCATGAGTGCGGATATCCGAATACAGCTCTTGATTCTTATAAAGATAAAAATATGATATCCATTTGGTAACTGGCCTCATCATGAGCAGTATCAGCATTCGGGGTTCAGAACCTGAATAGGCTGATTAATAGAGTCTAAGGTCAGAACGGATCATTGACCTCCTGGATAGTACAGGCCATAGAACTTCCTTGAAATAAATTTCTACTTGAGGCCCTGGGGTTCTCAAGCTTCATTGCACTGTGACGCTCTTCTGACAACAAAAACTACTACATGACCCAGGAGGGGGGACAAAGCCCAAGACCCACTGCCCCACGTGGGGAAGCCAAAGCCAGAGACCTGCCGCCCTGGGCCAAAGCCCTTAGGGCAGGAATTCGCAACATTTGGCCCACCAGGTTCTCTGCTCCAAGCCAATGGGGGCTGCGAGAAGCAGCAGCCAGCACAACCCTCGACCTGTGCCACTTCCCGCAGCCCCCATTGGCCTGGAGCGGCAAACCGCGGCCAGTGGGAGCCGCGATCGGCCGAACCTGCGGACGCGACAGGCAAACAAACTGGCCCAGCCCACCATGGGGCTTACCCTGGCGGGTCGCGGGCTAAACGCTGCCAATCCCTGCCTTAAGCTTTAACCCCGGGAGGCGGGGCTCGGGCTTCAGCTTCAGCCCTGGGCCATAGCAAGTCTAACGCCAGCCCTGGCAAGCCCATTAAAACAGGGTCGCGACCCACTCTGGGGTCCTCAACCACTATCTGAGAACTGCTGAGCAGACCTTTTATAAAAGCATCCTATCTTTACTTTAAAATTGCCAGTGATAGAGATTCCACCACAATCCTTCAAAAATTGTTCCAATGATTAGTTACCCTCTCTGCCTTATTTCCAATCTTAATTTGTCTAGCTTCGACTTCCAAGCATTTGATCTTGTTACACCTTTGTCTGCTACATTTAACCCACAGACCTAATCTACCATAACATTTGAGAGAGAGTTAAGTTTGCTACACACACTAGACACAAAACCAAGGATATTAGAAGTTAAACCACTTACTTACTCCCTTCAACCTACCTTTGAAGGCACACATTTACCAAACTCTCCTCCCAATGCAATTAAAGATGTTTGCTAAGACAGCTGTGCTAGGAGGGTGTAACAGAAGGCTGGTATCCCTGGAGAGCAGAGTTTAGGCTACAGTGTGCAATAAAGTGGTAAAGAGTTTGGATGAGATGGTATACACAGTTAGGTGTCTTAACTTCTCTTTACTTTGTATCAGGTATGTTTTGTGTAGCTACCTTAAGTGTTTTACAGTGAAGTTCATGTGTTCAGTTCCTCTGGGTTATTTTGGTGTGTGTGTGTGTGTGTGTGTGTGTGTGTGTGTGTGTGTGTACACACACGTTAGTTATGACAAAAACCGCTAAAAGTGACCCTCAATCCTATTTTATTATTTTTGTGTGTATATGTATTTTAGACTCAAATTCACCAATATGTAGATTTTTTCTTAAATAAAAGAAAAAATTCTATGGGTATCTTTTTAAATCTGACCTCCGTGACAAATTTCAACCATGGCACAATTTCAAGTAGCACTTATTAAACATTAATGAAAATGAAACTACACATAGCATTCAAAGGACATACAAATTGTGATCATTTGGGGGCTATAATCCATAGAATTTATGAATTCTGATTTATATTGTTATTGATATTGATATTGTATTGTTTGTCATGAGTGCATATGTGTATGTGGATCCACCACTGCTGACAGGTTCTGTAGCAGACAAAGATACAATGGGAATTACTTAAGGTTAACTTGGTACTTAAACCTCACAAAAGGTTATGTTAAAAAGGCAGTTCAAGCCTTGGAAATCTAATTTAGCTGAAGGGGAGTGGGAGAGGCAGGAGCAGTGGAAAGTTAACCAAAAGACAGAACAAAGGAAGCCAGGTAGGTTTAAATAATAAGACACACAGGAACAGGGAAGACAGACAGGAAGATGAAGCATGGAGCAGGAGACAGCAAGGTCAAAGATGCTGAATAAGAGGATCCACGAGGGAGAGAGACCAGCTAACATTGCAACAGCCTGTATGGGGAGCGGAGACTCTGCCTACTTGCCTTCCAGGGCCCAGATGGTGCCCCAAGGACACAAAAGGGAAGGATGAGCTAGAAAGTATGGGACATTTGCAGATTCAGATGTTTATTGTTTTGTATGATCTGTACTCTCATGTGGTTTACATGATTAAGTATAAAACAGCAATAAGGTCTCTGAACATTCTAAGGGTATGTCTACACTACGGTACTAGTTCGATTTCTGTGAAACCGAACTTGTGAACCCGATATTTCCATGTCGATTGTTCGAATCCACACCAGGGATGTTTATTCGAATGTCCGAGTCCACAGTAGGGGGGCAAGCGTCGACATTGCAAGCGGTGCACTGTGGGTAGCTATCCCACAGTTCCCGCAGTCCCGCCTGCCCACTGGAATTCTGGGTGTAGCCCCCAGTGCCTTGTGGGAACGAAATTGTGTCAAGGGTCGGTATACGTACATTTCGTCACTCGACCCACACTTCCGCCTTCCCTACGTGAAAGCGCCGGCGGGGAATGAATTCGCGCCCTTTTCCTGTGGCTGATAGCTCGGACGCCACTGGACAGTGAGCATGGAGCCCTCCGCGATTATCGCAGATGTTCTGTCCGTAGCCAACAACTCGCGCCTTATAGCGCACCTTTTCCAGACTCTGTTGCAGAGAAATCGGGAGAGGAGACAACGTAATCTCCAGGAGTACTTAAACTTTGAAAGGGGCATTGATCTCTTGCAAAGCGCTGGACCCCGGACCCTAGAGATCATGGTGGCAATGGGTCATGTTGATCCCGTGGAACGGCGATGCTGGGCAAGGGAAACAAGCACTGACTGGTGGGACCGCATAGTGATGCAGGTATGGGATGAGTCCCAGTGGCTGCGAAACTTTCGGATGCGTAAGTGCACTTTTATGGAACTTTGTGAGTTGCTGTCCCCTGCCCTGAAGCGCCAGGACACCCGGATGCGAGCTGCCCTCACTATCCAGAAGCGAGTGGCCATAGCCCTGTGGAAGCTTGCAACCCCTGACAGCTACCGGTCAGTAGCGAACCAATTTGGAGTGGGCAAGTCTACCGTGGGGGTTGCTGTGATGCAGGTAGCCCGTGCAATCGTTGACCTGCTGCTCCACAAAGTAGTGACCCTGGGAGACGTGCAGGCGATCATAGATGGCTTCGCTGCAATGGGATTCCCAAACTGCGGTGGGGCCATAGATGGGACACACATCCCTATCCTGGGACCGGAGCACCAGGGCGGCCAGTATATTAACCGGAAGGGCTATTTTTCTATGGTTCTGCAAGCACTAGTGGACCACAAAGGACGTTTTACAAACATCAATGTTGGGTGGCCAGGCAAGGTTCATGATGCTCGTGTTTTCAAGAACTCTGGTCTGTTTAGACGCCTGCAACAGGGGGTTTATTTCCCCGATCACAAAATCACTGTTGGGGAGGTGGAGATGCCAACAGTGATCCTGGGGGACCCTGCCTACCCGCTAATGCCATGGCTCATGAAGCCATACACGGGAGCCCTGGACACTGAAAAGGAACTCTTTAATTACCGCCTGAGCAAGTGCAGAATGGTGGTGGAGTGTGCCTTTGGCCGTCTCAAGGCAAGATGGCGAAGCTTACTTACTCGCTCCGACCTCAGCCCTAAAAATATCCCCATTGTGATTGCGGCGTGCTGTGTGCTCCACAATCTGTGTGAGATCAAGGGGGAGACATTTATGCAGGGCTGGGAGGTTGAGGCAAATCGACTAGCAGCAGATTACGCTCAGCCAGACACCAGAGCCATTCGGAGATCACAGCGGGAGGCGGTCCGCATCCGTGAAGCTTTGAAAGCTCGCTTCCAGACAGAGCGGGTTAACCATTGACTGCTACACTTCCGTAAACAGATACTGGACCTACCCCTGTCCCTTTACACATGTCCCGTTGCCCATCCTCCCATTACCAACCGCCTTCCCCCTCCTTGGATCAACACTGTAAAGTCACAGTAAAGGAAAGATTTTTTTGTTTGAACGTGTTCCTGTACTTCTTCTTGGGTAATGATTATCACCGTGTAGGCATACGGCGGTTGGGGGGAGGTTTGGTTGGGGGACACTTCCCTTCAAAGGGGAAGCTGTTGATCCTGCCCAAAGCGCAGTGCCAAGAGGTGTTCCGCTTGCTTAAAGGGACCATCAACCTCTTCTAATCCCATGTGTGTGTGGTGGTGTCTATGTGCCTTGTACGTATTGAGTATCGCCAACGGATCACACAGTGCATTGATCTATCCAGCAGGCTACTGTCAGCCGCAAAAGATCAGCGACCACCCTCCCCAAACATACAGTGCACCACCCAACCCCCAACCCCACATTTAGAACGTAGAAACCAGCACAACGAAGGAAAGGTGTGCTTAATGCATGCAATGTGTACTGTGCTTGTCACTTCAGCAGTTAACCTGTCTGCACCCTCGTTTGTGCTCCCATTCTCTGCACTTAAAAACCATGTTAACCACTACCCAGAGATACAAACTGTCCCGTTTAAAACACTCAGGGAAACATTGGTGAACCAAAAAACAAGATTTATTCAACAAAACAGTAACTTCACATGGAACCTGGGAAGGGAGGTGCTCAGGGGTGCTGCTGGATGGAGAGGAGGGAAAAGTCTATGGTTTTGGGAATGACAGCCTTCTGCTGTTGCAGCGGTCTGCAGGGGTGGATTGAGTATTTCCACGCACCCTGGATCCCCTTGTCCTAGTGACTTTTGGGGAGGAAGCCACTGGACTTGGTGGCGGGGGAGGGCGGCTTGAAAGAACATACAGAGGCGCTCTTTCCTCATGTCTCCTGTCCTGGAGAATATCCACTAGGCGCCGGAGCGTGTCTGTTTGCTCCCTCATGATTCCCAGCATTGTTTGGGTCGCCTGCTGATCCTCCTGCCGCCACCTGTCCTCGCGCGCTTCAGCCCTCTGCTCCCGTTCCCTGGCTGCTCGCTCGTACCGTGCGAAGTCCTCTCTGCGCTGTGCCGCCTCCCTCTGTGACAGCATCACTAATTCCGAGAACATGTCGTCCCTGGTTCTCTTTTTGCGCCGCCTTATCTGGACTAGGCCATGGGTGGGAGAAGCACGGGTTGGGTGGGAGACACTCACAGCTGTGGGATAAATGAAAGGGAGTGAATTCCTCAGACAGATACTTTTTCAAGAACAATGACCATACTCTTTCACCATGAATAGGACCAAAGACAGTGCCTATCACATGTACACGTACTACAAGGTCAAATAATATGCCTTAAGGCTGAGTGAGTGTCTAGGGTCCCGGTATACGGATCCCAGAGGCCTTTCCGTACACAGAAAATCACCTCTCTGAAAACCATGGTAAGCTGCTTACTTACGACTGCTGTGAGATTGCTTCACAGCACTGCTCTACTCCCATGTCTCCCTCAGTGTTCCTGGCGGCGGTCAGTAGCTGCTGCTGGCCAAACCGGTAATCTACGGCGGCTGTCCTAAACCCCCCCCCCCCCTCAGCGTGGCCGCTCCAGGGAACCAAAAATTCCCGCGAACCGCTCAGCGTGAGCGGCTCGCCTAACCTTCCCCCCCCTCAGCGTGGCCGCTCCAGGGACCCAAAAATGCCCGCGAACCGCTCTGCGTGAACGGCTCACCTACCCTTCCCCCCCCTCAGCGTGGCCGCTGCAGGGAACCAAAAATGCCCGCGAACCGCTCTGCGTGAACGGCTCGCCTACCCTTCCCCCCCCTCCGCGTGGCTGCTCTAGGGAATCAAAAATGCCCGCGGACCGCTCAGCATGAACGGCTCGCCTATCCTATCCCCGGTTTAGCGTTGCCGGTCACCGGGACTGTCACTTCCCGCGCACCGATATGCACTACTGGTTTTGCTCCCGAGCCCCTACCACCACGCGGTAACGTAAACTGCCGGGTGTCTGTCTGTAAGGGGAAAAGGAAGCATGCAGTATACTAATTATACTACTCATTCGAACCAGGACCCCATGACTGATATCACTCTGATGAGGATTACGGAGACAGAGAAAATCTGCATGCTGAGTCAATGCAAGCAAACCCCGGGGCCGTATGCTGCCATGCTATGCAAGGCAATGATACCAGAGTACCTGCTGCTCGCATGGCGCGGGAAAGTATCCTACCATGGAGGAGACAATAAGGCAGCTCTCCCAGTGAACGTGCTAGACAAGCTATCGCTGTACCTTCAAGACAGCTTCTCTGAGATCTCTGCTGGTGATTATACCTCTATCCCCATACATATTGACAGACTTTTCGAATAGTTGCACGGGAAAGCGACTCCAAGGTGAAGCGCATAAGGCCAATGAAGCCACAGTTACAGAGCGCTAACACACCATAACTATTGTATTGAAAATAAATGTCTAAAACACTGACCTGATGATCCCTCTCCTGATTCCTGGTCAGGAATGCTGCCTTGGGAGTGTTCGAAGGGCAGCGCAGTCAGGGTCAGGAATAGTTCCTGGCTGTCGGGGAAATCTCCAGGGTGACCGCTTTCGATTGCCTCGTCCCCCTGCCCTCCTTCCTCTTCTTCGCCGTCAGCGAAAACCTCCTCCGATGTGTCCGTAGAATGGACCCCGTCATCGGTGTCCACGGACACTGGTGGGGTAGTTGTTGCCGCACCACCGAGCATGGCGTGCAGTGCCTCGTAAAATCGGCAAGTCTGAGGCGCTGAGCCGGAGCGTCCGTTGGACTCTTTGGTCTTTTGGTACGCCTGACGTAGCTCCTTGATTTTGACGCGGCACTGCGTAGCATCCCGGCTGTACCCTCTCTCCGTCATAGCCTGTGAAATCTTCTCGTAAATTTTTGCATTCCGTCTTTTTGAACGGAGCTCGGCTAGGATGGATTCATCGCCCCACACAGCGATGAGATCCAAAACCTCACGATCACTCCATGTTGGAGCTCTCTTTCTATTCACCGATGGCATCGAAACCACCGCTGTAGAGCTCTGCATCATTGCCAGTGCTGCTGAGCTCGCCACTATGTCCAAAGAGGCAATGTGATTCAAAATGGCCACAGAGGAAAAAGTATTCAAATTTTCGCGGGGATTTCTCTGAGTGGCAGGTCAGAGCATCCGAGTACACAATACTGCCCTGAGCGTCCACCGAGTGGTGCACTGTGGGATAGCTCCCGGAGCTATTAGCGTCGAATTCCGTCCACAGTACCTCGCATTCGACATGCCCATTTCGATTTTGGCGCTACTCCCCTCGTCAGGGTGGAGTACCGAAATCGATTCAAGGAGCCCTTAATGTCGAAATAAACTGCTTCCTAGTGTGGACGGGTGAGGGATTAAATCGAGTTAACGCTGATAAATTCGACATAAAGTCCTAGTGTAGACCTGGCCTAAGTATAAGTATGTTGACTATTACTGCATGCCCTTGAGAAACTGCAAACCAGCAACTTCACGTGTTCTGGGTGGAGTTCTGGGAAGGGTGGTGTTTAAGTATTAGGGAGTCTGAAGGGTCAGTGCTGAACCCAGCAGTGCTAGGCAGCTGGACAGCAGGTTCCGACATTCGAAGTGGGGGGTGCCAGATAGAAGGTCTATGTGCTGAGAGTGTGCCTAGGCATCCAGAGATTGGGGTAGTGTCTAGGCTCTGTTTAAGCTCCAGAAGCTTGAAACATCTTGGATCCAGAGCAACAGAGGCTTAGATCACAGCACTCCTAATGGGTGGCTACGAAGGGGGACAAACTAACATGGACATTTCACAGTGAAAGGCCACCTACATTGAGAAAAAGAAATAGAAATTTAGGTGTCATTTTAAGCCTATTTCAGAATGCAGCATCGGCTATGGAGTGAGACAGTATCTCCATAATATTGTGATGCATTGGGGCTATAAATAGAACATAAAAGCTATTAGACTGAATGGAGCCCTCTAACGAGGGAACAAATCCTACTTTACTCATACTTATCACTTTGTACAATGCCTGCCATTTTCACCTGGTCACCATCTCTTGATGATACAACTATAGCTCTCATCCGTAGCTTGAACCAACTCAAATTGGGTATTAGTTTATGGACTGATACATGTCATAGAATCGAAGAGGAAAATGTTCACAGAGCAGAGAGATGCACAAACACCATTTGAACATCCTTTCCCAGCCAGTCTCTTGCTCGCTCCTTCTTTTCCATGGAATGACAAGTTTTCTAATCCTCCCAGCCTTCCTTCTATACCCCCCAATAGTCTTCTGTAGGTTTTTCAGCAATCAATGGCTGCGCCTGTTCCCCCATTTTACATCGCCAGGGAGTCACCGGGCTGCTATAAGAGAAAGTTTATCATTTCCAATCCTTGTCCCCAGAAGTCAGTAGAACTGTGGGTGCTTGGGCCTACTCCTAAATAGTGTTTAAAGTGCATACATTGGAGATGGAACGTATTGCTCACCAGGACTGTCAAAACAGACTTTAGCACCAGAATACTGGGATCTCCAGAGCCAGCACAATATATAGTTGAGGTTTCCACTACTGACTGGGGAATTTATATTCCAAAAAATGACTTTTTAAAAATTATTTTAAAAAATATGCACAATTTACACACACAATTTGCAGATTTACTCACCTCACTCGTGTCACTTTCATATAATGTAAAATGGATTCTTATTTGAAGCAGGTGACTATTCAAGATGCAGAAATATTGAAAAGATTTTAGATCCTGCACAGAACTACTCATTTTGATCTCTTCCTCCCCCTGCCCAGCTGACCTCATTTAGCAGAGTGGAAGTCTGCTTTTCCTGTTCTATTAACACTTCAATAAAATCATCCGTTTATAGTTAACTGAAATAGTATTCACATTTAGACCTGAATATTAATTGACTGATAATGAGATGATAAAGCTGCTTTTCTCTGCAGGTGTACCAATCAATTTCAATGGAACTGAAAAAAAGTGAGTGTTTTTTCTTATTGCATCCGAAATTAAAAAGTGATTTATATTTTCTAATAAAGTGCTTTTCATTGATCTCCTTCAAAAATGTATGGTTTCATTTGCACCCTTTTAAATTATAATAGTTTCCATTTATACAAGAATGATTTTCCAATATATTTTTTGCTCAAATTGATTAGCTTTAATATGGCTTTGTAGGATAAAAACCTTACTGAAGAATTCTTTTTACTTTTAATAAATTTTAAAATATCCAGTCAGCAAAATGATTCATTTCCAACACAATGGTGTCAGAGTAAATTTAAATTTGTTTTCTTAAGCTTTTGCATTTGTACAAATAGTTTTCCATTATTTGCCAACATAGCTGCAGGTTAATGTGTACAAGTGTTTTTTGGCTGCCACCAGTAACAAATTCCAGCTTGGGGCAGCTCATAGAATACTGTTATCTACTGAAATCTTCTGGCAGATATTGGAGTTAGTTGAGCAATTAGATTTCACTTTAATTTTAGTATTATTTTTCATGATTACTTAATTATCATCACTTGGAAGGGAAGCTATATTCTGAATCTGTTCAGAATTAGGAATAGGTGTTGAGAGATCAGGGTACAGGTTGCTCATCTCTATGCCAAAAGACCCCAAGTTTTCTGTCAAGATGAGAAATTGAAGAATCTCCATCTAAGAGATGGATGGTGGTGTTTCGTATGAATTACCTTTTTGAAACAGACCAGATGCTTGTTTTCCTGTCCAGAGGTTAAATTGTTTTATTTTGTTCAGCTATGGATTGTGCTCAGACCAGGGCTCTGAATTTTAGTTCTTTACCACTTATTAGAATCTCGATTCTGCAGTCCCTCAGTGGAGTTTATTATTTGTATCACTGTCGGGCCTGAGAGTCCTAGTGAAGGAAAGGAACCCCATTGTGCAAAAACTCTTTACAAACAACAAAAAGACAGCCCCCGCCCTACAAAGCTTACAATTTAAGTGTAAGAGAAGATGACAACTCTTGCAATTTTATCACAAGTCTTATGATATTTGGTGTTTTTCATAAAGCCCTACCTCCTTTGGTATTGTGATAGGAGAGGGCCAAATTCAATCTCGGTGCAAGTTTAGACCAGTGCTGAATCTGGCCCAGCTGCTTCCATAGTGTGTTGAAAGAATAAGAGCAAATTGTAGCTCCGTCGAAAGTAAGCATTCAGCCTGATGTTCAAAGCATTTGCCCCGCTACCACAAACATTAATAGTCAGACATTTAAGTCACAACATCGAAAGCATTTCACCAAATGCCAGAATAGATAAGGACTGGAATCCTCGATCGGTCTCTCTTACGGCAATTAGAGAGGTGTGTACAACTGAGCAGCAAGTGACAGAAGGTACACAAAGTCTTATAAATGATTTCTCTAGAATTACCTTAGAAATAATTTTCCTATTATGGTAGCCCCTAGGAAACCATGGATGAGGCGCCCATTTTGATAGGCATTGTACAAGCAAACAAAAAAAAGAGAAAGTCCTTGTCCCAGTTACAGTCCAAGTGTCAGAAAGAAATCTTTGGATTCTCTCCTGCCCCCAATTTCCTGACACAAAAGTGATCCTTCTACAATGTCACACAAAATCAATCTTTAGGCTAACATGACACCAAGTTTGTTAGTGGGTTTTTTTTTCTTCCATTATTAGGTTATTTATGTCAATGATTTTCAACCTTTTTTCATCTGCAGACCCTTAAAAGATTTCAAATGGAAATGTGTACCCCTTTGGAAATCTTAGACATAGTATATGGACCCCAGGTTGAAAACCACTGATCTACGTGCTGCAGTGGCAAACATCCTAAACAAACAAACAAACCTCTGAACAAGGACCCTGCTCTGACTTAAGACAGTTCTCTAAATTGTTTTCAGTGAATACAAATACATTGTGAGTAGTTGACCTCCTAAGTCTAACTTCACAGAGTTTCTGTGGACTTTTCTAAGTTCTTAATGAAGACAGTGGATAGAATAAAAAGTGACTATCAAATAGCATTGATTGATAGTTCATTAAGAATTGGATGGATACAAGAAAGAAGTGACTATTATAGAGACCAGCAATTTTTAGACAGTTTTGTTTCATGTACTATATATGGATAAAACAAAAATGTTCTAAACACTTGAATTCAACATTACAATTTTCATTTATAGGGGAGTAAGATATAGTAAATGATTAGTGCTGCTTTCTGCTAGACAGAAAGCAAGTCTGCCTCTAAGGTTTCATGATTTTTAGAGTTCTCTAGCTGTACTTATACACACTTATGAATAAATCATCAGTATTTTTCCTCTGTGGTATACATTTATTTCATATAAGGAATTTTTAGCTTCTTAATGATATCGTCTAGCCATACCATATTACCGTATGTTTAGAAGTAATTAGTTTTCTGACTGCAGTACAAGAGGGTGTGATGCATTTAAATTAAAATTGATTTTTTTAAAATCTACTGTAGGTTTCCACTGGTGGAAATAAAGTTACTTTTCTTCAACTTGTGAAGGATATTCTTTTTAAGTCAGAAAAAGATCTTATTATGGATGATGTTTGACATAATTTGGAACTTTTTTTTTTTATGCCAGAACAGAGCACCCTGCTAGATATGACTGCTTAGAAATCTATGGTTTGCAATAGAGACAAAGGCAACCTAAATCTTTGGCCTTCTGTGCACTCCCAGGAGTGCTACGACCAAAAGGCAATGCTGTACTTCCTGAAGAGAGCACAACTGCAAATCCCCATCTTAAAACATTATAGCATTATTGATAAAGCTTCCACAAACTGCAGTGGTACTTTTAGATTAGACAGGGGGAAAAGGGAGCAAGCCACTGATTTTAGAGAGAGAGCTAGTATCTTGCTGAAGGGCTCTAAACAGGGTGCCACTGTCAAGCCAGTGCAGCACATCTTACCTTTGATTAGGATCTATTGTACTTGTTTGTGTTATTCCTGAGAGGCAGTGGTGCCCTCTTGCAATCTTTCAGGTATTATGATTTCAAACTGCTTTTTAAAATAATTATCCAAGAGCTCAGTGGATTAGAGATGGATTCCCACCTCCCACCCAAAATCCTGAAGGTCTAAATAAACCCCTCTAACATTTGGAGCTAAAAAATGTGGTCCAAATTAGGCAATAAAGATTAGAAAACAGAAAATATCAATATTATGTAATACGAATACTGGAATAATTTTAAATGTTTGGGATAATCAACTTTAAAATGCTGCATTTTCTAACTCCATAATTCACATTAATAAAAAAACCAAACTATTTTACTTTGCATAACAGTATAGACTGGATTTTAAATATACAGATAGAGCTTTGCTAATAAATAGAACTGGAATAATCGGGTAAGAACACCATTTCCATTGGGTACTAGTACAAAGGTGTCTCCACATTTTCTAGTAGACCTTTGGTCTCTTAATTCCTTTTACATCACTGCCCTCTAGTGTTACCTTACATTATATAGAAATATTTTCTTATACAATTGATGCATTGTTTTGCTCCAGTGGGTAAACACATTCCTAGAATTGCAACATTTATTTGCTCTCTGTAAATAGCTTTGTATGCATCAAACATTCCAAAGGTAAAGGAGAAGGTGATGCAGATTTCTCCTTCATACACTCCATGTTTATTTGGTATTATACTTAATTACAAAATATTTATAATTGTAGATGAGAAGGATTGTTCCTAATTTCAAAATTGTGATGCATCGGATCACACATATTCCAATCCAGATCATTGATTTACATCATTCATTCTCCACTCTTGCCATCTATATGGGATGTCAGAATGTGGGATTTGTGTTCAGAATAGGCAGTTTTGTTTCCATGATCTGCAGGAAAACACCATTTCTTCTACCATGAAATGAAAACTTTAAAAAAAAAAAAATCACTTAACTTAGGTTCTAGGTAAATGGCTTGTAATGAGCTATATGCCAGTAATGAAGGATAAGAATAGCAGTCTTAATCAAGAGATTGCATATCACACTGCATTTGATAAACTTAGATTAAAGATGTGTCAAAAATACCAAGAGAGATCGTTCAGTAAATATTTCTGTAGCTGAAAAAGAGCAGATCAAGGAACAAATCAGTATATAAGGCAGATTGTCCACATTGATACAGGCCAGATGAGGCTAGCCACTAGGAGCCACACAATGAGTTGAAGTCACAAAGAGCCTTTCTTCTCTTAAGAGTCTCGGGCAGAATTCACCCACACCTGGAGCCACTCTATGAGTACAAGGGTTGCTTAGGGTTAGCATCTAAAGAGGTGGAAAGAGTTAGGATCATACCCTTTTCCACACTGTACAACAAGACTGTCTGGCTCCTGAGGGCAGGACACACTGAATCTCCTAACTGGTGGTGCCAGAGTTCCCAGGGCCACTCATGGCTGTGCCTTAATGGATGGTACAATCCGTCACCATGTTTATAAGAACCCACGATGCTGTGAATGTGAAAGATACTGCTGTTCTATCTGTAACTGGACAAAAGTTACTGTAAAAAATCCTTCACAAAAATAAAACCCTTCAGTGTGACCCAAAACTCATTGAACAGTGCAGCTTTCCAATCTACCAGCTGAAAGCACTCAAGCCATTAAAGTTATAGACATTGGTGTAATCATCAACTCCAGGGAACAAAAATATAGCATGCAGTTTAGTTTTATTTAAAAAAACCAAAAACCATGTACGCACAAAAGGAATGGATCTGGCTTAATGGTGTAAAGATTTAAAGCAAACCTCTTCAGCTTTAAATTTAGAGGCCATTGGTTGAAATGTGTTTTAACTATTATCCACAAATATACTTGCAGGTCTTACACAATCAGGTTCTATTAGTATGTTATTACTGTCCAATTTTTACACACTCTTCAAGAGAGCCAGCCTCAACATTTTTGAGTGGGCCTGCAAAATAACGTTCAAAGTCTGTGTCAGCGGACTCTGAAGCTTCAGAGTTACAAGATGAGAGAATTTAAGGGAAGTTGGATTTGGGTTTAAACATTTTAACAGTGTACCTTTAATAGAATAGCAGCAACTTAACATTTTTATAGCTCCTTATCTTGAGGCATCTCCAAGTACTCGTTAAAAGTTATTCCATCCTGTAGAGTTAATAATTAGTCAGAATCAGCGAAAGGAAGTATGTTTTAAAACTATACTCAAGGGAAAGACGAAAGCTATTTCTGAAGTCAAAAGGCATTAATTTCCACGTGCATAGTAGCACCCAGTGCAGTAAGTAGGTCCCATATCAAATAAGTATATCATTACAATAAACTTATTTAGGAGGACAATGACACGGATCAAAATCTCTGCATCAACGAGATGCTGAATTTTAGGAGTGTTTCACAAGCAAAGACTGACTTCACAAATGGAGGCATGTGCTTCAGAAGCAAGATTTAAAAAACAGTCAGGGCCCCCAAGATCAACTACTGGTGATGGCACTTCATCAGAAATGAAGGAGGAATACATTAACCACTTTCTCAATGGCCCAGTGCTGCAAGGTGCTAGCAATCTCAGTGATTGCTGCAGATGATCAGGAACCTAGAAGGTAGCCAGCATCTCCCAGGCTCAAATTGGGTTTCTGAAACCAGCAAACCATACTACCATTTTTAGGATCATTTATGGTCTTCATACTTATGTTCTTGAACATCCATGACTATGCCCTCACAACAATTCAGCGACATGGGAGAAGCAATTTGCTCAAGAATGACAGTACAAATAGTTCAAGTCTTCACAGTCACTTCATCCAAGTGATGACTGAAAATATGATTTTAAAAGCCCCCCCCCCACCCACACACCATTCTAACAGACAGCACGTTACCAGGCAATGAAGCAAGTTCTTTGCTACACATCTGCTCTGCCATTTTATCAAGAAATGGTAAGTTAGACACTGACTGAGTAGATGAAAGTATTTTAAAAATTAATGTTATAATTGCCAGCTTTAATAGGACTGGAACTAAATAAGTAACTCAAAGGTAAAAGTAGTGTATTATAAATGGAGAGTGCATGGACATGATGTTGGAGAATTGGTTACTGGACAGCAACTGCACAATAGCTTATTGACTTCACTGTGCATGAGAGCTTTTGAATCTAAAGATCTCTGTTCAGAAGTTTATGCACATGTGCACACCCATTGACTTATTATGAGGTTCTAATGTCAATGTAATGTCCCATTATTTTTGTATTTGCTATAAAATAAGGTTTAATAAAAACAAAAAAACCAAAAAACCCTAGAGGTTTTAGTCAACTGGGTTTTGAGTGTTTCCATGAGCTAATCTAACATTGTTTGCTAGAGACATCTAGGTTTAAACAAACTATTCAATAAACTATAGGTTCATACTTGGGTAAGAGAAAACATTGTTTTCTGCTATCTCTTATTCACTGGTAATAAAACACTTTGCAAGGTGCTCTGCATAACTGGCCAAATCCTCAGTTAGCATAGTGAGAGGAGATGCATTGTGTACTCCTGATTGAATCTTCCCAGACTTAACACAAGACATGTAAATTCAGAAGTCATCACCACTACCAGTGTTATTTGGCCAAAATAAGGCTCAGTAACAGACTGCTGAATTAGGGTTTTATCCTGCCAGCACCTAACACCTCCAGAGAGTGCCAAGCACCTTCAGTACCTATTGACTGCATTGGTATTTGAGGGTGGACTGAATTGAGCAGATGCTCAAATGTTTTGGGTTGTTGGAGTTTTTTGTTGTCGCTGTTGTTTTGATATAATGAAATCATCTAGGTCAAAGACTGCTCTAAAGCAACAATTCTACCATCTACTGAGCTCCTAGAGTGGTTAACTATTGAGACATAAAACAGCTCAGTGCTAATCCTAAACTGGAGGCAGATGCCCAAGTCACCACATAGTACAGCAAGGGAGGTCTTTCAAGAGAGGTCTTCTCCTGCTATTTCTTCTCCGCCTCAGGGTTAATACAGTTAGTTTAGACAGCAGGGTCACAGTTTAATAGGAGACTTAACAAAAGTTTTAGTGTTGCACATCTTTAACTAAGCGTGGAGAGCAGAGAGCACATTCCGGAAAGGGCAGTTAGGTTTTGTTCTAAGGGTCCAACAAGAGCCCTCTCCTAGATGTTCTATGTGTGCAGTTGGTTAATTATCATTGTGTCTGCGACACTGTAGCAGCAGTCAGGAAAGCTGGCAGGGCCTGGAGCCATTGTTATGACTCCCAAGCTGTAGGCTTTGTTTTTGATTGCATAAAAAGAATGTGAAACTCTCATCACTATGTGGTAGTACAGTAGCATTTCCACATTATTCATTCCAAAGGAGCAGTGTGCCCTACCATCTCTTACAGATAAAGTACAAAGTATTGTTTAGGGGTATGACATGTGACTTAGGAGAAGGGGTCAATTAGGTGGGAATGGGCTGTACAAGCCCAAGGTTAACAGTGGTGTGTAAACGCAATGAATGGTTTATACACAGAATATTTTCATCTCAAGGTGCACTATAACGATGCAGTTAATTTAATAACTATTTTATTTTTGCCTATGTGACTTTGTGCTTAAGAAAGATGCTAGGCTGACAGCCCAGGTGACTGCAGTCATATTTATCTACAGAAAAAGTTATATCTTAGAAGAGCTTGCACAACTACTGCCATCCGCTTCATCCATTCCCTCAGGAAACCACCCAGAAGAGTAAAAGCGTGTAAGAGCTTGGAACACCTATGCGGTCCTCAGACACTGTGTGGAGTCTGTGAATAAGGGCACCAATCAGTATCACTAGTGAAGGAAAGTCTGAGGTGAGGATATCCTTCCAGTAGAAATTAGACCAACACCAGACAGCTTTCAGGGGATCACTGGTAACTTGGATTGAATTTGAACTTGTGACATAGCATTACTAATGCCATGAACCATCAAGGCAGCCTGTTTCAGGAGAGTGAGTAATATGCTCACTGTGAATAAGAGTGTGGAACATATGAGGTGGTATATAAAACATAATATTCTTAAGGTACTGGATTGGAATTCAGGAAATAAGAATTTAAATCCTTGTTCTGTCAGAGGCTTCTTAGGAGATCTTGGGAAAGTCATTTAATCTCTATGTGCCTCTGTTGCCCATTAGTAAAATGGAGACAGTATTTCCTCATGGGCAGGAATGTTGTGAGGAGTCACTATCAATACTGGGAGTTGTGCTTAGATTCACTGTGATGTTACCTAAAGTACCCAGACAAATGAAGAGTAAAATTCACATTCCTATTGTGAAAGAAATTTGACTCTGCAGTTCTAGTGGCTTTAAATTTTCCAAGCTTGATATATTTTACAAGTTATCTTTCTACTTAGTGAAGGCCTGATCTAAGAAAAGAAAAAAAAAAGTAAACCAAGTTTATTAAGGGGAAGTTGAATCAAGCCCTTGGTCAGCACACTGCAAATTACGCTGGGTATGACTACATTACCCCTGATTTTAAAATGGTTTAAAAGTTAATCTAGCAGTAAAATATTAAAAAGTTGCCCCTAGGGGACAGGATTTATTGCATCAGTTCAAAAGTGGTCCTATATTTCAAGTTAATTGTAACCAGGACCAAAAAGCGAATCATACACAATATCTATTTTTTCATCTAATTAAAAATCTATTTCAATTATGATTCACAATAAATTCTTTTGTAACAGTTTGAGTTGCTACATACATCTGACATGAACCCAGAACAGCAAGGTAATTAAGTTAAGCCGCATAACAGAACATAACTGCTTCTTCTCTACTCACGCACCCCCCCCCCTTCAACTGCACATATTAATCTTAACTGACCCTCCACTGTCCAGATTATCCTTCCCCCACTAATAGTTGTGGACATTTGATTTAATAGTTGGCTGTGTTGGGAGGGATATTTTGATAAAGGATTGCATGTAGAAGGGGGGGGTGAAAGGTTGGCATTCTGGGAGAATAGGAAGAGAGGGTAGGCAGAGGTTAAGATTGAGGCTTGTTGTCTATAGAATGCACTCACAGTGGTAATCAGAGAATCATAGGACTAGAAGCAGAGGTGAAAGCAAGCCGGTACAGCATACCAGTAAGAAAGTGACCGCCGGTACACAGCTGGTAAGATCTTAAGTTAGTTATTCACCCCTGACTGGAAGAGACTTCGAGAGATCTTCTAGTCCAGTCCCCTGCACTCTAGGCAGGACTAAGTATTACCTAGACCAACTCTGACAGTTGTTTGTCTAACCTACTCTTAAAAATCTCCAGTGACAGAGATTCCACAACCTCCCTAAGCAATTGATTTCAGTGGTTAACTACCCTGACAGTTAGGAAGTTTTTCTTAATGTCCAACCTAAACTGTCCTTGCTGCAATTTAGGCCCATTGCTTTGTGTCCTAGCCTCAGGAGTTAAAGAGAACCTCCTCCTAGTAACTTTTTATGTACTTCAAAATGTATATCCCCTCAATCTTATCTTCTCCAGACTAAACAAACTCAATTTTTTCCACAATCTTCCCTTATAGATCATGTTTTCTAGACCTTTAATCAGGTTTGTTGCTCTTCTCTGGCCTTTCTCCAATCTTTCCTGAAATGTGGCACCCAGAACTGGACACAATACTCCAGTTGAGACCTAATCAGCGCAGAGTAGAGTGGAAAAATTACTTCTCGTGTCTTGCTTACAACACTCCTGCTAATACATCCCAGAATGATGTTTGCTTTTTTTTTGCAACAGTGTTACACTGTTGACTCATATTTAGCTTGTGATCCACTATGATCCCCACATCCCTTTCTGCAGTACTCCTTCCTAGACAGCCATGGGTAAGTCCATGCTTCTGAATGAAGGAGTAGAGGGTATATGAAATGTTTAAGCCACTTCATAGTGTCTCATTTTTGTGTGGATTTGGGTCACCTATAGTGCATGTGTACCACCAATAACTGCTTCACAACCAAAGTTTAATGCATTTTTGTTTTGGGGTAGGGGCAGACTTGCTGGGGGTAAAAGTACAGTTATGATTAATACTTTACCCATCAGCAGCTACACATGGACCCTTCTCCACTGTATCAAACTCTGACATAAAAGATGCAGAAGGCTCTGTGTGCACCTACCCCTTCATCAACTACTGAGGCTTATGTTTACCCAGCCTCCCCTCCCAGGTTTGTAAGTTCATGTACTATGCACAGTGTTACAATATGAATAGCAGCTACCAATAACGCTAAGGCCACAAGAAGAGCTGATTGACTTTGTCGATGCTCAGAAGTTTCTCTATTTCAGATAATAGAAAATTAACCCAAGTTGGTTTGGGTGCTTCTTTATATGTTATGACAGTACCCCTTATATCACCAGTGAAACAGATTTGACCCAAGCACTCTCCAATCTGAACTTTTAGGGTTAGATCTGTCAGTTACATACCTTCATGCAACGGGAATCAAACAAATCATGGATGTTTTAACAATATTGCCATTTATGAATATTGTTTAAATGAGATCTTATAGCATTGAAGCAAATTAAGAACAGAATTGCTTGTGTTTGTGGTTTAACTCGAAGGGTTAATTTTTTGTAGCCTCTGAGTGTTGTGTAAGAAACCTGGTGGATTTAAGTTAAAAGTTAACTTAGAGGCATGTTGGAGCTTGCATGGCACTGGTAGGGGGGGGGGGGGGTCGAGAAAGAATCTACTGATAAGCCTGAAAGAGCTTGCACATATTTCTGTGCATTTTGGGTATTATCCCCTCATCGTAAACAAATTCAATTTCTATCGAAAAGGATACCAACATAAAAATCTATATGCCTAACTTTGCAGTCTTCACTCAGTCAAGTACCTGTAATTTAAGCAAAATTCCCCCTTTTAGCCAAAGTGAGGCCTGTAGCATTGGTCCACATATATCAACATGAATCCAGAATACCTCTATTTCATTACTGTTTGCCACCAGCACCAAAGCAGAAAGGGGAAGAATTGTCTGTTGCTAGCATGAAATACTTGGCAGAGTTCTTAAACTTCACTAATTCACCCCTCCCTTTTGCATCTTTTAATGGACTTGATTTTTCCGCATAACATTAATTAAAAAAATAAGGTTTTCAGCAGAAAATAATTTGATCTTTTCATTGCAATATTTCTGATTGAGAATGCTACATTTCCTATCCTTTAAGAATAGAGTGTAAAGTAATATTTTTCTCCCCCCTAGAATTCATGTGAAACAAAGCTCATGCTCTCGCCCGAGAATCATGCTGTTTGCACTAATGTAAAAAACAACTCAGGCAGTACTTGCTTAAAATCTAGAGCTAATCCACTTTTACATAGCTCAAAACAATGGTCCTGACCACCTCCGCTTCACCGGCTTGATGAAAGTGACTACAGTGCAACCATGCTAGTGCGTATAAGACTGGACTTAATACTGTGGTAAATAAGAGCATTTTGGGCCTTAACGTTTGATAGTATATAGTATGGTCTTTCAATGACTGCAGGTTACCAACTTGCATAAGTCACCCATGTGGTCTGATTCTTCTCCCACTTATATCAGGTAAAACTAGGAGTCAAATGAAGTTACACAGGTGTAAACCGGCAAAAGGGAGATCAGTTTCAAAACACAAATAATAGACTTTAAGGCCAGATGGGACTATTAGATTAAGATAGAAATCTAATTTCTAGGACAATTACGACTGCACAGTAAAATAGATAATTTTGGTACCCTAAGCATTTTTTACTCCATTTGTTTTCTACCTCCATATATGGCAGGGCTTTTGCCACTTGCTATTCACTTACAGAGAGTGGATCCCCCTTCAGAATGAGGAAACACACACACACACACACACACCCCTATTCTATTGGAGCTTTGACTCTCCCAAACAGATATTTCATTACTAAGGGCACTGCAGTTGAATCTCTTCTAATGATGTTCCAAATTGAGATATCAATATTTTTCAAACCTTAGTGCTAGCCTTTGAGTGTTTAAACAGCAAGTAGCCAAGCATACATGTATCTCTTCTGGAGTGTTAAGATTTCTTCATTTGCAATGGACAAAAATTTGGTGTGCAAATCCCACTCCAACCTGGAATTTATTCAGGATCACCAGAAAGCTAGGTTTCCTCACCTCCCAATAATTTATTTCACGAAATTAAAGGATTAATTTCTTTAGATGCTTAGAAATGTTCAATCAACGTAGTAGACAACGCTTATCTTACCATTTTTTGAAGTTACCATTATTTATATGAAATTTAGACTCAGCTCTGAAACCAATGATTATGTCCCCCCCATACAACTTTATTTTTAAAGCATTTGTATGAGCTAGTCACTTTTTAATAGATTTTTGTTCTTGAGTTATTAGCATTACAGATATACATAGCAATCAAGGAACAAAGTGAAGGCCTACTATCATCACCGAAGTAGACATCCATGTGTGTAGGTGTATGAATTTTTCCGAGTACAACCAAAAATCTGTTTTCCCAACTCTGCTGGGTCGGGCTACAAAGGCTTTAGATAAACAATGTTTGCAGCAGAAATTCTAACTGTTGAATGACTGTACTTCTATAAAATGCTTGAATTTCATGCAAATATTACAGAAAAGATATCCTGAATCCTTAAAATAATAAAAAAAAAAAAAAAAAACGGAATTTGAGCCTGAGTTTCACCCCTCCATGCAACAGAAAGGAATCTTACAAGTACCTTTACATACCCTGCCAAAACAAATTTCATTTCAGTTACTGAATACATGAACTGCTTGCAAATGATCCATAGACCAAGAATTATTCTCAGAAATTTGATTTCAAATTATGAATAAGAAAACTGCAGTTTATGGACAATTCCTAAACAGAAGAGGAAAATTTGTTTAAAGGTTACTTTAAAAAAAAAACAACAACACATTACTCAAGTTAACATAGTTACAGTACAAGTGCTAAAGAACTGAAGGAACTGCAATATGCTATTTAATTGTCTAGTAGATTAATTTTAACTGTCATCCTTCCCCCTCGGGCAAATACAGACATAGTTAACATGGCTGGAAATAGCTTTTCTTCTGTATTTAAACACGGTCTTGTTGAAAACACAAATAAAGTTTTGAGAATTTGGTACGCATTTCAAATATAGAAAAGCATTCAAACGCAGGAGACTACAAAATTATACTCTTTTTTTTTAAATAGTGAAAGCAGAATCAGATACCATCATAGTTATAAAATGAATTGTAAATAGCCACGTGCCAGCTTGATACATTGTTATTGTTTTGAAATGTGATTAAACTTTCATATAATCCACCAAATACTAAGTTAGAGTTTAGTGAAATGTCACAAATTAGTTAACATTTCCAAGACATCATGTCTGAATTTTTCCAAATAAAATCAGATGTATTGTTTCAGATACAATACAGGCATATTATAAACTAGTAAAATTGCTATTAAAACTGAAAATAGTCATGTGAAACAAAACCTATTTCATAATCATAGGATTTGAGTGTGGAATGGTTTAGATCAGTTGGAGTCTATTGATGTCAAAGTGAATTGGCTTCAGACCTGCCAGTCTCCAGAAAGTGGCATTGATTGTTGATTAGTTCCTATCCCATTGAAGTATGCAGTTTTCCTTGAGTATTCATGAGGGAAGAGCGCTCTCTATTTTCTCAGTATTTAGTCTAGTTAGATGACAGAATTTTACATCCATTAGTGATGTACAGTGGGTATTTCCAGGAAGATTCCTTGAGGTTCTTTATGAAAGATTTTATCCAGAAGAAATCCTCTTCCCTCATCCCCCTCCATCAACCCCTCAGTTTATAGGGAAATAAGATGACAGAATCTGTGTGCTCCAGCCAGAAACATCAGTAAATAAATTGCTTACTTCATAGTTACATTCTGTGTGTGGAGCAGTACTTTCCAATTTCAGCTTGTTATATCAGAAGCACCATCCTTAACAGATGAGTTATGGAGGTCATTTGCAGTTGTTTCAGCACCTGTGTCCTGATTCTTATCTTCCCCCTCAGGTTGTTCTCCTGGCTTCTGAGCAGATTCCACCACTGTTGTACTCTTACTGGTATTGCAGCCCATCTTGGTATTAAATTCCCAAAGCAAGTGATGTTTCTGTATGAAAGTCTGTAGCCGAGATCTTATACAATCCCTGTGCTGTAGGACTGAAGAAGGAAGAGAACTCAAAGCTAAATAGTCCTGCCTATTGCATTGTTAAGAGCAAGAATGTTTGGTTTCTGTGACAACCTACCAATGCTGCCAATCAAGCACTGTATAACAAAGGCCTATAGCATATTGCAGCCAGCAGAACGCAGGTTTGCAAGCTAAGGAGCTCTCTTTCATTAGCACTTGTTCTAGCTCAGTAACTCACATTTATCTTGCCCAAAGAATTCTGTTTAATTTTAACTTTAAAAATACCCAGGAGCTTAGTTGCCAGGAAATATTGGCAGGTTGCAGGAAAGAAACCTATGCTGTCACAGCAACAAACTTGTCCTACCTAGTAAATATTTACAGGTTTTATATTCTGATATTATCTGTAGTCTGCCACAATATTATGAGATGTTTATTTTATACACAGTACGTGTCTGAATAGGTTTTTTTGTTGATTCAATATTAGAGATGTGATTTAACAGCCTGAGCACAAGACTTGGAACCTTTTGATTCAGACTTTGCCCCCTTGGAGAAACTAGCAAGAAGCAGTGTACCCAAAACTGGTAAGTTTGGATACTTATGATATTCATGAAGTGTTGTAGAAATAATTAGCCATTTCCAAAGCACTTTTAAAATATTTATAACTATAAATAAGGGTTCATTATCATGATTCACTGAGTGTCCTCACCTCTTGTTTGTCTAGAGATTTGGCCTTCAGGGGCCTGAGTGGACACCTTGGATGAAATCCTACCACTACTGAATCCAATGGGACTTTTTGCCATTGATTTCAATGAACCAGGGTTGAGTGGATAGACCTCCTGGAGGTAGCAGGTACGTCTACACTACAAGCGCTACAGCTACACTGCTGTAGTGCAGACACTTGCTACAGTGACAGAAGGAGATTTTCCATTGCAGTAGTAAATCCACCACTTCAAAGAGGCAGGAGCTAGGTCGACGGAAGAATTCTTCCATCGACCTAGGAGGTCTCTCTACCAGGGCTTAGGTCAGCTTAACAATGTCTCTCAGGCCACACCTGGAGTCTTAGACCTGGTCTACACTGAAAAGTTACATTGACATAGTTATGTCAGTCAGGGGTGTGAAAAACCACATCCCTGACCAACATATCTGCATCTACACTGGGGGATTTGTCAGAAGATGGGTTCCATCAAAAATGCTAATTTCATTTGGGGAGGTGGCATTCCTCCCCAAAAATCCCCTTCTGTCAGCGTAGGCTGCGTCTATACAACAGAACTATGCTGGTATAGCCTCCATAGTGCAGACATACCTTTAAATTAAAGAAAAGTAAGAATGGTGGCGGGGCGGGGACGGGACCAAACAGCTCTCTGCACTAAACGGAACTGTAAATCAGACTGTTTTACTGGTGCCTTGAAAGAATCAGTGGCATACTTGCAGCATATTTTGAAGAACAAGACTACAGAATGTACCTGAAACTCAAGCATGCAATACAGAATGTACCAATATTAGGCCATGTCTAGACTAAGGGGGCTACAGTAACTGCCTCTGGAGCACCATAGTGCAGACGCTTCTGACAGTGAAGGAAGGGACTTTCTGTCACTGCAGAACTCCACCTCCATGAGCGACTGTAGTTAGGTCCACAAAAGCATTCTTCTGTCAGCCTAGCTCCGTCTGCACTGGGGTTAGGTTGGCACAGCTGTAACACTCAGGAGTGAAGCACTGTAGCTATGCCGACCTAACTTTTAAATGCAGTCAAGGCCTTAGTCTCCAGCAGGTGCCAAGGGATGATTCAGTTGTATACAATTATAAAATGCCAACTAGCATTCTATCCCAGGAGATAAAACTAGAATTCTGAGTAGGCAAGAGTGGCATATAATTAGCTTATAGTAGATGGATGATAGTAATGATCCATCCACTACTAATTACAAGCTAGTAATGCCACAGAGTACATTAAGACATATTTGGTTTGTTTCACCTAGGAAAAAAAGCTGACTTTTGACACGGTTCTTAAAGTAAATATATAGTGTAGCACTGCAAATAGCTATGCCAAGTACACTAGAGCTTCAAAATACAGCTGTATAATAGGCTAGCATGCAAGAGTAGTAAGTCTCAATTGTACAAAAGTTCTGTAGACTCCCACAGAGATTCATTTGGTTAAGAATATAGTAAGAGATCACATCTCTCCTGTACAATAATTAGACAGCAATATGGGCATATTGTGCAACAGTGACAATTCGAGAATATTGGGGATGCAAGGTCTGATGGATAATGTGGAAAAAAGAGGTATAGACCTGGCCAGAAGTAGTAGTACATAAGGCAAATTTACATCCCAAATGCAGGAAAGACAGAAATCTCAGCCAGTGGAACTGCAAGAAAGAGGGGAAGTTAGAAGGACTTGTTGATTAATCAGCACTGATCAGATTCTAGGGAGAATAGGAGAAAAAACCCAAACAAGCTTAAGAGGAAGGGAGTGAGGAAGTTTTTGCCAAGCTCTAGCTCTGAAGGCCCTGGTTTCCTCTCACAAGCACACTTAAAAATCCCTACCCATAGCTTTTCTTCCCTAATGAATACAGCCCATGTTTATTGCCATTTTGCCTTGGGAGGACTAGAAGGGAAGGTTTTAGAATAATTATTATCTTCTTTCCCATGGCATCAATCAAGATGGGGTTAAAGTAGCTCACTCAGGGTTAGCATCACAGGTTCAGTATTTCCCAGCCCGTTGCTACTTTCCAGTCTATTTGTGTGGATTTTAGACCCCTGTCTTCCACAAGACTTGTACTATATGTGGAAATAGCTTGACAAGAGATGGGAATGAATCAAAGTTTATGAAAATTCAGATTGGAATCCACCAATCTGGGTATCTGGATCGGAGGTTCTGTGCTATTTTTTTCCCTCACTGTAAAATACTCTGCTATCTTCAAGCAGAGGCAGTCTGAACCAACTCTGCAAATACCACTCAACACAATCCAGCTAAAGAAGATTTCTCAGACAGAGTGGCAGAGGAAAAGTGAAGTCTCTTGGCCTTTATCATAGTCACAGGATAGGAATGTTAAAAACCGTTGCTGCAATAGGTCAGATTTGGAATACTGTGTCCACTATGGGGCTATATGTAGGTTTTAAAACTTTCTGCACATAGCTGGAATAGCCCGACTTTATTCTGAAATATTATCTAGTCAGTAGCTATAAATGTCTATGTAATATTTTTTTAAAGGGCTTAGGAACGTATACACTAAGAATAAAATTACTTGAGAGCAGGCCTCTCCAATATGAATTTTGAATGTTCTATCCTTCAACTTACAATTTAGCCAGCTGCCAAATTTTCCTCTGCCAGAATTTGCTGTCTAGCATTACCATGACCTATATTGTTTATACTTATTAGAACTCAGCTGTCAAACAAGAATACATTTGCACACAACTTCTTAGAGAAGTCTTTATTCCTGAGAATTTTCTCTTTCCCAGGGTGGGGGTGAGGGGGATTAAGAGGAACTGTTCTTATGAGATAAACACTCCTCTTAGCTAAGATATGGAATTTAGTGCATTGCTTTTTGAATATCAGTTAGAATGCAGGAGTCCCATGAAACCATGAACTTCTGTGTACAGTCAACAAACTATATAAACAAAGATCTAGTCCTTGGGGATGTTGTACTAGTTATTAAACTAATCAAACTGACCCTCCCTCAGTGCCATGTGAGGAAAAAAATGTACAGACACTCGTAATTATGATGGTACAATATGCTCTGTAACATGCTGCAACACTGAGTATTCTCCTCTTTGTTTCTTCTGGTGTTTGTAAAGCACAGTTGCTAAGTAATTTCTCTATCCATTTAAGTAGACAAAGGAAATAAAAACATTCTCTTAGATCTATAGTTAAATAAAAACGGGGAGGTGGTGTTCTAAACTGACCATGAAACGTGGATTCTCATTTGTTCGACTATTATGCATTTCCTTTCAAAACTGGAACTACAGGATGGAAAATTAGTTATGTTGCTATGGAAACAAGAATTGGCTGAAGCCAACCAGAGCCTGGCTGTTGCTGAGAGAGTTGTTGGTAACACATCAATAGATGAAAGGCTGTTTCTATAATATGCAGCAGGAGAAGGGGGAGAGAAGCCAGAAGCTTTAGGTTTGTGAAACAAACACATTCAGATAACAAAAAAATAGCCAATACTTAGAAAATTCCTGACAGAAAGGCAATAAACATCAATGGGACAGACTGCAAATATAATTTTAGGTCACTTAGCATTATTATCCTGTTTATGTTTCTTTAGTTGAAAGGTTTAACAAAACAAAAAAAAGTCTTCTCCTCCAAAAAGGGACTGCAATGCAACAAGTAAAACATCTTTTCCCCTTCCCCATGTTGGACACACAAGAGACAATAAGGAATTTCAGGTGCTAGGGAAGAATCCTTAAGTGCTAACTTTTTTCCAAGTGAAAGACTTTAGAACATGTGTGAGAAAAGGAGTAATCCTTATAAGAATGGTCATCTTTCTAACCTGCAGAAAGGAAGGAATAAAACATGCTAGCAATGAAAAATTAAAGGAGATATTCCCAAGGAGTACTTGTGTGCTAAAAAGTTGCCAAAGTAAGATTTGCTGATCATAAATGTTGCAGAAACAGTGTGTGGTCAGACAAAGATACTCCTTTAGAAAATTGCCTTAAGAAGCAGAATACTGCAGACATTTTGGGGCCTTTTATCTCAATATGCTATTTTTTTTCACTCCTGTTTCAATAGACCCCTCCAGCCAACCCACCCTCTTATTTTATATAATAAATGAAAGTAGTACTGCAGAGTATGTATAAGAATTGAGACCCAAACTTTTAAAGTGGCCTCTGCTTTTGAGTGCCCCACTTCCTGGGTGCCCAACTTCAAACAACAAGATGTGATCATCAGTTGCTAAGCTCTCAAAATGCACCAAAATATGTCTTAAGTCAAAGGGAATTGCAGGCGCTGTAGAGAGGGCAAATCTTAGTCTTGGTGATTGATTTTAGGCAAAAAGGGCCTGCACCTCTTGTAGCCAATCTTATAGTAATATGGAAGTAACCATTATGTGGAATTTGAATTTTCTGAAGTAACTTCAGTTTCCCTAAATATAGTAATCTGTGGCAAGTCTACTTCATGCCTCAAAGAAATGAGACCAAAAGGTCTCCAAAGGGTGGGAGAGAAGGAAGAATAATGGAAATGCACGCTGAAACTAGATTTCAAAGCAACATAGGCCTATTCTTTCCCTGAAAGGGGAATGGAGCTCTGCCTAGAAGATGGATCTGGGAGTCTAGCTTGTAGGGACTCCATCATTAGAAAGGCTTGGAGCCAGGTGTGACTCACTTCTAGGGTGACCAGATGTCCCAATATTATCTGGACCCTCCCAATATTAGGGGTTTTGTCTTATATAGGACTGTAGCGAGGCGGGCTGGTGCCCCACCACCCCGCAGAGCGAAGAACCAGCCCAGTGGCCAGAGTGGGTGGAGCCAGGAGGCTCTGGGCCCGCCCCGCAGAGACAGAGGCCGCGACCAGGAAGTAGACCAGCGCGACCCAGAAATATAAAGGCGGGCCCTCAGAGCTCACTTAAGGAGCAGCCACCGGAGGAGACCAGACGCCGCCGGCCTAGCTCGCGGCTGGGAAAACCCTGGAGCCCCAGGTACCCACCAAGACTGGCCGGACCTGCCGAGTGCCCACTACCCGGAGGAGTTGCCGGACCTGCCAAGCGACCGCGATTCTGAGGAGGAACCCATGGGGCTGGGACCTGCCGAAGATGCCCCCTGGACTCAGGTACCGCTCGAGGGGGAGTCCGGAAATAGCCCCGGGGGCAACGGACCCTAGTCCAGCTGCAGCACTGCCAGAACCAACGTCAGTGTGTTGCGGCCAGGATCCCCACTGACACAGCGGCGGATCCTTTGCCGCTGTTAGGGCCCCGGGCTGGGACGCAGTGGAGTGGGTGGGCCTGCGTTCCCCCTGCTACCCCACGTGTGGGTGGTAGTCTCCCCCTTCTTCCTGGTTACCCAGAGCCAGGAGCTTAGTGCCTTATATTGAACGCTGTGATCAGCCCCTGCTTGAGGAGCTGAGCCTCAGACTATTTACTTGTTGCCCCGCCCTGACTCAGGGCCAGGGCCTAGCCTCTACCGCTTGCAGGACCCGACCAGAGGCATTCGGGCCAAAGACCGAGGATTCCCCAACCCAGCCGAATGGGTACAGCGAGGCGGGCTGGTGCCCCCACCACCCTGCAGCAGACCAAGACCCCTACATGGACCACCACCCTCCCCTCTCCAATCCCGATTTTTCACATTTGCTATCTGATCACCCTACTCTCTTCAGGACTAATATGAAATATGCTAATTAGTATCTGGGAAATAGCTTTCCCCATGGCACAAACTTTATGTGCCTTCAGCTCCAGGAAGATGTTGCACAAAATACACTACTTTATCCAGAACTCTTGATCAGAACTGGGTCAGAGGCAAGGCAGCAATCTTAATACAATTGCACATGCCCTACCTAAACTACAGCAAGTTTATATAGACCTGGAGAAAAAGGTTTTACTTGCTACAGCTAAGCATGGAAAAAAGAAGAATTGAGGCATTTGGAAGTGACATAGCCTCTTATAACCTTTGCTGTGAGTGTTCAATGCCATGATGGCATGTTCATGCAGTCCCAATGGGCATTGCTTTCCTAGTCATCCTGAAACTTAGAAGCCTGAGAGGACTTTCCTCCCCTCCTAACCCTACTATACTGCTCCCAAAGTAGGAATATGTTGAGGACAGTTTGAAGAAGGATGTATTTAACTATTAAAACAAAGTAATTGAAAAATACTCAGCAAGAACAATTCCTGCATAAACCATTTATACAAATATTTTAATCTAGAATTTCCATGAAATACAATGGGGACAATTTTTTTACAATGGCTAAAAGTTTTGGACTCTTGCTTCAAAATTCTGCTGAATGTAAATGTAAACAATGGCAAGTGAAAACTAATATCAGTGTCATCTCAAGGAAGGACCTGGAAACCTGTATTTTCTAATCTCTATCTATAGAGATTAAAACTAAATACTTATGTTTTCTCACTTTTTTTAAAGGCTAAGCAAGGAGTATCATAGAACACTGAAGTATTAATGTTGTTAAAGGAAGAACTAGTATTCGGTCACCACCTAGTGGGAAGCCTTGGGAGAGCATTCCACAAATCCTGAAGTGACTGGAAATATATACCCAAACCAGAATTCACCTACAAGTCAACCTAGTCAAATCTTTCAGCTTGTAGATAGAAGTCAAATACCAGCACTTATGAAATAGTTGTGAGCGGGGGGGGGGGGGGGGGGGGGGGGGGGGGGGGGGGGGGGGGAGAAAGGTGGTCATTTTTTATATGAACATGTCAACAAATGCAAAGGAGGCAGCCTGGCTAAGTGGATAGGGCACTGGTCTGGGTGTCCAGAAACCCAGATTCTATTTTTGGTTCCACTGTTGATTTGTTGCGTGATGTTGGAAAAGTTGCAACATGCAGGCCTCCATTTCCCTACCTCTGTCCCAATACAAGACCTCTCCTAACAGACATATATATAGGAAAAATTCCTTACATAAGTCAGTCTGCTAGCTTGAGAACACAAGTTGAAGACTAGCCAGCTTGTAAGGTGCAGTCAGTACTTAGGCAGCTAAATCCTATTGCTTGCACCTACAAGTGCAGGTACAAAATTGTGATGACAAAATTGGAGGCAATTTTTCAAAAATCAAATCCATTATAGATGCATATGCACTGCAGAGAGAAGTGATTTTAATGAGTGATATATTCATTGCTTTATAATTCAGCCAGTACATGCTCAGCCAACTGGATGAGTTAATTGGCTGAGCATTAACTTGGCATCACTGTCACCTTCCATTTAATTATAAACAAAATTTTCTCCTATTTAACAGGAGAAACAGTGAAAGCTCCACAAAGGAAACAAATCTGATGTGTGTTGATATCATGTGTGTGTTCCTACTAAATGCAATGTAATTACGTGTAATACCACTGATAGTGAGACAGGAACACTTACTATTTTGATTGTGGCTTTTGTTGAGTCTTGGATTAATGTGGTAATGGTGCTGCTCTGATTCCCTTTCCAACATACAAATCAGCACTCCTCTTCTAATTTACACAAAAGGGGCACTGCTTCTAGAGAATTCTAAAGCCCTACCTATGTAACAAGTATAATACTCTTTCTTCCTGCTCCCTCAAAAGAATAGATAACTAGACAGGAATAAGAGCAAACTGACTATTGAGGGCCTTTCGAGGGCACCTATGACGTTGGTATCTACATCAACACACCATTCTGAACCACAGAGAGGGGACCAGGAGACGGCTTGATGTCTAGTTGGCAGCTGGTATCAAGCGGAGTGCCCCAGGGGTCGGTTATGAGGCTGGTTTTGTTCAACATCTTCATGAATGATCTGGATGGTGGGATGGATTGCACCCTCAGCAAGTTCGCAGAGGACACTAATCTGGGGGGGGAAGGTAGATACGCTGGAGGGTAGGGATAGGGTCCAGAGTGACCCAGACAAATTGGAGGATTGGGCCAAAAGAAATCTGAGGTTCAACAAGGACAAGTGCAGAGTCCTGCACTTAGGAAGGAAGAATCCCATGCACCGCTACAACCTGAGGACCGACTGGCTAAGCAGCAGTTCTGCAGAAAAGGACCTGGGGATTACAGTGGACGAGAAGCTGGATGTGAGTCAGCAGTGTGCCCTTGTTGCCAAGAAGGCCAATGGCATATTGGGCTGTATTAGTAGGACCATAGCCAGCAGATTGAGGGAAGTGATTATTCCCCGCTATTTGGCACTGGTGAGGCCAAATCTGGAGTATTGTGTCCAGTTTTGGGGGCCCCACTACAGAAGGGATGTGGACAAATTGGAGAGAGTCCAGCGAATGGCAACGAAAATGATCAGGGGGCTGGAGCACATGCCTTACGAGGAGAGGCTGAGGGAACTGGGGTTATTTAGTCTGTAGAAGAGAAGAGTGATGGGGGATTTGATAGCAGCCTTCAACTATGTGAAGGTGGGTTCCAAAGAGGATGGAGCTAGGCTGTTCTCAGTGGTGGCTAGGGTAACCAGACAGCAAGTGTGAAAAATCAGGACAGGGGGTGGAGGGTAATAGGAGCCTATATAAGAAGACGACCCAAAAATCAGGACTGTCCCTATAAAATCGGGACATCTGGTCACCCTAGTGGTGGCAGATGACAGAACAAGAAGCAATGGTCTCAAGTTGCAGTGCAGGAGGTCTAGGTTGATATTAGGAAACACTATTTCACTAGGAGGGTGGTGAAGCACTGGAATGGGTTACCTAGGGAGGTAGTGGAATCTCCATCCTTAGAGGTTTTTAAGGCCCAGCTTGACAAAGCCCTGGCTGAGATGATTTAGTTGGTGTTGGTCCTGCTTTGAGCAGAGGGTTGGACTAGAACCTCCTGAGGTCTCTTCCAACCCTAATCTAGGATTCTATGGCATTAAAGACCCAAAGAGAAGGTGTTTTTAATGAGGGCAGGAAGAAAAACAAGGCATGCAACATCTAGTGAGAGAGCTGACTATAGGAGCACTCACCACTAGAACACTGGAAGGGGCAGATCTCAATTTGTAGTGAGAAAGGTGCCAAGGCTCTAGCGATTTTTATTTTTTTACTTTCATAAACGATGCAGAAAGCCCAGAGGTGCCGGGGCTATGACCTGCCAAGCCTAGAGGTGCTGGAGCTCATCTCTGGCACGAATTAAGCACTGGGAAGGGGTATAGGTCAGGGGAGAAGCCAGTCAGCAAAGCCAATGAAGGGTTAAGTGGGTGAACACCACAGTTGCAGCCCTGGCATGGATGTCCAGGGCCACAACCAAAATTTCATGAGGGGAGGGGAGACTAGTGCCCCCAAAATGGAAATATTGTGGGGGTCTGATCTGTTTTCACTCCTGTGCATCATTCCCTGTAAGCTGCCCACATACACAGGGAATGAAATTAAAGTGCAGGTTGGAGTGGCTGCCACAGTGCCTGGCAGCCCAACACTTGACACCTAGCCCCTCCTCCTTAGTACAGAGCCTAGCACAACAGGGCTTCTAGATCCTCTTGTGCTGAAACAGGCAACTCAAGGCTCACCCTGTGTTAGCAATATTCTGTTAAGCATTCACACAACAGCTAGCAAAAAGTAGCAAAATAAAAGCATAGAGAAGGATTCAGGAGCAGCAAGAACCCTGAATTTACATCTGATAGATAATTAGTAGGGGGACATTATCGGAGTTAGACAGCCAGGTACACAGCCTGGAACTATGTTTTAGGCACCTTAAGCAACACTACATTCTGCTATAACGCTATTTCATTTCCAAAATTATCTTGTGAGCAACATTTCCACAGAGGCCTCAACCCAGCATTCAACCTTGCATCTGCATTCAACTCCACGCTCACTTTTGTAACTGCACACAGCTATGTTCCAAAAGCCAAGCAATTAATTTAAAAGACAAGTATATGCACCTTCAAATCAGGTATCTTTGCACCAATAATTGAATGGAGGTGCAAGATCATAGGTATTTTTGAAAAATGTACCTCCTTGCATCTGGGTCTACTAGAGAGTATCAGAGAGCGTTAAAGAAGCATTAAAGTAATGGTGTGTAGTTCAACACAATAGATGCAGCTCTGGGGACTTGCTGGAATGCTTCATGTGTTTCTACTTTCTGCATGTTCAGCCATACCATCTTATGGTATAATGACAACACTTTCTACAGTGTTTCTTGCTGCAGTTTCATAACTATTTTACATAAACTGGTCTTTGACCATAGCTGTGTGGATCCTACTATTAATATCAGCATGCATTGCAGAGTTGGTTGAAGGCTGTGCACATACTCTATGTCCTTATGCTCCCCACCTGCAGGCATAAAGAGATGTATGGCCCCAACTGTCGCTCAGTACCTTCTTACTGCCACCGGCAACCAGTTGGAAACCTGTGCTGCACTGCTTCTTGTTGCCAGACTTTAATTTAATACAATCCCTTATCCCAGTCCCCCACCCCCTTAGTTTAGGATACTTAGGTACATAATTTCTTGTGTCTTCTCAACGGCAAGAGAGAAGACTTTTACTCAGTAAACACCAAAGCATCCCTGCCTCATACCCAGCCCAAAGGCCTCAGGCTTCAAGCACTATGCTGCTTGTAAGAGAAGGATTATCAAAAATGAACAGCAGGTCAGATGGCTCTCTCCTAGACAGAGGCACTCCTTTACGGTTGCCTCCTGAATGATATCTATATAAAATGAAGCAGAAATCTTTTTCAAATGGGCCTTACAAGAGGGGCTAGACCCTATGGAAGTTTCTGTCCCAAATATCTTGAACCATTAAACAGCAACTAAAACATTGTATCAGGTCTGCCATAGTGAACTTAACAGTCTTAGGACACTATCCCCTGTTTAAGACTATTTATTTGTTCGTTTTTCTCACCCTACAGTCACAGTTTTAGACGACTGGTGCATGAATGTCCACTGGTGAGGGTATTGCCTCCCACTGGAGATGTAAACATACTGCTGAGTAACCTTATGGGCTGCCTGTTTGAACCTATGGATCACTGTTCTCATGCCATTTCCCTTCAAATCTGCGTTTTTAATGGCCATCACTTCCAGAAGTGTTGCTGAAATACAGGCCTTAAAGGCAGATTCACTGTATACAGTGTTCCATAGGGATAAAGTGGTGCTAAGACGTCACCCTACGGTCACTTCAATAGCAGTCACTCATCCATCTGAGCCATTCCCCAAACCCCACTCTAACCTAGAAAAGCAACACTGACTTTTCCAGTGCCCTTTATTGTTTACACAGAACCAAAACCTTTAAAGCAATCACCCCAAGTATTTTTAACTTATGACAGTCAGTCTCCGTGCAGAGACTAAATGGATCAGATAGTGCATCCAGGAGTTTTTACACAATAGCAGGGCTACTCTCTTCAGTAGGAATCAGGGCCCATTGAACTAGGGCTAAAGTTGGTTCCTCAGCATGCCTGAGAAATATTCCCATAAGAGATATACATAAAGCAGCTATGTAGACCTCCAGCTCCATGTTTACTCAGCACTTCTCCCTTGAACTGGCTGCAAGAGCAGATTGTTCTCTTGAATCTATCCTCTAATCTTTATCTAAATAAAGCCCTTCAACCTTCCTATTGGTAAGAAACTGCTAGTCACCAGCTGTGGGATGTCCATGGGCAAATACTCCAAGAAAGATTTATTGCCTACCTGGTACAGCAACTATAGTTCAAAATGTTTTTGATTGTGTGGGTGCTATAGCCTGCCTTCCTTTCTCACTATTCCAGAGTAATCTCCTTTGCAAGTCCGAACCGGAGGGCATTCTGCACCAAAAAAATTTAAAAATTCTGCACAGATTTAAAAATGCTGCAAGTTTTATTTGTCAATAAATAAATGCAGAGGCTCCAGCATAGCACTGGAGAGCACAGGCCACTGGCTGCACAAAGGCGAGAGATCACCCTGCAGCCCCCCCACTCAGTGGTAAGGCTGCACCCGACCCTGACACAGCACAAGGCCTGGCCTGAAATACTCCAGGGCCCTGCCCCTTTGCACCAGGCATGGGGCAGGCAGGCTCAACCAGGCAGAATCCAAGGGGCTCAGTGTGTGTGTGGGGGGGGTGGGGGTGGAAGGGGGATCCAGGTGTCGGGTGAGAGTGTGTGGGACAATCTGGGTGCAGGCAGCTCAGTGTGTTCTGTTCTGCACTAAGTCCTTCCAGTTTGTTCAGTTGATACTTCCCTTTTTTTAAGATGTACTTTCAGTATGTCTTTTAAACGCTTCCGCTGCCCTCTGTGAGCCCTTCTTCCCTGACATAACTGAGAGAAGAGTACTTGCTTCGGGAGGCAAGTGTCAGGCATATGTACACAGTGGCCAGCCTAGCAGGGTTGGTATTTCATGACCTGTGTTTCTATACTGCTGATGTTGGCTGCAGAGAGAACGGTGATGTTAGCATGTGAACACCAACAGTATTCACCAAATGAAATTAATAAGCAGCAGGTTTAAAAAACAAACAAAGGGAAGTATTTCTTCATGCAACATAGCATCAACCCATGGAACTCTTTGCCAGAGGATGTTGTGAAGGCCAAGACTATAATAGGGTTCAAAAAAGAACTAGATAAGTTCATGGAGGATAGCTCCATCAATGGCTATTAGCCAGGTTGGGCAAGGATGCTATCCCTAGCCTATGTTTGCCAGAAGCTAGGAATGGGTGACGGGGGATAGATCATTTGATGATTACCTGTTCCGTTCATTCCTTCTGGGGCATTTGGCATTGGCCACTGTCGGAAGACAGGATACTGGGCTAGATGGACCTTTGGTCTGACCCAATATGGCCGTTCTTATGTAAGATGGACAAACCATCTCAAAGAACCATAATAACTGTACAAGGGAAGCAGCCGTTCTTTACCCAGTTTGTTTTGTTGTTAAGTTTCAAGTCCTTATGTGAAAACTTGTTTAGTCTAATAATGTTCACACTCCTTGTAGCAAACTGAAAAGGAAAGCCTCTATTCCGCTACTTAATTGATGGATAGGATATGGCCAGGGTTTATTTGCAAACTAGTAGTAGAACTTAACAAAATAAAATGGTGAACAGCCAAACAGGAAGTATTCAGCCATCTAAGCCAGTCTTTGTCTCCTCACCTTAGCAACAGAATGCTGCACTATGAAATACGTCTGTTTCTATACACTAGGGAAATGGAACCACAACAATCTGTTCTGACTTCAGAAACACAAGCTGTGTTTTACTACCTAAAAAATAAATCTATCAAACTGATAAATACAATATGGTGATTCACAAACCTGCTTACCCCAATTAGTTTTAAAGGTTTAGATTTTAACTTTAAAAAATTTATATGTTCAAAGCCCAGTACAGACATTAGCCAATAGTCATACCTCCTTCACAGAATTTTTAAATCAAACACCATTTTATGAATTGGAAAACTGAGACAGAAAGATGCAGTCTTAACCCAGGCCACAGAGCAAGTCAGTGAGAGCATGATTAGAATTAAGGAACTCCTGATCCCAAGCCTGTGCTCATTCCTCCAGACCACAAGGAATATGGTCGGATATCTAGTGCATAATATGCAGTGTGGATATTCAATAGTTTGAATTGAGACTGATAAAAACATGTTTTCTGTTACAGTCCTTAAGGGAGGTTTTAAGGAGAAATTTAATGTATGAGCTGTTTGTCTGAAAAAGATAAGTTACATCCATGGATATAGAGCTATGCTCTATAATCCATGCTCTAATAAGAACAATATAGCAGTAGGGATAGATTACCAACTACCTGACCAGGATGGAGATACGGACTGAAATGTTCAGCAAAATTAGAGAGGCTATTAAAATAAAATAAAAAACCTCTATAATGGGGGATTTCAGCTATCCCCATATTGACTGGGTACAGGTCAGCTCAGGACAGGATGCAGGAATAAAAAGTTTCTTGACACCTTAAATGACTGCTTCTTGGAGCAGTTAGTCCTGGAACCCACAAGAGGAGAGGCAATTCTTGATTTAGTCCGAAGCGGAGCACAGGATCTGGTCCAAGAGGCAGGGCCATCCTTACCCATCCGCAAAGTAGGAAGCTGCATAGAGCACCTGCCCCAAATTTCCTGGTGCCCTGCGCAGCTGCATGCTGATCCAGCCGTTGCCCCACTTGTTCCCCACGGCCCCCTCCCCTGCCCTCACTCCACCCCTTCCCCAAAGCCCCTGCACCACCCCCACTCCACCCCTTCCCCAAAGGCCTTGCCCTGCTCCACCCCCAGCCCTGCCCCCCCTCCCCCCTCGCAGAGGCCTGGGGCCAGCCCCCACTCCTCCCCCACGGAGGCCTGGGGCCCCACACACATACCCCCGCGGGGGGGCTGCGTAGAGCTCCAGAATAGCTAGGGATGGCCCTGCCACAAGGTGAATGTAACTGGACCATTTGGTAATAGCGACCATAATATAATTAAATTTAACTCCCCTGTGACGGGGAAAACATCACAGCGGCCCAACATTGTAGCATTTAATTTCAGAAAGGGGGACTACACAAAAATGAGGTTAGTGAAACAGAAATTAAAAGGTACAGGGCAAAAGTGAAATCCCTGCAAGCTGCATGGAAACTTTTTTAAAGACCCCATAATGGAGGCTCAGCTTAAATATATACCCCAAATAATAAAACACAAAAAACACCATAGTAAGAGAACCAAAAATGGCTAAACAGCAAAGTAAAAGAAGCAGTGAGAGGCAAAAAGGCATCCTTTAAAAAGTGAAAGTTAAATCCTAGTGAGGAAAATTGAAAGGAGAATAAACGCTGGCAAATGAGGTGTAAAAATATAATTTGAAGAACGGGTAGCCAAACAGTCAAAAAGTAATACAATTTTTTGCTAGTACATCAGAAGCAGGAAGTCTGCTAAACAACCAGTGGGGCCACTGGACAATAGAGATGCTAAAGGAGTACTCAAGGATAAGGCCATTGCGGAGACACTAAATGAATTCTTTGCATTGGTCTTCACAGCTGAGGATGTGAGGGAGATTCCCTAACCTGAGCCATTCTTTTTAGGTGACAAATATGAGGAACTATCCCAGATTGAGGTGTCAGTAGAGAAGGTTTTGGAACAAGTTGATAAACTAAATAGTAATAAGTCACCAGGACCAGATGGTATTCATCCAAGAGTTCTGAAGGAACTCAAATGTGAAATTTCAGAACTACTAACTGTAGTCTGTAACCTATCATTTAAATCAGCTTCTGTACCAAAATGACTGGAGGATAGCTAATGTGACGCCAATTTTTTAAAAAGGGCTCCAGAGGTGATCCTGGAAATTACAGGCCGGTAAGCCTGATTTCAGTACCAGGCAAACTGGTTGAAATGATAGTAAGGAACAAAATTCTCAGACACAGATGAACATAATTTGTTGGGGAAGAGAGTCAACATGGTTTTTGTAAAGGGGAATCATGCCTCACCAATCTACCAGAATTCCTTGAGGGGGTCAACAAGCATGTGGACCAAGGGGATCCAGTGGATATAGTGTACTTAGATTTTCAGAAAGCCTTTGGCAAGGTCCCTCATCAAAGGCTCTTAAGCAAAGTAAGCTGTCATGGGATAAGAGGAAAGGTCCTCTCAATGACTGGTAACTGGTTAAAAGATAGGAAACAAAGGGTAGGAATAAATGGTCAGTTTTCAGAAGGGAGAGAGGTAAATAGTGGCATCTCCCAGGGGTCTGTACTGGGCCTAGTCCTATTCAACATATTCATAAAAGATCAGGAAAAAAAAAAAAAAAAAAAAAAAGAGTTAAACAGTGAGGTGGCAAAATTGGCAAATGATACAAAACTAATCAAGATTGCAGTCTGCCTGGGACTTAACTAAGAGCTACAAAAGGATCTCTCAAAACTGGGTGATGAGCAACAAAATGGCAGATAAAATTCAATGTTGATAAATGCAAAGTAATGCATATTGGAAAACAATCCCAACTATACATATAAAATGATGGGGTCTAAATTAGCTGTTACTGGAGTCATTGTGGATAGTTTTCTGAAAACATCCACTCAATGTGCAGTGGCAGTCAAAAAAAGCAAACAATGTTGGGAATCATTAAGAACAGGATGGATAATAAGACAGAAAATATCACATTGCCTCTATATAAATCCATGGTACGCCCACATCTAGAATACTGCGTGCAGGTGTGGTTGCCCCAACTCAAAAAAGATGTATTGGAAATGGAAAAGATTCAGGAAAGGGCAACAAAAGTGATTAGGGGTATGGAATGGCTGCCATGTGAGGAGAGATTAATAAGACTGGGACTTTTCATCTTGGAAAAGAGACAACTAAGGGGAATATGATAGAGGTCTATAAAATCATGACTGGTGTGGAGAAAGTAAATAAGGAAGTGTTATCTACTCCTTCTCATAACAGGAGCTAGGGGTCACCAAATGAAATTAATAGGCAGCAGGTTTAAAACAAACAAAAGGAAGTATTTTTTCCACATAACAGTCAACCCGTGGAACTCCTTGCCAGAAGATGTTGTGAAGGCCAAGACTAACAGGGTTCAAAAAAAGAAATAGATAAGTTCATGGAGGATAGCTCCATTAATGGCTATTAGCCAGGATGGACAGGGATCGTGTCCCTAGCCTCTGTTTGCCAGAAGTTGGGAATGGGTGACGGGATGGATCACTTGATGATTACCTGTTCTGTTCATTCCCTCTGGGGCACCTGGCATTAGCCACAGTTGGAAAACAGGATACTGAGCTAGATGGACCTTTGGTCTGACCCAGTATGGCCAGTCTTATGGATCAGGTATTGCCTTTTTAAAAATAAAAGTAAATAAAAGCTAAAATCCATAAGGACACTGTTCTAAAGCGAGGCAACCCAGTTTCTGTAGCTTCCCATGTGTTTTTAGTAGTCGTCATTCCTGTAACAAGACAGCTCTTCCTGTAGCTGTCTACTTCCTTGTGTTGTAGTTTATATATTGTGTATTCCGGCCTGGTCTGAGCTGCAAGGCCAGTGTTGTTTCTCACCGATTCAGTACAAGGTGAGTTCTACAAGCCAGCCTGCACCTGTCAGTAGCTTAGAGAGATGTTCCCTCTAAAATATGCCTACTAGAAGGCACTGCACAGAGCTCAAACAGTGTTCATTAGGGAACAGCATGCTTGATCAGTCCTCCTTCCTGTTGCTTATGAGAGACAGGAGGCTCTGAGCAACCTCCCCTATCCAACCCATCTGCTTATATTATGGGGATGTAGCACTCAGGTGGTTAGAGAAGGGGTCTTGGAATCAAAATGTAATTTTAATACATCTGGGATTCATTATAACCAATCTATAAAACAGCACTGTAAACTCAGCTGGTACAGGGATATCCAACTGGGTTCTACCCATCTTGTCTTTCACAAACAGGAAGAAAGATCCATAAATTAACTTGCTACAGTTCTGTTGCAGATCCTCAAGGCAGAATTCTATTTATTCCAACGTAAAAGACTCAGGCTACTGAATAGCTCAGTCTGCTGCTACCTACTGGCTCTGTAGTTCTTGCGGGGCTCCAACCCCCCCCCCCCCCCACCACCACCTTTTGCTCCTCAGGCAGAGCTCTCCAGCTTACCTTGGGAATCTTCTAGGAAAGGCCCTGACAGCCTGTTCTACAGGCTAGTCTCAAGAGCCTCTCTTTCTTCCTGGCTTTAGGGGGTATCCAGTTGCTCTCCCCCCACCAATGTCCAATATTCAAAAGGTTGGGGGCCTAACATTCCCCAGCTCCACAGAGACTGCTCTAGGATCTCACCCAGGAAGGCCCAGCCCCACAGGCAGATTGAGCTCAGTGACCTATTCCAATGCGGCCGGCCTAGGGTGGCTCCTACCTACCAACTGGGGAAAGGCCCTATCAGCAGGAGACCCTGCCCAGAGGATGTAACATCCCCAGGGTCAGCAGGGCAGGAGCTGTCTGAGCTCAGTCTGCCCTCCCATCCTCCAGAAAGGATGTGGAGATGTTCAAGGCAAGGGTACAGCCCCATCACAGCCATCTCCCCCTTACCAACAGGGCCGGCTTTAGGAAGTGCGGGGCCCTATTTCGATGGGGCCCCGTCACCAAAATGCCACCGAGGCGGTGGCAGCTCAGTGCCGCTGACGGACATTGCGGGGCCCCTCTTAGGCTCAGGGCCCCATTCTGGGGAATCGGGGGGAAATTGGCCTAAAGCCGGCCCTGCTTACCAATCCTCCAAACACTGGAGATGGAGGGGTAGCTGGGCATCCTCTGAGGACAGGATGAAAAAGGGAAAGGGCTTTTCCCGATGGATTTCAAAGGTAAGAGGAATAACTGGGTCTGGGGGTTCAATGCCACCGGCACATGAGGGAGGAAGGGGAGGCAACAGAGGACACTGGGGCTCCTCTGCAGCTTCCTTTTCAGGGGAAGCTGAGGACTCTGGGAGCCTCAGCTTCTGATATGGGCCTTATAGGCCCTCCTGTGTGAGTGCAATGGAGGGCTTCTGTCTGATGTGGGTGGAGATAGTGACAGGAGCAGACATAAGCCCAGGGTGTTTATTGGAGAGATGGGACTCTCACTAATATATGCAAACCCCATCCTTTCTTTGGGCTTTGCCTATAAACAGTAGGGCCTGTGATGTGTATTCCCTCTGCTCATGGATCTTGAACTACTCTTGTAGGTGATGGGAGGTATGCATTGAATGACTAATGTAAAAAAGGAGATGTGATCAGAATGGATACATGGGTGTATAGAATGAGTGGCTACATTTATTCAGTGTCTGGCACAGAATAGAATAGGTGGAGTAGGCTTTGTTTGGGGAGTATGTGTGTAATGAGCGTCAGTGGAGAGACAGGCTGGAGTGGAACTGGGTGTGGCATGAATGCCAGTTCAGATGTATGTAACGCATGGGTGTAAGTAGGACAAATAGGCAAGGTGTGTGAACTTAGATGTGTGTGCAAATGTATGTAAGTTAGATCATACTGCAGCTCCCCCCCCCCCTTTGTGAATGTTGGCAGGTGTGGTGATGAATTGACTTTAATTTTGAAGACCCCCCCCCCTTCCCCTCAACACACTTGTGCCTTTTATGGACAATCCTTTGCTATCAGATTAGTTTTTAGAAGTTATTCCCAATTCACATTTTTTCCACTGAATTTTAATGCATATGTTACAAGGATAATAACTAGGGCAGGTATTAAAAAAACAAACCTATGCAGATTTTGAATGTTTAAGTAATAAACTTGGTTGTACTTAAATCTTTTTCTTTAAATAACTTCGCCACAGTAATCCCTATATTTAGTCTAAAGATTACCAAATTACAGAGTTCCAATTTTCTCATTTGCACTAGACTTGTTTTAGGTTGCTTTTCTTCAAGTATCATCTTTGGTGTGGCCTCCAAAAGGAATCTGTATTTTGTCTAGAAAATTTGCATTGGGTTTGTTTAGTTTGGAGATGTGAAGATTGAGGGGAACAGGATAACAGTTTTCAAGGACATTGTGGTGTTTAGATGTTGCTTATAATTATTAGAACTGGGAGCACAGGCTGCTGGGAGTCTGTAAGGACAGGAAACAGGAAGGAGGGAGGAGGGAGTTGAGAGGCTGGGAGAGCTACAGAGGGTACAGCAGCAGCTTGGTAAAGAGGTTTCCACTTTAAAATAAAGACCTGTTGCAGTTTGTTAGTACCGTGCTTGACTGATACAGACATAAAAGGTTACAAGGAGGGTGAAAAATTATTCTCTTAAATCTGAGGATGGGACAAGAAGCAATGAGTTTAAATTGTAGCAAGGGAGGTTTAGGTTGGACATTAGGAAAAAGCTTCCTAACAGTCAGGGTAGCTAAACATTGGAACAAAGTTGCCTAGGGAGGTTGTGGAATTGCTGTCATTAGAGCAGGGCCGGCTCCAGACACCAGACGGCAAAGCACGTGTCTGGGGCGGCACCCTGTAAAGGGTGGCAGTGCAGGGATTCTGGGGCAGCCGTTTTTGGTGGGTTTTTTTTGCTTCGGCAGGACTTTTGCGGGGGGGGGGGGGGCGCTTTGGCACTTCGGCGGTGGCCATTTTTTCTTTTTTGCTTGTGGCGTCCGAAAAGCTGGAGCCGGCCCTGCATTAGAGGTTTTTAAGATCAAGTTAGACAAACACGTCAGGAATGGTGTTGTCCAACAATTCTCAAACTGGGGTCTGCGAGTCATGTCCAGGGCCACTGGCCCCACTGATCAACTCCTCCCCCTTCCTCCCAGTGCCCCCTGCACACCCCAGAACAGCTGTTCAGTGGCATGCCGGAGGTGCTGGTCGGGGGGAGGAAAGAGGTGGGGAAGAGGAGGGGCAGGGGTGGAGAGGGGGCAGGGCCTGGGGTTAATCAGGGGTTGAGCACTCCCAGGGAAAATTAGAAGCCAGCTTGGGGGTCTGTAAAAATTTTTAAATTAAAATGGGGGCCCTTGGGTTGCTAAAGTTTGAGAACTGCTGGTCTAGTCATTATGTAGTCCTGCCTTAAGTGTAGGGGACTGGACTAAATGACCTAAGGAGGTCCCTTTCAGTCTTGCTTGCAATTTGGATTCTAGAATCAGAAGTGAGACACACTTTAGTGTTACTGCAGTGTAGAACTGTGTAAGAGCCACACCACTCATCCCATCTACAAAAGGGACATCTTTGATCATTATTTCTGTGTCCCCTGGGGCATTAGAACTTGATACATTTGTCAAGCTGTCTGTAGTGTCTCACTAACACAAGTACCAACCTCAGGGCAGCGTGTTACAAATCAAGGCACAAACCCCAGACTGGTTGGGAGTTCAATACTTAGATTTCACCAACCAAGTGTAACAAGAAAGTGTCTGTGCAGCTCTCCTCTTCATGAGTGGGGGAAGCAATCAACAAAGTCTCTTATTCCCTGTTCCACAATGGCTTGTCTGGAGTTTATGGGCTCCCTTTTGTTAGAGAGGGGATGAGAACTCTTGTGGTAAACTAGCCTTTCATACTTGGTAATGCTTCTCTCCTGACTGGAGGATTACAGTTTTAAAGCAAACAAATATTACCTTATAACATGGGATACAACTATTATAAGTGAAATTAATGTATGCAGCAACTCAAGCATTTCATAAAGTCAATATATTTGTATAAATCTAATAACTATTTTAACAATAGTAACAGGTGAGCCAGACTGGTTTCCAGCTATGCATTTGTCAGTGTTCAATGAGGCATTGGAGACTTGGCATGAGCTGACACCTGGTTTGCCAGTGTCCTAGCATTATTTTGCTAAACAAGAATTTACTTCATATTTCTGCTAGTATGAAAGTTGTTTGGCAACTGATTGTCTCAACTGGCCTTCATTATACTTGCTTTACATAAACTTGTGTAAAATGGACAATTCTGTCCTAAACGCAAGCTGAATCAAGGGGGAAGGGTTCCACTGACAAAATTGTTAGAAAGCTTGCTCCTACTGCTGCAGTACCCATATGTAAATGGAATTTGACAAAGCAAAACCTAAGTCAGTACATAATTATGTTTTTCAGTTGCAGATGAAAATAACTAACACTGGCAAGTGTGATTTGATAATATCTGTTAGTCTTCCTGATAATGCCACTAAACAAGAGCATTGAATGCATACAAAGCATACAGAATTGTTATATTAGGACATATTTCAGCATCTATTAATACTATATTTGATAACATTATAGCAAGGGTGGCTCCTGAGCCATCAGAAACTCAACTGTTAGAGAAAAGAAAACCAGAAATAAAACAGTATTAAGTATGGATTGTTAGGATTTTATTACTTTCCTGCTAGCAGGGACTGTCCTTTGACAAGATGCTAAATAAGAGTCTAGAAACACAGCAAAATTATTTGGAATGAGACCAATAGCCAGGAAAATACAAAGGGGAAGAGAGAAATGCTCTTAAACATTTTCAATGTATATTGTTCAAAGTGTACAGTAATTTTCCAGCATCGGCTCCAACCCCTTAAATGCAATGCACATGAGTGTACTCCCTCCAGATAATCACTTCATTTCTTATTTTGATATAGGCAATCTAAACAGTAATGTACCAAAATTTCACAGGCCAAGCTTAACAATATGCCTGGATAGGCTAAACTGGAGACTACACCTGGGACCTTTAGATCTAGAAGCACGAGCCTCTACTTCTTGATCAAGACGACCAAGACCAGAACCATTAACTGGGAAGCAGTAACAGACTCAGTCTATGTATGATCCAGCTGCTGGAAGGGGACAAAGTCACTACAGTGTTACCCTGGGTTACACAAGGTTTGACATAATTCTTTATAGGTATTTGCCTAACAGAGACTCACCTTTATACGGATTTAGAATCTCAGACAGGATATAGAGTAAAATTTGGGGGTTCTTCCTCCTCTCCTAACCCCTAGCATATTAGCACATTGACTACAGACTTGTGAAGATTTATATCTCAATAAGTCTCATTAAAATACCATGTAGATTCTCTAGACTTCTAGAGCACAATGTGATGTCACCTCACCTGAATTTTTGTTTTCTTATGAATTATAAGCAGGTGCTACAATAGCTTTTACATCTACGAAGAGTCATTCACCATAACCCTTTTTAACAAATTGCAATATGCCTCTTTACGATCTTTTTTCCATCCAATGAGCTATTCAAAAAATCTGTCACTGAGATAATAATGTCATTATTTCATTTCAGGATTGTGGTGTAACCTGTTCAGCTCTAGGGCTGAGGTTTTTTTTCCCAGTTACTATAACTTGTTCAAGACTTGTACTAGTCTGTTTCTGAGAGAGGATAATAGAAAAGATACCAATGTTTCAATTTTTAACATCTAACCTTTGGTCTACCTTCTGAACACTGAATAAAACAAATTTAAATTCTTCAGTTAAATCCTGTTCCTGGGTTATTAAATTCCTTTCAGTATCTGAGTGGTCAGATGTCTTTTCACAGTCCATTTAAATAAACTTTCACTGGCTTTATTCATTTCCTAGGTAATCCTTTTTCTCACAATACATTTTGGATGTATTGATTCATTTTTACACCCTTTCAAGGTTGATTCATAATCCTTGTCATCCCCTTTTGACATACAGTATACCATGACACAATGTTCCTTCTTTTCCTTAATACAATCTAGGAATACTTTATTCACGTTGAGTAGACAAAAGGCAGTCAGAATCAGTGATATGTGCACTTCCAGGATTTGATGTTCATATGAATTTCTATATCAGATTCAGACTAATGGTTCATCTAGACCAATAACCTGTACGATACTGGTCAATACCAAATTCTTCAGAAAAAAAAGTGATAAAACCCATAATTCTCCATTATGGAACAGCTTGCCCTTACAGGAAATTTCTTTAACACCAGACAATTATAAGTAATGCCTCATACTGTGAGGCATTGTATCCCTTATGTGTTTTTTTATTTTATTTTTTGGGGGGGGGGGGGAAGAGGGAGACAGAAAAGGAGATGAACTTGCACTTTCCTTCCCCCACTGAACCACAAAGGGAAGAAAAAAATGAAATTGTGAGATTGTGTCAAAGATAACTGAATTTTTTGAAAAGTTACGTTAGGCAAAGGAAGAAAAATGCTACTTGAGAACTTAGAGTTGTATTTAAGGATATTTACTTGGTACTTTTTGACATGTGATGTTTACATGTGTTTTAATGGTTATGAAGTAACTTTTTCAATCTCAAAATCTACTGTTAGATTATCTGACCTCTCCATAATTTCCTGCAACTGTGAAAGTTTATTAGAAGAAAATGCTTAAAAATAAATACTGCCAATTATTAAAAAAAACAAACAAAAAAAAAAAACTTACTCATGACAGATGTCAGTTTTCTTATGAGAGAAGAACGTACAGCAATCAGTTTTTCAGGTGAGGGCATACCATTGCTTTATACAATGCAATTGCATTTTAATTAGGCTAGACTACGGCTTTGAATACACTGGGAGGAGTGGGCAGAGATGACATGCTGGCCAGTACAGCTAAGCCAGAATGGGTAATTCGTAATATACTACTGGTAACAGCCAGAAGCAGATAACTAAGTCCTGGAGCAGAGATGAAATTCTATGTAATGAGTGCAAGAGGTACAGCCCCTCCTGGGTCTTCCCCTGCCTTGGTGCTGCTTACACCTATATCCCCATCCTTACTCGAGGCTGGGCCTATGGGCACAATGATACCCAGTATTTTTCCCCCCTTCTGACCCAAACTAATATTTCCAATCGACAGAATTTTTTTTTTTTTTTAATATTTTCATCCCAAAACAGTCAAAATTAAGATTCAGATGTTCCCATTGATTTCAATTGGGTTTGACATCTACCATTAAAATTACGATTGACAAACCCCCCCCCCACCCCCGGCCAACCAGCCCATAGTTAACCAGGGAAGTTTAAAAAGTAACCTATGTACTATAAGTTTAAAAAAAAAAAAATTCAGTCAGCATAGGAAATGCCCCTGCTCTCACATCACACAGAATGGCCTGCAAGTCCAGTTATTACTTGGAGGAGTGTTACCAGAACAACAACTACAGGATCAGGCTCATCCAAATGATTTTTGGAATATACATTTGAAAATAAAAATCTACATTCTACACATGCATTAAACACAAAATATAAACAGTTCAACCTAAATACCTAATTATTCTTTCATGAGTCATGCCTTGAGGAAGAAGAACTCTATCATGTGTAAAGACAAACCTGTTCCTCCAGTTGTTTGTCATGCTTATTGGACATAATAAACTTGGTGTGCTGGAGGCTATAATTAATCTCTACTAAATCAACACCCCTCCTATGATGGTTGTCTACTGAGCTCTCTAGTGACACTTAAGTCTTTGGTAGATAAATAGTGATTTGTTATAATCAAGCAGCCTTTCTTTCCATCTCATTTTCAATAAGATATAGCAGCTTTTCTATATATCTTGTCCTATTCTCACCGTGTTTATCACCACCCACTGTGTCCCATAACATTGACTTACTGTCACTGCTCCATAACAGAGTTCTGCAATCAACTTCCTGCATGAGGTTGAACAATTTTAGATTCTTCTGAATCTGATTATTCTTCTGTCTGGATTGCTCAGTGTGTTGTTTTTAACTAGATGAGGCTGGATAAGGGCAATGCTCCTTACACTCCTCTCCTCTTAAGATCTCACAATGGAGAGCTATCTGGAAGGAGGGGGGGGGGAGGAGGATGAAAGCATAGAAGTAGTCTTATGACCAGTCTATAATCAGTTTCTGTAATTTTTTACCTCCCAAAAATATGGATGTTATTGCATAATGTATTGTAGTTGTTTCTCCTCCAGTGAGAGTAATTGGTCAAGAAGATAGGTATAAAATACTCCTGGGAAAAAATCAAACTATTAACTTTATAAAATAAAAAATGCCAAGTTGAAACTTTAGTGATGAACTATTGGTGAGCCCTTCTTTAGCATGTATAAGCCTGTCATTCTTGTTTGTATTACCATATGGCCTAGGAGCCCTAGTCATGATTCCGAACTAGGGCCGGCTCCAGGCACCAGACGGCAAAGCGCGTGCCTGGGGCGGCACCCTGTAGCAGGTGGCAGTCTGGGGATTCTGGGGCAGCGTTTTTTTTTAACTTCGGCAGCAGCCTTTTTTTTTTTTTTCTTGGGGCGGCCAAAAAGCTGGAGCCGGCCCTGCCCCCAAGGAGCATACATTCTAACTATCAGACAAGGTACACTAGGTGGATACAGACAGATGTAAACAATGAAACTACATTGTTAACATGATAAACAGAGACCTCAGTTCACCAGCAGCCTAACCATTGTCAAGCTTTTTAGAGGCATTGTAACAGGGTTTACTTACCACTGAAGTTCCCCCTTGTGGCTGTGACTAGGAATCAGGTCTGTCTGGGCTGATACCCCTTTCTGTCACTCACATGCACCACAGCCCCTCTTGCTGTTCACAAGTTACAATGCTGCTGCTGCTGCTTCATGTTGTCCTTCCAGCGAGATCACTACATGCATTTCCCCTACAGGGGTACCAAAAACCCCACAAGACCTGCTGTCCTGGTGAGTCTTCCTAGTCAGGACAGTGCTACTTTCCCAATGACTAGTAGGGGAACCTGAGCCCATATACTATTCTAAGTTCCAGCCCAAGGACCCTACAATCAGCACCCAAAGTCTATATGGTTTTAACCCTTGCAGCCATTTCTTTGAGTTTCTTTCTACTGTTCTCTGCAGGCTTTCTTCACTACCTTCCCTCTGTGCCAGTATCCCAAATCTTCTAACTTGCCCTGATTTCCTCTTTCCCTCCTGACTTTCACATAGCAGCTTACTGTGCTGCCTTCCTGGCTTTATACAAGCCCTGCCTGTTTCTGACCAGATGGGCTCCATCTGTAGTTAGTGCTTCTCACTTCCCCAGATGCAGCCTACCAGGTTAATTAGCCTATTCTGAGTCACCTTCACACCTTCAGGGATGACATGGGGTAAACAGCCCATCACAGGCAGGATGGAAAAGGAAAGCTTAAAGAGGAATTTGAAGGAGGATAATGAAGTAGGTGTAAGTATGTATACAGGGAGCACCTATCAAGTGTGAGGTGCAGTGTGGGCAAAAGCATAAATTTAACAAGTGGATGATGCATCAGCATTCTGAATGGATATGAGCTGGGCAGGACTGCATTTGTCAAAGCCAGAGAAAAGTATGTTGAAGTAATCAAGACATGAGATGATGAAAACCTTGGAGGAGAGTTTTGGCTGTGTGGATGGATCGGAAAGACCTTCTCTTAGAGATGTTGTTCAGAAAAATCAACAAGATTTAGATATAGCCTGGATATGAGGATCTTTCCTGGTGAGAGGTCTGAGCTGAAAATGATGCTCAGGTTATGGTCGTGAGTGAGAGGCAAGATATTGGTGTTGTCCGCAGGGACCAAGAAAGGAGGTAAGAGGGAGGGGAAATTAAGAGCTCTGTTTTAACCACATTGATCTTCACCTGAGTGCTAAACATCCACAAAGAAACATTAGAGCTGAGAGAACAGTTGGGGGAGGGGGCTGTCCATGAATATTCATTCAAATTTAAGAACTAATTTCTATTTGTCTGGATAGAGTATCTTGTTAGATTTTCATGACACTCCAGTGGTCAAGCTTCGCTAGCATGAAAATTCACAAAACGCAAGATCTAAAACATCCACCAAAATCAAATTTTAAATTGGGTATTTGATTGCAATATTCTAAATTTGATCAGTGCTGGCTAATTACATAAGTCACCCATTCAGGAAACAGAAACAATAGCATGTAACTTATGCGAGTAACCAATAAAGCACACATTTCAAAGTTCAGATATTGAAGGTTTGCAATGTGCTGTTTGCTAGCTAACAGATACATTTGGGAATTTGCTCATGAATATTTTGAAAAGAGAAAAAGTGAATATCAGTGTCTAATTTATTCTTTATTAAGAATATTATGATATTGATATGTCATATATTTCTCACCCATCCACTAGCAAGCACATTTCAAATATTTGCTAAAAGCAAATCAAGATTCAAAAGATACTTGAATTTATTCAGTGCATAAGGAATCAGTTTGAGGAATTCATAATTTCCTAGATTGTTAACTTCAGTGCAGAAACTATGGGTAAACTCCTGGTGTCACTAAAGTCATTAGATGTTTTTCCATTTACTTCAACAGGATCAGGATTTCACCCTGTGTCTTTACATAACATCCAGTATAATAGAACCCCAGCCATAATTGGAGTGCCTAGGTGCTACTGTAATATAAATCTTTAATAATCTGCTTGTGGTTAGTCTATGAGCAGAAAGTGAGGCTATATTTTTTAAATAGTCTGTTCAAATTATTCACTCAGGTGAATAAAATATTCTCAGATTTACTATTATATGAAATATCATAAAAGCTACAATCAAAATAACTGAATAAAATACATATGCACCTTATTTTTTTAATTATTGTTGTTTTCCAACTTTCTAATTCACATTGGGTCTCCCCATCATTAGTGAGGAATAAGCACTGTTCCATGTATGTAGTTTTCTTGGTATGTCACAGTGTATTATATTTGTGTTTATTACTAAATGTGGTCTGTAAACTATACAAGGGGCCAGATCTTTGGCTATGTCTAAAGGGGTGTAAGCGGTCTGACTCACCCCTGCAGCGCCTCCTGCTGGTCAATCCAGGGAATTAGCTCATTCCAGCTCCGGAGCGTCCTCTGCAGGCCAGTGATCTGCCTGACCACTCTGGCCCCATGTCCCTCCCAGGACTCGGTGCCCCTTTAACTGGGGTGCTGCCCCTCCTGGCAATACCCCACAGCCTTACTCCTAGGGTCTCCTCCTTCCAGGGGAACCCCCACCCACTATCCCCACTTCACCTCAGTTGTAGGCTACTGCCAGTCACCATCAAGCCCCCGCTCACTGGGGCGGACTGCAGTATCAGCCACTCATCACAGGCAAAGGGGGTTTGGACCTGCTGCCTCTGCCTACCCATGAGCTGCCCCTGCAACCCTAGTACCCCTTTGGGCCTTAGTCTAGCCCTGGAGTGCCACCCTGTTACAAGGGGGCAGAGAGGTAGGAAAGGAACTGGGTTTGATGTACTTTTCTGTCCCTCCGATGCTGGGGCCTGGCAGGGGCTAGTTCAGTCTTGGTATAACTTAAAATTGCCTAAGGGCTACGCTAACAGTTCCTCAAAATGCCTCAATTTAGTTAAATCAGTATAACTTTTGTTTAGACAAGCCTATAGTGGGGCAGCTTCCCCACTCCGGCATGGAAGGGGTTAAAACAAGCCAGAGAGGCTGTGCAGAGCCCCAGCCAATCATGCAAGGGCTTATTGGGAGCCAATCAGGTGGAGGCTTGAAAGCAGCCTATCAGGGCCTGGCTGGGCCCTATAAGAAGGTTGCAGGGTAGATAAGAGCTGAGTCTCTCTTCAGAGAATAAAGAGAGAAGAAGTGGCTGTTTAGAGAAGTACCTAAGACAGAGCAGTGCTGGGCAGGGTTAGCAGGCCCTGGGAAAGCTTAGGGCTGATGACTGGGGCCCTGACACAAAAGGGACAGAGAAGGAGCTGGGGCTACAGGGATGTGGCCAGGTGGTTCCCCCTGCAGCTCTCATTGGCTGTAGTTGCCAGCTAATGGGAGATGTAGGGGAAGTGCTTGGAGTGGGGGCAACATGCAGAGCAGAGCCACCTGGCTGCCCCTATGCATAAGAACTGGAGAGGGATCGTGTGGAGCGGCCCCAGACCCTGCTCCCTGGCTGGAGCGTGGGAGTGGGGCAAGCCTCGGACCCTGCTCCCCAGCGGGAGCTTAAGGGCTGGGTCAAAACAGGTGTTCTAGAGTGTCCCTGGGTCGGGGCCTAGAGTAGTGGGTGAACCTGGGCTCCCCATTCCACCAACTTGCCAGTGATAGGAGTAGCTAAGCCAGATTGCAATTTGCCCTTGGAGGAAGGGGCTAGACTGAGGACTGCAGTGAACCACTGAGGCAAGTGATAGAACCACAAGCTGCTGATCCCCCGGAATGGCGGGGAGAGCCACTGGAGTGGGCACAGCTGGAGGGCTGTGTACAGAAGTTGATGCCATGGTCTGGGAGTGACGGGGGTCTAACAGTGGAGACCGAGAGAGTGATGCTGGGTGAGACACCACTAGGGAAGATGCACTGCTGAAAGAGCTAATTCACAAACCAACCAGCAGGAGGTGCTACTCTGGTGAGTCTGCGCCCTGTTCCAAAGCCTTTCACATTTTCTGACTTTTCAGAGTTATTTGAAAGTTTCCATCTGCTTAGTCCCAATTAGGTTGTTAAATTTGTTGCAGTGAATAGACTAGGAGAAGAGCTTACACCTCAGATTAGGCGGACTAACACCTATGCTACTAGCTATTATTTTGCCAAAAACTGTCTCTGGCCACACTGGATTAACAACACACCTATTTACACTGTGACAACTGTTTCTTATTGTAGCACCTCTTTACCCAATCTAATGTCAAATTAAATATTATTTATTAAACTACATTTTATTTAAATAATTTCTTGTATTTATTATGGAAGACTTAGTGGCTCATCTCAAGGTGAATGGTAATGACAATGTGCAATTAAGTTTCCACATAATAGATGGTAGGACTTCTCATGTTTCATAGTGTGCAAAACCTTGATTTCTTTCCCTTAATTGCTGGGCATGGAAAATGTGCTGCAAGAGTGCACTGAAACTGCTGCGCACTTTCCAGGTATATACTACACTTAGTCTACAAGTCTTAACTCATTTCTGAAATGGTACTGAACAAGGTTTGTCTCTGCCTACACACTTACAGTGGAACTATTGCTGACACCACTTATGAGCAAGGGGAGATCTTCCTACTTTAGACAAGGCCAACGACGTTAAGTGACTGCCCCAAAGTTAGTCAGCCAGTCAATATCCGAGCCAGGATTAGACAATAGGAGTTCCTTCCTTCAGTCCTGTGTTTAATTCACAAGAATGCACTTGGATCAGTTCTCATATCTGCATCAATATAAATCAGTAGCTTACACTGATATTTAGTTGACTTCAGTGAAGACTGACATGAAAGCACAATCAGATCCACTGCATCTCGTAAGAACCAAATTTTTAACAAAATTATTCTATATATATAAAAAACAAAGTTTATGAATTTAAATATTTAAGGGCTAGCTTTTCAATGGATTTCTTAATAGGTGAACCATACAAAAATCCTGTTTATCAATCAGAATGATTTGGTACAGACAACAGGCCCCAAACTGGATACAGTTACTATTTGCATATGTAAATTTGACAGAGTTTTAGTACAATAGGACCTAGTTTTGCAAAACATTTTGAAGCTTTGGTTCGAAAGGTTTGACCAATATCCAAATAAAGAAAATTCATAGAAAAAAGCTACCTTTTTAACTCACTTTCATTCTGTGTATGTATCACAAGGGTCTTATCAAAGAGCAAAACACCATCTTCTAGCAAAAACTAGTCATACAAATATACACCTATTGTAATTTGCAGTATATCTGGGAGATTATAGCCCTTAATAGTAAGTTTGTTTCGGATTTCAAGAGTATTTTTAAAAGCAAAAGTTTCATTTTCATTTGTTCAATCCATCAAGTATGTTGACTGATGCATAAACTTGCAGGAAAGAGTGATGTGATAGTTTATCTACTTAAATACCACAAGGGGGCAGCAAGAGCTCTTACCTTTTTGCTGCTTCAATTGCTGAATACTTATTGAGTCATGCAGTGCTTAATCTGTGCCAGGGCTGAGCCCTGGCATCTCTGGGCTTGGCAGTTCATAGCCTCGGCCCCTCTGGGCTTCCCATATCAGTTATGAAAATTAAAAAAATTGCTTGAGCCTCAACACCAAATTGCTTGAGCCCTGGCACCTCTTTCATTACGAATTAAGCACTGGATACATGATTACTACTACTACTCAGTCATGATTATTATATGAAGTAGCATCAGATCAATGGTTCTCTTTCTGTAGAAAGTAATCCCAAACCTTCACACTTCTTATGCTTGGAGTGACAGGTGTCTTGTGATTGGACATTTATTGAAGCTTCTTGTATTAGAATATAAGACATTGCATCAAGTGAGAACAATTTTCAGAATGTTGATTTCACTGTTAAAATCTAACAGGATTAATGGGAATGAAGAAAAAATGAAGTATAATTGAATAGACGTTTTGCAGCCAGCTTTGTCAGCATGTCTGTGATCATAAGGCAAAACAGAAAAATCCTTGCCTGAGACCATTTTAACTGACTCATGTGCTGAGGGCTGTACCCACTTGTGGTTATGCCACTTATAATAGATGATGCTACCCCCATAAACGGGAATATCATTGTTTTCAGCCCCAAGGTCAGTTTTGTCCCATTTTTTGTGTGAACTCCAGTCTAGCCACCTACAGGAGCCATCAGATCTGGTGAAACTGACAGTTGGCTAAGTATATTTGCATCTCAAGAATCTGCCCCCTCCAGGCTTGTCGCACAGATACCTTGTCCTACCTGCCTGAGAGCTTCTAGACCAGGGGTCGGCAACCTTTCAGAAGTGGTGTGCTGAGTCTTCATTTATTCACTCTAATGTAAGGTTTCATGTGCCAGTAAAACAATTAAATGTTTTTAGAGGGTCTTTCTATAAGTCTTTAATATATAACTAAACTATTGTATGTAAAGTAAAGGTTTTTAAAATGTTTAAGATGCTTCACTTAAAATTAAATTAAAATGGAAAGCCCCCAGATCGGTGGCCAGGACCCAGGTAGTGTGAGTGCCACTGAAAATCAGCTCGCGTGCCACCTTTGGCACTTGTGCCATAGGTTGCCTAGCCCTGTTCTAGACCCTGATCCAGCAAACCATATTGGCCATGCTTAACGTTAAGCATGGCCAATGCGGCTAGCAAATGCCTTCTCTAACTAACTGGGCTGGAGTTTACAAAAACTAAAACAAAAACCAGTGTTCTAAAATGTAAGTTAATGGAGTTTATGCTTCTGCTTACATTTAACCTTATGCTTAAACATTTTCTGAATGAAGGCCACAGCAAGACTATACCCTTACTATGAACCTCCTCCTCATGTAGAATCAAACCAAGAATTGGACTGATTTTATTAGTGAGAGGTAGTGATCACTTCATCTTTTTTGTGTGTGTGTGCTACAACAGTGTTTGACATAACTATTCCCAGCAAATTATCACCCCTATGCTATGACTGGTAGGAGTGTGAGTAGAAGTCTGAGTGCAAACAAGAAATCATCAATCTGAAAGTGAGAACAGACTGGAATCCATAAAGAAAAGTGATAACTTAGAAATTCCAGATTTTCATCCACAGATCTCAAAGCATTTTACAGAAGAAAACAAGTATCTGTGTAGGTGAGCTCGTGGCTATGCCACTGGTCTGAAGGGTACTGTAGGTTTCAATTACTGTCTGACCAGTTTTATTTAAATACAAATATCTAGTTTTCCTGCTTCTGATCATTCTTAAGACACTAATTAATTTTGTGGTAAAGTAAGCAGGCTGAAGAAGCTGATACTATTTAACAGGGGAGGATGACTGGGGACCCTAGCCACAATTATCAGAATAGACAACTCTGTGGTCATTCATCCTCAAATTTTCTGTAAATTTAAATGAGCTTTGAATTAGGCCCTACAATAGCATTGCAATAAAATGATGAGAGTTGGCAAGTCTCTCAACAGTGTGGTTTTTCTTGAAAACCCAACTCTTAGTCATGTGACTATTAAAATCACACCATTTTATTTTTAATATAACGAAAGCTTATGGTTACTGAAGTTTGAAAACATGAACCAATTGTACTGTAAAGGTTAAAAAAACCAGAAGGTAAATAAGCCTAGAAGGTGTAGTTTTTTCCCCCCGAAATTTTCTGATTTTCAAGTCTGTCGTGATTGTAGGGGGTGGGCTTGACTCGACATTTTTGTTTGAGGTTAGCAATATTGCATTAAAGTCAACAGGAGTATTTTGATTTGGCCGTGTACAGGGGTGATTTTTTCACCATATACGAGTAATGTCCTAAGAATCTCACTTCCTATAAGGGCCTGATCCAAAGCACATTGGATTACTTTAGTCTACTTTAAGTTCTTTAAAAAACAGACTTTGCTAGCTTTATGTGGTTCAAAGTTTAGCCAAAAAAAAGTTAATGTATCATGGAAGACAGGGTTGTCGTCAAAGAAATATATCCCATCTTGTTTGAAAAACAAATATTGCAGCACAAAAACTGACTCTAAGCAAAAGTGAAATTGACTTTATTTTCATTCTCCAAACTGAAATGTGAAAATAAACAGCAGACATAAATATTGAAGTTAGATTTTTAAAGAGTATTCACTTTAGTAGTGTAAGATACAATTAGCAATATAGGTAAGACATCTGTTTGATTTTATAATAAGAATTTGAAGAATAGGCCATAAGAACGTCATCTTTGAAATACCAATGAAAAGTTTCAATTATTGACTCAAGGCACAAAACATTTAAAATATAATTATACAGTTACTACCTAAAAGATGGTAAAAAGACCCATTTTGCCTGTGTGCAACAATGGGGTCAGAGAACGCTTGTGTCTAGGTGCCTACAGCTCTAGTTGCCAAAAATAGTTGCTAGCACTATTTATTTTCTGAGGGTCAAGTTATTAAGGTCATAATATACAAGCATTTGAGAGTTACACTAGTAGTGATCTAATTTCACTACATGCAATTGAATTAAATCCATCTAATCTGCTCCAATATATTTATGCCTTAGGAAGCAAGAATTTATTAAATTGGTTCTGTGGCATATAATTTCCTTTCTGTATGTCATATTTTCCTAATTTGTATGATAAAAGGAAATTATACATTTATGTCCATCTCTATAATTTGCTCATCTTTTAGGCACAATAAATCAACAATTATTCATTAATTAAATAATGTGTATACACTGGTATATGTGGTAGAGTGTGACAGCAAACAGCTAGACCAGAGGAATATACAGTAGAGGAGTTCTGAATATGAAATGACAAAATTACAAAAAAGTTTGAATTTTCAGGAGAGAAGTGTTGCAGCTGTAGAGAATGGCAATGCTGATGAGTTTATGAAGTTATCTGTAGTGCCAAACTTTCAAAAAGGCATAGTTGATTTTTCACCTATAGTTTTGTGGGTGCAAGTGATACAATTTTGGAGCCAGATCCTCAACTGGAAGTCAGTGGAACTACACAGACTAATACCAGCCAAACTCCAGCCCTTGATGTTTAAATACTCTATTTATAGACATGTTCTTCACTCCTTCAGTGGGGCTTCCTCTTCTTGCAGCTCCAGGAGGCTGGACTTGTCAGTCATGAAGAGGTTTGGACTCTCCTTCTGGGAAAATTCCCAGTTCGGCATGTCTCCTGGCAGTTTCAACAGTGTGCAGACCTCCTGCTGTCCCGAGTTACAGCTAGGAAAGCATTTAAGTTTTCAAACTTGAATTAGTTACTCGAAGCTTTGCCTTCCCCTTTTGCCACTCCAACCCCAGGCATTTTTCTTGGAGGTTTCTCGCCTTTTAGAAATGCTTGGCTCCCCAGCCTACAGTAGTTCCCTACATGTGCTGGGATTCAAATGACAATTCAATCAAGCAAGAGAGAGCCAGAAAAGACCGCCTCTCTGCTTAATTGCCCTCACTTTTCCTTAGAAAGAAACCTTATGACTGCTACTGCTCCAAGTAAGATCTCACCCGAATGAGAAACTCTTTTCAGCAATCCCTGATTGCAGTCCCTTTGCTAGTTCCTGCTTAAAGCTAACATCTGCAGCAGCTCCCTAGCATGAGATAGAATGGAAGGCACAGCTGGGTCAGAGGGTAGCAGCCAGAATGCAATTCCAGCAGAAGGTTCCCCCATTGTTTAATTTCCATTTGCAAGCCTATCCTCTCCAGCCAGTCTTTTACCACCTTTTGCACCTTCAGCCACAGTTTGCTGGTTAGCTCTCTCCCTAACCCCACCCCCTTCCCCAACTATTGCATGCTCTCCAGACACCATAATTTTTAACCAGAGTACTCCACATGGGCCACTAATGGACTTTAGGGTCTGATCTAAAGCACAGGGACTACTGGGAACCTTTCCCTTTACTTCAGTGAGCCTCAAAGAGGACCACTGTCTTGGTCTAACATATGAATTCAAATGATGGTGAACCAGTGGTTCCTGGAAATCATAGTACATAGTTCTACCATAAAATGTGGTGTCAAACCTTTGAACCAATGTTATACAAATTTGTCCACCTCCAACCCATACAAAAACGAAGGGATTCAAACACCCTGAACCACCATCTGAAGGCTGAAACCATTGTCTAAGTCCTAGAGGACCAGAAATGTAGGCTCCTCCTCCTCTCCTCTATCAAAAGAAAATAACAGAAAGCATTTGTTTCAGACTTTATGAAGATGAACTTCCTATTCAGAGCATTACACTTCCAAATGGGGTCTTTGCAGTTCATCATCCAGACAATAAGTGAGCAAAATACAGTGTTCTCTGGATGTACAAAGTGACTATTTCCATGTTCCCATTCTTCAGTTGCAGTAGTGACTCACATGTTATGCCATTCTGGGCTAGTATGTTTAGTTTAAGGCTCTATGATTCTGCCTGGCTACAACTCTGAGAGCATTTACCAAAATTATAATGGTGCTGACAGCCACATTACAGAAGTGGGACAACTGACTGATGCCAATTTGAAATTATTATAAAATAATACATGTCTTCTCTCCCTATATAAATTTGTTAATTTATCTATTTTGCTTTGAGGGATGGGTGATTGGAGTGCTGGTTCATTTCTTTTGGGTGATAAGAAATCATTGGCAAAACTCAGCTATGTTTTATTTCCCAAAATATTGTATGGAAGGAGCAGTTGAGATTGTGGGGGTGGGATTAGGATTAGGAAGTAAATGAGGGAAATTAATCAGGAATAGTAAGTAGCAGAGAGTTTACAAGCTTAGAAACTACTAATTATGAGCAGTGCTCTTTTTGGATATAGAATTAAAACCTTAGGGCCCAGGTACTAAATGAAAAACAATTGCTGAAGTAGGGGTATCCAAATCACATTTTAAATTGGTAATAAATTAATACACAAGCAAGTACAACACATGAAGACCCCTATAATATTCCAATGTCCATATACTGAAATTTAATTGAGCTATTCAGAAAGTGCATGATCCATTCTTTAAAATGACAGTGTGGTACATAAATATTATACATGGTATCAGCTATATAAAATATTTTGATATTGGACTAATGACAAAAATGCTGAGGATGGAAGACATTTCAGACAGGAGAATCCACGGATTACAGAGAGTTGAAACTGTAGCTTTATTTCTTGGTTTGGGAGACCTATAATTTACGAGACATTTTCAGATGCCTTCCAGTAAATGATGCACATAAAAAACCGTATTTGTACATCAAGTATTGTCTATTTAAAATAGTGGTAATATTCACCCACTTTTGCAAAGCTCTGAGAGCTATGGTTGAAAAATGTGATTTAAGGACAAAATGAAAGAACTCTAATTTGTATCTACAAGTGCAGATTTTTTTGCATGTAGAAATATATACACTGTCACAGGTGGTAGTGGAGTGGTGGAGGCCCTTTGAAAAAGTGACCTTAAAGGAGGCTTGTGGCAGCACGTTGTCTCGTGTGCACCTTCCTGCGCCTGGACCCTGGGAACCAAGAAGCGGCAAGTCCCTTTCTTCGTTTATAATGAAGCGGAAACACTAGGGCAGTTTTCTTACTGAACCACAGTCAGGCCCAGGCACCGCGCCCCCCTGCTCCCGGGAAGTAACTGAACAGCAAACCCCTCTGGCGGTGTCCCCAGCCACAGAACTGCCGCGTAGCGCAGACAGGATGTGCGCCGCCGCAAGCAGCACCTCCCTGGAGCTGAATTCCTCAGGCAGCGGGCGGGGTGCCCCGGGGTTTCTACAGCCACACGGGAGAGTTTTGGGAGGGAAACTGCGGGAGGGGAGGCGAGGGGCGGTCGGTATTGAACGGGCCTGCCCGTGAGGCGAAAGGGGCCTGACCCCGCCCAGGGGATCAACCCCTTTCCCCGCACGTTGGCACAGCAGGTGCGAGCCATGGCAGCAGGGCTGGGGCCGGCGGGTGGAAAGGAGGCCGCGGCCGCCCGCCGCTGCAAGAGGGCGCCACTGCCCGCCGGAGCGCCCCGCTCTCCCCTTGGCTTGCCCCGGCAGCGGGGCCTGCCCAGCGTCCAGGTCTCTGCGGGAACCTCCAGAGTAACCGCGCCCGGGATTGGCTTCTGTCAGCCAAGGGGGCCATATTGGATCAGCGCATCGCGCCGCTCACGCACCATTTTAACAGCGGCTCTGATTCTTTCATCTGCCCGGATGCTCCAGCCCCGCCCAGGGTGGCCGCCCCCCCCCACTTCCCTGCGGGCTGTAGACGCGTGAGGAGAAAGCGTCTCGAGCAAGGAGACTCGCGCGCTCCTCCCAGCCCCACGCCGCCTCTTGCGCACACCCCTCGCTCACTCCTCCCCGGCTCGCCGACGCGCTCCCCTCCCATCAGAGGCACCGTGTCAGCCCGCGGAGGCGGCCAATCAGCGAGTGGGTGACAAATATGCAAATGTGCCCCCCCCCGCCCCAGCCCGTCCCCTCGGGTTCGCTGGGGCTGGTGGGGTCGCGGCGCGGAGCTAGTGAAACTTCGCCAATAGCCCTCCTGTTTCCCTGCCCGGGCGGGGGAAGAGCAAATCACGCCGCGCCGCCGCCTCCCGCTCCTCCTCCCGGGCCTGTGCCAGCCACCCGGTAAGTGGTGCCCCCCGCCAGCGGCTGCCTGCGCACCCCGAGAGGCAGGGGGATTCCCCGAGGGGGGAGAGGAGCCGCCGCCGCCGCCCCGTTCCCCCGGAGTCTGGCCGCCGCAGGGAGCTGTCAGGCGCGGGGCAGCGCCTCTCCCCACGCGTGCCGGCCGGGCGGCCGCTGCCGTGTAATGGCGAACCCGGCGGTGAGTGCGCGCGAGGGGACGGGCTGCTCCCCGCCGCCCCCGGAGCAGGCCGCGCTTCAGGTGCCGGAGACACGGGCTGGCCCTGGCTCTCCCGCCCCCACCCGCCCACGCGAGGGGACGGCGCGGCCGGGCCTGCTCTCGCCCTGCCTCGGCTGAGCCTGCTTCCGCCCCTCGCAAGGCAGGCGCGGGGCGACGGGCAGAGGCTAGTTCGCCCCCGGAACCCACCGGTCGCGCCCCCCCACCCCCGGCAGCCCCTGGGCCCGAGGCCGGGGGGAGAAGGGGCGGGTGCTGGCTCCCCAGCGGGCAGGAAGGCGGCGGCGGAGGGAGAGGGATTGGCGCTGGCGGCCCATCCGGCGAGTGGGCGAGGCGGCCGGGGGAAGACTGGCGAGGTTGGAGCTGGCTGCCCGCTGAGAGGGCGGGTGCGGGGCGGTGCAGGCAGAGAGGGAGGCTGAGGTTGGAGCTGGCTGCCCCCGGGGGCGGGGAGGGGGGGAGCGGAACGGAGCTGGCTGCACGCTGGGCAAGGGGGCGTGTTGGAGCTGGCTGCCGAGGAGGCAGAGGAGGGGTGTGCGCTGTGGTGCGGGCCGTGGACTTGGCTTCTCCACCAGGCAGGGAGACCAGGGTGGGGGCGGGGGGGATGGGAGGCTGGTTCTCTACGCCGCAGATTAAAAGGGGTTTGACGTGAAGATTGTGGGATTGCTAATAGACAAGGGGGGGGGGGTTCTAAACTGGCTCCCTGGGATGGCAGGGTCAGGGTGGTCATTTTGAGGCTGTCTCCCTACTGGGTGTTAGATGGATAGGAACAATATATGTCAGAAGAGTGTCTCTGCTGAAGGCGGGAGGCTTGTGACAGTTTTCTGCTGAGGCAAAGAGACCTACTGCAAACAGGATGGTGTGGAAGAAAACCTATTTTCCCAGACACGGTGGTGAGAGGGGAGGAGAGGAAGAGGACATTCAAGAAGTCTCTCTTTTTGCAAAGGTGACATCGAGGCCCTCATCTCTTCGGAAGGTTTTCACCCTCCTTATTCACTTTTGCATGCAAAAGACAATATCCACAGTAACTAAAAACTTTCGTGAAAGCTGTATCACCTCACCATGACAGATCTGGTGACTCCTGCAGAAGAGAGACTGAAGAGCCTTGGGCCAGCAGGCATAGTTGCTGGGGAGAAAATGGAGATTGTGGACAGAGAAAAGGGAAGGATTAATAAATATAATGCTGCAACAGCCATGATAGTGCTAGAAAGGGTTCTGACCTTTTCTGCCCTTTTTCTCTGAGGTCTTGTGACTTTGCTTTTAAAAGTAGTTGTCTCTGAGCCTCCACCACAAGAAAAGTTGGCTGGTCTGTCATAGGAGGTTTGTGTACCCCATTTCAGTTCTGTGCCAATCCAGAAACACCAGTTTGTTAGGTGCAAGCTTTATCCCACCATTTTCATTTAATTTAATAGTAGTCACAACTGAAAACTGAGCAGAAAGACTGTTGGACTTTGTAGGTAAATATCTTCCATTAATATCTTTGAGCAGTTACAGAGTTCTATCTAGCAAGGGCTGTGAATTTTGGTTTATATCTGTAGGTGAAATAGCACACCTATAATATAGGCTGACTTCCTTCAGGTGGTAAACAAAAATCTTACAACCTATGTGTTTTACTTCAGATTTTGATAATTACCTAAGTGGGAGAGCAAAATAATATCCTGCTTATTTCTTGACAGTCATATGGTCTCCACCCATAAAGACAACCTGATATGTTCCTGCTTGTAGGCATCTGCTAATTCTTTAACTGTTCAGACACACCTGCTTGATGGGGCTCCAAAACACCACTGACTTAAATTCCTTTTTTAACGCATGAAGAACATAAAAAATAAATTCTTACTGTCATGTAAGCAATTCACAGAGCTGTGCTTTTGACAGTCATGGATATCATAACAATTAACCGTCCACAGGAAAAATACTTCTCCATAGTGAAACTGTTACTTATGGGATATCGTCAACAAAAGCTTGTCAGCAACAATCAATATTTTGCCATTCTAGGAACATCACAATATGTGGTTTGCCAATTGTGCATTGCATGACATTGGAAACAAATTAGGAAATATGCCAACCTTGTCTTCGTTAATATGAGTATAAAGATATACTCAAAGGTGCTAAGATCATTAAGTTAGTGTTGCTTAAGCTGTTAGTATTCAGCCACATATATAGTGTGTCAGCAAATGGTTCGGTATATAAGTTCCTAATAGATCTTTACAGGGAAGAGTAGCCCAACTTGCCTCCCGAAGACTTGTTGGACTCCTGTCCATCATTATTATGATTAATGAGATCTGATTTTTAAAAGATGCTGAGTAGCTTCAGCTTCCACTGACTTCAACATGAGCAGCGGATGCTGAGGGCTTCTGAAAAATCAAGCCATGAGTTCCTAGTCATTTTTGATTAGGTAAATGATGAAAGCTCAGAGTGGGGGGAAATATGTTTTTAGTAATTGTATCTGTAAGGTGCAGACCTTGTTCATATGTTTCCTTTCTATAATATAGACAAGAGCCAGTGACAGAGAGATTAAAAATGAGATTGACACAATTTTATTATACTGCTCTACTGTGACTTTAGGTAATAGGTTTTAATTTCAACATGCTTCCAGCCCTCCACCCCTGTGTGGGGAGCACTAGTAATTCTTTATTTTGTTATTTATTCATTTAACATTTTGCTACAAACTTCATTTAATGTAAACTACAACTCATACTTGAAATACTATAAAATGAATAGGTCAGCCACACAACTCTGTAGAGATTATCAGGTAGGATTCCTTAATGTGTTGTTGCCTTGTCCCCATATATCAGGCCTGTTGTATAAGTCCTTATGTCTGCCTCAAGTAAATGTCTAGACTCTGGAGCATCGCATTATTTTGGTAGGAATGATGAACAGAAGCTGGAGGAGAATGCAGCATTCTAGTTTAGTCCTGCACAGTTCTGGGTTACAGTAATATTTGTGATTCCTATGCTACCCACAAACTGAGTCCTGAGTAAATTTTCTCTGCTCTTACTTTTTATAGATCGTTTCATTCAGTTTACTTCTCTGATCATTCCTGTTACAGCCACTGTTCCTTTCAGACTAAGGAGCAGACTGCTCAATACACTCAAGGAAATCTCATTCAGGCTCAGATTGTATTCTGTTTTCCCCTTTCTCCCAATCAGCCTCTTTCCCAGACTAGACGCAGGGCTTTCAGGAACATGAAGGATCTGAAGTTACCTTAATGAATGTACCCAAAGCCCAGTCATGGGATTTTGAGTCAGAGTTCTAAGAACTGAGCAGCTGGATTCCCACTGTCATTTAGGCTCCCCAAGGGGCATCTCCCCTGTTCAGAGAGAGGAAGGAATGAAGACTTTTCTTTACCTTCACCATGTTGAATTTGTGGGGATGCAATAACCCCAATATGGGTTGCTAGCACTTAATTCACATATGATCAGAGTGTGCCAATCATTTTTTATTTCTCTGGACAGCTCATATAGGCAAGAGAGAACTTGTTTGACCATTAGAATGTAGAGACTCTTCAATGTAAATTCTGGATATTTTGCTTTTTGTGGAACATTCTCCTAAAGAATACATAAAAAAAGCTAGATGCTGTTGCTGTCTAAAAAGATCACATGTTGGAGGAACGTATAGAATATTGAACTGTAAAATGCAAACAAAAATAAATTGTGGTATTAGAGCAATATGGCAAGTGAAAGCACAGATTAGGCATTTAAGCATTTGAATCTATAACAGAGGTAAATATTTAGAAATGCTGAGTTTTTTATTGTATGGGTATATTTTCAGCACAGTGCATGTGCAGCTAGATATACAACTACATTTTAGTGAGAGCTCATTTAAGGTGTTTGTGTTGTAGCATTTGAGACTAAAGTTCTCTTTTTCATGTTACCTTGCCACCATGCTTCATTTATAAAACTGGAGGGAACGTACTTGGGGTGAGAAGGTGGTTCTGTCTGTCCTCCGTTTCACTCAGTTCTTGGCTTGTTTGACGAAAAAGGTGCCAGTGTGATGTGAACAGTTGTACTGAGACCTCCAACTTGATTCAGCCTACACACCAAACAGATGTCTGATATTAACATCTTTGGCTACTATGTATAACTGAGTTAATTTGTGGATCATAACTTTGATATTCATTGATTTTTGTTTTAAAGGCCAGAAGGGATGTTTGTGATCATCTAGTCTGACCTGAAAAATACTGACACTTGAGATTTGTTAATTTATTAAATCGGCCATTTCAAAGCTTTTACCTACATAAAAAGTAGCAGAGTCCATCACAAGAGGAGGCCATCCCATTCACTTATTCTGGCCAAATACTAATTTTGACTGTGCTTTATGTAGCTAATAGAACATTTACCAACAGTGAGTATCAAATTGATCTTCAGTGTGGTGTTAGCTACTCTCCTTTATGTAACATGAGGAATAAAAAAAAAAGTTTTCTGTACTTAATATATTAGACGTTTAGATAGTCTCCCAAAGTTCATTCTAGAAAATTGCATAGGCTTTCACTGGTAAATAAAATGTAATAACCTCAATTATTTTAAAGTTTTAACACGTTACTGAACGTCATAAGAAAAAAAACTTGCAATAGCTTCTGAAGACTCTTATATATAAATAGCATAATATTCTACTCCTTTAATAATATGAACATGAACTTCTTGTCATTTCTGTATAGGGTAGGTTGATTTACATTGATTCAAAGTGGCAATTTAAATGAACATGCAGGAAATCTTGATTTATATCAATTATAATAATTTTTTTGCATGCTCTTTCATTATTTTCCTGAAGAAAGGTTGATTCTCACTGGCTGGCAACCATTAAAACGTGTTGATTGCAACTAAATATAGCCTTTACACTGAATTTAATGCTGCTTTTTTGCTAACCAGGAGGATACACTATATCTATATACATTTATTTAAGCAATTAAAATAAATATAAGTTAAGCTATGCAAGTCATTGATTCTTACATTTTAATTGTTAGAAACTAGTGAATGATGCATTTCTTATTTACTAGATTTTTTACTTAACATTTGTGTCAAGCTCTAATTGGATGGAAATTCAAATTTAAATGCACAAATGGCATTTTAAATTTAATACTACTTTTAAATGTGCTGGATACATAAGGGAAAAACAGTTTATCAAAACATGTTTTGCCTTGAAAACACTGATTTTATTAAACAAAGGAAGTATTTCCTGTAGTTAGCAAATTTAACTGACTGTGGCTGGTCACCATGTCCTTCAAGATTTTAGAACTAGTAGATTTCATTTTCTCCTGCTTTTTCAGCTCCTAGTTGGTTTCTCAGCTTTGAAGGAGGCAGTCATTGAACTAAACTAGTTCAATAAACTGAAATAAGAAAGTATTCTCTCTGCACCTTCAGAAGAGGCTAATGCGGTCCAAAAACTGGTTTAGAACTTCAACAAACTCTTGTTCCAGGTGCTAAACCAGTGACTTCCACCGGTTCAGTGGTTTGACTTTCTTTAAAATTTAGCAGCAAATATCACATTTTGTATTTAGTTTAAATTATTTTAGTAGATTAGGAGTTAAGGCTTTATTAATATAAGTTGTCAATTTAAAATTACATTTTAAATAAGACTTTTTTTAAATTACCTATTTAATTTAAATTAAAACTGGTTTAATTTAAAAAAAGACTTTTCTTATCCGCTATATTATTGAAAATGAACTTAGGCCTGGTTTTCTTGTCATACTGTAGTACCTCAGGTGTAACGCCATTGAAGTTAGTGGAATTAAACTGTTGGTAAAACCAGTGTAAATGTGAGAAAGACCCAATGCCTGTTTCTTGATGTCTGCAATGTACAGTCTTTCAAAATATTTATCACCATCTTTCAGAAGTCACAATAAAATTGTCTCTAATCTAAATCGTTTGTCTTCTGAGAAATTCACAATTATAATCCTCAGAACCCACTTGTGAAATAGGTCTGTGTTGCCAATTTACTAATGGGTGACAGTGAAACAGGTTGTGACAAAAGGTGTTGATGCTAAAATGGGATAAGCTCAGGTGTTCCTATCTTTTCACTGATGTGCTCAGATGACTAGAATTCAAGAAGGCATTCTGAATCCACTGTCTGTCCTGAAACCATAATTGTGAAAGATAATGAAATTCTCAGTAAGATACTTACAGCGTAAGATATTGTCACTTCGAATGTATTTTGTTTTTAAGTTAGAAGAGGCAATCTGTTAAGGAAGTCTAAAACGTTTCTGCAATGCATTGTTTGGGACCCTGTGACGAGGTTACGACTCACCACCGCGGCGCCCCCTGCCGGTCAGTCTGGTAATTAGCTCACAGCAGTCCTGGAGCACCCTCCACCGGTGGTGTCCCGTCCGCTGCTCCCTTGCCGGTGTCTGGACCCGCTTTGCTCCTGGCTCACGGCGTCCTCTTCAGGACACTGCCCTCCGGCAGTGCCCCCAAGTCCACACTCTCCCCCTTCTGGCGGGGGGGTTAACAGCAGTCCTCTGGCTCGCCCCTGCTGCAGTGGCCAACCACACCCTAAAGTCTATCCCCTTCTGTCAGGGGTCTGGTGCAGTCTGTTATGGCCATCTCTCACGGCCACGTGCACGATAAGAGGGAAGGGGGGTGGGGACCCAGGCCTGCCCACTACTCTGGGTCCCGACCCAGGGACCCTCTAGCAGCAGCCTCCCTGCCCTCCTCCTCTCCCCTTGTCTGCTCGCTCTCCCTGGGTCACTTCCCCGCTGACCCCTTTGCACCCTCCAGGCCCTTTCAGTCAGGGCCTGCAGCCTGGCAGGTAACAGGCTGGAGCTCTCCTATGCTCCCCTGCATCTGCCCAGCACTGCGCTGTCCGAGGTGCTGGTCTCCTGAGCAGGAGACAGACCTTCCCCTCCGAAGGCCTGGGGGAGACTCCCTGCTTTTCTCCTGGGCAGCCTTCTTATAGGGCTGAGCCCGGCCCTGATTGGCTGTCTCCAATCTGGGCCCTGATTGGCTCCCAATAAGCCCTCCTCCCATTGGCTGCCCTTCTACGCAGGCTCACTGGTCTGCTGCAGCCCACTCATGCAAGGGGGTGGGGCATCTCCCCCACCACAGACCCATATATGTCAAATCTGTTTTAGAGCACTATTATAATGTTAGAGAAGTTTTATGTGCTCTTCATCTCAAAGATGTGGGCCTTTCCTTGTGAAGAAATGTGATAATGAGAGGGAGGCCTGAAACTGCATTTGTTCTGCACAATATATAGGGTAATATCTGGAGGAATATCTGTGGCACCTTAATCTGAGCTTCGTTGAGGCTTGAGATTCTGTTTTTCTGAATTTACACAGAAATTTACTTACGCTTATCTGTAAACAGTCTTCAGTATTGTCAGTCTGTGTTCAAATCAGCCTTAGTCAACAGAAAAATAAATATGGCCTCTTCTTTGACATTTGTTTACACCAGGAGTAGGCAACCTATGGCACGTGTGCTGATTTTCAGTGGTACTCACACTGCCTGGGTCCTGGCCACCGGCCCGGGGCGCTCTGCATTTTAATTTAATTTTAAATGAAGTTTCTTAAACATTTTAAAAACCTTACTTACTTTACATACAACAATAGTTTAGTTATATATTATAGACTTATAGAAAGAGACTTTCTAAAAACGTTAAAATGTATTACTGGCACGTGAAACTTTAAATTAGAGTGAATAAATGAAGACTCGGCACACCACTTCTGAAAGGTTGCCGACCCCTGGTTTACATCCTTGTTGACGTAATAAAATTATCACAGCTCAGAAAACCATCACACAACTTGGTGACTGGCAATGGCTCACCAGGACAGTAATGAAACTGGAATACCAGAGTTACTGCAGGTCAAGCTTAATGTCTATTAGTAGAGTTGTATGATGAAAGAAGGCTCGGTTGTGAAATGAGTTAGTAGTTCATTATTTTATCTCTGGAGATCTGTAATGAAATCTTGTTTTAGGCCATAAGAGAAAATGAGAGAGCTTTTACGTGGTTCTTAGTGAATATTTGTCCATATCACACAACTTCCACATAATTGCTCAGGAAAAATCTTGGACTGCAGAAATGGGGGTACCGCAGATCAGGTTTGAGGTGCATTGGCAGAACTTGTGACAAAATTTGAATGATGATTTTAATCTATCTCGGGTGTAGCAAAGCTTCTGTAGTTGTCTCCTAAGTTATCACTTTTTATAAATACTAAAAACTTACTAGAAGCAGCTCGCATTTCATCCTAAATAATGAAAAAGGCAAATAAACATTATACCTCCTTCCCCAATTTAAATTTTTTTCCTAATCTTATGATGGGTCTTGATTTCCACACAGGTCATTTAAAGAATGTATTTCATTCTGATCTTCCGCGGGGAAAGTATGTTCTTCATATTGTCATGTTCAGATAAGCTTTATTTGGGTGAGGAAATGAAGAACTTTGGTTCACTTTCAGTTATAAAGTGAACCAGGATTCACTATATGGAGTCCTGAAACTTGTCAAAATGACTACAGAACCCTTCATAGATAATATTTGGAAAAGCCAGATAAAAGTAATCTTGTAAAAGTAGAATAAGATAATATTTTGTTCCCTTTTCTAGTAATGTTACCATTGAAATTTTGGACCCTGACAGTTTTTCTCCCATGCACAAGTTTTGGATTAGCATATCTCCTTTTTCTAAGAGCAGAATATTCAAGACTGTTTAACTCCTTATCTCAACATGTTAAAATCAACTTTACTGACAAGGTGCAGTGCACACTTGCGTTGGTACTAGTGCTTGCAAAGAAATATTCCAATCCAGGAAGTTTTTTCTGCAAAGTTTGGGTAGTCTCATTTTAAATCAAACCTTCTGTTGTATACAAGAAGCACTTGGTCATAAGCACATACAAGTAAATAGTTTCTTAACTCACCAGTTTTCTATTATCATGAGTTTTATGTGGTATCACAATTTGTTATCACTATTTTATGTGATACCACAATTTGGGAGCAGAGTGGTTATCCCAAATAAACTGAAATAAATAGTGTATTCCACTTTTTCCTAATGTATGTGGAGAGTCTAAATTGAATGAAGGTAGATTATTTTTGTTTATGGTTCCAAAGGATTTTTTTTTAATGGTGATGCTTTGGCTCCATCAAGAGTGTGTTAGGGATTCTCAGAGTTATACAGTTTGTAATATAGGTATGTGTACATGTATGCAGAGGAAGATACATTTTTTTCCGGTATTGGTATTTTATAAAAGAATACTGGCCTCCTTGTTTGGGTAATGGCAGATCATTTTTTTTAAAGGTGTTACCTCTAGGATAGCTTTGTTCAAACGAGCCATGTTTGGAAAAAATCTTCATTCCAGTTTATGTTGATAAAATTGGTCCCTACAATGTATATGCAACATATTAACCCCATCCACATAATCAGGACAAACAATAGGGTTCCTTTTTAAACCACAGAAGCTTTACTGAACTCCTTTTGAGTTGATGCATCATGTAACTGCTCATTATAAGTTTGGCAAAATAACTAATTGACAGCACAAAGTAAAGAAATCCTGCTTAAATAAATGAGAAATATGAGAATGGGCTGGATCCATTTTTTCTTTTTGACTGTAACTAAGCTGTGTGCATGCAGCTTTCTGTAGTTCTGCATAGATATTTTATTTTTATGAACGAATTGGTGTAATTGTCATTGAGTTATCTGGTTGCATGGATAACACTTTTTAATGCTTTAATAATGCCTTGTTTTTCTCATTACTTCATCCGTTGTTTCTTTTTTCTTTTTAACACAAGATTCTTCAAGGCCACAAATACTCCATGGTTGTCTTAATATTTGAGGCTGGTCAAGCAAGTGGTCTCTCTTGGCTTGAGTGAGAATCCGCTTTTTCCTATTCTGAGTTATTGACAGAATCAATTTGAGGAAGAATTTGTGATTGACAGCTATGTTTCAGATAACAAAACATTTAAGCAAGCGGATGTTTGCTACAGATGGTAAGTGCAGAAATCAGCTTTCTGGAATTGGGATATTTTTAATTTGTAAACTAGTGGGGAGGGAAATGTTTGATTGCGAGATCATGGTTTATTTTTTCCAGATTAAATTAACGTTGACAATAAAATACCATTAATCTGTGTATTGCAAAACCTTATGCTATAACTTAGCCTGTTTGTAGTATTTCTTAACCAATTAACTCTTTATTATTCAGAAAAGTTATGTTTGTATATTTAGTAATACTTGACAAACTCTAGAAATATCGGTTTTCAACTTGATTGACAGGTGGGAAGAGAGGTTTTTGAATCTTTGAAGGATCTCAAATTTTTTTCTGTCGTGATATGAAATCGCAGTATAAGAAAATCTAAAGGAAACTTTTTCTTACATATCACTTAAGACAGTAGAGGACAGATTAGAGGATGTTTCAGAGGGGTGTCTGTCTAATTATTTTAGACAAAACCAATTTCTGTTTTTGCATCAATTAGAAATCAATTTTTAGAGTACAAGAATTCCTACCATAGAACAACGTGTAAGTAGGCTAGGCATACTTCAGTCTACCAACTTTAGAATGAGTTTACAAGTTATTACATGAGAAAAGAAGGGCAGATATTGCAGCATGTATATCAAGAGTGTGTACTAAGTACAGTTTTAACACGAAGTTACCAGCTTATGACAAACGGTTCTTGTTATCCTGATAACTGTGTTGTGCATTGTTTAGAAGATACATGGAAAATGAGTTGTATCCTGCTTAAAATATTGTGAAGTTTCAAAAAATAAAATGATGTAAAATTAAGAATAACACTTCACTAATAAATTTGTGAGTGCACGTTAATGAAAGATGTCCTGAGAAGGCTTGTATTTAACATAATTTAAGTCTGCTCTATCTGCCTAGGAAAAAGATCATGTTTTTGTATGGGGAAATCTATCTATAAAAGCATATTGATATAGAGTGTAAATCCACGTATTTCCCCCCTTTTCCTTCCCACGCAGCATTGGGGAAGGGGGATGGTATGCTTCATTGTGTTTTCTCTCTTCCAGGGATCCCAGAAGCTTTTACTTCTCCCCTCACCCCTCCCCTTCCCCGCAGTGTGTTTGCACATTTGGTGCCTCTTCTAGGCTCTGTGGGCTCCACTCCCCGCTATGTCCAATGGGGGATTGGAGCATGACTGTCGAGTAAGTGCACTTCCCCCAATTCAGCAATATTACTTGATATTGGCAATTACTTCTGTTAAGCCTGGTGTGTAATCACAGCAACCTTCGGCTTTCCATTTTGCTGTCAGCTAAATAGTTTAATGTATAAGCATTGGCAAGTTTAAACCTCAGCCCTTAAAGACACGTTTTATTCAGTCTCGAAAATGATCATACTCTTTATATTCACTTTAAAATAGTCATAAACATTTAAAAATTCCAACACAAAATCTGTCTACATCTCTATTACAATGATGGTCCTTCTCCCTTTCATTTTGTCCTTTTCCGGTCATATTTAAAAAAAAAAAAAAAAAGTAGGTAAGTGAACAAATAGAAATGTGCAAAATTGCTTTAAAAATCTCCCTTATTTATCAATACATGTAGATTCTTATGTTTCCCACGTGATCAATGCCATAGATATACTCAGTAGCTGAATTATCAAATGCTAAGATATGACCTTGAAGTGTGGTTGTGATTTGTCTTTTGTGTGCTTTACTTTCAGGTCCCTAATGATAATGAGCTACCTATTTTGGGGTAGGCATCACCCTGAGTTACTTGACTCTTCACAAAGAATATGCACTCTTAATTCATGGGTAAGAATTCTTTTGATTTTTGACTTTTGTCATTTTATCAAGTATCTTACAGAATGAAAAAAATTCAGTAAGAACATTTCACTTTCAACAATTTATTTTTCAGATTCTTCTGTGTTAGAGAGTTTGCGTTATAGGTCATCTAAGAGTTTGTATTAGCTTGTAGTAATTTTGAACTCGTTTTGACTAATAAAAGCACATTTTAGGAACAGAATAATCTCGTAACAAGTATCAGTGTCTTAACTCAACCACCCCATCTTGGTGATTTTTAGAGCTAGCGGAACCGAATGATTGAGTTTATGTATATATTCAAAAGTTGATCTATGAAACTACTTTTATGGAATGTAAAATGAACCCATTTTTACTCTGGGAAAATAGTCTGCATTTTCAATGTAGAGTGTCAGGTGGATGGAGATTCTGTTCAACAGAGGTCTTCTATACACTTTAATTCTCCAGGCAAAGAGGGAAAGACTGAGACCTTCATGAGTTTGTTTCGGTTTTTATATCGGTACACTTTTTAATGCTTTGAACAAATATCATCTGAAACATACTGCATACGTATTTTCATTCACTTATTGAGCAGCATATACCCACATATAGTAGTAGAAGATCTGACTTTAGGGAGAATATGAGATGCTTTTTAAATGGACACCCATATTCAAGTTTTGTTGTTTTTCTCTAAATAAACATTCATCACTTTCATATGTAAGAAATTGGTCATGCTATGCTGGATTAAAAAAAAACACACACGCAAAACTTTTCAGCATATTATGAAGGCACCATTTGCAGCTCCGTGTTTGAGGTTGAATTAAGTAGCAGTGGTTCTACAACTTAGTTTATATATAATACAGTGTATCCACCCCAAAATTTCAGCACTTCTTGAATATACAATAATTTTCTGAGAATATACAAATACATCCATTAATTTGAGTTAAAGTTGATTTTAAAATAGGTCCTTTAAGAACTGCAGCAACTGGCCTTAAAGCTCTTTTGTCCCTAATGATATCAGTAACACATCTTCAAACTTCCCTTCTAGCTAAAACTAAAATGTGTGTATGCTACATAGACTGCATTTGAAGGAATAGTTTTTGGATTAATAGTAATTTTTTGCTGTATTCTTCATAACTGAAAGTTTATTGTTCAGCAGAGGCTGACAAATGATCTGCTACAGAGAATTCCATGAAGAAGTGCCCTCTTAAAATTGCTGCCATGTCTGATTGTTTTCAGTTGGACGGAGGCCAAACTGCACTCAGCACAGAAGATAGTGGCCCCTAATAGCAGAGAGGGCCACTATCTTCCCGGTTTTGGGAAGCTTAGCTTTACTCGCATTGAAAGTAAGAAAAGATGTGTCCTCTTTCAAAATGGCAGTTTTTTGTGTAATTATCTGAAGTAGGACATCATTTGTCTGTCTCTGTGGATTGAAACTGAGTTATGAAGAATGCCAAACATTTACCATTAATCCTAAATGTTGCTATCAAACCTACCTGTTGCACCAGATGTTGTCAGCAGAGAAGTTAGGGAGGAGAGGGGGAAAACTAGGGCCTCTGAGTAGAAGGGGATGTGGGGAATGCAGGATGGAGCAGTGACTTTGGGCATGATGTGCAGGAGGGAGGGGAAAACGGGGGGTTCACTTTACGCTGCTGGGAGTTGTACATCCATCTCGACTAGCCAGCACGCTCTGACTACTTTGTGCTGCTCCACAGAAGCATAAAGCAGCCAGGGCATCCTGGTGAATATGTTCCTAAAAGATACTTTTAAAATTTTATTTTATGTATTTATTTTAAAGCGTTAAGGTTGATTCTTCATATTACAGGAAATATCACATGTAAACATTCACTTTTGGGGTTTGAATTCAGTGTTCATGTCTGAAATTTTTAATTAAAAAGTAAATTCCCAAGCACCAATTATATATCCTCAACCTTAACTTAATCTTGGTATATGTGATGTAAGGATGATGTAATTATTCCAAAATAAGCATTATAAGTGCAAAAAAATCCATGTTAATGTATATCTGGACTTTTAAAATTTAATCTTAAAGTGTGGAAATGCACAGGTGGGGTAACCAAGAAACCTAACTTTGCCCTGTAGTCATGCCATGAAGGCGGAACAATCAGTTGAATCTGTCTGACTACAGATGATAAAATGCTTTAGTCATAATGTATGGTGCTGTGCATGGTGTTTTGGCAGGGCAGTGTTAACCTAACTGAATTTCTGTACCTTGACACATCAACAACAAATTAACAAATCTTAGCATAAGATTTCATTTTAACTCTGAATTTCCATGGTGTGGAATATGTTTCAGGGACAATTATGCTACCCTGGTGGTTTTTTGTAACTGTAAAATACCTATGTGTACACTACAACCTTAAGTCCATGTTAGCATAATTTTTCTCTGGAAACAAAGAGCAAAACCTTTTACATTATCATTATAGTTTTTCAAATGAAGAGAACCTTAACTAAGATGAAAATAGCACAAAAAATAAGAATGTGAATGTCTCTGATCCTGGAGAGATAATATCTGGATTTAGTTCTATTATGCAAGAGAAAACCATAAGTTTTTAAAATATCAGTTTATTCCTGCACATATAATTTAGGTTCATCTTTGCTGTTGTGTACATCTCTGGTATTGTGTACTTTTTGTCCAACCAATGACTAAGGCAGTCGTTCTCAACCTTTCTTCGAATGGAGGTGCGGACCTGTGTGGAAATCTTAGATATAGTCTTCTGACTCCCAGGTTGAGAACCACTGGACTAAGAGATTTGATAATCAAAAATGTACATAGCACATTAAAATGTGTCATTTAACTTAAAATATAACAAGAGTACCTCTGCACTTTCTTTGGCAAACCTCTGCCCTGTTAGAAGCAAGTCTCTTCTACTATTTTGTAGGGCAGTTCTTAAGTCTAAGAAAATGAAACTTTTTTCTTTTCCCTCTGCCCCCGCCAACTCCCACCCCCAAACTTCAAATCTTCCTTCCTGGCCATAGTTCCCAGTGCTTTACATCAGATACTACCACTATCATGCTTTCATCCAGGTTTCCACTGCTGTCACATTTGCTCGTCACAGTGAAATGAATTTTACTATATGCAGAAAGACTTTCTCTGAATTTAGAGCTAGAAGCTTTTTTTGTAAAAACTTCAATAATTGAATGGATCAGGGTCAAATTTCTTTGCAATTAGAATAGAATGGGTCAAGAAATTCCCTCCCCGCTAGAACACTAAAAGTGCATATGTATTTTGTGTATAATAAACTTTTCCTTAATTTGATCTTTTATAGTCTTAGAGAAATGAACAAACGCCCATCTTTCACAAGTATTTTGAATTTTGTTGCATCGTGTGCATAACTGAGTTTTCTTTTTTTAAACCTCTTCGGCCTTCTGAATGGACACTAACCTTAAAATGGATGATGATGTCTCAAATTTCCACATGAAAGCAGTCACTGATAGCTGAGGTTTTATCACTTCTGGCAGGGAGTGGTTGTACTTTTCAACAATCTGCCCTCTCAGTGTGGAGCAGTAATTTATTTACAATAGGCAAAAGTGATGACATTGTGTTTGGATATTGAACTGAATGTTTACTTGACATCTTCTAGCCGAAGGAGTGAGCCTACTAATCAGGAAGAATAATAGCTCCTGTGTCCCCAAACCCACTGCCTCTGCAATTAAAGAAATCTAACTGTTCCGTAGTTTTTATGGTGTCCTGTATTTAATTGTGATGCTGTCCATCAACTTTCCATATAATAAATTTTCAAAACCATAACTTGCTGTCTCTTGCCTTTTTACACTCTCTTTTCCTTCTTGGTTTCACTCCTTTTTCATTTGTGTTTTTCCCACGTACTCCTCCCTCCCCCCCCCCCCCCCCCATGATCTTTCCTCGTTTTTTCTTTTTCTTTCCCCATATTTTGTTCTATAACTTCACCACTATTTTTCCTTTTCATTCTCCTAGTTCCTGCCACCGCGCCTTCCCCCAACAACGTCTCTAGCTTTTATGTCTATTTCTTTACTGAGTCATTGCATTAATCCTTAATCCCATCCTTTCTCACACACTTTCTTACAGAATTTACAAGACACTTAAATCAGAGGACTACACATACCAACCAAAGACTGACCAGGGGCAATGCCAGGTAAAAAGCCAAGCTTCCACAACTGCTGGGAAAATGGTAGTTACTGTTTTTCTACCAGGTTTCCAGCCATCCATATCCCCCATTTAGGGTGTCTAGCTTTTCATAGCTTCTGACTAATTGGGGTATGATGCATTTGAATCCTAACCACTAACCCCTCGGACGGATGTAATGGGGAAAGTGTACTCTCTCTCTCTCTGTGTTAGCCCTTCCTCCTCTTCTCCTGTGAGATATGCGTGCGAAAAACAGTTACTTTACCTCAGCCTCAGTCCAGTCTGGATCCTCCTGCTTAGTTTTGATATTTGCCACCTCTTATTGCTCACAGCTTTCTTTACAAGCATCAGGCTGAAACTGTCCCCATTGTTACTAGCTTTATTGCTGCTCCAATAGTTTTCACTGCTGATTTTTAGAACCAACCTAAACGGCAGTGAAAGTATGGCCAAGTACTGGAGAGGGACTGTGGGTAGGATGAGAGGAACAGCACTGCATTGCTTTATACCCTGTTTTTAATTGGAAAATTTTGTAGTGTTTTATTTCCTTGACAACTAAGGGTTAACACTCATTAGATTTTAAATAGAAGCTCAGGTTGTGCAGAAGTTGATTGTATGGCATCGCCACACCCACCTAAGAAATTTTTCTGCTCACTTTATGACCTATTTGAAGGAGCCACTTTTTTTTTTTAATCCTGAGGGTTTAATCTCTGATTTGAAGTAGATCTCTTATGCATTACTAAAATCTGAATAGATTAAAGTTTAGGTACTCTGTTGAATGACGAGTAATTGAGACAAAAAAGTAAAGGTGGGAGATGGTTCCCGTCACAAAGAATGTACATATTACATTTTAGATGTGATGTCATGACTGAAGATGACAGATGGCAAAGCATGTTTCAGCTGAGAAAAGACGAGGGTTATTGTAGATAGTGTCCTGGTTATTCATTTTAGGCAAAGTGGAGTAATTATTCTGGAATAAAGTTGCATTTGTTTTGGAATAGAGTATCCACACAGAATTATTCTGGAATGGCTGTGCTGGTCAGTTTCCCCATGGAGCTAAGCCCTAAATACCAAGCTTGTGAGATTGCAAGAAATGAGAGAAATCAAATAAGAACAGGACACACATTGCTCATTGTATTTGTTTTGTATTGTATTGCCTACACTGAAAAAAATTCTGGAACTATTCTAGATTAATTTGATGTAAAATGCCACTTTTTGATTAAAAAATGAAACATATTTGAGAGAACCCTGAAATGATGAATTTATCTAATGTACATTATACTAGCTAATAAGAGGTTAGGGTTAGGGTTAAAACTCTAAAAACTCTAACAAGAATGTATTCATCTTCTTGGCTAGTCACCACTTGTACCAGTGGCTTCATACAGGCAGTTCATTAATGTTTAAGTATCCACAACAAAAAAAACTCAACCTTATAAAAGTACCTTGGCATTTGAAACTTGTGATAAGATTTGGTTTTTTCCTTCAAATTAACATTAAACCTTGTGCAATAATGCACCATTATGGATAAGAGTTAAAACCTATAAAGTCATGGAATTCAGTGAGGCGTCCAGATAAAATTTTACTTTGTCACAAAATACTACATCTGAATATGCACAAGCATGGCAAATTAGATTTGATCTGGAAGCCTCAATGAATTCCAGTTGCCTTACATCTAGAATTTAAGTTTTCTTTGAAAACATTGATCATATGGGGCAGTAAACATATAGTTTTGCCAAAATGGAAGAAAAAGCTAAAGTAAAGGAACTTAGAGATAAAAGAACAGTATCTTACACATTTTGCCTGTTCAAACAATTACTGCAGTTTCAATCATTTGACATGCTGAAAGCTAGACTCCCTATTCTGTTTAAAATGGGGGTATGCTAGAAGGACATCTTCCATGAGGGCTGCTTGGCTATGAAACTTACATCCTATTTGATCTTGCAGAATCTCTATTTGTTAACCTGGGCTTGCAGCTCTAAATATGAGGATTAGATTTCTAAACTCCTTCCTTTTACAATTTCCATGTATCTTATCTGTAACAGGTTGGCAGTGTTTCCTAACACACTACCTTGTTAGGGAGGGAGACAGCTAAAAAAGACTGAGTAGTGCTAACACAGTGTTGCAGTTATATCACTAACCACCTGTTTATGATAAGGAGCAGGAGAAGGTTAGCAAAATAGTTTGGTTTGCACAAACACCAAAACAAGTTTGGAAAATGTCTTAGTGTGAAGGATAGTGTTCCAAAGCAGAATATCATTAAACTTTCCAAACAAATTTGCATTTGTGCTAAATCAAACATGATACATTTCTGACAAAAGGATAACATTTTTACATACTTTACATAAGTGTTCAAAAACAGAAGCGACAAAGGGTCCTGTGGCACCTTATAGACTAACAGAGGTATTGAAGCATAAGCTTTCGTGGGTGAATACCCACTTCTTTTTACATACTTTACGTAAGTGTTAAAAACAGTGGTTTAGAGTAGAAGTGTTCTCTTGACCATAACAATGGTGCTATGCATGCTGCTTCCATGTTGTCTTACTAGGGCAACTTCTGGTGAAACAATTTTTTTTTTCCAGTTTGAGGCCTTTTCTTTTTCTATAATATGTAATATAAAGAGGAATTGTTACTAAACTGACAAGAATCTACGTATCCAATTTTCAGAGCTTCATCTTTGTTTGAAATTTATTTTGCTTCACTGTCTTTTAAGCTGCTGGTATGTCTAACTTCTACTTTAAACAAATTAGCAATTAATTTAAGCAATTCCATCTGGATTTGTTAAAAGAAACTACTGGTTTTCTCCAAGAACTAACTTGCCTGGAAATATTTATCCTGTCTCTAGCGCAGAGATGCCAGATTTATCAATTGGGAAATCAAATTGTGGTTTTTCATCTTGTGTTGGAATCCCTGAAACTGACATTCGCTGCTTCTTCCTTTTTTGTCTTGCTGGGCCTTCCAATTTTATGGAATTCTGGTGACTTTTACGGAAGTTTGTAGTGGAAAAGCTTGGCTGCTTATATTTCCCCCATCTTCCCCCCCCCCCTTTTTTTTTTTCAATGCTGAAAGACAGGAGGACTAAGGTTCTAGGACACAAAGGGTACCTCTTAAAGTGGAAGGCAGATTTTTTGTGTGTGTGTTTAGCACAAACCATGGTTTGCTTTATCTAACTACAGTTACACACAGCTTTTTGTGGACTCTACCATGGAGTCTTACACAGTTTCTTCCTCAAGGGTGCATAGTGTTTAAGCATTCAGGTGACAAAACATTGGTGTGGGTGGAGAACATCAGAGCTGTCAACTACATATGAGACCTGGGGAACAATTTGTGCCCACTCATCCAATTTATGAAAGATGGTGGTTTGAGATCTGTGGAAGTACACAAGAACTATGTATGTGCAAGTAAAATTTATTACAATATTTCACTTTAATCTGTGGTATGACATTCATTTGTAAACAATGGACTCCACCTTTTTTCTTCACTCCCTCCTTTGAAGGGGAATTTAGTACTTGCCCTAGATAATAATTGGAAACCAGAGGGATATATTTTCATTTAAAACATTTTCAATTATGCAGGCATTTAAAACTGATTTTTTTAAACACAGGAGTCCTTGATGGACAGATAGCTAATAAAATATAGTAAACTTGTCCATTGATTTAATGGGTCCACTCTGAACTAGACCTATTTACCACCAGCTACAGTACTTGTACGTCATACTTAATCTAACTTGATTATGTTCTCCTGCTTTAGTTTCTTCCATTCCTCCTTGGTCAAAGGTAGATAATACAATTTCTGTTTTATGCTATATGCCTATGAATGTGCAAAGTGGGACTATTAGCAATGCTTTTTAAAAATACGCTGTTTATTACATATTTTGCTTATCACAAATGAACAAGAGAAGCATCAGTTTTCATAATTTTTCACTTCAGAATACTGAAGTGTGTGCTATATTTTTCTGTTAGCATAACTGATGTGAAATCTGGTAGAGAAAAGTATATTTAGCTTGTCTTCCAAAGCATAACTGATTAGAATGATGAAGAGAATATACTCTGGTTTTCTGGGGCATTTAGGGCTGGTCCCCACTAGCCCCCAAGTTCGAAGTAAGATACGCAACTTCAGCTACGTGAATAACGTAGCTGAAGTCGAAGTATCTTATTTCAAACTTAAAAGTACTTACCCCTGGTCCACATGGTGGCGCGCAGGCTCCCCCGTCGACTCCGCCTGCTCCGTTCGCAGAGCAGGATTACCGGCGTCGACGGGGGAGCACTTCCTGGTTCGATTTATCGCGTCTAGACAAGACGCGATAAATCGAACCCAGAAGATTGATCCGACGCAGCGGGTAAGTGTAGACTAGCCCTTAGATAGTCCCACCTTTATTTCCCTTTTCCTTTTCACTTATTTTCTGAAGATGTTCAGGTTCCTTGCACATTCTTTTTATTTATGTGGGGAAATGTAAGATTAGGGCTTGTTGATGTTGGCATTGCCTAAAGAAGTAGACCAGCTAGAAATAGTGAAGTACCTCAGATGTGCAAGGTCCATGTATCAGTACAAATCCTAATTTACAAACTAATTGTGGGTTGAACAGTTTATAACATTGAACACCTCAAAATCATAATTTAATTTGCAGAATGGTGCACTGCCTTATTTTCTTCTTGTCCTTCAAGCCACTGCAGAGTGATTTCTAATGTATCGAAGGCATCCGACTTTGAAGAGATGTCAACTTATTCTTTGTCAGCATCACTTTACGTGATGAAGAAAAACTCCAAAATCAAGAAAACTCCAGAATATGTTTTGATCTGGCTCCAAATGTTGGCTGCCATATCACTAAAAGAGAACTGTTTGATATTGACAGCACCATCAGAATTGTCTTATCTTGCTTTTAATCCTATCAAATGGACAAGTCTGTCCGATTAACCAGCTTTAGAGCAGAACAGTAACCAATTTATGATTGCAATTATTGACAAATATTTCTGGCAACTTGGAAGTTTAAATAACCTGATTTTAAATCGGGTGGGCAATAATTTTCGCAGTGGGGGCCACTCCATGAATTTTGGTAAGTCGCACATTTCCAATATATTAATGGAGGGGGTGCAGGGTAAAGGAGGGAGTTTGGGTGCAGGAGTGGGTTCTGACCTGGGACAGGGGGTTGGGCTGCGGGAGGGGGTGCGAAGTGCAGGCTCTGACTGGGAGGTGCTTACCGCAGGCTGCTGCTGGCATGTCTCTGCGCGCCTCTTGTGGGGAGGGGGGCAGCGGGTCTCTGCGCTGCCTGCACCCATGAGCACCACCCCTGCAGCTCCCATTGACCAGTTTCCGGCCAATGGGATCTGTGAGGACGGTGCTGGGGGCAGGGGCAGCGCACGGAGCCGACCCCTCTCCTCCTCCTCCCCCCCCCGCCCCCCCTGCCAGGGGCGTGCAGCGACATGCGAGCAACAGCTGGCCGCTTCCGGGAGCGGTGTGGGGCCACGGCAGGCAGGCAGCCTGCCTGAGCACCCTGCTGTGCCGCGGGACTTTTAGCGGCCTGGAGATCGCGAGGGGGCCCTGGAGGCCGGCCAGAAATGTTAGATGGGCTGGATCCAGCTCGCGGGCCGTATTGTGCCCACCTCTGCTTTAAATAGTAAACAAAATACATATACAGTTTGGAATGGATGGGGGGAAAGCCTTTTATGACTCATTATCCATCACTTTGCATTCTATCGGTTATATTTTTTTAACATATGGCACACACAGCATATTTGGTATCAGTTCCTGTTCAAACTTCTTTGATACTACACACAATATAGGGCTCTATCCAGCAGGAAAATATTTTCAACCTTCTAGGATGTCCCTAGGAAGACCACAAAACTTGCTGTGCAGAGGTCATATCCAGGGAGTCAGTCACTGGTAGAGAGCTTTGGGGGAGCATGGATAAGTTTTAGCAATGGTGGGTTTCAAGTGTTAAATATTTTTCTTCTGTCTGAATGTTAGTGTTTGTTGTGTACGAGATGGGAAAGACTGTTAGAAGACCAATGCGTATTTTAAAGTGATTTCTTCAGTATTCTTGAAGACTGTTTTCTGTTTAGGAAGTCAAACTGTCACATATAGCAGTAATAGAACATATTTTGCATATTGGATGTTGTGTTGAACAGAAATATGAATATGTTGTATTTCAGGGGACCTTGTGAATAGCTCAGTTTTCCCAATAAATTTCTAGCCAATTCTGTTCTAAAGCTTGATGAGTTACTCTTTTTCCTGTGGGATATACATACTCTCTCCCCAAGATTTTCTTTGAGTTTGATCCTGCCAGTGATGATTGCCCTCTGTATTTGTTGATTTCAGTGGGGATTTGACCTCATGAGAAGAAAGTTTTGATTCCAAATACAGTAAATATTGTTTAATAGTTGTGCCTTTGTGGATTCTACTGTGTCATGGTTAAGTGGGTTTAAATGAAATTAATCTAAACATAACTTAATGTTTCTGTAACTTGTTCTGTTCAGCTGAAGAATAGTTACCATTTACACACCTCTTATTTATATACAAAGGGACAGGTATTCACAGTTGTTTACACACAATTTGCATGTATAAGTGCAGTAATTGTGCATATTATGCATATGTTCACTTCTAAAAATTTGACTTAGAGTTGATTTGCAGTTTATTGCATTTTAAAAATACTAAAATCTTGAAAAAAATACATTACTTGATATTTCCTGGTTGCCGTTGTGAAAGCACAAAATCCATGAGCAGTGTGTGACTTAACCATTTTATTAATGTGTAATGGTAATTGACAGGTTAATTAGACTGAAAATCACAACAAAAATGTTGAATAATTAAGATTTTCATTGAAATGACCAAGCACTCATTCAGTTTAATGGAAAGAAATAGGTTATCTGAGCTTCATCTTATTAAAGTTGTTTCCCGATGATCTGTCTCTCTCAAGTGTTTGGACTGTTTCCTTTCTTCTCTCAGATTTTACTTGATCTAGAATATATAGAATCATTACATGTAATATTACTTATTCTTCAACTGTATAAAATATAACATTGGAAAGGAAGTAAATGAATAGTTACATATTTGTTATTTGTGGGACACAGATACAAAAATAAAGCAGCCCATTCATGATTAAAATTTGACAGTTTTCTGTTTAAAAACAAAATCAGAATGAGTCTAATTGCTCACTTTTGTTAATCTAAATATAGAGTAAAATTGACAAACTAATACCAAGAGGAGGAAGAAATAAAAACTAAATAAAACAAAACTCCAGAAAAGTAAGTTTAAAGTCATTGCTCTTATTCTTTCTTCCCTAGGATATTTTTACAGTTTAAGACATAGATTTCTTCAGAAGCACTAATGGATGTTGACATGCCTTGGATAAGGTGGTGACCACTGGAAGTAATCTGTTGCTGTTCACTGGAGAGAGGCTAAATTGACTCCATTTGGAGTTCAGAAACGAAACAGTGTGGACGTATCAAGATGACTGATCCTATGATGGATTTTTTTGATGATGCCAACCTTTTTAGTGAGACATTGGAAGGTTTGTCGGATGATGCCTTTGTACAACCTGGACCTGTTTCACTTGTTGATGAATTGAACTTGGGTGCAGAATTTGAACCTTTGCACATAGACTCATTGAACCATGTGCAAGATACTCAAACTCAACAAAAGATGAGCGAATTTGAGCAGTTAAATCAGTATGATTCACTGAAACTTCAAGTAAATCAGTCTTTCAGCAGTCCAGCTGACAGTGTTTTATCACCACACACTCAATTTAATTGCTCACCAATCCATCCACAAAACCAATCCAATGGAATGTTTCCTGACGTGGCTGATGGTAGTCCTATGTGGGGTCATCAGACTACCACAACTGTTCCAAATCAAAATGGGTCCCCTTTTCACCAAGGACATTCTCAGTCTATGCAGCAAAATAAAAGTTTTGTAGCACACCATGACTTTGCCTTATTTCAGGCCAACGAACAGCAGCATCAGTGTGCCTCACTACAATCGCAACAAAGCAGAAACAACATTAACGCAGGGCAAGACTCTCTCAATCAGCCAAAAAACTTTATGGAGGTTAACGTATCTGCTCCACGCAGAGTCAGTGTTACCCATCCACCTCAAATTGCTAATCCATCAACTTCACAGCAGCCTCTCTCTGTTCAACAGTTTTCTCAAAATGCCAGTGCTTCAATGCATTTTTGTGGGAATCAAGAAGGAAACTTTGATGGACAATCTCCAACTATGACGCCTTGCTCTGTTAGTAATACACAGCAGTTTCCTTCTCCATATTCTTACTCTAATAACCACATTTCTCCTACCAGCCTTCTACAGTCTTCTACCGCTCTTTCTACTAGCCAGCAAACACATCCTTTATCTGATTATACTGGAAGTGATGCCTTTACATCTCAAACAGGGACCAAGCAAGAAACCGCTGAACACCTCTTGAATCCTGACACACCTTTGAATTCAAATAGTTTCCAAATGTTGCATTCAGCACATCCTCAGGGCAGCTTCAGTAGTTCAAAACTCTCTCCTGTGAACATTAATTTTCCAGCCTCTGCGGGTTCTGCTTCTCAGATAAGCCATTTCGGTGATCCTATAGAAAGCAATGGTTTTTCATCTTTGGATGAGAACTTACTTCATCAAGTTGAGTCTCAAGCTGAACCATTTACAGGACTTGATCCAGAGGACCTCCTTCAGGAAGACCTCCTACCCCAATTTGATGATTCATCATTTGTTCAGGACACTTCAAGCCACATATTAGAGCATGACCTAGAACACCATATTACCCCACAGCAAATAACACAGTCATCTGATATTGCTCGGACGCAGTCTCAAAGTCAAATGCATCCCTGGCATTCTTCAGTTTCTAATCGGCATCTACAAGACAGAAATCGTGTAGCCTTGCAAGGGCAGGTATGTAGCCCTTTTTTGGGAGGGTGTGGCTTAATTGTGTCCAGTGAACCTAATCATGTTGGTAAGTATTCATTCTTTCTCCAGAGGTAACTCTAAAATCTCTGATCTGTTGTTGGTCATTTGTTAGTAAAGAATAAGTAACTCTTCTATCCTTGAAAAGAAATTACAACCTATATCCCTAAAAATGTCATACCCTAAATATAAACATTGGTTGTTACACTTAACACTTACAATTCATACTCCTATCTAAATGGATAAATAATATCTATAGTTTAGCTTTCTTAAGTACTAAAATGGTTAATACAGAATTAGTTTTAGAAATACTACTACAGTATTCGCCTGGAACTAAGGACCTTATGTGTAACTGCTGCAGCCTATATCTTATTTTTGCTGCAGTAAGAATTTGTCACTAATGTGTACTAGGTGTACAAATACATTTTAAGAAGTTATATGTAGTTTAGTTTTAATAAAAAAAGATTAAAGTATAGCTTTAAGAGTCTGAGGGTCTATTTTTCTCATAGTATGACACAGGTTTTTACTTTACTACCTGCAGTGTAACCGGAATTGTATATATTCCCTACTAGGTAACTTTTTGACTATGTTGAGTGAGTAGAAAGACAAGGATCTGTCCTGAAAGCTATAATGCTTGTTGAATTTTAGGGGAATGGGAAAAAATGCTGCTTCATTAAAAGCCTGAAGAACTAAGAAAAAAACATTTGTTTTACCTAACCTTTCAGTACCAGAAATGCTAAATCCTGCGTTATTGCCTTTTGTTGCTGATAGTCTCTGTGGAGGACACGAGAAGTGGATTAGATTTCTTAGCCCTTAATTGAATGGGTGGCTGTGTTGAGTCTGTTTTAAAGTGATCTTCATTTTCACCTGTTTGTCAGGAGTGTGATTATGTTAAATAGGTGTTTGTTGAAAATTACTGAGTGAAAATCACTTCAATCTTTGATTTACGTCAGCTTCTTTGTTCTCGTGATTTCATATATTTACTAGGTTTAAGTGTAGTAGCCGTGTTAGTCTGTGTCAGCAAAATGAAAATAAGAAAGAAAAACTTGTAGCACCTTAGAGACTAACAAATTTATTTCAGCATAAGCTTTCGTTCTCAAGTTATCTGTTCCAGAAAAACAAACACAGAAAACCAGGATAAGAAAGACCTGAATTCATGTAAATTCATGTAAATCAGTGCAATGCTGTCCTGTTAACCCAACTTTTTAGAAAACTCCACTCCATAGCTTGCAGCACCAAAGGTGTGCACCCACCTCACCCCACTGAACTCAGTGGTGTAAACTTGAAAGACTGTGAGCCATTTAAACTCAGATTTGTAAGATCAGAAGAGACCACTATGATCTAGTCTGAACTCCTGCATAACACAGGCCTACACCACACCCAGTAACTTCTGCATCAAGCCCACAAGTTCTCTTTGAGCTACTGCATACCTTTTAGAAAAATATTCTGTTTTAGTGATGGTGAATCATCACATCACCATGTAAGTTGTTCAAAAAGTTAATTATCATTACTTTGTGTGTGTGTGGTGGTTCTATTTTGAATTTGTCTAGGACTAGGTTCAGTTTGCAACCGTTTAATCTCCATAAACCTTTCTGTTTACTGTCAGAAATCTCTTCCTCCTGTAGTTGCTCGTAGACTATGATCAAGTCAGCTCTGAACCATCTCTTGGATCTACTATAGATTGAGCTTTAGTCTCTCCATATAAGGCATGTTTTCCAGACATTAAGTCATTCTTGTAGCTCTCTTCTGAAAGCTTTCCAATTTAACATATTTTTTTGAACATTTAACATCCTTTTTCATTCTGGTAATGGTTTCACTAATGCCATATATACAAGTGATACCACTTCCTTAATCATATTTGATATTCCCCTACTTATACAATCAAGAATCACATTTGCTCTTTTAGCTACAGCATTGCACTGGGAGCTTATGTTCAACTGGTTACCTACCATAATCCCTTACCCGTCTCTTCGAGTCCTTTTAAGAATCCCTGTTTTTCCAGGATACAGTCCTCCATCTTATAAGTGTAACCTACATTCTTTGGTTTTTAAATGTATGACCTTGCTTTTGGCTATATTAAAAGGTATGTTGTTCAAATGAGTCCACCTTACCAAGCAGTCCAGGTCAGTCTATGTAACTGACCTGTCCTTATCATTTACCGCTTCATCAACTTTTGTATCTTCTGCAGATTTTACCATAATATTTTATATTCAAGATGTTGACTAGTATAAGGCTCAGAACAGATCCCTGCAAGACTCTAGTAGAAACATCCACTTTGGATGATGATTCCCCATTTACATTTACTTTTTTGCAATCTTTCAGTTAACAAATTCTTAATCCATTGAATATATGCAAAAAAATCAATGCAGCACAATGTAATGTTATCAGAATGTCATGTAGGACTAAATTAGCATTAACACAGTTACCGTGATCAACCGAACTTGTGATCTCCTTTATTAATAATAATAATTTTTAAAAAAAGTGAGTCTCACTTTCCATAAAACCATGTTGATTGGTATTCAGAATACTACCATCCTTTAATTCTTTGCTGATTGTCAACATAAGAATGGCCATACTGGGTCAGACCAATGGTCGATCTAGCCCAGCGCCCTGTCATCCAGTAGTGGCCAATGCCAGGTGCTTCATAGGGAATGAACAGAACAAGCAATCATTGAGCGATCCATCCCCTGTTGTCCACTTCCAGCTTCTGGCAGTTAGAGGCTAGGGACACCCAGAGCATGGGGTTACATCCCTGACTGTCTTGGCTTATAGTCATTGATCTATCCTCCACGAGCTTACCTAATTCTTTTTTGAACCCCATTGTAGTTTTGGCTTCCACAACATCCCCTGGCAACAAGTTCCACAAGTTGATTGTGCGTTGGGTAAAGAAGTACTTCCTTATGTTCTTTTTAAATCTGATTCCTATTAATTTCATTTGATGACTCCTGGTTCTTGTATTACGTGAAAGAGTAAATAATGCTACTTTATTCACTTTCTCCCCATTGTTTGTGATTTTATAGACCTATATTCTATCCCTTCTCTTTTCCAAGCTGAAATCTCTCCTCATATGGAAACTGTTCCATACCCTTAGTCATTTTTGTGGCCCTTCTCTGTAGCTTTTCCAGTTCTAATGTATCTGGGTGACCAGAACTGCATGCAGTATTCAAGCTGTGGGTTTATTATGGATTGAGATAGTGGCATTATATACATTTTTTTAAATTCCTTTCCTAATGGTTCAGAACCTTCTGTTAGCTTTTTTTATTTTTTTTGACCGCCGTTACACATTGAGCGGATATTTTCAGAGAACTATCCACAATGACTCCAAGATCTTTCTTGAGTGGTAACAGTAGTGGGGATTATGTTTTCCAATGTGCATGGAAAACATAATCCCCACTACTTTGCATTTATCAGCATTAAATTTCATGTGCTGTTTTGTTGCTAATCACCCAGTTTCGTGAGATCCCCTGGTAACTCTTTGAAGTCTGCTTTGGACTTAACTATCTTGAGTAATTTTGTATTGGCTTCCAATTTTGCCATCTTGCTGTTTACCCCTTTTTCCAGATCATTTATTAATATGTGGAACAGCACTGGTGCCAGTACAGATTCCAAAGGGGGAACCACTATTTACCTCTCTCCAGCCACTGTTTACCTTTGACCATATCAGCCTTAGGCATCTGTTTGAAAATTTTGGTTAACATTTTTTGCCAGAAGCAATCTTATTTTCTCTTTAAAAGAGAAAAAAAAATTAAATGTTAAAAAAATTCCAGCACGGTTGTGAAATTAAATCAGAAAAGTAAGGAAGTGAAAAATCCTATGCCAATTTTAACTTGTCTGCACATAAAAATACTATGTGTGTACAATGTAAATAGTCAAGCAAATTAGCATGGCTTGACTTGGGAACATAGGAAAGTGCTATACTTGAACAGACCTGTGATCTGTTGAATCAGAACTTGGTTTCCCAATGATGGCCAGTACTTCAGAAGAAGGTGCAAGTCTCCATAACAGACAATTATGCAGTGACATGCCCATAAGGGAAGTTTGTTTTTTAACCTCAGGAGCTTAGTGACTGATGGGCATGAGGTTTGTCGTATAACACTTTCAGTTCCTTACTTTGATGTGTTAAATGCATTATCTTAACATAGGTTTTTTGCATTTAATTATTTAGCATGGAAGGGGGGGAATATATTTATTTAAGGAATGCATATACATCTCTCTTGTAACCTACTCTTTGTGGGATCTCCCACCATGAAACACTAATTTACTTCAAGATTATTAGCTTGACGCTTAAAATAAAACTACACATTAAACTGTGGGGTTTCCATGTCTTTTATTTTGGTTTCTGCTGCATGTACTGCTTGGAAAGAGGGACTGCACAAGAGCAGTAGTAAGGCTGAATGCTGATCCTTCTTCACTACTGGGGTATTTGAGAGGGAGCAGCGTTTTAATTGGTGCTGAGAAAATTTTGTTACAGTAATGTAGACTGTATTAGCTAAGCAGTTCCACAGCATTTTACCTTGAAATCACAACAGTATCTGACAGGTCCATAGAGCTTGAAATAAGCAAGCTTTATGTGGCTACAATAGAGGAGAGTTGGAAAGTGAAGTCCATCCCCTGCCTTCATCCAGACAAAAGGCTCTGACCTTGGACCCTCTCCCCAGCCACTATTACAACTTGTAAATTAGAATAACCACTGCAGCACTTTGTGCAATTGCAGTGGGTTTGGGGGCTACTGAAATTATGTAACTACAGATTCCTTGGCTCTACCCCCTTGTCTACCTCCTTGTAGTTTCTCTGCCACACTATCTGGGACCAGCACCTCTTCATGGTATGCATGGTATGCAGAAAGTGCACAGATTACTGTGCATAGTAGGCCTGTGATATCTCCTATGTAGCCCTAAAGTACAGATTAAGTAATTCAGATTGTCATATGCTGGCCCTCTTTACCCTATAAGGTTAGGCACTTGTGGGGCTTCTCTGTACCACTAGGATTGAGAGGGATTTTGAAAATATTGATGTAGTACTTACCCATCTTAGGTACCTACTGCCTTGGTATCTAATCTGTTATTACTCATATTCGAGGAACTCCATGAGCTCAAGCCTTCTAGTTACAGGGAATCTCTTTGGGGGAAAAGGTTCTCTCAGTGGCCTCTGAAAATACCCAAATCAATTAAAAGATAGAGCATGAAGTCTAACTCTTTACCTGATTGCCTGCAGTTGAGGGACAGAGACCTTGCACAGGTAATCTCTTTTTGTGTAACTAGGAATTTCCAACTCTAACTACTCCCGCAAAATTTTGCGTCCTGAATACCCTTTTAATCCTGCAATCTCACATTCCCAGTGATACCCTCTATTTGTGCATTAATGTGTTCCTTCCTGTTGACTGTGTTCAAAGTCTAAAAAATTAGACATGAAGTACTGTCATGTCATGGAATTGTTTCTTATGTGTAGGAGATTCTGGTTCCTTTTTTCTTAAAAAAGAAAAAAAAAGTTCTAATTTACTTTATAAAAATAAGGAACCTTCTCACACACTTTTGTAGGGGCCTGAACACACCAAAATCATTGAGGTTCTCTTGCATAGGTTGGGATAGATATGAGTGGCCAATCTAGGTGTTAGACTCCATGGCATACAGGGACCTTTAACTAGAGGATTTTGGGAGTGGGTCATGCAAAGAAAAAGTGAGGAGTAAGGGTTGTTGGATTCTTGAGTTACTCTCTTATAGTTTGCAGAAGAAAGCATTCACCTGTGATACTGCATCCATAAGAATGATGCTTTGGGCATTATCTGTACTCGAAAAAAGAATAGTGTTAGAAAATATGTTCAATAACGTTAAATTGCCTTCTGTGTGGATGAAGGACAGTTGTATTTAAAAAAATATGGTTAACCACAATCAGCTGATGCATTTTTAAACATGACTTTCCTTGTCCATAAATTCCAAATTGTGTTTACCACGTTGTTTAAAATGTTTCAAGCACAATATCTTTTCCCAATCTAGATGAGGTCTCGAAGGATCAGTTTGATCTTGCCATATTGACAGATGTGACCCTCCTCAATCCACAGCCTATTTACTGTGCATCAAGAAAAATATTTGGACCACAACAAATAAACTGGTGAACAAGAAAGTGTTCAGCAGTCTTCAGGCTATTCTTTAATGTAGATAAATGTGCTATATTAAACTCCCAATGCAATAAAATGGTTTATGAAAATCAGATTTATTTAGTCTAGCTTCAAGTGTTTCATTGTTTGTCCCGATTAAGCAGTCCAGGTAGGAGGTCAACTACAGTAAAAACTCTGTTATCCGACATGTTGAGGGAATGGGGGGGTGCCAGTTAATTGAATATCCTGGTTAACTGAGAGTTATACTTTACCAATGGAATACTAATTTTCAAAGAATTATAATACAATAAAATGAATAAAGTATAAAATAGTATACAGGTACTCACCAATCCAGTGATAGTACTGCACTGCAGAGTGGTTGGTTTCTTGAAGCACTCAGGTATATACAGGTAAAGTTTTCTATACAGTTGGTTATCTTATGACACTACATATCACTATAAGCAGTGCATGGTGTACACCCAGATCACTAAAAATACACTTCACACTAAAACTATACTGAACATACTTTAATCTTTGATGATTCAGAAGACACTTTGGGATCTTGCAGTGCCTCAGGGTCATCATTATCAACACCAATTATCATTGTAGATATAGAAGGTGTAGGAGATTGGGCTGAATTTGTAATGACCCGATGACACACCCTGGAAGCTGCTTTTTTGAATAAATCCCTGATATCCGCTTCCTTACTTGTCTTCTGCCTCTTTTGCATAAAAGTAGAGTGCAGAATGTGCAATTGAATAACATGCTGGGCAGTATACTAGTCTCGGTTACTAGATTGAAGATCTGTATTGGGAGATATCAGAAATGCTGGTTAATAGAGCTTTCTGGTTAATTGAGTGCCGAATTACAGTAAAAGCTCTGTGTATCTAATTTTCAAACTATATCCAATTTTCAAACTGTATCCATCTGACAGTCTATATTACCTATTCATTGGAGGAAGTCAGCAGATTGTAATAGACAGATGACCAATTTGCTATTGTGACAATAATTACAATAATACAAATAATATTCACGTTTTATGTTTAAAACTTAATTTTTTTAATTTAAGGTTTCTATAGATACCCTATTGAGAATCTTGTAGACTTGAGTCCCTTTTAATAATGCATATAATAGCTACTTAAGGGCAATATTCCTTTAACTAAGTTATAGAGAGACCACCTCTAGTTCCAACTTCATGAGTGCTAAATCCAGCAAGGGTACCAGTAGTGACTATTGCTTTTGTTAATGTGTACATCTATCCACCAGGACTGGGACTGAAGTAACAAAACCTTTTCAGATAGGCTACCAAACAGGCTTCAAAGAGAAGTACTTTAAATCAGTGTTTCTCAACCAGGGGGCCGTGAGCAGGTTTCAAGGGGTTCACCAAGCAGGGCCAGCATTAGACTCGCTGGGGCCCAGGGCAGAAAGCCGAAGCTCCGCTACATGGGGCTGAAGCCCAGGGCCCTGAGCCCCACCACCTGGGGCTGAAGCCAAAGCCTGAGCAATGTAGCTTCGCGGGATCCCCTTTGGCATGAGGCCCCAGACAGTTGCCCTTCTTGCTACCCACTAATGTTAGCCCTGGCGTTTATATGCAGAAAAACAGTTGTTGTGACACAGGTGGGCAGTGGAGATTTTGTAGCATGTTGGGAGGTCCTCAGAAAGAAAAAGGTTGAGAACCTCCGCTTTAAATCATTGTTTAGAGAGGTTCAGGTCACCACTCTGTTAGTGAAAAAGTCCATATGCTGCTATCAGTCCTCTGAGTTAAAAAGTCCCTGGTTTGTGTAAGATTTTAATTTCAGACTTGCATTTTCATGTGCAGAACAATTAACCCTAAGGAACTGACTTAGTAAAGTAAGTGTGTGTGTATCTCTATCTCTATATATCTATATCTATACACACACATATATCTATATCTATACACACACATATATATGTGTGTATTTGCTTATGTGTTTCTGAGCTACCTGTGTAAAACAACAGTTGCCTGTTTTAGAACTTTTATGCCAATGGTTAAATACTTTTTAAAAACTGTTTCTTATAGACTTATAAAGTGCTCCTTTGGCAATGCTGCACAGCCAGCAAACTCTCATGGTTTTATCACAAGTTTTGCAATATTTGGTGTTTTTCTTAGTCTAGCTACTGCAGTCCTGTGATTTATGTGAGAATCTCTGATTTTGTTTTTAAAGCAAGTTTCTAGTTCTCAGTTGTGAAGAAAATCTTGAAAAGAATGTGAGTGTACCCTACAGGCTCAAAAACGAAAAGGCAAATAAAAAAGCTGCCAACATTTATTGCTTTTTAACATTCTCATAGGTATTTAATTCAGTTCCATGATTTTTTGGCACCTGAGTCATAGTTCGGGGTTTGCAAAACTGTATACAGTGTGTATCAACCGATATTTTTATCTTGTCACATTTTGGTCTTTGTAGAAGAGCCAAGGGTTGATTTAAATGAGAATGGATGAAATACCCTTTCCACACACAGCGGTGGTTACTCTAAATTGAGTTTTGCAGTGTATGAGGTGTCACAAATCTCCTCCCCTTCCCCAGCAGTTTATAGTCTATCAAGGGCACCCCTCTCAGGCTTCTGGCTCCTGTCTGTCACCTTGCTTGGGCGGAGTCTCATATTTGTCTCTCTCCTGACCAGGGTGTTTCCAGGTTGCACAGTTCCCTGGTGATGCTGTGAACTCTCCAGAAAAGTCAGTCTAAGGAGGTCTGCTTCACTTCCCCCCACCCTCTGCCCCCCCAACAATAGCGCACAGTACTATTGCTAATAGTTGTGTTACCCCACAGCACTTCCTATGCAAGCCTATTTATTCTTAAGGTAAAAGCATTACAGAAAAAACATCAACAACAATAAAAGAACCTATATGGCTGCTAATACATTTTACCAAAGATCACCCCCATTTTCTTCAACATGGGCTCTGGCATGTGTCAGTCCTTCCAACTTTTCCCTAAGGATTGGGGCCCTCTGTAAACTGGAAGTCCTGACCATTTGCTGGGGATCAGAATAAAAAGCCCTGATCCTGTTTAAAACCAGGCTGTTTATCTAAAAATCATTTTTTTGGGATTCTCCAAGGACCAACAGACAGATTGGGTCTTTCAACTGCCCTGTTGTAACAGGTGATCAGCAGACAAAAGGTCCCCCTCTCAGGCCAAAGCTTCAAAGGCTGAGCCCATTGGGGTTTGCAGTCCCCTCCTCCCTAGTACTTCCTATGAATTCTACTTCACACATATTGTTCCAAAAGCTCAGTTGTTGGCTGTATTGTTCAGTCTAGTCCTTTGAAGTTCACATTCTTTCCCAGAGATTGAATTAATCCTTGTTTCTCCTAATGAATCATAGAAGATTAGGGTTGGAAGAGACCTCAGGAGGTCATCTAGTCCAACCCCTGCTCAAAGCAGGACCAGCACTAACTAAATCATCCCAACCAGGGCTTTGTCAATCCGGGCCTTACAAACCTCTAAGGATGGAGATTCCACAACCTCCCTAGGTAACCCGTTCCAGTGCTTCACCACCCTCCTAGTGAAATAGTGTTTCCTAATATCCAACGTAGACCTCCCCCACTGCAACTTGAGACCATTGTTCCTTGTTCTGTCACCTGCCACCACTGAGAACAGTCTAGATCTATCCTCTTTGGAACCCCCCTTCAGGTTGAAGGCTGCTATCAAATCTCCCCTCCTTCTGCAGACTAAGCAAGCCCAGTTCCCTCAGCCTCTCCTCGTAAATCATGTGTCCCAGCTCCCTGATCATTTTTGTTGCCCTCTGCTGGACTTTCTCCAATTTGTCCACATCCTTTCTGTGATGGGGGGCCCAAAACTGGATGCAGTACTCCAGATATGGCCTCACCAGTGCTGAATAGAGCGGAATAATCACTTCCCTCAATCTGCTGGCAATGCTCCTACTAATGAAGTTCCATACAATCCCACACTGGTACGCAAACATTTGTGTTTTCAGTATAATGGACACTAAAGGTATTAAACTTTAATTCAGTAAGGTTTAACTTAATTCCATAAGGTTTCCCCAGTATAGTGCAGGATACTGTCATATCTGTCACAAGGAAACTGGCATTGCTACTGCTCGGGGCATACTGTTCTATTGATAAATAGAGGAATTCAGTTGCCAGGGCTGGGTCTCCAGTGCTGCAAAAGCATGAAACTTTACTTCTTCTTTTTTTTAAATAAAAATGAAACACTTTTCAGAGCTGCGATACCATCTGGTAAGCCTGGTATGTAAACAAGACAAGTAATATAAATGGTCATGCTAATTTTAAGTGGATATTTAATTTAGAGGGTTTGGCAGGTGGAAAATAGGTGAGAAATCTATTCTCTAATTGTCAAACTTTATATTTCCAAATTGAAGCAACCAATGTCACTTATATGCCTATATAAACATTATAAATGTTAGAAGACATATGGCTAAATGTACAGTAACTATTATTTTGCCATTTTAGATCCCTTTTACTGATACACTATTGTTATTTTTTAATAGACTCTTTAATTTGAGGCAACAAGCCGAACACTGTTTATGAGGAAAGTGAGAAAAAAAACAGTTATGCCAGGGAACAATATTTTACAAAATTGTCCTTCACCTTACTTTCCATTTCCATTTCCATTTGTGACATGACATTAAAAAATGAAAGTATATTTGGTGCAGCACAGTTCATCTTTGTTTTTATGTTTGCTACTTCATTATTTCATCCTCTGCTTATGTTTGCATTTCTTTTACTGCAACATTATTTTTAAAAAACTTGCTGTTTGTAAATGTTGTTATAGATATGGTACATACTGTATGCACATTTCTAGGCTTCGTAGTGGTTTGATCAGCTAAGATGAAATATAGGTGTTTTCTTTAGATTTTGATCATTTTTAGTAACATACTAGTTTTAAGGTCATGGGAGACAGCCCATAGTGGCTGGTTTTGTTGCTTCCGTCAGTTCTGTCTTAGCAAAAAGCCTCTCTAACCTAGAGATGCATGGAATGGCAGTCAGTGGTGAAATATGATCCTAGTTATTACTCTGCATACTGTACTGCAAAGGAAGCAGAACTCTGAGCTCCCTGCCAGGAAAATGAGTAACAGAAACCAGAGTTGTTAACAGTAGCTTTCAGGCTATTGGCTTCCAGTGTGCATACTTAAGGTGAAGGGTGAACAGGAAGTGGATTCCAGGAAAAGTAGGGGTGGAGTTGCGAGAAATTCATGGATTAGTCCAATATGCGAGGAGCATGTAGGATCCAAGCCAAACTGAACAGTAGGTCTAACAAAATTCTTCATGCTGCTAAGACTTATTACTATTGTATGCTTCAGACTCTTTTAAGAATACACCAATTTTTCAATGAGACATCAGTTAAAATACAGTGTTTTGAAACTGACCGAATTAGAGTGAAGATTTTGAGGCCTACCAAACATTTAGCTCATTTTAATTATGAGAACAAAGCACTTTAACTCACGTATACCTTGTCAACCTTGCCTGGAACTTTGGAAGGAAACTAGCAAAACAAAAAGTATACACTGTATACAGTGTATGTGCAGTCTGAACATAGATACATAATACTGATTCTGATTTCTCTTTAACAAGGCAGACTTTTGTTTTCTTAAAAAATAAACTGGTTATCTAATATTCATTGCAAAAGAGCCATGAGACATACTGTGACAGAAAGAGAGCCAACCATTTACCGTTTTTATTAAATATTTATTTAAAAGGATCTTCCCTTATTGAATAGTGAGTGAAATTTATGAAAATACTTAGTTTTCTGTTGTCAGATATTACAATAAACTATATTAAAACTAATAAGATTGTAGTTGAAATTCCCAATGTTTAATTCTTTATTTTATAGTTTTGTAGAATGTATTCTCCAAGAGAAGCTTGTTTTATGAGGTTCACTTGTAAAATAATGAAGTGAAAATATGAGTCACTTGTAAAATAATCAAGTGTCTTGATATACTGCTCTCAGAAGACCATTTCTCTTTGGAATTGGAGTAGATTTGGGCAGGGCATCTGTTGTGTGCCCTCCTTATAAACTATTTAAATGAGTTAAGATGGAATGCCCATGTGTGTTTTTCAGATGCTTTTTTCCATAGTGGTGAATGAGTATGCTAACTTTGAATATTGAGAGAACTACCATTTGGCTTGATTATTTTCACCAGTTTTAATAGTTTTGTGAAGGTGGGTGGAAAAAATACCACGTCAGACTGATTTTTTTTTTAAATGAAGCATTTTATTAACTAGCTAATAGATGAAGCCTGTAATTTGGGAGGGGGGGAGGGGAATCATTAAGTAGGTATAGGTTTGGATTCAGCTTTTAAAATTGATTTTTAAATTAGGGAAAATAGAGGAACTTAGTGTGGTTTATCATTTGAAAATGCTCATTTCAAATGAAATATGTTCACAGCAGTGTTACTTGTATATCTTTTATTTCAATACACATTAGTTTTTAAAACATGCCATGGTCACTAAAACTTAGTCGTGTGCGGTTTAAAAGCTGGTACAATCTAGAATGTTTAGTGGTCATGATATATTTTCTGTAGGTGCTGTAATTTGATCACAGCAAGAACAATATAAAATTAATGGTTAAAGATAATATTGCAGTCTTCAATTGTGCATATTTTACTATAGATCAGTGCAATAAGCAGAAAATACAAAGTGATATTGATTGATGATTGTGGATACATCATTTGAAGTGCTTTAACTGCGTTTGTGCAAATTTTGTTGAATTCTCCCACTGCATTACTTTTCTAATGTTTTAGGAGCTCATAAGATTTACAATGGATGTTACACAAAATTCAGCCTGACAACTGGAGAATGAATTTGTGGCATTCTAGTCCATTAATGCAAGAGATCATCTTGGAATTTGAGAACATTTGTATCTTAAAAATTTAAAATGTAAGGCCCAAAACTTAATTTTCATAATTTTAAATATACCTGCTAAGGTTTTGCAAAATATTAAACATTGTGATTACCACAGTGTACCTTAATAACAAAGAACATTAAATCCTCTAGAATGTTTTGGTTTGCTAATATCCTTTCTCTTAACTTTGAAAATATTTACACAAATGGAATTGTACTATGGATTTTAAAACCTATCCACTGTAGTCTGAGATGCTAGAAATGTCTGACGAATCATAGGGTTTTTTATCTTTTAGGAATTTTTTTTTTTTTTTTTTTTTTTACAAAAACATACTAGAATTTGATAATAGAACTTTTAGTTCTGACTTAGATATAATTTTCCATTTTGTAATCTTAGGATCTCAGATTGCATAACATTTATTAAGCTAGTTTGGTGGTCTTGTTGATTTTATTAACTAACAAAACAGAAAAGGTATTAATATATTTAGATTTCATATTAAGTTTTAAGCACCGTCAGTCTAAAGAAAAGTTGGTTTGCACTATTCTAACTGTGTTCCACATAAAAACAAATGTAGACATTAAAATACATATTTTTCAGTGAGCATTTTATGGCCATTGCACATTTAATTTTATTCTTGTAAGCATTTTCATGGAAGTATGCTGCCACCACTATTGTTAATGGACTGATTACATGTATTAAAGGAGGGAAATACAGACGGAGGAGCAAAGAAAGGTTTTATCAAATCAGCAATATTGATGCACATGAATGAAATAGGATAAAGTGGTAGTAGTTTTAACTTCTGAATTTTTCTTTCTGGCTAAAAGTGAGATACTCTAACTTTACTAGCGACAAAGGGTCCTGTGGCACCTTATAGACTAACAGAGGTATTGAAGCATAAGCTTTCGTGGGTGAATACCCACTTCTTCGGATGTTTTTGCATCCGAAGAAGTGGGTATTCACCCACGAAAGCTTATGTTTCAATACCTCTGTTAGTCTATAAGGTGCCACAGGACCCTTTGTCGCTTCTACAGATCCAGACTAACACAGCTACCCCTCTGATACTCTAACTTTACTGTTGTAATTAATATATTCAGTGAATTAAAAATCTCATTGCAATTTTCAGACTGACTAAGAAACTAAAATTGTGTTTGTGCTGTGAGCACAAGATCTTAACTGTATTTGCTTGCTCTCTTGTTACTAAGCAACAGATGACACTGCATTTGTAAAATGAATTTGTCATGCCTTTCTTGGGAAAAAAAGTGAATGAAATTCCAAGATTTGTAGACACTGCTTTTGGTGAGGTATACGTTAGTGCATGCATATATATATTTGCATGTATGTGTGTTTGTGTATAAATTTGTTTTCATATATATACCGGAGACCCCCACTATACTGCTTGCCACTATAGCGCAAATTCGGTATTAGCGCGGGGGCACGCATGGATCCCAAAATAAATTGTTTACATTGGGATCCGTGACAATGTCCCTCCCCCTCCCCCCGAGTTAATGCAGTACCATGCATGGCTCCCAAACGCCGCGTGACATCCATTCCATCTGCATAAAACCTAAGAAATTGGGTTTTATACATTAGAGTTACAGAGGTATAATTTACACACGCAGCAATCCAGAGCACATAACTTCAGTCTTGTACTGGAATAGCAGCTACAACCCCTTAGTATTAGTTCCTTGGAGTCTTGGGGCCAGTGGATTCAAGTCAATGTAGCTCTACCATTTGCTCTTATCCATGGTGCTCAGATATTCCTGTATGGCTATTCTATTCATAGATCCTCTGCATAGTACCAGTCTATGGATGAGGAGTTCAGAACTCATTTTGTTCTTCTTAACCATAGATGATATTCACCCTAGAGAGCTCATACAAGAGAAGAATATACGGCAATGGTGTAATACTGTGGTAGGCCCAGTGAGCTGCTCCTTTGATGAGCACAAATATTGAAGATATGGCCAAAAGCAAGTGCGATCCTGGCATATAAATATAAAGGGGAATATCCAGTAGGAGTAGGGAGGATTATTACCTCTATATTTGACACTGGTTGAACTGTTACTTTAATTCTCTGCCCAGTTCTGGTGTGCACAATTCAAGAAGGATGTTGATAAATTACAGAGGGCTCAGAAGAGCCTTGAGAATCATTAAAGGATTAGAAAACATACTTTATAGTGATAGACTCAACGAGCACAGCCTAGATAGTGTAACAGAGAAGGTTAAGGGGTGACTTGATTATAGTCTATAAGCATCTATCTACATGGGGAAATAACTATTTAATAATGGGCTCTTCAGTCTAAGCAGAGGGAGTTATAACACAATCTAATGGCTGGAAGCTGATGCTAGACAAATTCAGACTGGACATGAGGTGTAAATTATTAACAGGTGGGGAAATTAATTGTTAGAACAATGTACCATAACTAACAGTTCTCCATCACTGACCACATAGGCGCCGACTTCGTGGGTGCTCCGGGGCTGGAGCACCCACGGGGAAAAATTGGTGGGTGCTCTGCACCCACCGGCAGCTCCCCGCCCACGCCAGGACCCACGGCCAGCTCCCCGCCAACCCCGGGGCCCGCCGCCATCTTACCTTAGCACCGGGAGACGTTGCTGGGCCCTGCCCCCGACGCTGGGCGACGTTGCGTCGACGTCGGGGGCGGGGCCCCGCAACGTCACCCGGCGTCGGGGGCGGGGCCCCGCAACGTCACCCGGCGTCGGGGGCGGGGCCCGGCGTCGGGGGCGGGGCCCCGCCCCCGACGCTGGGCGTGAGCTCCCACCGGCGCCCCAGGAAGTCGGCGCCTGTGACTGACCATGTTTAAATCAAGATTGGATTTTTTTTAAAAGATGCTGTATGAATTATTTTGGGAATGTTCAATGGTCTGTGTTATACAGGAGGCCAGACTAGATAAAAACAATGGTCCCATCTGATCTTGGAATCTATACAGGAAGTGCTGTCAAATATCCAAAATACCAAGTGAGGGGAAAAAAGTGAGACATTTTCTAATATTAATCAAAGGTGTTACTTAAACACTTGAAATGTGATTCTTTCTAAATTAATATCTGTTTAACTAAATTATATATAGTGCACTTTCAGTCCTTATCTTAGTCTGTATATTCAGCCCATACTCTGTCACAAAAATATCAATAACTTGAAATCATCCTTACAGGTTAAGTGAAACAAGTATCTTTCTATAGTTTTTATGTGGAATGTAGTTACAAGAGTGCAAGCCTTCTGTTATTCAATTTATGAAGCTCTTATAATTCTGCAAGCATCTTAAAATTCAGAAAAATTTTGAAATCATAAAATGCCTGAAAAAAAAAAGAAAATGAAAAATACTGAAGACAACTAGAATCTTTGGTATACTGTGTATTTCATGTGTCCCTAATTCATCTGTTATATTTGTGTACAGTAGTTTTCTTTTCTGCCTACTAGTATTTTATATGGAAAATGTTGTTTGCTATTGTGCAGTGTTCATCAGGTAAGTGGCAAAGACAGTTGGAGTTGTAATATCTTTCTATGAGGATCATTCTTTATATCATCTGCTTTAGTGTTGGATTTATGCAGTTGGCACTGTATTACTGTTGCTACTTATCCATCTTTGGATAGAATTAAGGTGTTTGAATCATTCCTTTATTACTTTTGTTGCATTTTAACTAGCAATAATGGTTTCTTGTAATGATTATCTAAGTCCCTTTAAGATTGTTCTGGTTGTCAAACATTATTAGGTTATTCTGTTTTGATTTTGCAAATTTGTGTATTTTTTCCTTCAAAATATTTTCTGGTTTAGGTTTATTTTGAATAACTTTTTTTTTCTGGGATAATTGCAGGGTCTGTTAGATGTATTTAGAATTCATATGATGACTACTATGCCAAATACAATAGTGAAACAAATTCAAGAATTAATTAGCAGATGGCAGGCATGGAAGAAGTCTTCTGTCAAGACATGTTTGCAGAGTTATCACATATGCCAGTGAGATTAGACCAATTGCCCAAAAAGAATAATTTAGAAAATAGTCTTTAAATTGTTGTTGCATAAGAGAGCCACAAAGGTACAACTGAATGTATAAATATTATTAGATGCAACAGATGTCTGTCTAACAACATTCAGAAAACTATCAAGTAATTCAGTTATCTGAAAAGTGCTAACCTAGTGATAAAATCATGTGTTAATTATGCAAGTTCAGAAGCTGGAAGAAGAGCTGTCTAGCTAGAGAGGAAACAGTCAAGCATATCTTGGATTTTTATCTAAATGGAGCAACCCATTGAATGTGGTGTCCTTTTGACCCATCTCTGTCAGTCTACTCAGATGCAAAAAGGACAGAAGTAGGATGAGTAGGAATCTGAATCAGGTGCCCACTGAATTTGCAACATTACTTCTGAGACTTCAATTCTAAAAGCAGCTTCCACTTAACTCCTCCTTTGGTCCCCATCGCTCCCCCTCCCCCCAAAAAAACTTGCTAGAGAAGTATGCCCTCTATTTTTCAAAATGTGGAATTTTCCTTTTAAACATTCAATTGTTCCAACACTCGGGTGGGAAATATTCACTCCTGAGCAAGTCACTAATTTGAAAGTCTGATATTTCAAGACATGCAAAAAGGCTAGAAACCAGAGCTTTGTATTGGGGGTGGGGGTCGGGGAGGGGAGAAGGAGATTCTGAATCTTTTCCGGTATTTGATTCTTGCTCTGAAAGTTTCTGTGGTATGACTTAAAAATCAGATAATTAAGTACAGAAAAACTATTTGAGGGTACTTATAGGCATTTAAAATATACTTGTTACGATTTTTATTTCCCTCGACAGTTTATAGTTTGACTCATGATAGCTAAGACACATTGCCTTTCAGGTGGAGGGATATGAAAATAACCAACATTTCAAACTCTAAAATAATTTCTCTGTTTATAAAAATAATCTGTGGCATATCAGAATTTCATGACTCTATGGTGTAGTTCATATGGTGTAGTTTCTGGCAGTTGTATTGGATAACCTGCATACATCATTGTTTCATATGTGAGAGTAAGGTGGCCGTTCCAAGCTCATGTCAATAAAATTATACCATATACATATCTATATGTGTGGAGATAGTTAACTACAAAATAACCCTCATCACAAAATCTGCCCTTGTGCACTAGCACTCTCGTTTTTTTAAAACAAGATAACTCGTGGTTTTCTGTGCTTCAGGTCTTGACTCAACTCTAAGTTAAGTGGTTTTACAAGAAATTGAGGCAAAAGAAGGTATTTTTAGGGAATCATTGTACAAGTCTAGGGAACAAAGAGGTGACTGGATGTGGAGAGGAATAAATGAGTGTCTTCCTTCCAAAGCAAATATTTTCTTGATTAAGAAGTCAGCAACTTTCTGTCTGAGATTGTATAAGGAATTTAGGGAGACCATAAACAGCTACAGATTTTCTGTCTGCTCCACGTACCCCACTGAGTGACATTATCTAAAATTTCTGGATAGCAGATCACCAGGCTATAGAGAGTTATATCCTTTATGTTCAGTACAAGTAATTTCAAAGTCTTCCTTAGTAGCACCCTGGATTCAAAGTGCTCACCACCTTTTAATAGAAGAACAAAGTAATTGTGGAAACAATAGCCTGTTAAAATCCTGCTATGATGGGAAAGACTTGTACACTGAAAATTCAGAACTCTTAATACACAGAACAGTGCCCAAGAAACTTAAAGGTGAAAGTCATCTAGCAAATACGGCCTTCTCTGAATTTTTTTTCAAAACTCAAGAATGTGACTGCTTCTTTCCCCTATAGGAGGCACGGTCACTCTCAGCTGTCACTCTCAGCCAGCAAATAGGATCTTGCAAGTCTTCTGAAACAAAAGGGTCATAGGATCCTTTTGTTCAGGGATGAATCTGGGGCCGTTGTTCCTCAAAACCACAAATTTACGGAATATGTTCCTGTTACTTTAAAATGTGAGAGTCATGCAGAGGCAAAACAGATGTGTTTCAGGGCAAGAAATTCCTTGCAATTATATATGCGATCAGTTCAGATGGTTGCCTATGTTTTGTCCCCCACACAGGACACTCTATACCTATTACTTAGACAAATAGGCCTTGACCTATATTTTAAAAGGAGAGCTCTTCACTGGACCCTAAATTCAACAGTGACTTACTACTGTACTTCAGAAGCACTCTATCGTGCCAAATGTAGCAAGAATGATTTGTTTATACATAGTCCATACTAGTCTGAACTTGATTATACAAAAACAAGAGGTAAAACATTCTATTTAGATAAAGCCTAATATTTAAACCATTTATATTAATTTTACATACGGGGAACTGAGGGACAGATTAAGGTACTTGCTCAAGTGATAGGAAGTTTGGGGCAGGGCTGAAGACAGAACCCATATCTTTGAAATCCTGGTCCAGTACCTTAACCATAAGAACCTGCTTTCCTTCTGTATTGAAGTTAAGAACAAGTGGCCGTTTTTTTCTTCTTCTTTCTTCTTCAAATTTGAGTGTCTAAAGTTAACATCTGAATTGTTGTTGTTTTCACCTAAATGAAAATCGGCCAGCTTTTATGGTTGCTCAGCAACTCTAACTTTCAGGTGCTGAAGAAGTTAAGCACCTTTGAAAATCAGGCCACTTTTGTATAGTCCATCCAGTTGACAATATGGATGTGTGTTTACTTTAGGTACTTAAGGTTTAAAAATGTGTCCAATGCTGCTCTAATTTTATAACAGCTTTTTGTCAACACATAAAACAGTCAGTTTATTTTAAAACTGAAGTGCTCGTGTGTACTTTGGTTCACATTGGTAGTTGGTAAGCCTTGTTACGTCTTAAAGCTTTTACTGATTGCCAGGCTAGCTGTTAGAATCAGCATGACCACCTAGTACAGACCCAATTGTATGAATTTCAAAGAAGGGCAGCCTATGTTCAAGTTTTCAAGTGGAGTTTGATTTGATGGCTCTTATTCCTAGAGGAGCGGTTCTTAAACTGGGGGTTGGGTCCCCAAAGTAGGTTGTGGCCTCATTTTAATGGGGTCGCCAGGGCTGGCGTTAGACTTGCTAGGGCCTGAGACCTAAGTCCGAGCTCCACCGCCCAAGGCCGAAGCTCGAGGGCTTCCCCCCCTCCCACATGGTGCTGGGGCTCGTGCTGGGGCCTTGGCTCCCATGCCTGGGGCAGTGGGTCTTAGGGACTGGGCTCAGGCTTCATTCCCCATTCCTGGGGTTGTGTAGTAATTTTTGTTGTCAGAAGGGTTGAGATGTACTGAAGTTTGAGAGCCCTGTCCTAAAGAATATCCCTGAATAGGATGATGTTATATTAGATCATTACCATGATTGAGAATGTTGATGCTAAGTCTCTGAAAAATGAATCCAGGAATGTAACTTAGATATTTCTTAGAAACAACGGACATATACTTTGCATCCTTGAAAGTTATTGGCATTCTTTCTACTTTAAAAGAAAATAATCAATTTCTATTACAAGAAGTGGCAGCTGTTGACTTATGACTTTGCATTTGTTTGTGGTATTTTCCCTTCATGTTTTGCAGATTGAAATGCCAGTCTTCAAAATATCTCCGTATTCAAGACCTTTTTTCACTAGACAACCTACATTGGTAGTGACAAGAGCCTCTACCTGTAGTTGTTGGGGTGGGTGAAGGAAGGGGAATTCTAATCATAGCTAGCATATGGTTATTGAAACAAAACTGAAATGATATTGTACATAAGTACTCTTTTACTGGAGAAGCAGAACATTATCTTTGAGTTTGAGCATTGTTTTTATGCTTGTATGTTCAGAACATCATGCTGTAAAACAGGGAATACTTGTTCTTATCTACAATTTTCAAAAAACGTTAGGAACTGCCTTGGAAAATGGCACCAGTTGTTTCAGGCAATGGAATATATTTAAATATAATTCAAATATTCAGAAGAAAGATTCTTCAAGTTATTGTAAGTAATCTCACTAGAAAAAACAGCTATCATGCTTTCCCTGATTTACTCCATACTCTTTGGCTTAGGTTGTTACTGCTTTAAAAGGGATAAGAAAATAATTCTAAGAGATTTTGCACCTTCTTAGGAGTTGGGTTCCTTTTTCTTCAATGGATTGTGGAAGCTACAGCTACTGTGGGTTAAGCATTGTTCTGTCAGCTTGCTGTAGAAATTCTATTAAATCACTGAAGTAGGTGGTGAAGTGTAACCTTAGTTCTTATGAGCCTTGAAAGCAGCTGCCAGCTGCTGCAGCTAAAGGATACCAGCTGTCAAAGAGGAGGCAGGTAAACTAAGGTAGAGGGATGCATAAATAATCATTATAATTATGTTAAACTGGATGAAGGTAAAGGAGAAAGGGTTAGACTGCCAGGAAGGAAGGACTTCAAAGAGCTGAACCCAAGACAATTGGCTGAATAGAATTATATAACCTTTTTCAGGTTGTTGCTTCCCGGTTAGGCCAACGCTTTAAGAACTGTGCACACTTTCCTACTTGCAAAACACCCAGTGTCTGCTTGCAATTCAGGATTGTCGTATGCAACAATGTATGCAAATACATTGTAAGTGCGTGCCACCCCATTACACAGTGTTTGTGCATAGTTTTCGGTATGTGCATGTATGTGAAACTCATTCTTGTGAGAATGTTTGTGTTTCTAAATATTTAGGCCATCAGTTTGTCACCCAAATACTTTTTCGTGACTGAACCATAGATCTGAATGCCTTGAGGTTGGAGGTAAGGAACTCTCAGAGTTTCTTTACCACTTGCTCCTGACAGAGCCTGGGTCTGCTGACCTTCATGGCACTGTGAAGGATTGTGGAGGGAAAGAAAATTCAATGGCCTCAGTCCAGTGCTTAGAAAAATTATTGGTCCGGAAAGTATTTATTTTTGGTCTGACAGGGTGGACTAGGCTCAGAGGCACTCCTTCCGGAGGCCTCAGGATCCTGCCACATGCATCCCTGGAAAGGAGCAGTGGAGATAAGTCCTCCGAGTAGTCTAGACAGGCTGTGAAGAGCTAGCCAATCAGAGAGGCTGCAGGAAGCAGCCAGTCAGGGCCCAATGGGGCCATATGAAAAGGAGCTGTAGTGTCAGTGACAGGCAGTTCCTTGCTGGAGCCACAGGAGTGAAGATGGTGCTCCTGGCTGACTAAAGGGAACTGCAGCACCACAGACAGCTCTGTGCTGGCAGAGACCAGGGGAGTGAGGAAAGAGCTTCTGGCTGGCTGCTGGGTGAACATGGGTGCAGGCTGGGGCCACAGGGAAATGGCCCAGCGAACTGAAAACAGTTTTGTTAAAGGGACATGACGGTGCATGGCTGCTATTCTTAGGGTCTCTGGGCTGGGACCGGGAATTGTGCGTGGGCCCAGGTCCCCCCCATAGGCCACTGGGGAATTGGCCTACAGCTGGACAGCAATAAACCACCAGAAAGGGATCTGAACTACTGAGTGGCCCAGCTGGAGAGGATGAAACCATTGCCTCCAGGGAGGAAGCCTTGGGGGTACAGCCCAATACCACAGTTGGGACTGTTTTAAAGACTTTAGATACTTCCGACCAGGAGGGGGCACTCTCTAGAGGTGCGTGCCATCCCATTACACAATGTTTCTAGTGTTGGTAGGCCATGGGATACCAGATCATAGGTTTATCATTCTTATTATAGTGTGTGTGTGTGTGTGTGTGCGTGCTGCATTTCAATTCTGGGATGCTTTTAGAAGAAACTATTAGAGTGAAAGATTTATACTCTTGTCATGCAAACGACTTGGCACACTCAGAGGCAATTTAGAACATTACTTTCTAGTTCTGGTGGGTTATCCAGATAGAGGATGCTAAAATAACATTCTTCTTTGAGTGCTGGTCCCTATGGGTGTTCACTTCAATAGCACTCAAAGTTCAATAGCAGTGTCTGTTGGTTCCAAGCCTGCACCCTGCACTGCCTCATGCTTTCAACCAAGGAGTAGCATAGGCGCCGACTCCGTGGGTGCTCCGGGGAAAAATTGGTGGCACCCACCAGCAGCTCCCCGCCATTCCTGGGGCCTGTGCACAGCTCCCCCGCCAGTCCCGGGACCTTACCTCAGCACCGGGAGATGTTGCGGGGCCCCGCCCCCGACGCTGGGCGACGTCACCCGGCGTCGGGGGCGGGGCCCCGCAGCGTCACCCGGGTGTCAGCCCCCACCGGCGCCACAGGAAGTCGGCGCCTATGAGGAGTAGCGTGGATCGATCACCCTTCCAGTTGCTTACTGCTGCTTGCGGTCTGAGTTGATGTTCTTCTGAGTCTGTAACTTTATAGCTCTACTTATTCTACCTGTAATATATTGTAAATAGTTTATTATTTTAGTAGGTAATATATAGCTTATAGTTAATGGGGATCAAGAGGTTCCCCCACCATTTGGGGCACTTAGTATGTTCAAGGCCCCAGACTTCAAGCCCTGCCTTGTGAGTCTTTCTGGTAAGTGACCCACACAAGAGCTGCCTGCGTTGGCTCAGGCAATTACACATTTTATTGAAGTGTGACTTTTGCCACCTCTTTCCTCGTCCTAGGCAGTCATGGGAGGTCAGATTCCATAGGTACCTGATGGAGGGCTCCATGAGGCCCTGGTCTTATCTGGAACCCTCCTGCTTTTTTTGGTCAGCTGGAGCCTTTGGGCAGTGCTCTTCCAATACAGGCACCTTTGAGCTTGGGACCCTAAGAACCAAGGACTCCACGAAACAAAAACACGAAGAGACGGTGAAACACCCTCAGGAGAGAGACACCCTCATAAGAAGAGACAACAGTCACTTCTTACGTCCCCAAAGAAAGGGACTGCCTTGCCAACTCCCTTGATACTGGGTGAGACTCCATGCCCCGGAGCAGGTGTCTCTATAGCTCATGGGGAACTTGGACTGACAAAGATGATACTGGGAGATTCCAGTACTCTGAAAATGTCCACAAAGGTGTAAAGGGACAGGAAGACGCATTTGCCTTCCCCACTGGTGATGAAGACTCCTGTTAGCTCTCCTTCAGCCAGAACTCATTCAGGAATGAGTGCTTCAGGAATCTGATGATCTACACGGCTCCAGAGTCAACGATCCTGTCAGACCAGGTTCTAGTGAGACGTCACTATGCCATGTGTATATCATTCACCAGTACTGACCGCTAGCCAGAGTATGGATGCACCAGGATCATTGGAATACTATTCGCCAGGGCACGCCTTTGGACACACTACCTCAAGACACACCATACTGATGGTTCTGCCTATAGAGTCAGGTAACTCTTTCTCTGGGGATGAACAGAAGGTCCCCATGGTCTTGAGAAGGACCATTAGTGTGGACAGGGCCTCCAGAGTCTCCTGGACACACCTATGTCCCTGGGTCCATACTCTGGAGCTAAAGACCATTGGTATTCCCCCGCCCTTGGGGCCCACTTCCATATATTGTGATCCCAACCACTGGCCATACTGGAGTTCTTGAAATCCATGCTCTTGAGACCCAGACTAAGAAACCCGATCACCGCTTCAGACAGAAATTGCCTCCAAGAGAGGAGAAACAATCACTGGATCTGCGAACAAGGTCATCTTCAATTCTGGATGAGGTGGTAGCGCTGGCCTCCCCCATCCTCTCCAGATGACTACAGACAGTACCAGGAGCTTCTGAGGAGGATTGCAGAAACCCTACGGATCCCACTGGATGAAGTCCAGGATTCTACACACAGACTTCTGGACAGTCTCTCTAGTCTAAGGCTCCTTCCATGGTGGCTCTCTCTAGTGATTAAGCCATTTTAGAGCCTGCTAAAGACATTTGGCGCTCACTAGTCCCCCAGCCTCTAAGAGGGCTGAAAAGAAGTGTTCCCAGGAGGTGTAATATCTATTCTCCCCACCCTGACTTGAACACTCGGGTTGTCTAAGCGGTCACAGAGTGGAACAGGTTACCCCAGCCCAGGTCCACTTCTTCAGACAAAGATGCCAAGAAGCTAGATTGCTTAGTCAGAAAGGACTTTTCTTCATCCAACCTAATATTCTGAATTGCGAACTACAAGGCACCCATGTTAAAATATGACTTTACTAATTACAACAAGCTATTGGAGTTAATCAATGAACTACCTCAAGAATATAGGCCTCAATTCTAGGCTATCCTAGTGAGGGGAAGCTGTTTGCAGGATCATCCCTACAGGCATCACTTGATGCAGTGGACACAGCTTCCTGCGCCATGGTAACTTCAGTGGTCACGATGCAGAACTCTTGTCTGTAGTCATTGGGGTTTCCCAAGGAGATCCAGGTGATGGTTGAAGAGCTCCTCTTTGAGGGTAACAACCTTTTCAGTGAGGAAAAACCAATGAGTCACTTCTCTCTTAAGGACTCTCACCATCTGTTCCTTGAGAATATATACCCTGACTTCTCACAGGAAATCTTCTAAGCCACTGCTGCATAGCTACTGGCTAACCCCTCAACTGGTCTATCAGCAGAGGACCTATGAGCCACTTAAGAAAATCCAGAGGTTGCAGCATGGCACTGCACCACTGCCATGCTGTCTCCAGATGCAGCAGCCTACCGAGAAAACATTATGATGAGATGCTCAATCAGTCCTTGCACAACAAGTCTCTCCCCATCTCTTTCTGTGGGGGGAGACTTCCTGGCATATTTCCTTCCAAGGTGGCAGCATATAACATCAGACCAGATGGGTTTTGGAGGGCATTGCATCTGGCAAGGTGATCGAATGCCTCTTCCCCATGCCTATTCATAGACTGCTGTTATGACAGCACCCTCATACAGGAGGTGGACCTTCTAATTTAGTTAGGGGGTGTTGAGCCAATACCCCCTCGTTACAGGGGGAGAGTTCTTACTCCAAATATGTCCTAATCTCTCAAAAGAGAAGGGGCTGGAGACCTATCCTGATGTCGGGCAGATGAACATCTTCATCTGCTGCTTGGGATTCAGAATGATTACCGTGTCTGCTATAATCTCCTCCCATGAAAGTGACTGGTTTGTGGCTGTTAATTTGAACAATGCTTCTTTTCATATTGACATCCATCTAGCACACAGGAGATTAGTAGATTTCACGGTGGGCCTAAAGCATTTATAATATAAGGCATTGGCATTTCGATGGCCTCAAGGATTTTTGCAAAAGTTATGGCTGTAGTGGGAGTGCACCTGCACCATCAATGCATTTCCATATTTCCCTACCTAGAGGACTGGCTGCTCATGGGATGATCATATCAGGAGGTATAGGTAGCAATCCCCTCCTTACTAGACCAGTGCCGCTCCTTGGGACTGCAGGTAAATCCAGGAAAGTCCATATTTACACCTGCAACATCTATAGAATTTATTGGAGCCAGTCTAGACATTACTGCAGCCAGAGCCTACTTAGTGAAGATTCCTTGTGATGAGACCTCATATTTGACTTCATTTCAACCCTCAAATGACCGTCTGATCCTTCTTGTTTTTGCTATGTCACATGGCCACATACGGCTGTGTGACCCCTTTGCAAGACTTCACCCTTACGATCTCTAAGCTTGGCTGAGGAAGGTCTACGCTCAGAGCGGAGACTCCCTGAACAAAAGTTTCACTTTCTCAGTGTCCTCATGTAACTTATCTGGTGGGAGAAGAGGGACAAGGTTTCTGTAAGAGCTCCCTCTGTTCCCGTCCCTCCCACAAAGACCCTTGCTACAGATCTCTCTCTCCTGGGCTGAGTTGCGCACCTGGACATCCACGCGGACTCTGCAAGAGTTCATACTCCACATCAACCTTCTCAGACTTCAGTTAACTCATGAAACATGCCAGAGGTTCTTGTCCTTCATTTGATCCAAGTCAAGTTAGACAACATGACCACTGTTTATTATATAAAGAAACAGTAGGAAGCAAGGTATGCCTCGTTCTGCAGGGAAAAGATCAAGCTCTGGAATCATCCAGCATCAGATCATCCTCTCTGCAGTGCACTTACCAGGTGTAATGAACTCCCTAGCAGACTGCTTATAGAAGGCAGAGGCATGTTTGTCCATGTACTTTTTGTTCTGCCTAAAACCTAATTGGCAATCTACTGCTGTCTCGTTAGCGACTCTGTCATCTTGCCACCCGTTGGTATCAATACCTGTTGACCCATAGGACTCCACAGCCAATATGATGAAAGCACCTTTGCTCTTCCCACTGGCTCTGGTCTTGCTTCTTATGTTATCAGCCTGACGCAATCCAGACCGCCTTATTAGTGCAGCATGGAGATTAATTTATGCTGAGCCCTTCTCCCTTTGGCTTCCAAGGCATGCCTCCCGAACACATTTCTTTTGATCCCTCCCCTGAATCCACTTTGAGCCCCTCACCATACTTCCTTTGATACCTGTTATTGTTCCTGAAGCCCTTGGATGCCTCTTCCTTCCATGGGCTTTTCCTGCAGTCCAGAGTTCTCAAACCTCCATGAAGCTTTACAACAGGTCTTGGTGTAACCCCCTCCGTTATTGACTGTCATCCCTATTGCTGCCACCTCTAGTTCCAGACCAGTCCCTTTTTGCTGGATTTTAATGATCCTCAATTCTCTTCCTTAGGCCTCTGGCCCACCTCCCGCACACCGCGCCTTCTGGCAGGAAAGCAGGAGTGAACAGGGAGTGGGGGAATCTCTCATGTTCCTTGGGGTATATTTATTAAAATTGAGAAAACTCTAGTGTACTAAAGAAAGGTAGGTTTGATAGAAATATTTTTAAAATGCTTAAAATTATTCAGTACCCGTGGAAGTTTCATCACCTCTGCTTATGAATGGCTTTCAGTTCAGTTCCTGGCAGACTGTCGTCATCTTGGAAAACAGGCACAAGTTTGGATGAAATGAAGTGGAAAACGTTTTTCCTGTTCATTTTAAATGGAAAAAGCAGTGTTCTTTGCAAGTTGCTTTACTTGCGAGTTGCTGTACTGCAAGTGCAGTACATATTTAATATTTGTTTTAAACTCATTTGCTTTTCCTTCCCAGTTTATTATGTAGAAAGGCTATGTTATGTGTTCATGAAGGTAGTAATCTGCTCTCTTGTTACACAAGATTGCTGAAATTCAAATCATTGTGAAATTCTGGCTGTGGCCACTGGTGTTAAGGAAAACAATAGAACTTCAGAGTTATGAACTGACCTGTCATCCACACACCTCATTTGAAACTGGAAGTACACAATCAGACAGCCCCAGAAATGGGGGAAAAAGCAATTGCAGTACAGTACTGTGTTAAATGTAAACGACTAAAGAAAAAATAAAGAGACAATTTAAAAAAAAGATTTGACAAGGTAAGGAAACTTTCTGTGCTTGTTACATTTAAATTAAGATGGTTAAAAGCAGCATTTTTCTTCTGCATAGTAAAGCTTTCAAAGCTGTATTAAGTCAATGTTCAGTTGTAAACTTTTGAAAGAACAACCATAATGTTTTGTTCAGAGTTATGAACATTTCAGGGTTATAAACAACCTCCATTCCCAAGGTGTTCATAACTCTGAGGTTCTACTGTATAAGGAAAAGGCTACCATACCTGCCTTTGTTAATTCAAAGGCAGGTTAAGTAGCCTCTTTGTTACATCTGTAGTTAACATATAAAAATGGAGAACTGTCCCAGGAAAGCTAACTAAGAAGGCTTCTGGCCAATAGACACCCAAATGTTTTGTGCATTTTGTTGAATGTAAGGTTACTCTTGATAAGCATTTATTCATTATAAAGGCTTCAATGTAGGTAGCTTTCATGTCAGCTGTGTTCTGTTGAGGGGTGGGGGGTAATACATCAAACCCTGTATTCTTAACTTTTATTCTCTGACACAAGTTGTACAAACACATGTAAGAAGAAACAATGGATACTAACATTCAGACATATTTATTGTCCAGTGTTCGGTGAGACTGCCTCAGCTGTATATCACTGTTCTTGGATGTTTTGCAATCCTAAAGAATTCTCCCATCCTCCAAAACTTTTTTTTTAAATACATCATCAGTTCTGTTTGTGTCTGTGTTTTCCTAGTCAGATGGATGTGGCTGTTTTTATAACTCTAGATCAATCAAACTCAGCCTGAGATCTGAATTTCAAGCTATGTTCTTTGATTCTCAAGTGTCATCACCTGCCCTAAAGATTTTTCCGGTTATGCTGTAATGATTCCTGTGTAATCCAGTTGCCTTCAGTGGAATTTAATAGGTGGAAGTTGTTAAACAATATTGTTCATAAAGTAGTTCATCAAACAGAATTTAGCTCACACTCTCAGCTCTGGTGTCCTGCAGCCATACTGTAAGTAAAAAGAAATAAAAACTTATTTCTGTCAGTAAAATTGACAACTGTGACTGAGTGCATTTAAGGTAGCATGCCTGTGTCAGTAGTATCACTTTTACAGGCCTGCCCCAGCTGCGCTTTGAGTGTGCTGAGACAGAGAGACCCACACACACAGTTGCAGAGGGGAGATGCTGAAACAGAGAGTGAGGCAAGCTTTTGCTGGTTCTTTGCTGGGGGTACTTATCCTGATATTTATTGCTACAGCAGGAGAATTTGCTCCCCCGTCCATATGCAGCCGTATGCAGTTGGAGAGAACAGACATAGGGGACCAACACAAAGGGGAGTACAGAGTAGGTAGTGTAGTTTAGTCCCTTCCATGACTGTGGGCCAGGCCATAGTTAGAGTCCCTTTGTGTTGACAGTAGGAAGCACAGGCTATGTTTGGTTGGGATGTAGAGTGAAGTAAAGCGGGTAGCTGGGTTGTTTGTTCTGTTTAGTTTTGGTGATTGGGGGGGAGGATTGTTTTGTATTTTGGTGGGTTTTTCCCCCTCAACAGCCTTAATAAGGAAATCCTCCTTTACACCCATTACCTATGACCTTTGTGGTAGAAGAGTACAGAAATGAAAGAGAAAGGAATAAGAGGATTTTAGTAACGAGAAAATGGGGGAACTCCAGTGAAGGAGAGATAGTAAAGGTCCTGTTGCCTCCCTTACATGGAGAACGGGAGTATTAGGTGAAACCTGGTATTGTCGAGGAGGGGGGAACTCTGCTGGTTGTCCCCTCACCGTTGCTCTTGGGGAAAATATTGGAAAACATTGGCTTAGTTGATCGAGCACTAGATTGGAACTCATGAGAGGTGGGTTATATTCCCAGTTTTGCTACTGGCCTGCTTTGAGATCTTGAGCAAGTCACTTGACCTCTGGATGCCTCAGTTTCCCCATTTGTAAAATAAGAGTAGTAAGGCTTACCTCCTTTGTTAAAATGCTTTGAGGTCTGCAGATGAAAAATATAAGCTAGTTTGTATTTATTCGCCTCCACTGAATGCAGGGGATCGGCTTTCTCTCCCCCCATGCTACTCTCCCTTTTCCTACCAAGAAGCCCAATAACCAAGTGTGCACGAAAGCCTGTTCAGGGACTAGTAGCTTTTTTATGCCCAAAATTTGGATATTCAAGTTCTGTTATGCTGTGACTCACCAGAATATATACATAATGTGCCCAGGAGCTGACAATCTACGAATCCTTAGGACTCTTGTCAGGATTATTGGGAAAACGCCACAGTATTTAAAAATACTAGTAGCTATAGTCAACGTTGTTTAAAATAACATACCTTCCTCCCTCCTCCCCAGCTTCCCCCCCACACCAAAAAAACCCTTGTGTATTAAATCAGTGATGGATGAAACACCAAGGGTTGTGAGAAATCTAGATTGGTGGAGGGACCCACAACATGCCCTGTAAACCTCTCACACTAGTAATCCCTTACCCGTCTACGAGGGCCTCAACTCTCTACCCAAACCTGTTGGGGGGACAAAGGTGTGTCCCAGGTGGGTTGCTACTTGCTTCCCATATGAGTGGAAGCCAGTGGCAGGCTTCTTTCCCCTCTCTTCCTATTACCCTTTCTCTTTCCTTCCTTTCTCAAGTTCCTTACTCTACTCTTGGAATGTCTTCCGATGTGGGTGCTGAAGTGCTTCTTTGAGTGGGTGGGTTCGATGAGAGTGAATCCAGCTGCGTTCTCCTATTCCATGATCACCCTAAAGCTGAGTGCCCAAAATGGAGTGAGAACACTAGCAGGTGGAACAACGAAGAATGGGAGAAAAGGCCATCTCAGGCAGCCACAACAGTGGTAACCAAAAGCATGAATGACCGGGAACTGTCCCAGCTGAGTAGGGAAGCTAGGGACCTGGGAGAAGGGGAGTGGCTCTGGCAAAGGGTAAGGAAGGGCAGGACTTCACTGCATCACGGCCCCCAGCAGGACAGTAAAGAGGGTGGGGAAAAGGGGTGCAGGTATCTGGGCTCTGGGGGTAGGAAATGTGGTAGTCTGGGCCCTGGGGGTGGTGCTTCATGGCTCGGCTCTGGGGGTAGGGCAGTGGGTTTCAAACATTTGTACTAGTGACCCCTTTCCCATAGCAAGCCTCCGAGTGTGACCCCTCTTATAAATTAAAAACACTTTTTTATATATTTAACACCATTATAAATGCTGGAGGCAAAGCAGGGTTTGGGGTGGAGGCTGACAGCTCACAACCCCCCTGTAATAATCTTGTCCCGACCCCCAGTTTGAGAACCCCTGGGGTAGGGAATGCGGGAGTCTGGGCTCTGGAGGTGCTCTGTGGCTGGGCTCTGGAGGGTTGGGGGGTGTGGGTGTCTAGGCTGGGGGGATGCCCTCTGACTGGGCTCTGGAGGGAGGAGGATGCAGGTGTCTGGGCTCTGGGGGGTCCCACGCAGCCCCCTCCAGTACCGCCCAATTGGAACTAGGTTGTTGTAGGGGTTTCTTTAACTCTGTACTCCTGGGGGAATCTTTTTTGTTGTATTGAATCTGTATCGACATGCTTGTTGACAGGTATTTTGAAATAAATTACCAAAATAATTGAAACTGGCATGATTATATTGTGTTATTTTGACAAATAAAGTACCAGAATTTGCAGAATTTTAAAATATGTGCAGAATTTTTAATTTTTTTTGGTGCAGAATTCTCCTAGGAGGACTCAAATTCATTGAATCACTATTCCCCTGTATAAAGTTAGGTACATGTGTGTTTGCAAGATTGTGGCATTACTTTGCACTTCATAAACATTGTTACTACTTTCAAAATTAGAAAATACCAAGATTACAACTACATTATTCTTGCATAGGAATTGATCATGGAATACATTGACAAAATAGTTGGCAGTGTCCGTCTCCTCCTTCCAATCCTCAGAACTATAACTGTATTAAAGTAGGTTTTAGTATTGAAGGTTTAGTAATGGGAGCTCAAATTTTAGGATGATTAATGGCACTAAAACTTGATTCAGACAGGATTGAGTTACTACCTTAGTACCAAAAGGAAATGATGGCATATGCACTTGGTCACAAAATTTGCCAAAGGAAGATGTGACAGTTCTCAGGGGTATTCAGGACTGAGAGTCATCTTGTTACCTACCACCTTAGGTAGCCTTGCTTGTTCCAGGCTGGATGTCAGTTCCCTAGCGCTACCAGCCTTTTAACCACTCTTCTCTGGGCTACACCCACCCTGTCTTTGCCTTGTAGGTTAACAATAGGTGCACTCCAGGCCCTGAGTCCCTTTGAATTGTCCCCCTGTGATATCTAGCCCCTGACACTGGCTATTCAGAAATCCTAGGTCTTCTGCTCAGAAAGGAGCTGCGTACTCCAGTTTACTAGATATACTTGAAACCGCCACTCTTGTAAACCATACAGCACTTGTGAGCAATTTATAATAAAATTGTGTTTATTTAATAAAGAAGAAAGATTTCACTAGAAACAAGAGAAAGTAGTGGAAGCAAATGGTTATAATACAAAACAAAAAAATTATTTACCTGGGTCTACACTTACTAATAATTATCTTTCCTATCTAATAAAGTAGATTTTTTCCCTCCCAACCCCTCAAGTTCAGTCTGTTCCAGACCTGGCTGGCTTCATGGCAACCAAGATCCAGTTTTTCTTGAGGACATTGCTCTTTGAGATGTCTACTCCAGTGAAAGGATGCAGAGGGTCTTTCTCCTTCTGTTATATTGAAATAGTCACAGGGATTTGCCCTATCTATGAATGGAAACCAGTCTTGTAATGTTTCCTTTTTAAGATTTAAAAAAAAAAGGAGTTTTTGATTGTTTGCAGTTGTCTCTGGTGGTTTTTCATTGAAAGATTTGGGATTGAGCAAGGCTAAACAATTGAGCCTTGCATTGCATCCCCAGCTAGACAGGACAGTATGAGAACTCTGTCCTCCCTGAATGGGCCATCACTGATATATATTATCCCCGATGATCAATTTTTACCCCAAGTCCTTAAAGCATAGGTTCAATATAAATACATTATTCTTTAAATATTACTTGTACGTACATCTCACAATGATTGAGTCTCTACAAATTACGAACTTTTTGTAGATATCTTGCACGTTATTCGTAATGAATAAATATCTTTTAAGATGTGTTTGGTGTGGTGAGTCCAGTCTGAGTTGAGAGCTGTTTGCAAACAATGAGGGAGAGCTCTTTGCCCAGGAGTTGCTGTGTTATAGAGAACTTAAAAAACAAAAACAAAAAAACCCAGATACCTACCACTAGTGTGGTCTAGGGGCAGTGTCTTGATGAGGCTCGCTGCCAGCACAGCGCTGCCAGCTACTGGGAAGGAAGAGGTTTGTATCACAGTTCTATCCCTTGACTGTACTCAGGGAGTTGATTGCTTTTGTGTTAGTCTGGTATTTTGTAAGATGTTTCGTGTGGTGAATTTGTCCAGTCTGAGTTGAGAGCTGTTTGTAAACAACAAGGGAGAGCTCTTTGCCTAGGAGCTGCTGTGTCACAGAGGACTTAAAAAAATAATAAATTACCAGACATCTTCCACTAGCGTGGTCTAGGAGCAGTGGCTTGATGAGATGCCCTGCCAGCGCAGCACTCTCAGTTACTGGGAAGGAAGAGGTTTGTATCATAGTTCTGTCCCTGGACTATACTTGGGGAGTTGGTTGCTTTTGTGTTAGTCTGGTGTCAGAAAGGTAATTTATGTCATAACTGACATAAAGTCTAGTAGCTGGGGGATGGAATGCCAGAGCTTCTTGGTCACTTCAGAGGGCTGATGTTCACTGCCTCTCCCCTGACGGCTGTGAGGTGGGTCATAGGATAGGAAGTCTTCCACCCTCAACTTGTTTTGTTCTTTCCTGTGAATAGTTACGCTTGGTGTGCCTGCTGCTGCTAATGGCTTTCCCAAGCAGCTGCAGTAGTATGAAATTGTCATGATTCTTGACAATTTCATTGCTGTCCACAGGATCTTGAATAGCAGTAGGGGAACTGACTAGAGCCTTGTTAATTTCACACTGCTGCTGCTTGGCAAAGCTATTAGCATCAGCAGATAACCTGGAGCTGGCTTTTTGCAGACTCAAGAAGACAACGCTGCTTCAGTTTATATTCAGTTAAATTTGGAAGATTATTTTTGCAACCTCAAGAGCTAGAAAGGTATTTTTCAAATAAATCATAAGTTCTAAATACATCCCCTCTCCCTTGCACATTTGCTGGAGAAGTCTTTCTCTCTGACCACTGGAAAGTAAAGGAGTAGCATTTTAAGCCTTGGACAAAGGGATATCACCATCTAGAGTGCCATCATCAGCCCCAAAAAGGGGAAGTAAATTTTTAGTTTGTCACAAAGCCTTATAAGTGCTGGATAATTTTTTCAAGTTCTGTGTATTATGTTAATTGAATTAGAAGTAGTAAAAAGCTGCAATAACGAAATTACAGAAAATTAAATGGCTAATAAGTTGAATACATAAAAATTTAGCTAGCTTTGCTTTTGAGTTTGTTTTCTTTATATTTTATTTTTAAATTTGGTTGCAATGTTCATGCAAACTTTTTTATTTTGGGGAGCGAGGGTGTGTTTGTGATGTTGTCCCTGCCACCCCATACACCCCCTCTGCACTTGCCCCCTGACAATATATTCCAATATTCATCTTTTTTTGTTTTTGGTGTCCGTCAGAGTGATGACTCTGTCAATTAAGGTTTATATTCTGGTTTATTGTGACCTTTATTTAGCTGAGGAGAACTGACTGACTGGTGTTTTCCTTCATTCTCATAATGCCTGTTCCAGATTGGCCAGAAATGTGGCCTTAGAACAGTAAAGTGTACCTCCTGTTCTCTAGCTACTAAGCTTGCTGCTTGTGTAGTGTTCTCTGTAAGCCTGGGATGCAAGAAACACTCCCTGATAAAATACACATTGAAGTCAATAGAAAGACTGCCATCAACTTCAGTAGCCATCTTCATTGGATCAGATCCTGAAATTTTACTGAGAACCCAGTAACAAGAATGTTGTGCCTACATAATTAATAATAGACTGAAAAACATATTTGGTACAATGTGCTTTACCTAATTTGTAAAATAACACCTTTATTAATATTAAATTTGTTGTAATTTGTATTTATGTATTACAACTATAATGCACAAGCACTTAAATTATTTGGAGGTTCTAAATAAATAAATTACTGGGAAGGTATTGGATTTAAACAACAAACAGACATTTTATTTAAATCAAAATAATGTTGACAAAAGCAGTAAGTTACTTATGTCTATATCACTTGTTTTCTCAACAGACAGGGAAGTTAATTCTGAAGTAAATAACCTATTTGTGAATTAAAAAATATACTATTAATAAAAGTGAAGGCCTAAGCAATGTAAACTCTTAAAAGCTCAAAGTCATTGTAGCATTATAGTGAATATTTAAATGAAAAACCCCCCATGAAGTGTGATTGTCTTTTATTGTTTTCTTGATAAATAGAGTTTGGAAAAATGATAACTCCGCCTGATATGAATTTGTTTTGTTTTTTGAAGGGGGGAGTTGATTGTGGAAAGAATAGAATTGCCAGGGGACAGTGAGTAATTATCATGTTCTATATTTTAAATAACCTTTAAAAAAATCAATGTACCTGCTCACCCAGCAGAAATGAGGCTAAATGTTAGAAAGATACAAGATGCTTTAGTGTGGTATTTTAATTTGGAATGCTAAAATCAAAATGTAAAATATTCCATTTATGTTAAACAAAATTATAAACCTTTGAGTAAATAGGCGCTCATTATAGCATATGTTCCATCTAACTGAAGGCTCTCCAGCTCAAAGTATTCTTTATTTCTCCATTGGGGAAAAAAAGAAACAGCAGCAAGAAAAGGAATGCTTCCATTTTGTATTCTAGTGATCTGTTTTGTATGAAATCTCTGTAGTAAAATATTTACTCTGTGTCTAAAATAAGGCTTTGTGCACATGCCTATGTTTTATCCTCTGGGCTAAATTTGTTACAGTGTCTTGATATTGAGCTCTATAAAATATTTTGTTCTCCAGACTTATTTAAGATTTTGGTTATTTCAAATAAAGTTGACAGAAATGTAAAATTGCAGCAGTGTCTAGTATGTTACTTGGAAGTGATAGTTTGCAAGATTGTTTCTAGCTATGTAAAATACAAGCTTTTCATTACTGTAGGAAGTGGAAGAGTAAGAGTTAACTACTGTACCACATGTAGGGAAGAGCAGTCCATTGGGGGTTAAATTGCAGAGTCTAATGGAATAATAACTGGTAGCACCATCTGCTGGCCTACTTCCGCAGAAGGAGTCAGTATTTTTAACGACATCTCTAATATTCATGCTGATGCATTTTGATGCTTTGTGCATTCATTTCTTTCTGTGCTTTGTTGGAATCTGGCTATCTGCTTACAGCTGTTGTTGAAATTCTGCTCTTTAGGGGAGATGGTAGTCTTTGTCATACCTGAGTAGGATGAACAGTGGATGTATACTTCTCAAGGAAGAAATATGTTGATAAATCACAATGTGTATTTGTGGAGGGTTGTGCATATCTTGGCTGCAGCTTGCTAAATAGGCCATTTAGCAATCTTCTTTCAATGCTTTTTTCTTGAGCCCTGCCTGGGGTGGTGAAAAAGCAGAGGGCAAGCCTTTGTCTGACGCCAAAAATGTCTTCAGTGAAGAGGCCAAGAGGAAGGGTAAGTGAAAGCCTGAATGAGTGGGAGGAGGAGGGGTTCTTTGGGCTAAAAGGCTAATGGGATTGAATAACCTTCCTTATTACTGGCTGCTGCTGCGGGAGTCGTGCTGCATCGCCATCTTGAGCTTGTTGCTGTTTTCTCGGGTCTTGGTTGTTTGTTATAGCCTGTAGGCCTTAAGGTGGCATTTTAGGGAGCGATCCTAAACCCTGTGTCCTTCTCAGTGCTGCAGCACTGCTATTAAGCCTTTGATGAGGCACGTATAGAAAAATTATTCAGTGAAGCGCACTGGATTTGGCCTGAAAATGTGTTTGGAAATTCCTGGTGTCTTTTCCCCATGCTGTAGTGAGAGGCACATTTACGGGTGAGAACATAACAGAACTGTTATCTGCTATTTTTTGTCTGTTTGAATAGGAAATTCTTTCCATTCCTTACGGTTAAACAACATGCCTTCTAGTTGATTTCAAATAGACTGCTAATTTGAATGTAGAATTCCTAGTTCTAACATAAACAATTCTCTATAGATATAACAGTGACAAAGGGAAAAAAGTGAAAGTTAACTCCTTCAAGTAACAGTATAACATTATGATAACATTATGTAATTTTAAATAAATTAAACATATGCTTCCTAACTACTTTACTGATGTAGAAAATTACATAATCTATGTTTGTGCTTTTTGAAAGCCTTGATTTGTTCAAATATCTGTTCTTGTTGGTCATAAAATAGTGCTGTTGATTTTATATTTAACTGTAAAATAATTATTCCTGTTTTGATACTACTTTCAGAGGTATATTGATTGATGCTATACCTTTATTAGTTCCCTACTCTTTCAAGTTTTGTGAAGCAAATAGCTAGGGGAAAATCTCTTCTAAATCCATAAAATATTTTCAGAGGCTAAGAACTGGAGCATCTAATTACAGAGGTTGGTAAAGAAGGCTGTGAGAACTTTAGAAAATCTGTTTCTCATTGATTTTCTGTACGTAGAACCAGTTTAAATGTAACAATTGGTGTACTTTATTCTGGAACCCACACCATAGTGGAGTAATACAGAATCATTTTCCTTGTTTATTGCATTTATATGTATACTCGACTTTGCTGTAGAACTCAGTGTATGATATTTGCAAATTTATTTTGAAATATATTTATTTTCTTAAAATAATGTTTTTATTCTTCCAGCCTCCCTCCTCCAAGAAGACTGATGTTTCAGGGACATATACTAAATTGCAGAATACCCAGGTGAGGGCAATGTCTGAAAAGAAACAGAAGAAAAAAGTAGAATCGGAAAGTAAGCAGGAGAAAGCTAATCGCATAATATCGGAGGCAATCGCAAAAGCAAAAGAGAGAGGGGAGAGAAACATTCCACGAGTAATGAGCCCTGAAAACTTCCCCAGTGTTTCGGCTGAAGGAAGAGAGGAGAAAAGAGGTAGAAAAATTAAATCCAAACCAAAGGACAAGGAGAGCAAAAAAACTAAAACTGGTTCCTCATCCAAAATTAAAGACAAAACAAAAATTGGGTAAGTAGGCTAAAATTTCCTTTTAACTCCCTTCAGATTGCAAACATGTGACTGGAACAGAAACTGCTTATTAATCAAAGATATTCTTCCTCTAAATATCTTGAACCCATCTGTTTTTATTTATTAAGTTGCCTTTTGGTTTGAGTTTTTAAATTTTATTTGATGTATTATCAATGCTATTTTTTGTCAGTCTCAGTATTTCTTTTGAGATGAGAGCCATGATACTATATAGAGAGAAACTGGTAGTCTAATTACAGTATTTGCAAACGAACACTAATGCAGATGCCTGAGAAACTGTGGTTTAGACAAGAAGAGTCCAAAACGTAACAGAGAACTTGCGATCACATTTTGATTTTTTTTTTAATTACTGTGTATTTTGCATCCATACAAACTTGTTCTGTCATCCCTTGAAATTTTGCAAGTTTAGCAGGGTCAAGATGTGTCAATACTTTGATGGGAAAACTACACGGGACATTTAAGGTGTTGTAGAAAGTGCTGATAGGGCTTCGGTAGGTGGCACTCCTCCCTCTGATTTACTACTGACCCAGTTCTCCATTGTGGTCTTAAAAGACTGTATAATTTGTGGTATTAACTTTCAAACAAAGCTTAAAACAGAAGTCTTGACCATTTGTGTTCCCTCTTCTCCCCCCCCCCCCCCATATGCTCTTTTTTGTTAAGAATAGTGATATATTAAATCAACGTCTTTATCTGTGCTCGAATTTGGTATTATATACTCAGATGATAGATATGGAAATGTCCTTTTTAGGTCATCCAGTTAATCTCCCTGAAAATGTAAAGTTAATCCCTGTTGTACATTATCTAGAATTTTGTGCCATCTAGTTCTTAAATGTTCCACTTACCTTGGGAGGCTATTCCACAACATAATGAATAACGTTCTGATGAAACTTTTCCTGTTGTTTGTATTTTTTCAACCTAAATTTTCTTGGGCTTAATCTCTTCCCCAAATTTCTTGGTGAACTGCACTGAATAATTCCCTTCCTTTTTGACGCCCACTATTACCCCGATATCTTTTGACATCATTGCTTTCCAGGTTTCTCCCATCTGTTTAATAACTTGTGTGTTGAATCATTTTTTCAGGTTGCATGAACTCTCAGCTTTTCAAGTCGAATGACATTCTGTTGTGTTTTGCCCTTATTTTTAATCTCTTGGTAGCTTTTTTTAGTTCTCTTTTCACTAGTATTAGCAACTCCTTCCAGTTTAATATTATCAGTGAATGTCATTAGCATGCTGTTTACTCCCCCTTTTGGGTCATTAATGTATTTAATAAGACCTTATCGAAAACTAATCCATGTGCATACCACACTAGACTTCTCCCCTTCTTATTGTATAAATCAATATAAATAAATAAGTTGTAATTACCCTTTGTTTACAGTTCTTCAGTCAGTTTTCTGTTCACGTGATATTGTTCTATCCATGACGGTATGGATTCATTTTCGAGTAAGATTTCATGGCAGGTAAAATCCAAATATACAGTAGTGTAGTAGTACTCAAAAATATAATACATTTAACTTGGTTATTTTGGGCCCAATTCAGAGTATATTGAAGTCACTAGAAAGACGCCCATTTACTCCAGTAAGCTTTTAGTAATTTGGCTTTTAAAAATGAAAAAAGAATTTGTCTGACTACGCTTTACAGTTTAGAAACTTTCTCTTTATCATGAATGAATCTGGTAGCCTCAATATGTTTATTAATTGCAGCCACAAATAGTTTAATTATTTTATGGAGCTAGTTAGTTTCCTATATTATACTGTTGTTTAGCATTATTGTGTGCTGTTAAAGACCTGTGTTGTACTCCAGAGATGGCTGTTTTTTACTGGTGGATGAAGTGATCTCTGTATAATTTGCTTGTAGAGCGCTTTCTGATCCTTCGGGGTGAAATGAGTTATACAAATGAAAGTTGCTGTTGTATGAAGAAGACTAACTTACTGTGAACAAAGTAAAAACATTCAGAATTAAAACTGAAACTGTATCCATGGTTTATCTTGTTAAAATTTCAACCTTAATGGTGCATATCCTAATTTTGAAATTATGAACTAATGAATTAATATGATTATAAGCTTCCTTTTCTGCATGAAGTGTTTGTTGAGCAGGGAAATAAGAATGTGCAGGACTTTCTATCAGAATGTCATGCCTGCTTTTTACACACAAGAACCATAACACTGTGGCAGTGAATTGTCAACAAGAGGCATAAAATGCATCTACAATTACTGTGTATTAATTTAGGCCCCAATCCTGTGAAATCTGACACATATATGCCTAATTTCAAGCACATGGGTAGTCCCATTCACTTCAATGAGACGGTGCACATGCTTAATATTAAGCATATATGTGTTTGCATGATCCGGACCATAAATAATTTTTCACTCTCCATCTACTCAGAAATTATTTAAACATTTTCTGCTGAAAATATCCAGAACCATGCCAGAAATGTTTTAGCACAAATATGTTTTGAAAATCTATGAGCAACTGAAAACAAGGCTAGAATGGAAATTCTTGAGCAGTTTTAACAATAATGATTGCTGCTGCTTCCATTTTAGTTAGTTAGTAAGTGTGTGTGTGTGTGTGTGTGTGTGCGTGCGCGTGCATGCATGCATATATGTGTGTATGACAAAACATTTCTAACATGTCTAGTAATTGTTGTCTGGGACACCTTCAAGGGGCCTAATGTTCAGATTGTGGTTGCTAAGTAGTTTCAGAAAATCAGACAGCTTTAAAGTTGAACACCAAATTAACTAGTTGCTTTTTAGATCTTGTCTTTATTATAGGGGGAGCTGGTAGTGACTCTTATGTTTAGTTTGTCATGTTCCTTCCTTTTTCTTTTTTTCTTTTTTTTAAATTGTGGTCTTTACTTTGAGAAGTTTCTCATACCTCTGTTGTTCCCAGCTGTCTTTTGATATTTGGCTGTGGGGTAGACCTCAGGCTACAGAAGTGCCATTTCTTTATCTCATGAAGTCCATGTTGATTTTGCTGAGATATAAATTGTTAAAAATCATCATTCTTCTTTGAGTAGTGTCCCTGTGGATGCTCCACTGTAAGTGCACTTGCGTCCCTATGCTGCTGATCGGAGAATTTTGGTAGCAGCGCATGTGCGGGGTGAACGAACACTATTTCCCCTTGTGTCACGCCACAAAGCTAACTAGTCCATGCAGGCTAAACCCCCCCTCACTTCTTTCCTGACCGCCGGGAAGAGCCAGGTTGTCCTTCCTTTGCGCAGAAGGATTAAAGTTACGGAACTGGTGCATTTCCCAACACATCACCCTATCAGCAGCCTACCTTCCCAGCGTCCAAAACTTGGTAGTGGACCGTCTCAGTCACAAGTTCCCTTGTGACCATGAATGGGAGATAAACCCAGCAGTGCTTTATGACCTGTTCATGCAGTGGGTGACACTGACCGCAGACCTGTTTGCCTATTACCTGAACAAGAAATGTCCACGCTACTGCTGCAGAGCAGAGATAGAACAGCACTCTCTGGGCGACATCCTTCTTCCGTGGCACAAGAACCTTCTCTGTGCCTTTCCCCCGCCTCTCCTTCTGTCAAAAGTCTTTTTAAAAATAAAGAGAAGGCGCTCATGTCGTACTGATTGCTTCTACCTGGCCGAGACAGACCTGATTCCCTTACTTGTCACAAGTTGCGATGTGCCTGCTGATCTTCCTTCAACCCGCTCCATACCTCCTATCGCAGAACGAAGGACTTACTCTATATCCCAAACTGGGAATACTCTGCCACAAGACTTGGCTCTAGCGCATAGAAATTTCCTGCTTGGAGGAGGTACAGGAAGTGTTACTAACCAGTAGAAAATTCACTGCACATTGTACTTGCAAAAGTGGTTGAGATTTCAGATTTGGTGCAATTCCTGACACATTTCCCCGACATCTGCGACTCTGCCAAGGGTCCTAGACTATGTACTGACTCTCAAAAAATCAGGACTCTCTCTCCACTCACTCAGAATTCAGCTATAGCAGCCTTCCATCAACAAGTAGATGGATACTCAGTGCTCTCGCACCCAACCACAAAACGATTCTTCAGGTATAGTAAACCTTTTCCCCCAATCCTGACTTCCCACCCCTATATGGGACCTAAACCTAGTATTGAAAAGCCTGACTAGCCCCTCCCTTTGAAGCAATGGCTATTTGTTCGCTCACACACCTGTCAGTGGAAATGGCCTTCCTGGTCGCAGTCACCTCAGCGAGGAGAATAAGGGAAATAGCAGCTCTAGTGGCACATCCTCCCTATACGATATTCTTTCGGGACAAGGTCACACTCAGACTGCACCTGACGTTCATTCCTAAGGTGACCTCTCTTCACATAAACCAATTGATTCACCTTCTGACTTTACCCCTGTCCTCTCCGTGATAACAGGGAGGCTATACTATACATACACTAGACGTCCGGAGAGCCCTGGCTTTTTACCTGGATAGGATGAAGGCTTTTAGGAAGTCTGTTATGGAGCGATCCAGGGGCTTAGCAATAACAGCCCAGAGACTCTTCAAATGGGTCTCGAACTGTATTAAACAATGTTATCAGGTTTGCAACATGACACCTCCAGCTGATATTCACACTCACTCCACGAGATCGGCCCCCTGTCACCTTCCTCAAGAATGTCCCTATCTCCGAAATCTGTAGAATGGCAACCTGGGCATCAGTCCATACCTTTGCAGAACATTACACTGGGGACTCCGCCTCCGATACCATCTCTGGCTCCACATTGTCATCCATAATGGATTTGATTCCGAAGCCCCAGCCTTCCAGTGGGGATACTGCTCGGGAGTCACCTTCTATGGAGCACCCCCAGGGACACTACTCGAAGAAGAAGTTACTCACCTTGAGCAGTAACAATGGTTCTTCAAGACGTGTGTCCCTATGGGAGCTTCACAACCCACAACCCGTCCTCCCCTCTACTTGAGAATTCTTGTGAAGGACTCTGCCGTAGAGAAGGCATGGAGTAGGGTTACCTCATGCATGCTGGTTTAGCCTTGTGGCGAGGCATGAGGGGAGACACAGCATGTGCGGGCCGAATGGACACTGCTGCGAAAGTTCTCTGGCAGCATTGCAGGGACACAAGGGCACTTACAGTGGATCACCCATAGGGTGCTCAAAGAACCATCGTACTGCACAAGGTGAGTAACTTCTTGTTTCTCTTCTCTCACTTGTATTCCTCAGAAAAAATGTTGGCAGCTCTCCAAAATAACACACAAATTTCAAGGCTGGGATTTTGCTGCTGCTGTAGCAGAAGCACATTCTGTACTGGGAAACCTGGGAGCAGCTGCAGCAGGGGAGATGGTGGGCGGAGTAGAGAGCTGGGTTAGGTTCCCCAGCACTGCATCTAGCATATGCCTCCAGATATGCCCTTGTATGTGCATGCCACTGAGGCAGGAGCCCCCCAATTCTTGCAAAAAGAGAGCCTGGTCCTCAGTAGCGCCCTCCCTCCACACACTCCCACCCAGAAGCTGCATATTGCCCTACTGGCAGTTTCCCCTACCAATGACTTTCTCCTGCTGCTAATTAATGTCTGATAACTGAAATGGTAGCATTGTATGCTGCAACGATGAAGGTTTAAGGTTCAAACCTGCTGATGATAGATGATGAGGATTGTTACAGTTACATGTATAGTATTTGTAGATTTGCACTGGCATCTGTAAATATGGCTTTTCCTAACTTTCAAGTGCTTAATTTTGCAACCAAAATTGTGGTTTAAAAAAAACAACATATTTTATCATATGTAATATATATATAAAATAAAAATAGTGATATGAGAGAGAAAAATGTTTGGCAAAGATCTGACATAGCAATTTTAAACACGGGGAAATTTTAAGTAAATCATAATTCCCTAAATTATATGAGTTCATAATGGAAATCCTGCTAGATCCCTTGCCAGCAGTGGAACAATTATTACTATTATCATAACAAAAATAGTATCTAGCATAGAACTAATAAAATGCATGTTCTTAAAATATTTTCTTAAAAGCAATTAGTTATGGGACCAAAATCCTGTTTCTAATGTAATTCAAATTTTCATTAGTTGAAAAATGAGGCAGGAGAGTAGACAATAACCTCATGTTGATAGTATTATCTATTTTAACTTTATTTTATTCTTCTAAAAAAATTAAATCCTATAATTAACAAAATCTGAAAAGTTTACTAAATCAACATAGGGACATTTAAGAATCAGGAGACATTTAAAAATCACGTTCCATTAAAGCCAACTCAAGCTCATACATTGTCCCATGTAAGATCTTCAGGACAGGATTTGTGTCTTCCTGTGTTTTTGTACAGTGATGAGCACATTATGGGCATTACTGCAAAATAAATGGAAGGATGAGATTTGCAGAGTGGCCAACGGTAGTTAGAGGAAAGTCCAGTGGGAGCTGGGCACCTAATTCCTGTAAGCCCCTTTTGAAAATTCCACCTAAATAATAGTAATATAATTAATAATCAAGCTTATTAGGACTACTCACTGTATTAAGTACTATGCTCTCATGTGATATGTTTGGAGGGGTAGGTGCATAGTTTAGAAAAAGAAGCCTGAAATATAATGAAAACTTTTGGTTTTCTCGTTGGAATAAAGATTTTCCTGATATGTCCAGATCTTCCAAAAATTGGGAGAGAACATTGATATTCAATTTCTCTCACTGGGATTTCAAACTTCGTTATTTTGGGGGGAAATTTAGGAGACAAAAATACATGTTTTCTGTGACAAGGCCCTCCCCCAACCCCCCCCCCCCCCCCCAATCTAAGCACACTAAACAAAGACTTACAATGTGAAGAAACTAAGAAATGAAACAATTTATCTCCCAGGGTGGGGGGGGGGCGGTATGCCACCTAATATGGGATGCACAGGAGACTGCTCCCCTAACAAATTAATATAAATAAAAATGTAATTGACATTTTAATGTCAATAAAGGTAAACAGCAGTGGCAGGTACTGACTGGGTCACGTGTAACCTAAGCCCTGAGTGTCGGGGCTTGGGTTACAGGCTCCCTGCCTGTGGCTAAAGCCCTCTGGCCCCTGCTGCGTGGGGTGGTGGGGCTTGGGTGGACTCAGGCTTCTATATGACCCTCCAAGGGTTCTATAGTAATTTTTGTTGTCAGAAGGGGGTCGCAGTGCAATGAAGTTTGAGAACCCCTGTTTCTAGACAGATTATATCCCGTTTGAAGTAGGGGAATAAAGGGCCTGATCCAATGCCCTCATTGAAGTCAGTGGAAGGACTCCCATTGAATTCAGTGAGCATTGAATCAGGTTCTAAATCAATTACATTCTGTGTCTAGTTAATTGGCAGGGCCAGCGCTTCCATTAGGCGACCCTAGGCGGTCGCCTAGGGCGGCAGGATTTGGGGGCGGGGGCGGCATTTCGGCAGTGACTCATTTCCTGGCGGCTATTCGGCAAGAAAAGCAGCGGCCGATTATGGCGGAGGAGCGCTGCCGCCTAGGGTGGCAAAAACCCTGGCACCGCTACTGTTAATTGGATAAATGTTACTTGAATTAAATGAGTAAGTTCCATTTGTTACTGTAATACAGTATCCACAGGAGTACAAGAGTTTACTAATTTAGGATTACCAATATTAATTTGGTTGATGATCTTCAAGTACATTGTTTTATGGGTTGGTTATGGAATCTAATTAGCACTGAATTGACATGCTTATTGTACAGTAACAATCTGATGACTGCAAAACCATTTCCTTATTCTAGGTTTTCAGCAAGGTGTTTGATAAGGATTTACTTAAATTTCCCTTTCCTTTTGCTCTGACTTCACATCTATTTATTATGGGCTTCCCTGCTGATTAAATGTGGAATTCCAGTATGGAGACAATAAACATTAATGTCAATAAGTGCATTTTTAAGAGTCCTTGATGATAGTCTAGATTTCTGTCATATGTGTAATGAATTTTATGCATTGTTTATTTGCTTAAAAAAAAAAAAAGACCTGACATTCGCACTTTGTAACTCCATTACAGCCATGCACTCATACATAGTTAAACTCTGGATAGCATGGGAGGCTAATGAAAAGCTCTTCAGTGATGAGGTACAGGACAAGACCATTAAGAAGTTAAATTCCCCAAGAAATGTTGAGGTTCCCTTCATCGTCATATTGTACATGTAATTTTGTAAAGTTATTTTTAACTAATGTCACATCCAGCACAGTAATTCTTGTGTTCAGAATTTCCCTTTGTTATCACAAACTGCATTGTTGTATGCCCTAAAAAGAACTACTGGGGATTTTGCCTTCTTCGTTATTAACCCTTCAAATATATCATAAATTATACAGCCACTCCTGTGTGGTCCAACCCAAATGTAAAACATTGTCATCCCATAAAAGCAGAAGGAAAAAACTTACCTTTGTCACCTGAAGGTATGCCATAGATGTATTCTGACTTCACTGGTAGAACATTCCTGAATCACAGACCTTTGACAGAAAATCTTAGGTCTTTCATTCTCTTGATGTAATACTATATGAGTTGTTAGTTTTGGTCTTGTTTAATCTGATAGATCAAAATGGGATGTGACAGAATTAGACAGATGGTCGTTCTAATACTCTGATCCAATATTTAAGGGTTTAAATACTAATAAGTTCCATCCTTCTAGTAGAACCTGCCTGCACTTACTCAGTTTAACTCATCAATATTGCTCTTCCTCCACCCAGACCACTAGTTCCTTCAGTGATAGGCAGGTGATGAGTAACCTTTGACCGCCTCTGCCAAGTATGGGTTGGAGAAAGAGACCATACCTTGCCTGAACAACAAGCAACTCCCAAAATAAACAAATAACCACAGCAGGACGTGAACCCCAAGCATGGTGTTATAAAATCCAAGTGACATAGGACTTGTTTCTAGCAAGCTCTCTGACAGCCATCCCACATAGTAGCTACACTGCTCATTTTATAGGAGAGTTGTGAAGGAATGCCATGCTAGAAGATGGTCCTTCTATGTGTTTAGCCATTTCTTCAGAAAATTTATTGGAGTTTGTAGGATTCCTGTTTTTCACCGATGCCTAGTCTTCTGACTGCCACCAGCAAACTGATTGTTTATAAAGTCAAGCCTGCATCCCTTACTAATCTTCTCTTCTTCTATCCCAAATGTTTCTATATGAAAACAGTGAACAAGAGCAAATCATCTGTTTATGACTTCTGTGAAGAGAAAATAAACAAGTGTGTTTCTTTGGCATTAGTTGACCAAGTGATTAAAATTAGTTGCAAAATGTTAGGTTTCCATGAAAGTACAAAAATATAATGTTCTTATAGCTAAGAGTCTACTGAAAGACAAGTAAAAAACGACAAGTGGATACAAATCAAGATTGGTTGTTAAGATTATGTAGATAAATGTATAAAAATATTACATCTGTTTCGGCACTGCTCTGTGATGTGTTTGTTATCCTATGGGCTATTAGCCAAGTTACACACAAATTATAAATGGCCTCCAAATCCCTGGTAGATACTGAGGGATTCACAAAGAAAGACACTTCTGTGCTTTTGCACCTTATCTGGCCCCGACCTGGCTCCTCCCTTCTTGGTTGTTCGGCAGCGCAGCTCCAATAGAGCTTCACTATCCATGAGTACCCATGGCTGCGGCTTCCCAGACCACTCCAACATCCCACTGTAAAAACAAAACAAAACCCATCTGCACTCCCAGTCTCCTCATCTATCCACAGAGAGGTCTCCTTGGAGTCTATATGGGACGGGGCGGACAGAGTCCAGGTGGCAGTTGTCACCCATCCCACTTCAGCACGGGAGTGGGAGATCAGTGTGCGGAGTATCTCTTCCATGAGTAAATCTAAAGGGGACAATCTGGGTTATTGAAATTGATGGGACTATTTGTGGAGCAAGGTACTACTCAACATGAGGCTGGCAGAATTAGATGTTTAGACTGTTCTGACTTCATGGATTTCCCCAGGTACTGTTACGTTCTTTACAATACTAGATCATCTAGACTAGGATTAAAGGTGTGATGTTGGCCCATGTTATAACATGTTTTAGAAGTCTAGTGTGGACAAGACTGCCTTTAACATGATAAAATGGTCTAGTAAAAGCATAGGCGGGAGTCAAGGCTTTAAGTCAGTGGCTCTCAACCTTTCCAGACTTCTATACCCCTTTGTCTGATTTGTCTTGCATACTCCCAAGTTTCACCTCACTTAAAAACTACTTGCTTACAAAATCAGACATAAAAATACAAAAGTATTACAGCAAACTATTACTGAAAAAAAATTTATTTTCTCATTTTCACTATACAATTTTAAATCAATAGAATATAAATATTGTACTTACATGATGTATATAGTATGTAGAGCAGTATAAACAAGTAAGCAACCTGAATAAACAAGTTTGGGTGATCCATGGAGGTCTGGAGGATTGTGCTTGAAGGGAAAATGAAGCTGGAATACAGTGGAAAAGTCAGTTCATCGTAGGACAAAACTACCGTGTACAACTTCTCAAGTTTGAATAAATGCTAATAGACAACCGTTAGTATTCAGAAAGGGAGAAGAAACCAAACTACTTTTGAAGAGAGAATATGAAAATCAGTGTGTTCATTCTTTAAAATTTATTCCTTGCGATACTGAAAAATAACATTTTTTGGACATAAGAATTAATAGAAAGAATATATGATGGGGCAGAGGTGTGAGGAAGCCATGAGCCAATTTCTGTCCCGCAGACATGTGCAAGCAATTCCCCTTCAACTTAGAATTGCCCAACCTATGTTTACTGCCACTTAATTTAAACATACATTTCAGTTTCTACTAGAAATCAAAATTGTATAGCAGAAAGAAGACTTCTTGTTAAAAGCCTTTTTTCCCCTCCCAGTAAGCATACTTGCTTTGTTGGTTGGATATTAATAATTGGTGAAAAATGTTGGTGTCTTTTTGAAATGCAACTCTATGTATTTTGTGAACTATTGTATTGACACTATCGGTAGTGAATTGATAGTTCAGCATTTCGGGGTTTATATGTTCTCTGTGGACCGTTGGAGATGTAATGTATTTACTATGATCAGCCTGTCTTATTTTGCCCTTTTCCTAGGAGAAAACTTTAGGCTGAAGACTAGTCAGTCAGTCCTTTTGCTTAGTGCTTTTTACTTTCTTCGGATGCACATTCTGTCAGGCTGCTTTGATGTAAAATAATTGTTCTGACTGTGAATAAAGGCCAAAGTCTTGTCTTTAGTTAGAGCCATGAAGTGGGAGAAGATATTTGTATGCTAAAGCAATTTTCTCACTGTTAACATAGTATGCAATTATCAAATCTATATTATGTAAAGTATATATTTCAGGACATCATTTTATCCATGATTGTTTGATTGTAATCACTCTGATTATTCCTCTGAGAATACACTTGAAGAGTAGCACTTGTCAGATTTCAAAGATGAAAAAAAACATGTATTTTGTCACCCTATCATTAAAAACAAATAATATTAATGATATTGCCCCTCTCTGTGTGACTTTAGAATTTAAACTAAGAAATAATTAGTATTTTTCCTGTAGAATTATAATTTGCCCCACAGTTCTGGTCCTCAGTAGTGTTTACCGATGAAACTATTGTTGATAAACCTAGGCTTCTCTAATTTTTGCTTTTGTGAAATAGCAAAAAGTCAAACTTTACAGTTTCATATTTTTTACCATCTAATAATTTACTTGAATCTATTAATTTTGCGTATTATAGGATTTGCTTTTAAATGACATAATGTATAACTATTGTTGTCAAACTAAAGTTTCTTGTATGAGTAAAGATATCAGAAGTTCCATGTTTCCCAGAGAGAGAAATTATTGCATCTAGGGCGTACTGTAATTTGGAGGAGATAGGTATGGTAAATTGTAGCTCTAGGCACAGTTAAAAGGACCCTGTCAACTCAGCCCCACATTTACCTATTATAAATTTACTTTTAAACATTTCAATAAAATATTAACACTATTGAGGAATGCATGAGAGATTTGCCTGTGGAGAGAAATACAGATGTTTCCACTAGCCTTTTGGGGATTTAATCAGTAGTAGTATCAAATGCTAACTACTGTAAAGTTGCATCCTTGTTCTTTAGTAATAACAGAAAGTCAAGTCCTACACTCCCACTGAAGTCAGTGGCAAAATCAGTAGAATTAGGCCTACATCTCTGCCTCTCGTTTGTGACGTGGTGGAACTCTATGGTACTGATAGTAAAAAGAGTAAGGAAATTAAAGTTATTTTGTCCTGGACAATGTCCCAGACATTTAAATACAAAATGCACAATAGTGCATAAACATATATGCATCTTCTTAAAATTGTCATATTTTTGTTTTGAAACAGCAAGCTTATAATCACATTGGGTAAAAAGCAGAAGAGAAAGAATGAGTCTTCAGATGAAATGTCTGATACTAAGCAGACTTCACAGCGGTCATTTAAAGATGAGGACTCTCAGGTCAGTATTCATAATTTTTCTTTTTTTCAAATTGATGTTTATGACTCTGTGGTTTCTGCTCTTAAATGAGTAGAACGTGAGACCAAATGTCTGTGAACCAATGATTCAAATACTCTTCCTTGTACAAGAGATAAATTGCTCATTATGGCTAAAGTGTTATAACTAAGCTGTGTTGAGGTGGTGATTATAGTTACACTGGGTCTAAATTTCAACACAAATGTGTGGAAGCATTTATATAAATATAATCAACTTATTCTAGACTTACATTATCAGGTCATTAAAAATAAAAAGTAAACATCACCATAAAATTTTTAATGATGCCGAGCATCATGCTTTATCTTAGGAATACAAAGATACCAGATAGCTTTTTACAAGAAACACAACACCAAACTTAAGATTGTACGGTTGCTCTGAGGTTTATGGATATAAGGTGGCATAAAAATGATTATCATTAAAAGTTTATTAAAGTTTATTAATGATAATTTATTAGGGCTGACGATTAATTACAGTTAACTCACATGATTAACTCAAAAAATTAATTGCTATTAAAAACATTAATCCAAGTTTTAATCACACTGTTAAACAATAGAATACCAATTGAAATTTATTAAATATTTGTGGATTTTTTCTACATTTTCAAAGACATTGATTTAAATTACAACACAGAATACAAAGTGTACACTGCTCACTTTATATTATTATTTTTAATACAAATATTTGCACTGTCAATATGGCAAACAGAAGAAATAGTATTTTTCATTCACCTCATACAAGTACTGTAGTGCAATCTCTTTATCATGTAAGTGCAGCTTACAAATGTAGACTTTTTTGTTACATAACTGCACTCAAAAACAAAACATGTAAAACTTTAGAGCCTACAATTCCACTCGGGCCTACTTCTTGTTCAGCAAATTGCTAAAACAAAGACGTTTGTTTGCATTTACGGGAGATAATGTTGACCGCTTCTTATTTACAATGTCACCTGAAAGTGAGAACCCCCAGGCATTCGCATGGCACTTTTGTAGCTGGCATTGCAAGATATTTACGTGCCAGTTATGCTAAACTTTCGCATGCCCCTTCATCCTTTGGCCACCATTCCAGAGGACATGGGTCCATGCTGATGATGCTCATTAAAAAATAATGCGTTTAATTAAATTTGTGACTGAACTCATTGGGGGAGAATTGTTGTCTCCTACTCTGTTTTACCTGCATTCTGTCATATATTTCATGTTATAGCAGTCTTGGACGATGACCCAGCACATGTTGTTCATTTTAAGAACACTTTCGCTGCAGTTTTGACAAAACACAAAGAAGGTACCAATGTAAGATTTCTAAAGATAGCTACATCACTCGACCCAAGGTTTAAGAATCTAAAGTGCCTTCCAAAATCTGAGAGGAACGAGATGTGGAGCATGCTTTCAGAAGTCTTAAAAGAGCAACCCTCCGATGCAGAAACTACATAACCCGAACCAACGAAAAGGAAAATCAACCTTTCTGCTGGTGTCATCTGACTCAGATGATGGAAATGAACATGCCTTGGTCCGCACTGCTTTGGATGTTTATCGAGCAGAACCCGTATTCAGCATGGTGGTTGAAGCATGAAGGGACATATGAATCTTTAGTGCATCTGGCACATAAATATCTCGCAGTGCTGGCTACAACAATGCCATGTGAACGCCTGTTCTCACTTTCCAGTGATATTGTAAACAAGAAGCGGGACTGAATGAACTTTTAGGCTCTAAAGTTTTACATTGTTTTATTTTTGAATGCAGGTGGTTTTTTTTGTTTTTTTTACATAATTCTACATTTGTAAGTACAATTTTCATGATAAAGAGATTGTACTACAGTACTTCTATTAGGTGAATTGAAAAATACTACCGGTATTTTGTGTTGATTTTTACAGTGCAAATATTTGTAATAAAAAAATAAATATAAAGTGAGCACTGTACACTTTGTATTCTGTTTTGTAATTGAAATCAATATATTGACATTTTTAAAAATGTCCAAAACTAATTAAATAAATGGTATTCTGTTATTGTTTAACAGTGCAATTAATAACGATTAATTTTTAATCGCGCAATTAATCGCAATTAATTTTTTTAATCACTTGACAGATACTTATATATCTTGACTGGCAAGGCCTTGCAAAACTTTTGAAGGCATGCTGCAGAAAGATATAAACACTTCCTAACAAAAGGAAGTTAAAAACAACATAGGCTTACATGAAACCATAGATGTAGCAATCCTAGGGTGATGAGTCCTTATCTGGATGAAATTTCGTACTGGTGTTAGTTTTAAAAAGAAAAATAGTTGTGCAGAATGGCATATATTGAGCTAATAGTCTGTTTAGTTTTAATATTAAGATAAATACTGCTATTTTAAATAGTACCTATGGTAAATAAAATTAATTCTCTACCAGCTTTTCAGATATTTTAATATTCCAAGTAGTGATGTCATCAGTTTTTATTAATTTGTAGCTCTTTATTGCACAATAAATGCCATTTTCTTTTCTTGGTCTGTGGATATTAATAGTTGTCACAGAACGGGGAGGGATAGCTCAGTGGTTTGAGCATTGGCCTGCTAAACCCAGGGTTGTGAGTTCAATCCTTGAGGGGGCCACTTAGGGATCTGGGGCAAAAATCTGTCAGGGGACAGTACTTGGACCTGCTAGTGAAGGCAGGGGACTGGACTCAGTGACCTTTCAAGGTCCTTCCAGTTCTAGGAGATTGGCATATCTCCATTAATTATTATAAGTCAGTCAGTCACCAGGTGTACATTAAGCAATAGGTAAAATATTCTGTGCTGGGAGGTCCTCAGATCCTAAGCATTGATTTTCGGCCTAGGCTATACATTTTTGTCCTGAAGACTTCCCTGCTAGAAGTCGATCCTTTTCACTTAGTTGCTGCAAGACCACAAATTGCACAGGAATGTCAGGCAAGCCCAGAAAGAAGTAGAAGGCAGAGGTATACTCCTCTTGGTAATCCTCCATCATTGAATGCAATGATAGAGATTTCTTCAGCAACCTACAGTGAATTATATCTACAAGGTAGCCACAGGCCGTGCAAGGATATGCCCAAACTTTTCTCATCCAAGGAAGAACAGAACTTACTTGGCTCTCATTATCCAGGTGATGCTGGAGGAGAATTAGCTAGAAGTGCTTCCAAAACTTTGCCTTGAGTGGAAGAATAGGAGAAGGAGGAAGCAGACAAACTAGGAAAGTGTTAAACTATCTGGCGTTGCCAGCAGTTAAATGTGTGCTGTGCTGTACAAACGGGGCGGCTCTAACAAATTTGCCGCCCCAAGCAGGGGCGGCGGCCCCGCCCCCGACGCAGGCAGATGTAGTGGGGCCCCGCCCCCGACGCAGGCAGTCCCAGTCCACGGCGGCAAGGGGAGAGCGGCGGACTTGCCGCCCCATTGCCGCCGCGGCAGGCGAGCATGGGGTGGCAGTCCGAGTCCTGGGTGGCAATTCGGCAGCGGGAAGAGTGGACCTGCCGCCGAATTGCCGCAGCGGGACTCAGACTGCCGCCCCAAGCACCAGCTTGGAAAGCTGGTGCCTAGAGCTGGCCCAGGGTACAAAAGAAGCATATTTTTCTTTTTTTATCTGTTTCTGCCTCATAAGTCAGTGGGGCAACATTTTGGACAAGAGCTCTGAATGATAGGGACATGTGAGGTATCCTCCCATCAACAACCAATCTTGATCCTGTTTTCCCTGTAGTAGTGCCTTTTAGCCATTTCTGCCTACTTCCTCTTCCTCCCTGTCTGTGATCCCTGTAAGGTATAAACCCATCCTATGTTCATGGTACAAACTGCATCATAGTGAATAAAAATATCCATATCTGCTGATGGTTTTCTGTGGTAGATTTTACATACTTATGTAATCATGCCCTAGAGTGCAAACGGGCTCTAACCAGGTCCTCCAGTTAATAAGTAGAGGGCAGGAATATTCTTCAGTTTTTTTCCATTTTTTTTGGCCTCCCAGATATGAAGGACTAGCTGAAAAAAAAAATCTAGCCTCAGATAAGCTGCGACTTGACAGATGAGAGACGTTGCACCCCATTTGAACCTTCCATCCCTGAGGTGTATCCTAAGGAAGAGACCCTATGAACCAGTTGACAACTGACCTGACAACCTCCATGGAAGGAGTACCTTCAGAGCTCCTCCTCCTTCCCTTATGACCCACCACAATGGGCCTTCTGGAATCTAGGGTCCTGTATGGAGACTATTTCTTTAGTTGGTATCCTCACAAAAGAGCAACTGCCAAGAGGTGCAGTCACCGGTACCTCAAGACCACCTTCCTCAAGAAGACCCTCAAAAGTTGAAGAAAAGGCAGCGCCATCTAATAAGTTCCTCTTCGTCGCCAGACAAGGCAGGTAGCCTCTTCTCCCATCCTTTGCAAATGATGTCAAAGTCTTCCAAGAGCTCTTGAAGGTGATAGTCAAATCCTTATAAATCCCCTTGGAAGAGGCCAAGGAACCACAACATGCTCTACACACTTCTCCCAAAGGCAAGATAACCTTACCTAGAAATGATGTTCTGTTACCAGCCCAAATAATATTGCAGACGTCAGACACTGTACTGCTTACTTGCAAGAGGATGGACTGTGTTCCTGCCAGTGGCTCAGAATATCTCTTTTTCCACCCCATCCTGAGTTCCCTAGTGGTTCATGTCGTAAATGAGAGAAACAGAGAACAGATTGATCGTCACTACAAGAAGTTTGAGTATCTGGACCTTTCTGCAAAAAGCTGTTCTTTGGCAGCAGTACAAATCAGGGTAACTAAATATGACACCACAAATGTCAGCAAGTTCTCTTTTATTAATTATTTGCCACAAATCCAGAAGAACCCAGTTCCAGGCTCTTGTCACTGAAGGTCAGAGGATTGGCAAGCTTCGTTGGATGCAGCTGACGTAGCCTCTAATTCTACAGCAGCTGCCATATCTATGCAGCATGCTTCATAGTTGCAGTCCTCCGTCCCCAAGGAAGTCCAGAATATAGTGGAAGAACTTCTATTCAAAGGCCCCAAGCTCTTCAGTGATGACATGGGTGAATCCCTTCATTCATTAAGAATTCTAGAGCAGCGCTCTGATTGCTGGGCAACCAAGAAAAAAATTAGCAGGTCATAGCCCAATCGTCTTAGACAATGCCGTACCAAACTTCCCAGAGAACTGGAGAACCACCCAAGAAGAGGCCCAGATGCCACAAGAAAGGACCATCTGTTGTCACCTCTCAGTTGGCAACTTCTTCTGAACAACCATTTTGATCCTTCTATCATGAGTCATTTTGCAATCTGGATTTTATGCTGCACCACTCCACTAGACATCCCCTACAAGACATCTTCTTTATTTCAATCTTTTTTGGAAGCACATCACAACAGACACATGGATTCCAGAAGTCATGACATCAGGCTGTGCTATTCATTTCAGCTCCATCCCCTTCACCCACTATCTCTCCTCCCTCTCTCTTTTGAGGATCTCCTAAGGCAGGAGGTACAACCCTCCTGCTTTGGGGGCAATTGAACCAGTTTCCCTCTCTTTCTTCTGGAAAGAGTTCTACTTCAAGTACTTCGTGGTACCTAAGAAAAAAGGATGGAGACAAATCCTGGACTCTGAACACATTCATCCAAATACAGAGGTTCAAGATGGTAACCATAGCAGCAATAATACCAGCATTGGATCCAGGAGAGTGATTTGTGGCCCTTGGCCTTCAGGGTACATATTTGCATATGGTAGTGCATCCAGCTCACAGATACTTCCCACAGTTTGTTATTGGCAACAACCACTATCCGTATTGAGTACTTCCCTTCAACCATCTGACCACCTGGAATCGTTAAAAAGGTCATCTTGATTGTCACAGCCCATTTGCGGCAAATAGGAATAGTCATCTTCCCCATGTGGATGACTGGTTCTTCAATGGTAATTCCTTCCCTGAGGTTGTCAGCAACCAACAAAGTCCTAGTCCTCTTCCACTCCTTGGGCCTTTGACTCAGTGCATAAAAGTCTACCCTGACACCTGTCCAACACACAAACTTCATAGAGGCCACCCTGGACTCCACAATCACCAGGGCATATTTCCCACAAAAATATGGGTTTGCTGTTGTCCAACCTCATCTCCAAACTACTGCTGGGCCCTGAAACTATAGCAGTGGTCTATCTTCAGCATCTGGACCGGGTGGCAGCCTATACCGTCATAACATCTCATGCCAGACTGCATTCCTGATGCCTTCAGGCATGGCTCAGAACTGTCTACTCTCCCAATATGCACAACCTGTTCAGGCGTGTGTCTATCACTCAGAAAGTTCTTGACTCTCTCAATTGATGGAAGGATTCCCAAAGAGTTTGCGTGAGAGTTCCATTCTTGCATCCATACCATCACAAAGATCATCACCACAGATGCCTCTGTAGTTGGCTGGGGGGGGCCAAAGTGAGGACCTCATGGTGCAAGGTAGATGGATTCCTCAGGAGTCTGCTCTTCACTTTAGTCTGCTGAGCTCAGAGCAGTTCAGTACAGATGCAACCACATTCTACCTGAGATCAAGGGCTACTTGATCAGTCATGACAGACAACAGTGATCATGTACTATATAAACTGTCCAGATGGAGCAAGTCCTTGTGCACAGAGGCAATAATGCTCTGTAACTTGTGCATAACCACTAAATCGAAATCGCAGCAGTACATCTACCATGTCTGCAGAACTCCATCATAGACACACTGAGCAGACATTTCTTCCAGGACCATGAATGGGAGGTTGAGCAATCCTTTCCTATGTAAGATTTTTCTTTCCTGGGGCTTTCTGGAGATAGACCTCTTTGCAACACCATCCAACACAAAATGTCCATGATTCTGCTCAGGAGCAGGACGCAGCTGCAACTCCTTACAAAATGCCTTCCTCTGCTTCAGAATCTGATGTATGCCTGTCCCCCAACACAGTTACTTCTCAAGACTACAAGACTACTTCTCAAGATTACAAACAGTAATCATTTTCATAGCATCAGCTTGGCCAAGGCAGTGATACCTGTACCTGATTCACCTATCTCTGTAGCTGCATTTTTGCCTTCCCCTGACAACAGCTGACCCAAGAATAGAGCACAATGACTCTCCTCAGTCTCTGCATACTACATCTCAAGTCCTGGCTCCTCAGTGTCTCTTGGGTGTAGAAATGAACAGAAGAATGTGCTGTTTAATAGTAGGAAACATTTCACAGGAAAGACCGATATGCAAAAGCGGAAGTAATTCCACTTCTGGGGCACCCAGTGGGCATTTTCTCCTTCCTAGCACCTCACTCATATATTAGAATTCAAAAATCCTGGGTGTGTCACTGAGCTCCATCAAAGTCCACCTGGCTGCTCTTACAGCTTTTCACTACCTGTTGAGAGGTTTTCAATATTTTCACACCCTATGACTTCAAGGTTCATTAACCTTTTTCCTCATGTCAGAGAGCTTTACTCTGCCTTGGGACCTTAATCTAGTTTTCAGTGCATTGAAGAAACCATCCTTCAAGCACACAGGGAGCTGTTCTCGCCTCCGTTTATCCTTCAAAACATTGCCGTAGCTACTAAAGGGAATTTCCTCCCAAAAGACACCACAGATAGGAAAGAGGACTCCTTACAAAGGAGAAACGTTGAGGCAGCCTTTGCAGTCCTGAGGTGGCAGCAGCTAGATTTGCAAGGCAATCCTGACTTGGATTGAATCCTGATAGAGCACCAATTTGATCAGCCTAATGTACCCTCTCTACACACATGCACATCATACCTCGTTTGAAAGCTTATTATGTCTCCTTTAAGATGAGCTATGATGTGGAGCTATCAAGTAGTGCCGTTACCATAGAAACAGGGATAAACATTGACACCATCAACACATTAAAATGACCACTTAAAAATATTTGAATTTGTTTCTGTTAGTTTAATAACTCTGTGTATTATTTCAAGACATGAAATTCTATTTCAGTGAGACCTCAAAGCATCACAACAACAATCTAAAGGGTAAAACAAACTCTAATAATATATTTGCTGCACAGGTATCATTGAAATGTAATAGCGTTGGTGATATTTGTAGTCAGCCTCATTATCCATCATCTTGTTCATCATGATCTCTGTTGAGAGTGCATGGGTTACCAGAGTCTTCATTGCCTTTTCTCTGTACACAGTTCTGTACAGAGAAGATTGTTCTGCCTACAGATTATCTCAAAAATGTTTTCATGGCATGTTGCTTCTGGAAGCGTTCTAGATTTTTCAAATGCTGCACAGTGCGTAAGAGACTCTCATTCTCAAGGGAGAATAAGTAACTGTTCTTTCCCACACGTCAGTGATATTTCTTGTGATGCTTGGCTAGCTGTAGACTCTTCCTGAAATACCACTCTAGCCATTGAATGGAAAATATTCTTTCAATCAGTGGTCTCTGCATTTATTTCTATATGATTATCTTCTTCATGGATGAGGTTTCCACTGGCGTGAAGTGGTACAATTCCATTTGGAATGAACACATCTCCATGGAATCTTTCTACTTCAATTTTTGTAGTACTAGTGGTGAACTGCCTTAGCTTATTATAATTGATGCAGTATCCATGAAGATGCAGTATGACCAATAAATTGCAAGACCCAAACTCAGTGTAGCTGTACTGCAAGGGGTACGTGCAATGGTGTGGTAATTTTGAACCTGTTAAATACCATGCACTCTGGAACTGAGAGGCACCTTCTTTGAATGTCTTCTGAAGGATGATACTCCATTGCTGGCTGAATTATATGCCTCTTTATGCATTAGTCAGAGGACAAACTCCTGCACCAGTTGGAGCACAAAAGTAGCTAACCTCTATAAACTGTAATCACTTTGCTTTGGATAATATTTTGTTTGGTTAAGATGAAGAGAAGTCCATAAGTTACTTTGAATGGGACTTATATTCCGAAATTGCTCAGGCACTTTTGAAAATCCTACCCAAGGAATTTAGGAAGTCACATAAATTCTTTGTAGCCTAAGAGAATCAGTGTAAGAAGAATGCCATTTCCACTCAAAACCAATAAAAATTGAGTTGATTATGCACTGAGACCATGCTCTAGGTCAGGGGTCTCAAACTCAAATGACCATGAGGGCCATATGAGGACTAGTGCATTGGCCCGAGGGCTGCATCAGTGACATCCCCCCCCCCCCCCGTCGCTGCCCCACCCCCACTCCACCCCTTCCATGAGGCCCCGCCTCTTCTCCACCTCCTCCCCTGAGCGTGTGGCTCCCCGCTCCTCTCCCATCCCTCCTGGAAAGTGCTAAGCGCCGCCAACAGCTGCTTGGTGGCGGCAAGCGCCTGGAGGTAGGCGGGGAGCGTGGGGAGCTTGGCAGCTGCAGAAATAATGCGGAGGGGCCGGGGGGAGCTTGGTGGGCTTCAGAAAATAGCCCCGCGGGCTGCGTGTTTGAGACCCCTGCCTTTGGTGAATCAATTATATACACTCAGTAATGCACCTCACTCAAAGGACAAAACATGCACTTAGATTTACTTCTGTTAAAGCTCCCTTCCCTGCACTGGGCTGCGCCCCCACTCCACCCCTGCTCCGCCTCTTCCCACCCCTTCCCTGTCCCCATTCCAATCCCTTCCCCAAAGTCCCCACCTCAATTCTGCCCCCTCCCTGCCCCTATTCCAACCCCTTCCCCAAATCCCCGCCTCTTCTCCCCTTCCTCCCTTGTGCGTGCGGCTTCCCACTCCTCCCCCTTCCTCCCTCCCTCCCGGAAACTGCTAAGCCGCCAAACAGGCTAACTCCCTGAGGTAGGTAGAGGAGCAGGGAGCAGTGTGCGCTGGGGAGGAGGCGGGGACCTTAGCGGCCACAGAAAATAACTCGGGGGGGGGGGGGGGAGTTTGGCGGCCACAGGAAGTAACTCGGGAGGGGGGGGGCGGGGCGCACGGGAAGCTTGGCGGGAAGAGCGCATGTTTGAGACCCCTGCTCAAGGTAGCGTCAGTAGCAGTTGATCTTAAAACTGACTGTATTAGGGCTACTGTGGTATCATTTCAATTGTAACAGGTAATAGCAGTAGTAATAGTAGTTAGCTACCTGGAGTTCTGTTTATGCAGCAGTAATCTCTTCACTTGGCATTCCCAGTGAGTACTTTGTTTCTTGTGGAATGGGAACTCTTCAGCCCACCGTCTTGGGTGTGGTACTGCTAGCTAGATGTATGCATTCAGGAAAATGCAGATGCCACTTGAAAGAATACATAGAGATTACTTGCTCGTAAATGTGGCTTTTTAAGAATGTTGCCTCTGCATACTCTCACTACTTATCCACCTTTCTTCTTTTCTCTGTGTTCTACTTTGATAAGGACCTGGGGGCTTTACAAAAAAATATTGAAGCAGTTCGAGACCACATGGCCTGTTATAACATTGGTTCTAAATGTTTGGCAATCTGAGGCTACATGTGAGGTTCCAATTGTCATTGCGTTTCTAGAAGATTCCTTAAGTTCCGAAGCAAATGTCAAAATGTAGAGGTGACTCTCTCAAAGATCCTCAGTTACTGTTGCAGTAGCTTTCTCTTTCTTTAGATCCTTTGAAGTGTTTCCCTGATGTATTTTGTAGTCGTGCAGCTCATTGTTTATGTACAGTTGGTTGCTTCCAAAATAGATGAACTCTTCTTAAGAGGTTGTTTTCAGTGTATGTGCATATCTGGAATAAAAATTATAACTACTTTGCTTTAAGACTTACTTATAATAAAATCTCTCCTTGGAGATATGCATCATTTGTGTTTTAGGGCAGTTTCATATGCAAAGGTTCAATCAATGATCATAAAGTGTCATCCGGTGAAATGTAATCTCTGTGTATCCAAAGGTAGGTTTTTTTTTCATGACTTGATTATAGTGTCAGAAAATAGCAATGAAAAAGAGTTGACCCTTTTTAGTATTTTGCAAATATTCTTTATGACCCTGAAATCTATACTAGAGAAACCAAATAGCTTCAGTTTCCCAGAATGGCTCCCTATAGGTTTAGTTGAAAGCCTATCTTAAATAAAGCTTACTGGTAATAAGTGATTGAATGAAGCAGTTCTCAGCGATTTGTCACAATGTGAAAATCTGATCAATACAATCTCTAGTGTTTGGAAAGCCTGAATACGCCTGCCTTATCAACTGTATCCTTTAACCACAGAAAGATAAACCCAATGGGAACATTACTTGTAATGGACAGCAAGTTGACTCTCTCCTATAGTTGTTTATATTAGCTGAGATCCCCTTTTGAAATCTCATTAAATGTTTTTTATTAGTCTGCTGCTATCCTGTCACTATCCCATACAAACCTGCAAGGCTGTTAAACGTCATTTTTTCATTTAGCTTTCAGACTTAAACATGTGATTTTTGTCTTGCAGGTGGTTTCCCGTTTTTATATTCTGGGATGATTTTTTTAATCGTGTTGTTTAATTCAGTTGACGTGTTTAGTTTCCCAGCTGGCTTCTGTATTAAATGTGCCCAACAAAGAAGACAACACTAGATTAGCTAAAATATGCACACATTTTTTTTTAATTTAGTCTTAAATCATTAGTCTGTGTCTTAATTATATACACATATTGTTCAGTCCATGTATCTTAAATATACATGATTTGTCTGAAAAGCCCACTGTTACTAATACATTTTTAGGAAATTTGTGTCTCCCTGTGATGCTTCCTGTGACCTGTCCATAACTTTACTTTAAAAAAATCTTTGTAATTGACTAGCTCGAGTTTTATTAAATTCTAGCTAATATTTTCTGAGTGAAGAATAGGATCTCTGTTTTTAATCAGTCTTTTTTTCTTACTCATATGTCCCTTCACTTTCTTTTCCTTATCTCTACATCCTGTGCTCTCATCCACTGTGGTTTGAATTTATTCAGCAGTTACTCTTGCCTTCTTCTGTTCCTTTATATTGCAAGTGTTCTAGGATTTGAAATATGTCTGACTGAACAGTTGACCTTTTATCTAGCTCTCTTAACTTCTTTAAATCCCCCTCCAGTTTCTTTTTTCATACTGATAAGCTGACATTTTTTCTGTAACTGCCTACATTTTCTCCTGAAATGCCCTCCTTTCAGAGATAGCTGACTACTGTGTTTTATTAATTATGATGTAGCATTTGGATATCTGTAAATTTATGGTTTGTCCATGCATAAAAAAAAACATTTTGATAAGGACCACCTAATACAGACAGACAGCTCCATTTCGATAGGCTTGTGCATAATTATTTTCAAGTATATGCTCTCCCTGTATACCAAAGTCTGTGAAGATTATATTAATTGTTATTGTATGCATTCATGCTGCTGATGGTTTCTGTTCGATAACGATCCAAAGCAGTGCAGACCAATGCATGTTCATTTTCATCATTTGAGTCACATATCACCAGCAGAAAGTTGATTTTCTTTTTTGGTGGTTTGAGTTCTGTAGTTTCCACATCGGAGCGTTGCTCTTTTAAGACTTCTGAAAGCATACTCCACACCCCGTCCCTCTCAGATTTTGGAAGGCACTTCAGATTCTTAAATCTTGGGTCGAATGCTGTAGCTATCTTTAGAAATCTCACATTGGTACCTTCTTTGCGTTTTGTCAAATCTGCATTGAAAGTGTTCTTAAAACGAACAACATGCTGAGTCATCATCCGAGATTGCTATAACATGAAATATATGTTAGAATGCAGTTAAAACACAGAAAAGGAGACATACAATTCTCCCCCAATGAGTTCAGTCACAAATTTAATTAACGCATTATTTTTTTTAATGAGTGTCATCAGCATGGACCCATGTCCTCTGGAATGGTGGCCAAAGGATGAAGGGGCATACGAATCTTTAGCATATCTGGCATGTAAATACCTTGCATTGCCAGCTACAAAAGTGCCATACGAACGCCCGGGGGTTCTCACTTTCAGGTGACATTGTAAATAAGAAGGAGGCAGCATTATCTCGCATAAATGTAAACAAAGTTGTTTCTCTTAGCAATTGGCTGCACAAGAATTAGGCCTGAGTGGATTTGTAGGCTCTAAGTTTTACATTGTTTTGTTTTTGAGTGCAATTATGTAACAAAAAAAAATCTACATTTGTAAATTGTGCTTTCATAATAAAGAGATTGCACTATAGTACTTGTATGAGGTGAATTTAAAAATACGATTTCTTTTATCATTTTCACAGTGCAAATATTTGTAATAAAAATAATATAAAGTGAGCACTGTACACTTGTATTCTGTGTTGTAATTGAAATCAATATATTTGAAAATGTAGAAAAACATCCAAAATATTTAATACATTTCAATTGGTATTCTATTATTTAACAGTGCGATAAAACTGTGATTAATCATGATTAATTTTTTTGTTAATCGTGTGAGTTAACTGCGATTAATCGACAGCCCTTATAGCAACATTGTTGATCAAATTGATAATTTTTAGAAAATACAATTTGTCTCATGTTTACTATATCTTTCTCTTGGCATTATTTCATTTTTTTTCTTTTCTGTGTTATAGACCATGATGTGTCTTTTCATGCTTTGTGTTTACTGTTGTTGCCTATCTTCACTTGTCTATGGGCTCACCTAAGTGAAAAGCCAACCCCCAAACCTTCTACTTGTTGAGAAGCAGGTGGTGTCTGGGACTCGCAACAGGGTGTTATCCCTAAATCCTCCTCAGGGGAATTTTCTTATTTGTATCAGCCTCTGGGTAGTATGTGTCTCTTGTAGTCATTCCCTTATGGAAGGAAAAAAAGCAATCTCTTTGTATACCTCCTCCCCACTGATTTCACTTCTGGTTTCAGTTTAAGGTCTTGATCCTTATCTTCAAGGACCCTGCTCTGTCACTACATTTCCATCTGCTGTCTTTGAAGATGTTTGTGCTTTCTGGGGCAAGGCAGCTCACAAAACCCAGAGCAAAAGTGTCAGAGCTAGAGATAAATAAAAATACTTTGAGGTCTTCATACTGTGGAACAAACTCTCAGGGGAACTCTCATTAATTTGGAGCTCCGCCTCCTCATTGGGTACACCATCTTCCTCTTGAGAGAGCATTCCTGCCATAATCAGATATTTAAACCAATCCTCTTCCCCCCGCATCCAAAAATTACCCTCCCTGCTGACAATATAAATTCAATACAAGTAAAACATTCTTCTGTTCTCACTTTACTAGTTATGAGAGACTCCAAGGATTCCACGGGAGACCTCAATATACTTTACTTTGTATATGCTTAGTTACTATGGTGATGGACGTTATACAAACCCCTTAAAATAGATAAGAGCCTCTTGGCTACTGCAAAAGTGGGTCAGGGACTATTGCACACCTCATTCTGCTTAATGAATTGCCCCAGCACCTGCTTCCACTGTGGCTCATAGCTTTCATGTTTTGGATAACAGACTAGACTCCGGTCAGTTTTCACTCTGATGTAGTAGTGTAAGTTCTGCAGAAGCTGTTGGCACTTGTCATATTTGGTGTAGGGCCTTGTTGATTGCTAGCTAATTAGAGAAACACCTTACTGTAAATAAGTGCTTCATTCAGAGTAAATAACTGTGATTCAGTTACTTTGCTCTCAAGCTCAGTCCAGTATGTTTGGAGTTGCAGAGCTGTCTTATTTCTATACTTCTGCTGGTTCATTGCCCAAAATAAGTGATTTGTCTTAGATAAATCAGTGTTTTCAAATCAGTTAGTTGTCGGACTTTGTGTTAATCAGTTATATTGATTGCTGTTGCCTTTGTTTATCCAGTCTCCTATTAGTCATCAGCTCATCAAAATAATTAAGGGACTGTAAAGGTGGTTTCATCATTAAGCTTAAAATGGTTAAATGTGTAAAAACTGCACGTATTTGAAAGTTATAACACCAGAGTGAGAGAAATTGTTATGGGTGGGATAATCTGGTAATGAGATTTTTAAAAAGAGTAAAAAAGACATTAAGCTGAAATGTGTATGATTTCCCAAAGCTGATGTCAGCTATACTAGACTAGCCTTGATCAAGACCCATAGAGATGATGATGGAATGAACAGTACACTTGTTTAAAACAAATAATAATAAAAAATCATACACTATCAGCAGTATGACTGGCATGATCTAATAGGTCTCTTTCCTCTCAGTTTCTGAGAGTCTTCATAATATTGGTTTATACAAAAAGGACTTTTATTTAATAGAGGAGTCACTTTTTAGAATATTGTGTAAATCTTCACTTTATAGGTTATTGATTTAGATAGATATATAGCACACAGTTGTCTTTTGTATTTATCCTTATGAAATTACTATTGGGAAAAATTACTGTGCATTCATGAAACAAAATAGTTCTCACTTGAATTTTGTTCCTAAATACCCAGAAAACATTACTCCAGTTTTGTTTCTGAGCTGTAAATACAGACAGAGCTACTCAGCTACTTTTATATTTTATTATATATAACTTAAAGAAACATTAACAAGCTTTGTAGGTCCAAAATGTGGACCTCACTAAATTTTCTATAGTAATATGTAGTGTAGCTGAATGACTATTTTTTAAAAAATATTCAATATAAGCAGTTCTTGCTAGAAAGAATTTTCAGTAAAAATATTATTTTGATATTACTGTATTGCAGAAGAGAAGATCAAATCGTCAAGTTAAAAGAAAAAAGTATGCTGAAGAAGGAGAAGGAAAACAGTCAGAGGAAGAAGCTAAAGTTTCTGTGAAAATCAAAAAGAGTTCTGCTCCTTTGCCTGCTGAGCAACCCTTACAATTATTTGTGGTAAGTAAAAATCCAGAACTGTGAGTAGTGTGAATTTCCAACTAACTTTACTGTATCATGAGTAAAGCTCATTTTTTTAGCCTTATTTGGCTGACTTAGGTCAGTTACCCAATAATTACGATGCACAGTAGCAGTTGCCCGGTTTCCACACAGTTCTCCTTCCCTTTCCAATTTTCAGGTCATCTGGTGTCTGACATAAATACTACTTTTTTGGAAAGCTGCAGCAAAAACAGTTCATCCGTTATTGAGAATGGGGAAAGAGAAAATTACATTGTTTTGCCAATGTTACAAAATTATTGCAATGTGTTTAATTGAGAAGTTATGGCACCTCATGCTTTTGAGCAGGGACTTGAAATATGGTAGGTGGTATATCCTAGGGTCAGAGAAATGCCTTTACTTGTTCTTTTGAAAATCTACCCCAATTTAGCCAAATTATAAGCCTCTAAAAATTACTGTTTCCACATGCTCCAAAGAGGTTTGTTAGAAAATGGCAACAAAATTATCTGGACATTGCATCTCCACTGAGCATGCTTCACATCTACAGAACTGCCATGTTCCAGCCCAGGGCTGAACTGGACTTTTCCTGCAGTTGCTCCTTCTGGCTGTTGATGACTGCTGTGACTGTGGGCACCAGAGCTGAGAATAAAGAGACTTTCTCTTGTGTTCTCAATACTCCTCCTGTTAGAACCTAGTCAGCAAGGAGGAGACAGAAGCCAACTTCCTTGAATTCAGGGGGTTCAGTAATAGAGTAGTTGGGGGTGGAGGGGGGAAGAGCAGTCCATTGCTCCATTGGTGGCCAGGTACAGGCGATAAGAGAAGGGAAATAGCAACATATTTGAGGGATGGACAGGAGTTGAGGGAAGAATGGTACAGTCTGGGCCAGGGTTTCTGAACCTGTGGAGTCACGACCCAAAATTAGGTTGCATGTGTCAGAGGGTCGCATAGGAGGCCTGGGGAATAGGTAGCTGGGGGCAGGTCCTGCCTTTGGGGTGGGAGTTGCAGAGCCTACCCCTCATTCATTCTGCAGTGGCAGCTCCCAACATGTGGGGCTGGCTGGGCTCTGCTTCCCACTTGGGGCATTTTGCAGTATGGTGCATGGGGTTGCAGTGCTGCTCAGGTTTGGCTCAGTTGTCCTGCTGGCATGATGTAGGGTGAGGGGGCAAATTTGAATAAGTGGTGCTGAGACAGAGGGGCCGGTCTAAACCTGAGGGGTGCTGCAACCCCAGAGGTCACAGTGCCTGGAACAGGGAGGTGAGCCCAGCTAGCCCCAATGGACAGGAGCTGCCGGAGCTGCCACTACGGTGTGCAAGTTGTAGTTATTTAATACTTGTTATATTAATGTGGATATTGTATATTGTGGATAAGAAATATTTAGTAAACCACATGTGTTTTGCACTAAAGCTATTTAATGCATCGTGACAGGCCATCGAGGTTTACAAATGAATCCTGAGCCCAAAAAGATTGAGAACCTGTGGCCTAGGCAGGGACAGGAGCAGAGTGGGATTGTTATGTGCAAAGAGTAATAGAAGAGGGAGTGACAAGAACTGAAGGGGATATGCTGTTGAGGGATATTCCAGGAGACAGGCAGAAGGAGACAGACAGGTAGGCTAAGAGGATCTGTAACCACTAGATGCATCATTACCTCCCAAAACCTGGAATAGAGTCCCAATGTGCCTTTGCTGTCAGCAAATATCCATGAAACTCATTGGCCAAGTGTGTGTTTAACTTTCTTGAGTAATTTTATATCGTCTGCACCTCACTGTTCACCTCTTTTTCTAGATCATTTATGAAGATGTTGAACAGCACAGATCCCAATATCGATTCTTGGGAGACCATGCTATTTACCTTTCTTCCTTACGAATACTAACCATTTATTCCTACCCTTCATTTCCTGCCAGTTCCAGTTCTGCTAATGGCCCATGTTGGGGTCAGTCTGATACCACGTTATGGAATTTTTGTTTTTTGCATTTGCTTAAAAAAAACAACCCACACTTTGATAAAGGGTTGTGTGGAAAAAAAATATTTGTGATCATGTAATTAAAAATTGTCTTAGAATGCATTTGCACAAGGGGGCAGAATTATGGCTGCACAGTCAACCTTTGTTCTGATCTTACGAACTTCTGAATGGTGGACTTTGAAACCTTAACTTTCTTTTAACATAGGTTTTTTGTTTATATGTATTTTTGTTTTGTATGTAATAACTTAAGGCTTGAGATATGGAATATTTTTCTACAAACTGGGGAAATTGCAAGACATTTTTCCTTTGCATTTTTTCTTTCTTTTATAAACTGCACACACCCACACACTTATGCCTGTCTCCTACCTTTTTTGCCGTCTTTCTCCCTTTTCTTTCCCTTGCCATGTTTGAGACCTTTTTTTTTTTTTAACTTCTTCCGTTTCCATGTCTTTATGCTTGTTTTTGTTCCTTTTGTCCCTGGTTTTCGATTTCACCGTCTTGCAGGGTTGGCAGAACTGCAGCGCTTTACAGACAGACTGATTGGAGAGGAAAACTGACTAGCATCCTAATCAGTTTTCCCTTTCAGTCCTCTTACTGTCCATGTAAAGACTCTTTTCAGCTACCAAGAGCAGGCTGCTAAGGAAAATGGTGTACGTGTTCACCACAACAGATTAACTTTCCATCTCACTATATAAAAATTTTGCTGTAGAAGCAACCTGAGAAGGATAAGTTACCTTTCCTCTTCAGGTGCTGTGGAGTAAGCTGCAAAGGTAACAGCTAGCTCCATGTGCAAAGTGATGGAGTGCTGCTCCTTCTGTTTCTTGCAGGTTTGGCAGCCCTAGCTTACTGAGGGCTTGATGTGACGCCCATTGAAGCTAATGGAAATATCCCCATTGACTTCAGTTGGCTTTCTATCAGGTCTTCAGTGTTCTTGAAGTAATTGTTCCTATGGGTGCTCCACATGTCTGAGAGCCTCTGCTCAGAGATTCTGGATAGCAGTGTCCATATGGCACACGTCTGCGCTTTGAATGCCCTCATACCCCACTCTGAGAGCATATTAGGCAAGGCTAACCTGCTGCTGCTCCCGTTCCTTCTTCACCGCAAAATCCAGCCTAATGCAAGGACTCCAAAGTAGAGGAGAAGGCGGGCAGATAGTAGAGTACTTGTAGGGACAAAACACTTTGAAGAACTCCAGTTTACTGTACAAGTAAGTAGTCTTTCCTTCCAGTAATTGTCCCTAAGGGTAGGATGCTCCATTTAAGGTAGCTCCTAAGCAGTGTCCATGTTAAGGGGTCAGGTGCTGAGGAAGCCTATCTAGTACAGACTGGAGAAAGGCCATCACAAAGGTTGCATCTGACCCATAAGCATTATGCTATGGCAGAGTGCTGAGAAGAGGTGTGTTTCCAGCTCTGATGATTCACAAGGCATTGGACCTTAAACCTGTCATTGTTCCAAGCTCTTTGCCTATCCAGATCTTCAGCGCAATGTAACTATGGAGGGAATTTGCCTATCAAGCACTTCAGACCAGTGTAACTATGAAGGAAAATTCCATGGTTTGAGGGGAAGGAAGTACATTTTTGTGGAAAAGGATTTAAAAAAAAACCAAAAAAACAGAGCTGTTCAAAAGATGAAGCAGTTTGGAGTATTAGAAGTAGTCCTGGCAGAAGTGAATTTGTGGGTGGGACTGCCAATGTGACTGTGGAGTTGCAGGATGATAGCAATTTGCAGCATAATCCTTCAATTTATTTACATAGGTTAAATTCTTGTTAAGGTATGGTGATATTGAACTATCAAAGTAAATTCAGAGTTCTTTGACAGTGTGAACACTGTTAATGGGCTGTTGAACTTCTAAAAATTTGTGTGTTTTTGAAATTTTTAAAAATAAAAAGTATATCGAATGAGAGGTTATACATGTTCACTTAAGATACAAGTATGTAGCAGGTATTACCAATGTTTTATTTTTTTGGTTATGGGATATTCCCTGTATTATATTTGTAATTAATGTTTATCTTCTCATAAACTGAGAGAGGTTTGTTTTGGTTTGTTTGTTTGTTTGTTTTGTAAAGATTGATGTCTGGGGAGCCTCGGTTGGCAAATTGTGGATAGAGAGCTTGACACCTTAAGACAAGATGTTTGTTAATGAAAAGTAATATGTGCCGGCTGCTTATTCTGTGTCAGAACACATTCTCTATGTGATATACCAGGATCCTAGAAATCTGTTTGCAATGGAAAAATACGGAATTTGCATTTTACAGTAAATCTTTAGTTTTTACATTTTATGAAAAAATAAAAACACATCCAATAGAACTCTGTTTTATCTGAGCCTCCATTATCCGGCTGTCCATATTAACCGAACCAGGGCTGTCAGCCTGAGCCCGGGGCTGCAGGCTTGGGCTCGAGTTCTGGAGGTGGCATCCAAGCCCTGCCGCCCGGGCTGACAGCCCAAGCCATATTAGCTGAAAATACAGAATGGAGACGAGAAGGATTTGGTATATATAAGAAATACAAATCACAATTCTGTTAATTTTATTTTATTATAATAGATGGCACTGGTAGGTTTTAGACTTGCTTAAAAATTTAAATATATCAGTAATGCATTATGTTGAACTGATACCTGTATAAATTGTGACTAGAGAAATTCAAGTTCAGCGTTTCATTCTAGTCATGGAAAAACATGGATTTTTATGGGGGTTTTTTAATAGGCAAATTTGGTTTTTTTATCATGGAAAACTAGGATCAAAGTTTGATGTTGAAATAATCAATTATTGAATGATTATCAAAGAGAGGGGTATGATTTTAGAAAGTAAACAGTAGAAAAGAGCTCATTTCCTATTTTCATTCTGAGATTCTAAAAAAGCTAAGGAAGAAAAGACAAACGTAGAAATAATTCTGCATTCTGTACTATCATGATTTTTAACTTTCCATGAGACCTCAACATATGCTTATGTGGTCTCTAATACTCAAACAAATATTGTTGCTTCCAGATGACCTTTCTACGAGGGTAAGAAGTAACCCAACCAATACCTATTGAGATGTTTTTGAAAACATTGCTTTATAAGATATCCATATCTTATGCAGGATATATTGTGCTGAATAATGCCACATCTCACCTATAATAAAGTAATATTAAAAACCAGCTTAACCTTCAAGCAAAACAATTAGAAATTAAAACATGGTTATTATTAAAATACACTTTATATAAATGCAGTTGGCATCTTGCTAAGCTTTCATGAACGCTATCAGCTAAATGGCCCATTAACGCCTTCCTTCTTTCACAAAAATATTAGCCAGCATAATTAAGTTACAGTTAAAGATAAGTACCTATTAAAAATTGTGACATCTTACATACTGTGTAGAAAGGAAGTTTATTAAAAGGTTCTGTATTCAGTTCAATCTAGCATTTTCATGAATATATAGAACCTAGAGGGGCTCTGGTGACACTGAGCTTCACAGAAATAGGCATTCGGTTTAAAAAACATGGAAACTATTTTACACTTTAACTGAAAGAAAAAATAGTGTGATGGATCAGCAAGATGTTAGCACATATTGGAACTTTAGCATTACATCCTTAAATTTTTGACCAACAAAGAACCACTGCTCTGGTTATACATGGTACAGAAAATGGATTGAATTGACCTCATGAAAGTTAAATGTACAATGATTACTTTAGAATACATTTTTTTAAAATACTCATTTTATGTTCATCTGGATTTTTTTAAATAAACAAAGTGACAAGTTAATAACCAGTCAAGGGAAAGATTTATTGAAAGATTTTTGTCACTGGCTGAAAGGAAACAAAGTGTATGTTATATTAAGGAAAAGCGAAAAAGAAACTGTTTTTACAGTACATGCTGGCCTTTTAACGTACTACTGTGTTCCCCAGGCTTTTTCAGCCTTACACATCTCTAAAGAGATTGCCTAGTACTGACTGTAATCATTCAATTATTTTTCCGCATTTATTAGGAGAATCCAAGTGAAGAAGATGCAGCAATTGTAGATAAAATTTTATCCTCCAGGATAGTGAAGAAAGAAGTGAGTAATTGTGACTAAAATGAGGGTGGCATGTGCATGAGGGAATTATTTATTCTAAGGTGTCCTTCAAATGTGCATGAATCTTAAAAAATCTTGAATTTACTTTCTTAGATATCTGCTGGAATGACAATGGAAGAAGAAGAATTTTTTGTAAAATACAAGAACTAGTAAGTATGATAGTTGTTTGATTGCACAAGTTGGCTACTTTAAAAAGCAAAAGAAGTCTTCTAGTTAGATATCCAATTTATGCATTATAGGTTGCATCAGTTAGAAACATTTAAAAAATCATGTAGGGCCAGATTTTGCCACTTTCACTCATGTTGAATTGTTTTTTTTTCTTCGCAAATACTCCCATTCATTTAAAAAAATGTAAATTACTTGTTTATTCAGTTCTTACGTTAATTCCATATGCACAAATTATCAGTAGTGCTTGTACCTATAATATAATCTTCCAAGTTTACAGTAGTGGTAATGTTGTCTAGGAATGACAACTTTTAAAAGATGATTATTTTTAAAAATTTCGACCTCTGACCACAGGGTGAGTTTTCATATAGGTCAGATTTAGCAAGAGGTACTTGCCTGATGTTAAATTTAATTTCAATAGTTTTATATTAAGAAAATCTGAAGCTATTTGTCCTCCAAAAACCCATCTGTCTTTGTGACTTGGCACTTGACAATTGGTAAGAATTTTATTCTGAGATATTAAGTAACTGCTAAGAGTATAGACTGGATTCATAGAGGCACAATAAACAACATTTTGTTTGCTTTTTTCAAATTCAGATAAAATGGCATTCTTATTTATTTAAATAAAACAATGAAAATTTAAATTTTCATTAAGTGCCAAGTATTCCTGAATCTCAGTTTTCATTAAGAAAAATGTTTCTAGCTTTTTTAGTTGTGGAGAAAACATAAGTATGTGAACAGAAGGTATGCCATAAGAGTGTTGTCTTCCTGAGTTTGTAGACAGCCTGAAACAAGCTGTAAGATATGTGAAGTGCTGCCTCATGTTAAATAAGGCCTTTCTTTACTACATATTTTTGCTCCCACAGAATTTGGGTTTTTCCAATTCAGGGAATTCAACATTTTTGTTGTAGAAGTTCCTACACTGTTACGTGTGGCTTTGCCCTGCTGGGTCCTGCCCAGCAGTTGCCTGTTGATTTTCAGCTTTACCTGTAACAGGGAGTTAATTGGATACATTGTATATTCCTTACCCTTTTCCTTGGAGCCATGCAACAGGGAGTTGGGGAACCCAATCTGACTTTCAGCTTGAGCCATGGAACAAAGGTTGAACCACAAGTGCCAGACTAGTGAGCTAGGCTTCCACTAGGGAAAACAAAGAGAGGAGCAACTGAAGCTAGGTACAAGCTCCCGCTTTTCCTGGCACACTTGAGGTGGGGTGGTTGTTCTGAACTGGACCACCTGGATACCATCACAATTGTTGAGGCCTGTGGAGACAGGCTGCCGAGAAAACTTGGGGGAAAGTATTATAAAACATAATCGTTGCTAAAAATAGTAACTGACAAATTCTTAGTATTTTCAACTATGAATCAGAAGAGTGTGTTTAGAGGGAGAGTACAGGAATGAAAAGTAATTCCTGGACATAGAATTAATTAACATTGCCATCAAATCTACGAGTCTTGCGGTAGAATTTACACGCGCTTGCCACAGAATTTGTCCTTGTAACAAAGTAAAAAGGAGTTTTGCCCATAGGAAACAAAACCATATAAAGTGTACAAAGTTTATCCAGCATGATAAACTTGAATCCAAAATGGAAAATAGTAAGGGTTGATGATGAAAAAGAGCCTTCTTTCCTATGGCTTATTCCTCTTTCATCTCATCTTAAATTGCAAAGACTTAAGCACATTTAATTTTATGCATGTGAATAATCTCACCAAATTGTTACTCCTCAGTGTAAATCTCTAGAATTGGGGCCGAGATGTACTGGGTTTAAAAGTTTTCTCACTAAAAGAACTGAAATGTACTTAGCGAGATTTTTTTTTCTAATAAGCTATTTCTATTAAGATGTCAATTATCTCATCACTGTGTGAACAAAGGCCCTGATCTTGCAGAGTGAGGTGTGTGGGTGAGCTGCTGCAGCTGTATGGAGCCCCGTTAACTTCAGTGGGGTTCCATGTGCTTGCAGAGATCAGTCCATATGCATCACATTGCAGAATTAGGGCCTAAAATGTCTTTTGAGCTCTAGAGAGAGAAAAGGTGATTGATACGTTGTTCATGAAGGGTACCTTAACCACATGGGGTCAATCTAAAGTGCATGTATGTCAAAGGAGGGGGAATAAACTGATTGAACAAAATGGTAGAACATATTGTGAACATAAAAATGTATGTAAAGACACATTGCTGTCCTCTTTCGATGATTGCATATTGTGAAAACTAGGATAAAATAAGTATAAAAACTTTTCTTATAATAATATATTAACTTAATATTTTGTAATTTTAGCTCCTATCTTCACTGTGAATGGGCCACAGAACAGCAGCTTTTGAAGGATAAAAGAATCCAGCAGAAAATTAAACGGTTCAAGCTGAGGCAAGCACAAAGAGCCCACTTTTTTGCAGATGTAAGAAAAATACACAATAAATTAGACTTTTGCTTGCCAAAAGCCTTACAAAATCCTTCTTTATTTTTGCATTTATTTTGAATTACGTGGTTGAATTTTAATGCTAAATAAAAAGAAGGTCTTGGATTATTCTTTCTTTCCTGAAATTCATTTGATGCAAAAGAATGTCATCTGTAGTTACTTAAGTAGTTGTGTCTTTTAAAGTCCGGATTAATTGGGTAACTTTGTGATCAGGAGAGACTGATACTATTAATGACTGACTGACAGGCAAAGTATGGGTAGGACTGTATAGTGCAAACTTCCTGACACAGTTATGTCAGTGTACTTCAGTCCTAAATTACAACACTTCTACTCTTGAGCTAGGTCTCTCTGTGGCATCAGTTGTCTCTAATTGTTTGGTGATGTTATTTTTATTGTTGTTTCTGTTGTTGTAGTTCCTGGGAGTCTAGTCATGGACCAGAACTCCATGGTCCTGGCTAGACTCTGTACAGACACAAAACAAAAAGGCAGTTACTACCCCAAAGGGCTTACAATCTAAGTATAAGACAAGAGACAACAGATGGATATAGACAGACAGACAGGGAGAACAAGGAAACAGACAAAATTGTTCAGCATGATAGGCTGTGGTCTCCGCATACCAGCAGCCTAACCATTGTCAAGTTTTCGGTAGGTATCACAGCAGAGCAGTGGTTTTGAGGTGGATACTGTGAACCAAAGCTCACGGGCATTAGATTGAGACTGTTTACTCATATTTATACCAAAACAGATAAAAGCTTGTGTATTAAATCACAGCAGCACTGATCTCCTCTCCACATAATCCCAGATTACTAATTATATTACTCTTGAATTGTAGATGGAAGAAGAACCTTTTAATCCTGACTATGTTGAAGTGGACCGGGTGCTAGAAGTCTCCTTTTGTGAAGATAAGGACACTGGTGAGGTAAATATTTGACCAAATGTAACTTGAAGTAAGCCAAGAACACAAATTCTCTGTGTTTTGTGGATTTATCACCTGTTTTTATTTTAATGGACTTCAGAATAAAATCTTAATGATGTGAGTTTCATCAATGGTTTTGACTGAAATATTTGTGTGTGTATAAGCTTGTCACTCCTTTTGTTCAATATATATTTTGAGCCCTCTAAGGAAAATAGAAACTCTATAGAATGCAATGCCTTTTCATTTTTTGTAGTATTAATAAAAATAATAATAGCAGCCGAGGTGTACTAGGTATTTAGAGAAGAATAAACTACAAAATTAATGCCCTAAAAACGTAGTCAAAATAGAAGCATGAGATGACAAAAACAAAGAAGTACGTAAAGGGAACGGAGAACATTAAATTCAGCTGTAAGAATCACATATTCATATTTTTATTTTTTTAAGGCTAGAGGAGACCATTATGACCATATAGTCCGACATCCTGCTAAACTCAAGCCATAAAACTCACCCAATAATTTTTGCATCAAGTCCATAGTACACAAATTGCTAATATTAAGGATTTCTTTTCCTGCAGCCTGTTATTTACTACCTAGTAAAATGGTGTTCATTGCCATATGAAGACAGCACCTGGGAGTTAAAAGAAGATGTAGACCAGGCAAAAATAGAAGAATTTGAACAACTGCAAGCTTCCAGGCCTGATTCAAGGACATTGGTAAAAATATACTTAATTTGTCAAATAGGATTTTTCCTTTCCATCTTTAAAGCTTTGACTGTTTGTATTAAAATATAGTATACGTTTCACTGAAAATCTGTAAGGTGCACTGAAAACACTCTAACGAGTTTATGCAGTAAACTCTTTGCATCACAGCTCTCTTTTATATGTTAAGGTCACAGATGTGGTATATTCTGCATCAGGAAGAGTCTAGAACTGTCTGGCTGTATTTATGGAGGCAGAACTAAAACTGGCTGGGTCATCAAGGACTATCCAATCTTAATGTCCATCCACTTCCTGCAAGTGACAGACATTTCTTTTTCTGCCTCCAAAGCGGCAAATAGGGTGAACACCTACTGTAATAGGTCTGTGAACTTTATTACCCAGACAAGACATTCTCAGTTAAGTACGGATACAGTAGAACCTCAGAGTTATGAACACTTTGGGAATGGAGGTTGTTCATAACTTTGAAATGTCCATAGCTCTGAACAAAACATTTATGGTTGATCTTTCAAAAGTTTACAACTGAACATTGACTTAATACAACTTTGAAACTTTACTATGCAGAAGAATGCTGCTTTCCTTTGATTTTTCTTAGTAGTTTGTTTAACAGGACTGTTCTGTATTTGCTTTTTGCTGCTGCCTCATAGCGGGGGTGTCTTGCTGCTGCCTCATAGCGTACGTCTGGTTCTAAATGAGGTGTGTGGATGACTGGTCAGTTCGTAATTCTAGTATTTGTAACTCTGAGGTTCTACTGTAAATGTTCCTATTCTCATTTACTGCCTGCAAATATAGCTGTTTGTTAATCAGAAAAAATTACAGAAGTATTCTGATAACTTTCTGAAAAGCTTTAAAATAAGAGATGAGTAATACAAAGTAAATTACCATTGTAGAACTTACAAAGGTGAGTCGAGAAAACACTTTTCTAGAGAAATCCACTACTAAAATGAACAGAGGGATAATTAGGTCCTGCATTTCCACACTAGAGCAAATAGGCAAACATAACTGTCACAATATACTGCATAGCTATTTCCTGACTTATTTTTCTCCTCTTGATAATTATTGAACAAATGAGAAACTTAATAGGAAGAAAATTATGTACAACAAATAAATTACTTTTGTTGAAAGAGAAGCCATATATGTCAATGTCACGATGTACCATAAAAGGCATATATCGTAAAACTCTGATTTCATTTTATGGCAAAATAAATAATCAGGAGAGTGGGGAGGGCGCATGACTTTTTGTACAATCATTTTTTCCCCTTGTTGTTTAATGTTCAGGTTTTGCATTTTATTTCTTCATTTTTGAAGGCCATATTATCCTCTTTTGCTAGTATCTTTCTCAATTCCTCTGGTACTTGTTTAAAATGTCACCATTTTCCAGAAGTGTTTTATGTATCTGTTACCTAATTCTTTTGGGAGGTAGGGTGGGGAAACCGAGCAAACTTGATGGAAGTGGCATCTGAACAAACATTTAGTAGGCCTTTTCAGTCTGCCGAGACTGTATCTTTTTTCCTTCCTGTAACATTCAAAGCAATCTTTTAACCATTAGCATTTATTTCTAAAAAGTCAGTTACATTTGATTTTTATGTATATGGTTTTTCAGTTTATTAATAAAGCATTTCTCATGAGCTGTAGGCATATGTGTAATAAATATATGTAAATTCACATTCATGAATTAATTTAATCAATAGAGAGTAACAATAACAAGAAACTTCCCAACCACAGAAAAACAAGCAAACTCAGAATCCTTCAAGTCACTCTCTGAGGAAAACAGAGTACACAGATGTTTTGGAAACAGGAAAATGTTTGTGCTTAGTTAATATATTTTTGTTTTTCCTTTAAGGACCGACCTCCTCCTAACTCCTGGAAGAAGATAGAACAGTCCAGAGAATATAAAAATGGCAACCAGCTCAGGGAATACCAACTGGAAGGACTCAACTGGCTCCTTTTTAACTGGTACAATAGGTAAGGGCACTGAACATTCTGATGTAAATGTCAACATGTATTACAGGTAAAATGGATTGCTATATTATAGTGGAGGAATAGTGCTTTAGTTTCATTTGCATTGACTTTTCTGTATTTAAGTGGAAAAGTTAAACCTAGAAAAATACTTACTTGATTGAAATTTGGTATACAGGTTGTCAGCCTGGATATGTGCATCCTTTTGCAAGTCTTTGAGATTTTATTTCAACTAAAAATCAAACAAACTAAAAGTTCTATTAATATTTTTTTCACTTAACTAAACCCCAAACACTTTACTGGAAGTTGGATCCTAGAAGACAGTGCACAGGTCACCCGTGCATCATTTATGAAGGGAAGACAAAAGGGTCAGATCCTTGCTTATTAGAGTACCAGAGAAAGGGGAAGTCAAAAACCATTAGAAGGGGGAGGAGATTGAGGGCAAGCCAAGACTGATCCAGAAATAAGCCACCAGCAGGATTTTGAACATTTATAGCACAGAATGGAATGGAAGGGACTTGTGGAAGGAACAGGTGGGGGCCTTTATACTACTGGCTTCTGCGCCTCAAAAAATAATAAAGCACATATAGGGACAAACAAGTTGAAGAAAACATAAGGAAATGCATATATTTACAGCATTCCAGGAGCTTAGACATAGGGATGTTACCAATAATAATAAGCTAGCACTGGGGGGCTTAAACCTGTTGTCTTAGTTGTAGTGGCCAATATTTGGGATGGGGACATCATAGGTTCTATAGCTGGGTGCAGATGGGATATTCCAAGCGTGGCACTCACCCCTCCCACATGTGCTGGGTCCTCCACAGAATTTGCACAGAGCCAGAAGCTGATGTAGGGTCACAGGACCTCACCTCCAGTAGATCCTTCCAGGGAATCTGTGTGGTTTGTAGCCCAAATCCCTACTCCTACTGGGAGGATGGTGGTTAGGCTGACACTGTCGTGAGGGAGAAAATTGGAGAAAACTCTGCAAGAGGAACCTTGTGGAATTTTCCTCCTCCCTGACTGCCTCTTGGGTTTTTACCTCAAGAGGTACAGTTTGACCTCTGGGTGGGTACCCAGTTTCATGCTTTTATTACAGTGGGAGGAATACCGTTGAGCCTATTCTGCACTGCCTCAGTTTTGATTATCTGTTTTAGACTTATATTTTTATGAACCTTAATTGTTTTCAGATATTGTCCTTTTGAGTAAAAGTACAACATTTATGGTTCCCTTTAGCCTAATAACAAATATATTTGTAATTTCAGACGAAACTGCATTTTAGCAGATGAAATGGGTCTTGGCAAAACCATCCAGTCAATTACATTCCTCTATGAAATCCTCCTGACTGGTATACGAGGGCCTTTCCTGATCATAGCTCCACTTTCCACTATAACCAATTGGGAAAGAGAATTTCGCACGTGGACGGATCTTAATGTCGTGGTATATCATGGGAGCATGGTTAGCAGGCAGATGATACAGCAGTATGAGATGTACTTCAGGGACTCACAGGTATTGTAGTGATATGTTTGTACACTAGCTCATCTGTAACCCAGTTCAGATAACAACTAGGAAAAGCACACTGTAGAGATCTGTGGTATGTGTCTTAGTAAAAGTCATTTTACATCAGAGTATATATTTTTAATTACTATTTATCAGTCTTTAGTGTGTGCTAATAGGTGAGTTTAATATATGTGGTACAATTGGTATTGTTCCAGTTCCTCTAGATCAGGGCTCCCCACGTCACCTCGCCCCCCCTTTTAAAAAAAAATTGTTTTTAATTTTTTTACCCCCAGGCAGTTCCCGCTGCCAGACAGTTGTTCTGGTGGTGGGCACAGGCGGAAACTGCCTGTGGGTAAAAAAAAAAATATAAAAAAATATGAGGGGGTGGGGGTGGGGTGCGGGGAGCCCGGAGGCTGCAGGGAAGAGCTTCGCGGTTTCTGGGAGGGAGGGGAGAAGGGCGAGGCCTAATGGAAGGGGTGGAGTGGGGGCGGGGCTGGGGCAGCAAGGGGGCGGAGTCAGTGATGCGGCCCTCGGGCCAATGCACTAGTCCTCATGCGGCCCTCGTGGTAATTTGAGTTTGAGACCCCTGCTTTAGATCATTGAGCCCCTCCAATTTTGCACTTGACTATGCATGGTGTAACCCATCACTGACTTCAGTAGGGCTCTATGGGGAGGCAAGGGTGTGCCCAGATAATAGTCAACTGCAGGATCTGGGCCTGAATTTGCAGAGTAGACGGAAAAGAAAGTGAAGTTCTCCAAGCTTTACACAGTCTCAAAGAAAATGAATTTACTTGTCTTGTATAAGGCTATTAATTCCCTTTCAGGATTTAAATTAACACTGCGGAGATCCAAATTGTATATCTTAACAAAATTTACATGTGTTACTAATAACTTACTTAAATGGTGAAAATGAAATCAAATTTTTTTATGTTCTTTATTTTTGCATATGCCTTGTCTTACACTAAACTGTTTCTGATTCCTGTGTGCTATTTCCAGCATTACAAAGACCATTTTTTACTTCCTGAAAAAGGCATTTTTTTATTTAAAAATATTAATTAAATTTACATTTATATTTGGTTTTTATAGTTTTTTCAAAATACAAAATGTAAATTGTAAAGATCAAATGTATCATGGAAAAGTTATTTTTAAATTGACTTGTGTCCTATTTTACTACTTCATACCGTGTAAAGAAGGTTTGAGACGATTCCCCCCCCCCGACCTTTATGTTTACTTCACTTTCAAAATTATAAGTGAAACTAAACTGAGCAGTTCTAGATCCCAGACCCCAAAGAAACAATAATCTGCCTATGAAGTTTACAGTAATTCACTGATGTATTTTATTTGTTACGATATGTATGATATGAACTCATCCTTAACTGTGGAGTTAGAACCAGTGCCTACATAATATGATTGATCATTTTATTTGTACATTAATAATTCTTCCAAGAACAAATACATACTATTTTCATTAAAGGTGCTCTAAGATATAAACAATATGGCAGTTTTAGGAAGAAGGGTAATCCAGGACTCTGATCTAGGCCGCAGTGCTGAAAGTAGTTCATTTGGGCTCTTCCCATGTGGACCCCTGTGCCTGAACAGAGCCCATTGAACAACTTGCAGCATTGGGGCCTGTGGTAGGAAGGATGTAATGTCAATGGAACTGTTACAGGATAATATAGTAACTCCTCACTGAACGTTGTCCTGGTTAACGTTGTTTTGTTGTTAAGTTGCTGATCAATTAGAGAACATGCTCATTTAAAGTTGCGCAATGCTCCCTTATAATGTTGTTTGGCAGCCGCCTGCTTTGTCCACTGCTTGCAGAAAGAGCAGCCCATTGGAGCTAGCTGGTGGGGGTTGAAACCAGGGTGGACTGGCAGCCCCCCTGTTAGCTCCCCAAGTTCCCTGTGCGGCAGCCGTCCAGCAGGCTATCAGTTGCCGGGCAGTTCAGCTATCCCTCTCCACACCGCCATGTGCTGCTCCTGCCCTCTGTCTTGGAGCTGCTCCCGGGAGCCTCCTGCTTTCTGTGGGGGGGGGGAGGGAGAGGGGTGCTAATGTCAGGGTGTCCCCCCTCCCCGCTCCTGCCCCCAACTACTTTACCCAGGGCTGGTGCAAGGAAGTTTCGCGCCTTAGGCGAAACTTCCTTGCACCAGCCCTGCGCGCGCACCCGCCCCCCAGCTAACGCGGCCCCCCCCACCCGCAGCAGCCAGCTTTTCCCCCCTCCCCGCGGCTCTCCACCCCCCCCGTGGCGGCTCAGTCCCCCGGCCGCAGCAGCTTCCCCGTGGGCCACGGCAGCCAGCCCGTCTTCCCTCCTCCCCCCCCCCCCCCCCCCGAGGGCTCAGCCAGTGCTAGTTCATCATTTAGCAGTAAGGCATTTCCTGGGAAATATCCCACCCTCTTCCACCCTCTGATTTCACCATCTCAACCAAGCTTCACAATCATCATTGCTGTGTACAGTATTAAATTGTTTGTTTAAAAGTGCGCGAGAAAAAAAGTTCCCTGGAACCTAACCCCCTCCTATTTACATTCATTCTTATGGGGAAATTGGATTAGCTTAACATCGTTTTGCTTAACGTAGCATTTTTCAGGAACATAACTACAACGTTAAGCGAGGAGTTACTGTACCCTTTTTGCTTCTATATAAAGATCAAGATTTTGCAGAATATAAAAGTAAAAGGAAACATTTGTTTTCAAAACCAAAACATTGATCCAAAACAGGAAAACCATATTGTATTAGCTTTCTTTTAGACAACGGTCTATTTAACATGTTTTTTCTTATATTGAATGATACAAAGTGTATGACTGAGTTTTGGTGCAATAGGGTGTGATAGTTGCTCACTATACTGTTTGAGCTATTGTATTCTGCCTTTCTGTAGAACTGACTTGTATATTGCTAAAATTACAGGGTTTTTTAATGTTGAATGTTTATGAATAGGTTGATTCTGAGTGGCTGATGTGCAATTTTCACAATTTACTAGTGCATAATGGTGTCCCTTCCAGTATAATGATTGATTGGCTAGATTCCATTTTGTAGGCGGTTAAGATAGCCTATTGACTTTTGTTCAGATGATAAGAGTGTGCTATTATCTAAACGTTTTATTTGATAGGACACTTAATGATTGAAAAGCAATGCAAATTGGTTAAAAATTTATTGTCCATGAAACAACACAGCATTACTGACAATGGACGATTATTCATTTAGTATTAATTATAGAATTGCACAATCGTAGTGAGTCTCTGGTAAAATGAAAAGGATTTATATCTCAAGATTTAAAGCACTACTGGATAATATTTCAGTAGCAAAACTGGCAACTTGAGAATGAAAAATGAGAAGATTCAAGATAATGTGACAAACTGTTATGTTTGTTAATAAATCTCTAGGGGCGTATCATTCGAGGTACTTACCGGTTCCAAGCTATTATCACCACTTTTGAAATGATTCTTGGTGGCTGTCCAGAACTCAATGCAATTGAATGGCGGTGTGTTATTATTGATGAAGCACACAGGCTGAAGAATAAAAATTGCAAACTCCTGGAGGGACTCAAACTCATGAATCTTGTGAGTGGCTGCATTTCATTTACTTGGTTTAATGAGATTTCTTTCCTGTTAGGGAGAATACTGTACTGCATTAAATTATAAGGCTTTTTAATTGTTAGACTTAAAGAGAGTGTGTTTATAAGTGGGCAGTCTATGAAAATTCTATTATTCCACTACTGATAGTTTTCACAGCTTAAGGTGTACAATTTTCAGAAATCTTTTCAGTATATATTTGTGGGATTGAAATGCAACTTGCATAAGCAGAATCCATTTTTACTAGATCTGTTTCTGATAGCCTACTTTATTTTGAATCAGTTTTAACTGCAATCATATTTCTCATTTATATAGTATTTTTCAACGTCTTAGTATACACAAATATTGACACCTTTAAAATGAACTGGATGATATTGCTTATATGTTTGCAGCTTACTTGCTTAAGTTTTAAGGGTTATAAAACCTTATGCCTGAGGCCATTGCCTGCAAGATTCTAAAAGGAATTCATTGCCACTGACTACTCATATATTATAATGCACAAATGACTAGATGCATTATGGTTTTTTCTGAGTTTATAATTTTTACTTTGAAGCATTAGATATTGCTTGCTGTCCAAAGCATAGTACTAGACTAAATGTATCAACTATCTAATTTGGTATTCTAATTTCTACTATAAACTTCAGTAATTATTGAGAGAGAAGTGTATGTGAATATTAGAAAGAGGGAAATAAAGTGTATAACCGTTTCTTTATTCTTGACTGTAACGAGTTTTTTTTGTTCACAGATTAATAATGTAGTTTGAAGTTTATTAACATAGTATCTTAGCCATAGACCATTGAGCACATGTAAAGTTTAGAGAAATTCTGGCTCTCAGATAGTTTGCTTACTGATGTTCTTTCTTTTGTTTATAAACCATCAGATCTCTAATGCTTGCGTACTGAAATAAATTAGATGTTAGTGCTCAGAAATTTTAAAAAAACCGTTTTATTAACTGTGCACATAAGAATTTCATGTGAAATCTATGTCTTTATATAGGAGCACAAAGTGCTGTTGACAGGCACACCACTGCAGAACACAGTAGAAGAACTGTTTAGCCTCCTTCATTTTCTTGAACCTTTGCGTTTTCCTGCTGAATCTACATTCATGCAGGAATTTGGGGACCTTAAAACGGAGGAACAGGTACTACATATAAACAACCTCTTAACTTTCTACTTGCAAAATACCAATTTGAGTGAATAATTTGAGGATTTTTTTGTTTTGTTTTTCTCTTTAATAGTATGGTTTGTAAATGGATTATATTTAAACCCTTTCAGTCAGTGCCAAAGTAATTTAGGTGACTAACTTACTATCAACCATTACACAAATCAACTTTTCAGATAGATATGTCATTTCATTTCATGACACAAGACGGTAAAGAGGGGGTTCACCCTCTCAAATTTTTAAGCAAGCCAAGAAAGTGTGCTTGACATCACAAATTTGATGTACAGAACAAACATCTCTAAATGAAATATAACCTGTAAAGATTTGCTATTTATTTGATGTTAAATAATTCGTTTTTTCCTATTAAATAACAAATTATGTGGCTATGATGAATAAAGGAGTGAGATTAATGGAAATCCAAGTTCTTCCTCTTTGAGGCCAGGTTGTCTGCTGACAAATGCTAAAAGCTTCCTTTCTGTAATCAGAGTACCTGAAAAATTACTTTAGTAACTTGTCTCTGAAAGTGAGACCATGTCCCTTCCAGGCAAATATTTCACGTAAATCTGGCAAATAGGTAATGTAGATTGTAAAATGGTAAGAAGGTAAAACTTTGTTACCTGTGCATACATTCCAGTTGTGTATATATATCTATATCTATATATTTTTTTATTCAGGTGCAAAAGTTACAAGCTATCCTGAAACCAATGATGCTGAGACGGTTGAAGGAAGATGTAGAGAAAAAGTTAGCTCCCAAGGAAGAAACTATAATTGAAGTAGAACTAACTAATATCCAGAAGAAATATTATCGGGCAATTTTGGAGAAGAACTTTGCATTCTTGTCTAAAGGAGCTGGCCACGCTAATGTACCCAATCTAGTTAACACTATGATGGAACTCAGAAAGTGCTGCAACCACCCATATCTTATCAAAGGTAAAACATTATAAATTAAAAGACTGACTTTTTCAGTTGATATACTTCCATCCTTGGCGTCACAGTTCGGGGCAAGTGCACCTGTACTTCCTCTCTATAGTCTAGCAAAGGCATTCTCTCTTAATTTTCTGGCTCCCCAGTATTGCCCCTCTTAGCAGAGACATGTGTCTGTCTCCCTTCTGACCATGGTGTTTCCAGTCTGCACAGCTCCCTGCCTAGACTGAATTCCCCAGCAAAGTCAGAATACCTACGCAGACCTGCTTTTCTTTTTTCCACAGAGCAAGTAAACAATGTAGTTGCCACAGTTCAGTTATCACATGGCTCTTTCTAAGCAAGCATGTTTATTCTTAAGGTAAAAGCATTATAGAGAAAATATATTTAAAACAATAAAAATATATACAAGCATGCTAATAAGCTTACCAGAGATCACCTCAACTCCAACAAGAACTCTGGCCAGTGAACAGTCCTTCAGACCCCACTAAGGGGTTTTCCTGGGGTTACAAGTTCATAACTTCTTTATCTGAGAGTTACTTCTTTAACTAGTTTTTGGGTCTTTGATCTGTCCTCATGTAACAGGTGGTCATCAGACAAAAGTTTCCTTCCTGTAGGCGACGCTTCAAAGGCAGAGTTCTTGCATAAACAGAGTAGGTGCATTTGCTTGCCCCTCCTCCTAGAGATTTCCTGGGAAACGTACTTAAACTAACAGTTCATTCTTGTCTCAGCCCATTGTTGAAAAGAGTCCTTTGATGCACGTAGCACTTCCCAAGGTTTACATTAGTCATGTCTCCTAGACTAGTTACATATAATCCTGCAATAACACATAAACCATTTGTATTTTTAATACAGTGAGCTCCTAACATACTTAAACTCAGTTCAATAAGGTTTAACTTAATTCAGTAGGGTTTGTTCAGGATATTGCAGGAAATTGCTATTCCTGTCACATTTGGTAGAATGGTCTCTAATTTTATTTATTTTTTTCAAATCTTATCACATTTTGATAAGAACTGCAGTGTTTGGTCTTGCTTTGAAATGTACCCTGATAAAATTAAAAGCAAAACATTATTTAAAGTTGTGCTGTAGCTGCAGACTTTAATTGAGGTTTGAACTTCTGGATTTAAATAATATGCACATAATATTCTGAGAATATTTTCCAAAATGGAATTTTGATTTGGAAATGTTACATCTCTTTAAAATTTAGCCATACTGAGAGAGAATAGAAATTTAACTTCTAAACTTTGAGTGGTTCTTGCAGCCAAATATGTAATGTACCTTAATGTTCATGTGGTTTGTATTCCTATTCATAAATCTCTTCATTATTTTCTGTACTTGCAAGAAAATACACTCTGTACACTCAAAGCCGGTTCTACAGTAAGTGACGGAAAGGTATTTAAAATGTTTTTACAATTCTCAAATCCAGTTTTGAGTATCAGAATAACATAGTTTGGGTTCTTTTTAGTTGGTTACAACATGCTTTGAAAAAAATATAATTAACCCACCCACACTTCCCTCCCCCACCAAGAAATTTCATAGTGTGAGAATATTAGGACTGGAAGGGCCCTCAAAAGGTCATCTAGTCCAGTCCCCTGCACTCCTGGCAAGACTAAGGATTATCTTCTAGGCCATCCTTGACAGGTGTTTTGTCTAACCTGCTCTTAAAAATCTCCAAAGATGGAGATTCCCCAGCCTCCCTAGCCATTTATTCCAGTTTTTCCTAATGATAGGAAGTTATTCCTAATGTCCCACCTAAACCACACTTGCTGCAATTTAAGCCCATTGTTTCTTGTCCTATCATCGACTGTTAAGGAAAACATTTTTTTTCCGCTCCTTATAACAACCTTTTATGTACTTGAAAACAATTATCACTCTTCCCTTCTCCAGACTAAACAAACCCAGTTTTTTCAATCTTCCCTCATAAGTCATGTTTTCTAGCTCTTTAATCGTTTTTGTTGCTCTTCTCTGGACTTTCTCCAATTTGTCCACATCATTCCTGAAATGTGATGCCTACAACTGGATACAATACTGCAGTTGAGGCCTAATCAGTGCGAAGTAGAGTGGAAGAATTACTTCTCGTGTCTTGCTTACAACACTCCTGCTAATACATCCCAGAATGATGCTTGCTTTTTTTGCAACAGCGTTACACTGTTGATTCATATTTAGCTTGTGATCCACTATGACCCTTCCACAGTACTCCTTCCTAGGCAGTCATTTCCCATTTTGTATGTGTGCAACTGATTGTTCCTTCCTAAGTGGAGTACTTTGCATTTGTCCTTATTAAATGTCATCCTGTTTACTTCAGCCCATTTCTTCAGTTTGTCCAGTTTATTTTGAATTTTAATCCTATCCTCCAAGGTATTTGCAACCCCTCCCAGCTTGGTATCATCTGCAAACTTTATAAGTATACTCCCTATGCCATTATCTAAATCATTGATGAAAATATTGAATAGAACTAGACTCAGAACTGATCCCTCTTCGTCGTCTTCTTCAAGTAGTGTCCCTATGGGTGCTCCACTTCATGAGCACTCATAAGCCTCTTGATCCCTTGATCAGAGATTTTCAGTTAGCAGTGTCCTTTCGACTCCATGCCTCCTTGGGGCGGATATCTCCTTATGCTGGATACCAAAGCTGTGGGGGGGCCTCTTTGTGCCAGATGCTGAGGCTTTTCAGGGTGAGCAGGTGAACCATGCTCAGTTCCTTTTCAACTGCCTCGGCCTGAGATGGAGCCCTAGCATGTCCACCTTGGCTTTTCTAATATTTCTGTAGTGGTTAAGATAAGTTTTTATAGCTAATTTTTAGAATAGTTACATTTAATTTGAAAAGTAGTGAGAGGATTGTTTTACTTTGCTTTTTCCTCTCAGGGAGGCTTATTCTTTTCCTAGCAGGGCATGCCTGACTCACCACATTTTAAAGATTACCTCTCCTGGCTATATCAGAAGCTATATCTGTGAACAATGGCCACTCTGTGTCCCTTGCTTGGGGGAGTCCTATATCTTCCAGAAGTGCAACTTCCGCCTGGCCCTCAAGTCCAGGGCAAGGAAAAATAGGGAGATGAAACTTAGACTGCTGCTCCTTTTGTCTAGTTTCTGAGTCAGGTCAGGAGACCCCCCTGTACATTTGTCTCCAGACACATCCGGTGCCCCTTGTACCTCTGTGCAGGCTTCCGCTAAGACAGGGAAGACTTTGGAGGCTTCCTAAAAGAGGAGCACAAACTCTCTCCTTAAGGAGTCCGCTCTGAAAATATCCAGGTCTCCAGCAAGATCTACTGTCTCTGAAGCCTCAATCTCTTCACTCAATACCATTGATTCAAAGGTCTCCTCCAGTACCAGCCAGGTCATGAAGTCCAGGAGCACGGAGAAGAGACGGCTCCAACAGGGCCTTGGTACCTCCTATCAACACAGAGGGCAAGCATAGACACTCTGGCCTAGCACTGTTGAATTCAGCCCAGTTGTTGGTACCCATGCATGAGGCACCCTTGGCAACAAGCAAGCAACGGTGCCAGATACTATTGGCATCAATTTCAATACGCCCACCGTCATCGATACTCTTGGCTTTGGCAGTTGTGGCTTTGGCTACTGCTCCAGTACCAATCCTCTATTTGGTACCACAGGAGTTCAGATATACTAAGGACCTCTTGTTAATGGATGAACTGGAGTCCCCACTCCTCATTGGTACTGAACGTCTCTTGGTACCAAACCCGACCTCTGGACTACCACCCTCGGTACTGCAGGGCTCTCCGCTTTTTTTCTGCAGGTGCCCCTCCTTTGGATGAGATGGAAGAGGACAAGGGAGGCTTCCAGTCAGTCTCCTCTGTTTCTGTTCAGGGTTCTCCAACATATTCCTTCAGGAAACCACTCTCTGAAAGTTATTTGGAAGATCGGCTTCATTATGAAGTGTGGTGGGGAACAAACCTTGTATACCATTCTCATTTGTGTATGGCCCACCCCCGTGGTCATACTGGGGCCCTGGACTGTCTATCACCCTCTCATAGGAGGGCCAGAGTTGTACAGCCTTCTCCTCCTCAACCTGCTCATCCACAGGAGCAGATGTTTGAGGAGCAGGAAGCTAGAGCAGTTAAGGAGGCCACCCTTCAAGAACCTATTTCATCCTCATCTCTGGGTGAGGTGATTATGCCTCCACCACAATCCATGGCCGATGATTTTTGGCAATTTCAAGACCTCACAAAGACAGTAGCTGACACTCTGCAAATTCCTCTTGAAGAGATCGTGAATTCATAGCACAAACTGATATCTTGCAGTGAGCAACATCCTCCAGGGTGGTGTTACCCATCAGTGAGGGCTTCTAGATCTGGCTAAGATGGTGTGGCAGACTCCTGCCATCCACATGTTAGCAGGCGGACAAGAGGTATTATGTTCTTCCCAAGTATTTGGACCTTTTGTACTCCTACCCTCCACCTAACTCCCTAGTGGTGGATGCAGTAAATGAGCTGGGTAGGCAGCACTTCACTAAGTTTACCCATATGACAAGGACTAGAAAAGGCTGGATCTCTTTGGATGAAAGGCTTGTTCATCAGCAACCTTGCAATTCAGGATCATGAATATGAAGCAGTCATGGCCAAACATAATTTTACAAATTATAACAGATTAACAGCTTTTATTGAGCATCTGCCACAAGAACATAGGGAACAAGTCCAGTCTGTCATCTCAGAGAACCGACTGGTGGCCGGAACTGCTCTTCAAGCATCCTTAGATGCTGTGGACACTGCTGCCAGGTCCGTCTCCATGGCGGTGGTTATGCGCGGGGTATCATGGTTCCATTTTTTGGGGTTTCTGAGAGAAGTACAGAAAACCCTGGAGGACTTTCCCTTCAACAGTCATAAACTGTTCTTGGAAAACATGAGTCATTGCAGAATCTAAAGGATTCTAGGACTATTTTACAATCCTTGGGCAAATATACATCTACAAATAAGAAAGGGCTTAATACGTCACAGACTACCCAAAGATCACATCCTGCTCAGTTTTTTCCAGATTCCATAAATCCACTGAACCACCCAGAAAGATACATAGATTTCAGAGAAAGAGGGATGCCCAGCCAGCCTCTGTGACCACCTATCCAGGGTTTGAATCCTCCTGCACCTCTGTGTTGACAGCTGTGCCCATTAGCCCACCTCTCCCACTTTGGAAACTGCCTTGCCTATTTCCAGTCTGGTTGGAGGCAGTTCACTACTAACAAGTAGGTCATAGGGGTCATAACATTGGTTAAACTATCCATTTTATGTCACTCCCTCTCTTCCACCCCCTTTCCCCGTTCCTCTTTATGGACCCCTCTCACAAGCTTTTATCGAGACTAGAAGTGAACTTTCTTTCGATTGAGGAGCTCATACGCGCAAGGGATTACGTATTTCCTTGCGCCAAAGGAGGAGACAAGGTGGAGACCGATCTTAGATCTAAGACATCTAAACAAGTTTGTAAAGTCTGAGAAGTTTAGGATGGTAACTCTGGCTGCTATAATTCCTTCACTAGAGAAAGGGGATTGGTTTTTGGCCCTCGACCTACAAGATGCCTATTTTCATATAAAGATTCACCCATTGCACAGGAAATACCAATGTTTCACTGTACGCCAAGATTGTTTCCAATACTGAGTGCTGCCCTTTCCTCGGTCTCAATGGTGTTCTCAAAAGTCCTGGCAGTAGTGGCTGCTTACCTCCAACAGTAAGCGATCCTAGTCTTCCTGTACCTAGGCAACTCCTAAGAAGCAGTACTGTCTTTCACCCAGATGGCTCTTGCTCTGTCCCAGGAGTTGGGTCTGCAGCTTAATGTAAAAAAAGTCCATATTAACCCCTGTACAGAAGATACGGTTTATAGGGGAATATTTGGATTTGTTGACAGCCAGAGATTACATTCCTTAGACAGATTCGTAACCTTGTCAGGTCTGGCATGAGCAATTCAGGGGACCGTTGAACCGCAATAGGAATTCAGTTCCTGGGACAAATGGCAGCTTGTACCTTTGAACCAATCATGCAGGGCTATGTCTCTGCTGCTTTCAGGGTTGGCTCAGAATGACCGATTCTCCAGTCAGAGACCCATTGGATAGACAGGTGACGGTTTCTCTATGTGTGAAGAACTCAGACTGATGGAAGGATCAACTCAATGTCTGTGCAGGTGTCCCTTTCCGTCGCCCAGCCTCTTCAGTGACTTTAACAACTGATGCATCACTGTTGGAATGGGGAACTTGCCTCAATTTGTTGGTGCTCAAGGCTGTCAGGAATGCTTTCCTTCATTTCCTACCCCTCATCAGGGCAAATCAATTAGGGTCATGGCAGACAACAGATCCTGCATGTTCTGTATCAACAAGCTTGGAGGAGCAAGATCCTCCTTCCAGCGTGCCAAACCCATGAAGCTATGGAATTGGTACATAGCTCATCAGATCCAAATTTCAGAGATCTACCTCCCAGATATTCAGAACAACACATCTGATCTCAGCAGACACTTCTCACAGAATTATGAAGGGAAACTAGACACCCAGTTTCTCCTCAGCTTATTCATAAGATAGGGACTGCCAGAGGTGTATCTCTTCACTACCTCCAGGAACAGGAAGTGTTCTCTCTTCTGCTCAAGAGGGGATCTGGGCCACCACTCTTTGGAATAAGAGTCTGTTCTATGCATTTCCTCCAATGCTGCTGATACTAAGGGTGATGAACATGATCAGACAGGACAGAGCCATAGTTATCCTTATAGCGCGGACCTGGCTGAGACAAGTTCGGTACCCAAACCCGTTTCACCTATGTATCCAACCATCGTTTGAGCTTCTGTCCATTCCTTATCTTCTGTTATAGGATGTGGGTCGTGTGCGTCATCCCAGCCTAGCAATTCTCTGCCTCAAGGTGTGGCTCCTCAATGGTTCATGGGGTTAGAATCCTCCTGCTCTACATAAGTACAACAGGTGTTACTGAATAATAGAAACAGATCAACCCGCACTACTTACCTGCAGAAATGGAAGATATTATTCCATTGGTGTTGTCGTTGTTGCCTCCTGCCTGATTCGGTGCCACTTTCAGTCATCCTGGATTATCTGTAGGATCTAAAGAAACCAGGGTTATAAATTAGTTTGATTAAGATCCATTTGGCCACAATATCAGCCTTTCATCCTCTGGTAGAAGGATTCTCTGTATTTGCTCATCCAGTATTGTGTAGGTTTATTAAGGGTTTGAGGAATCTGTCTGCAGACTAGAAACCCTGCTTTAACCTGGGACCTCAACCTTGTACTCCGTGACCTTATAAGACCTCCATTTGAACCACTGGCAACCTGTTCTCTGTTGCATTAATCTATGAAGATGGCCTTTTTAGTAGCCATCATGTAGGCTGTTGGATCAGGGAGATTGGAGCCTTGATGGCAGAACCTCCCCTTTATAGTGTTCTTTAAGGACAAGGTATCTTTACATCCATACCCTAAATTCTAACCTAAAGTTCTATCAGCGTTCCACCTTAATCAATCCATTCATTTTCCAGTGTTTTTCCCAAAGCCACATAGTTTTATACAGGAATTCTGTTTACATGCCCTGGATGTTAGAAGGGAGTTGGCCTTCTGCTTAGATAGGATGAAGAAATTTCGGAAGTCACATAGGCTTTTCATTTCCATTGCAGATAGATCAACAAGGTCCTTGATCTCTGCTCAGAGACTATTGAGATGGATATCTGGATGTATTATTGCTTGTTATGATGCTGTGGGTGCTCATTCCCCCCAAAGGGTGTTAGCACATTCAGCAGATCACAAGCAAGATCTACAGCATTATAAAAGAATGTATTAGTATCTGAAATATATAGAGCCGCTACATGGGTTTCAGTACATACGTTTTCAAAACATTACGCCTTGATCCATTCCATGAGGTCTGATTTGGCACTTGATTCTGCAGTACAGTCTTCAGTTCTGAACTATTAAGCGGCCTCCTCCATCTGGGAATATTGCTGGAAGTCACCTGAGGTGGAGCACTCATAGGGACGCTATTCGAAGCAGTAGTAGTTACTCGGTTTGTGTACTAATTGTGTTTCTTTAAGATATGTTCACCTATGGGTGCTCCACTACCCAGCCTCCTTCACCCTCTGCTTCGGACTGTTTCTTATGGGTAGTTTGGGTGGACAAAGAATTGAGGGTAGTTTTCCCACACGCTATATGGCCTCAGTATCTGGCAAGAGGAGGCAAATCTGAACGGGGACAGCTAACTGAAAATCTTCAATCAAGGGTTTGAGAGATGCATGTGCACCTGAAGTGGAGCACCCATAGGAGGATACATCTCAAAGAACTTCAGTTACTCCACAAGGTGAGTAATCTCTTCTTTTCCATGCCCTTCTGGTTTAAAAAAACCCACACAATTCTTAGCTACCAGTGGCTTTATTTTAATCAGTAATTACAGTTGTATTGGTTATGAATGTTGTAGCCGTAAACCTATAGTGTGAAAAGTTAGTTTTGTGTTAATACGTTTCTGAAACCCTTGTAAATTATTTCAGTGGGTATACTCAGATTTCCTATGGGATAAGGCCAACTGCTGTTCCTTAAATTCCATTCTCTGAAACAGTGTGCCCAAATACTGTTTTTTTGTTGTTGTCATAACTAACTTTAAAATGAATTACTCCCTTCAGCCCAGGTGTAACTTATTTGAAATCCGTCACCATCAGAGGAGGTACATAAATTGTGAATTTCACCTGACAAATTTAGGGCCACTCATAAAGATAAATCGGCAGGTGTGATTATGTGCTCTGTCTCTTGAAGCCATCTTTGTCTTCTTGATTTTAGACTGTTCTGAAGGCTCTTCTAGAATTTCTGCAGCACACTTCTCCTGACCCCAAATATGCCTTTACTGGCCCCAGCATGCCTTCTACAACAGAGTTTTCATGGCAGCCTTTCTAGGGTTGCCAACTGTCTAATTGCACAAACCCAAACACCCCTGCTGCTTCCCCAAGGCAACGTCCCTGTCCCACCCCTTCCCAAGGCCACCTGCCCGCTCACTCCATCCCCACTCCCTCAGTTGCTCACTCTCCCCCCCCCCCCCCCCCCCCCCCCAACTTTCACTGGCTGGAGAAGGGGGTCGGGTGTGGGAGTGGATGCGGGCTCTGGGCTGGGGGGTGGGGCTGAGGGGGTTCTCAGTGTGGGAGGGGGGCTCCAGGGTGAGCCTGGAGCAGGGGTTTGGGGTGCAGAAGATGGTGCAGGGTGTGGGAGGGAGTGAGTTTGGGTGCGAGGGGGGGCTTAGGGCTGGGGCAGGGGGTTGGTATGTGGGAGGGAGTTTGGGGTGTGGGTTCCAGCCAGGCAGCGCTTACCTTGGGCTGCTTCCAGAAGCGACCGTCATGTCTGGCTCCTAGTTCCCCTTCCTGCAGGCACCGCCCCCGCAGCTCCAATTGGCCTATTGAAATCTCCCGGATTGGTTTCAGTAGCCACCACAAGATCGATTCCCATTCCAGGAGATTCTGGCCAATTTGGGAGGGTGGCAACCCTAAGCTTTACGTAGGGCCATTGCTAGGGAATTCTCCCTAAGCCAGGTATGGGGATTTTTCTTGTCCCTTTGTGCTGTTACATCAGCATATAGGAGCCTGGCTTGTGGAGAGAAGGGGAATCCCTCCCAAGATTTCTATTTATGCTACCTCCTGTGGGGAAAAAATCTGTCTTTATTTACAGCTGTACCCTGTAATGTGTGGTTTGTTTTGTGATTTGTTTTTGTTTTTAAAAATGGCTGGGGGCGGGCGACAAAATTTGCCCCAAAGCGAACAGTTAAACAGTGAAATGGAGTGTGGTAACCAAGCTGTGTGATCACTAACTTGTTGTGTGGGTAAAAAAACAACCATTTCTTTTGAGATTAGTCCTACATTTTTATTATTTGACAGGTGCTGAAGAGAAAATCCTTGGGGAGTTTAGGGAAACGTATATCCCAACTGCTCCTGATTTTCATCTACAAGCAATGATCCAGTCCGCTGGTAAATTGGTCCTCATTGATAAACTTCTTCCAAAAATGAAAGCAGGAGGCCATAAGGTGCTTATCTTCTCTCAAATGGTGCGCTGTCTTGACATCCTTGAGGACTACCTTATACATAAAAGGTAGAATGCTACATATTTCATAAGCTCTGTGTGCTGTTCTCAACAGGGATATCTTTTTTGATAAATGATTGCAACCTACTAAAATAAAATACAAAAGTTGGTACCATTCTTATATATAGCTAATGTTTCACATTGCATGCAAAAATATATTGGAAAGACTTTGCATTTCATATATTTAATAACCTTTATGATGCCAATTTTATTTAGGCATCATATATGATGCCATATTTGTATGTTGGTTTTTTCCATGCTTGCTATACAAATTAGCAATTCCTCACAACTAGGAATTCAGTATCTTGTATCAGTATCTTGATTTCAATTCACATGACTTTGTGATATTGCTTAAAAATGTGTATAAAAAGATGTTTCTTGTTCTATAAGCAAATAATACATAGACTAGTGCAGCATCTGAACAGGTTGACTCTTCTTTTGAATGCCATAGAGGTATGGACTTGTTTGGCTTTGCTCTTCGGTTAGAATTGTCAGAGTTAATACATGACAAAATGCATGACACCAGGAGTATGGCTGACTGACAATGCCTGTGGATTATCTGCTGTGCCATTTTATGGCTGATCAGCAAGGGGAAAAATGCTCGTGAAGCTTTCTCCCGAGAATTAAATACAGATTTTGCAGCTTACTCCACTTACCACATGCAGAGAAATGTTTCTTCGGTTTAAGGTGTGGGAGCAAAGCACATATATTTTGATATTACAGCAAGAGTACAAGAGTCTTTGTAATTATAAAAGTTAAGAAAGGAGCAATAATTTAAATAGGTTTTTCATTTTGTCAGCTTTTCTTAAGGAAAACATAGTTTCACTGGTGCCTCTTTAAAGACTTGGGGGGGGGGGGGTGATGACTTTATTTTTGTTCCAGTTTGCTTGGTCTTGAGAGAACAAAATTATTAGCTTAGCACTTAATAGAAATTGATCATATTACAGTAAGGCTAATGTTCAACACTTTGCAAAAAAAAGTAAGCTAATCAAATATAAACTAGGCTAAAATGTAAAGAAAGACTAATTTATTTTTAGAAGGAATACTTGTTCACAATCCAAATACAGTAACTCCTCACTTAAAGTCGTCCCGGTTAACATTGTTTTGTTCTTATGTTGCTGATCAATTAGGGAACATGCTCGTTTAAAGTTGTGCAATGCTCCCTTCTAAAGTCGTTTGGCAGCCTCCTGTTTTGACCACTGCTTGCAGGAAGAGCAGCCCGTTGGAGCTAACTGGTGGGGGCTTGTAACCAGGGTGAACCGGCAGCCCCCCTATCAGCTCCCCGCTCCCCTAAGTTCCCTGTGCTGCAGCTGCCCAGCAGGCTGTCAGTTGCCAGCAGTTCAGCTGTCCCTTCCCCCACTGCCATGTGCTGCTCCTGCCCTCTGCCTTGGAGCTGCTCCCGGAGCCTCCTGCTTGCTATGCGGGGGAGGGAGGAAAGTGGGTGCTAATGGCAGGGTGTCCCACTCCCCTCTGCACCCCGCTTACCCCTTCTCCATATAGAGTAGGGTGGGACACAGAGGGAGAGAGACAGAGAGCTTGGGGCAGCAGCTGCTGTCTTAACTTCCTGATCCCCTTAAACAGACATTTCATTTAAGAGTGAGTCAGCTTACTTAAAGGAGCAGTGTGCATCTCTCTCTCTCTCTCTCTCTCTCTCTCCCCCGCACACAAGATGTGTATCTGTCTCTGTCTGCTATGCTGTCTCCCCTCCCTCTCCATTTGTGCTGCCTTGTTAATGTAGCCTCTCACACTCATCAACAATTTGTTAACCCTTGAGGGCTCAGCCAATTGCTAGTTCATTTGGCAGCAAGGCATTCCCTGGGAAATACCCCACCCTCTTCCACCCAACCAAGCTTCACAATCATCATTGCTGTGAACAGTATTAAATTGTTCGTTTACAACGTTGTGTGTGTGTGTATATAGATATAGATATAAAATGTAGTTTTTTGTCTGGTGAAAAAAATTTCCTGGAACCCAACGGGGGGGTTTACATTAATTGTTATGGGGAAATTGGCTTCGCTTAACATCGTTTTGCTTAAAGTCGTGTTTTTCAGGAACATAACTGCAACGGTAAGTGAGGAGTTACTGTACTGGTTTGCCAAGTGACAGTTATCTAAACATTGCTTTATACTGATTACCCAATAATCCCATAAGTGATGAGACTATTTAGCATATTACAATACGAAACCAAAGTATGTTATAGCTTGCACTCACTCTGTGAGCCCTGTTAAAGACTTGAATGTGCTAGACAGCTCCAGAGGGAGGGGGCAGCACGTGCTTGGGAATTTGGAGGTGGGGCCCCACGGCCTCCGATTGGGCAGCCAGAGGAAAATGGGAGCTGACTAACTCCTTGTCCTCCCCCTCATTAATTTAAACTTCTGCCTGCGTCTTTTGAAGCCTCTTATCCCGTTTCGCTGCTCTACCCTCCGTCCCTGTAATTGTAGCATAGGAGCTGTGTTTTTAGGATGATCACACGTGTTGGTGTGAAGGGAGTTTTTCCTATTGGGGCCAAATTGTCGGAGGCCTGATGGGTTTTTTCACCTTCCTTGCAGCATCATGAAGGTACAATTTAATTAAATAGACATAGGATTTAGAAATCAATATTAGTCATTTGTAGGAATGTTTAATTTGTCGCAACTTGCGGCCAGTATGGATAAAGGCCAAATGGCCAGCTCCTACAAGTAAAAGAGACGTGAGATTTCATTGGTGGACCTCAGGCCTATGGGAGAAGGAAAGACCTGAACGCTTTGCAGACCGAGATTTCACTTTTGATACCCTCTCTGGGAGTATGAGAGATCATTCAGAAGTGTGGGTTGAGTTACGAGTTATATGGTGGGAGCCCTGTAATCCCCTCGTTGGATCCAATTAAATGCCTGGTACATGCAAGTCGGGACAGATAGCACACTTCACCAGTGTTAAAGTAAGAAAGTTGTAGCCGGCCATATAAATCCATCCCTGTGTTTATCTTCATTCATCTATGTATCCAGTCAGTGCTGTTCATGAGAGGTAATTAGAAAGCAAAGATAACTTTTTTCCATTGTAGATAACAGATAGGTAACTCTGCTTTTGTAATACCTGTTTTTCTAAATAAGAGGTTTCTCTTGCACTTTCTAGGTATTTGTATGAAAGAATTGATGGGAGAGTGAGAGGAAATCTGAGGCAAGCTGCTATTGATCGGTTTAGCAAACCAGACTCTGATCGGTTTGTGTTTCTTCTGTGTACCAGAGCTGGTGGATTGGGCATTAATTTGACTGCAGCTGATACATGTATAATTTTTGATTCTGACTGGAATCCTCAGAATGATCTCCAGGTAAATTCATTTGAGGTTATAACTGGAGTTTAAAAAACGCCATGCTATATATTTCAGTAACGGTATAACAGAACTTCTTTTTACAATAGGATTACAGTATACAAACAGAAGATCAACTGTATTTGGCTGGGCTGTCTCTTTGAAAATCACAGCTATGTTTTTCCATCCCACTTTCTATAATTGTCTTGAAGTCCAAATACAATTGTAAATTTTGTAAGGCTTGCTCCTTTAACTTTTCCTGTTTCTCCCCCAAAAATGTTCAAAATAGACTTTTTCTGTATTCATTTAATAAAATTTAGTTCTCTACTTAAATCATAATAAATTTGCAATATATAAAGTGCAATACAGGCAAACTATTAGTGAGATTATAAAACTCTGAAGGTTTTGAGGATATCACAGAACACAGTGGGGACAGATTTTACTCTCATACACTAATTAATTGAATAAACGTTAATGGAACTGCTCTGGATTTATCATAGTAGAACAAGAGAAGGATTTGGGCCTATGCTAAGGTTCAGTTACTTCTGTGATGCTCATAGTGTTAGAGAAGGAATGGGAATAACTTTCAGAAACTATCCACACACAAAAATTGCAGTGGAATACTAGTGGCTATTCCAGGGGTAGGCAACCTATGGCACGTGTGCCGAAGGCGGCACGCGAGCTGATTTTCAGTGGCACTCACACTTCCCAGGTCCTGGTCACCAGTCCGGGGCTCTGCATTTTAATGTAATTTTCAATGAAACTTCTTAAACATTTTAAAAACCTTATTTACTTTATATACAACAATAGTTTAGTTATATATTAAAGACTTATAGAAAGAGATTTTCTAAAAACATTAAAATGTATTACTGGCACGCGAAACCTTAAATTAGAGTGAATAAATGAAGACTCGGCACACGACTTCTGAAAGGTTGCCGACCCTGGGCTATTCATTATCAGTGCAGAAAAATTGCTTAGTGTAAATAATAGAGAAAAGTTAATAATGTATTTGAAGTGACGTTGAAGTGAAGAAGTAGATACAATCATGGAATTTTATAATTAGAGGTATCACATGTAAGAATGGGTGAAAAGTGTCTCCTTAGTTAGATGATGCTCTTTAGATTACAGCTGGGATTTGGCATACAGTTGTGGATGCTCTACTGCATATCATAGAATAACTGAAGATTGCATCAAGAGGACTATTTAGTATATAAAAGGGGTTGTAGGGGGTACACAGAAGAGAGATATGAAATAATAAAATATGTACAAGTTCAGAAAACAGGTTATCCATTAAGGACATAGGGGAAGAGAGAGATGACTGCATTATTCTTTTATCTACTTGTATTAACAAAGATGGAGAGATTTTTTTCATGACTTATTAAAACTAGAAATAATTGATTAAAATTGAAACTAGAAACCTTCAGTTTAGATTAGCACAAAAATGTTTCAGTTGTAAAAATCACCTAGAAAATGTACCGAATTTAAGGAAGGGGAAGTGGAATCAAAATCTCAGAAATCCTCAAATGACTTTTTGTTTAGCATCTGACTGGAGTGTTGTGGAGAGATCAGTACTGTGAAAAAAATATATACATAGGATTTATTTACGAGATAAATAACATGATATCATGCAACTTAGACCACTTCACCTGCATTCTGCCTACTAATCCATCTTTCCAAGACTACTTCTAACTTTTCAAACCTCTGCTGTATTTGTACAACTTCCATTTAAAAACATTGACTTGTTTTCAAGTTGACTGTGTCCCTTTAAGATTACTTTATAACACAGCAGGTTTCTTAGAAGAAGGAATATATCTTGCTCCTAGGCAGAAATCTAATTTTATTTTTGTTCCCTCTTTCAAAGGCCCAAGCCCGTTGTCACAGGATTGGTCAGAACAAAGCAGTAAAGGTCTACAGATTGATAACTCGGAACTCATATGAGAGAGAGATGTTTGACAGAGCAAGTCTGAAATTGGGTCTGGATAAAGCTGTCTTACAGAGCATGAGTGGAAGAGAAAATAGTGTTGGTGGTGTATGTAGACTTTTTGGTTTTGGCCAGAATAACTACCATTTTTAAAGCTACTTTTGTAATTGCAAGTAAACAGCTTAATTAATTTTAACTTTTTTCTTAGGCTTTTTTTTTTTTTAATTGTGTGCCTAGCTATGTGATGCTTCTTGATGAAGGCAAAGATGAACATTTGGAAATGTCTTCAAAAGTTTAGCCATAAATTTGCTTTGAACTCTTGTACAGACTACTTCCTCCATCTTTCCTTCTTAAACCACAGGGTAGATTCATAGATTGATAGATTCTAGGGCTGGAAGGGACCTCGAGAGGTCATCGAGTCCAGCCCCCTGCCCTCATGGCAGGACCAAATACTGTCTAGACCATCCCTGATAGACATTTATCTAACCTACTCTTAAATATCTCCAGAGATGGAGATTCCACAACCTCCCTGGGCAGTTTATTCCAGTGTTTAACCACCCTGACAGGAACTTTTCCTAATGTCCAACCTAAACCTCCCTTGCTGCAGTTTAAGCCCATTGCTTCTTGTTCTATCCTTAGAGGCTAAGATGAACAAGTTTTCTCCCTCCTCCTTATGACACCCTTTTAGATACCTGAAGACCGCTATCATGTCCCCTCTCAGTCTTCTCTTTTCCAAACTAAACAAACCCAATTCCTTCAGCCTTCCTTCATAGGTCATGTTCTCTAGACCCTTAATCATTCTTGTTGCTCTTCTCTGGACCCTCTCCAATTTCTCCACATCTTTCTTGAAATGCGGTGCCCAGAACTGGACACAATACTCCAGTTGAGGCCTAACCAGCGCAGAGTAGAGCGGAAGAATGACTTCTCGTGTCTTGCTCACAACACACCTGTTAATGCAGCCCAGAATCAAGTTTGCTTTTTTTGCAACAGCATCACACTGTTGACTCATATTTAGCTTGTGGTCCACTATAACCCCTAGATCCCTTTCTGCCGTACTCCTTCCTTCCTAGACAGCCTCCTCCCATTCTGTATGTGTGAAACTGATTGTTCCTACCTAAGTGGAGCACTTTGCATTTGTCCTTATTAAACTTCATCCTGTTTACCTCTGACCATTTCTCCAATTTGTTCAGATCATTTTGAATTATGACCCTATCCTCATAGGGGATTGCAGTTGCAATCCCCTCCCAGTTTGGTATCATCTGCAAACTTAATAAGCGTACTTTCTATGCCAATATCCAAGTCGTTGATGAAGATATTGAACAGAGCCGGTCCCAAAACAGACCCTTGCGGAACCCCAGTCATTATACCTTTCCAGCAGGATTGGGAACCATTAATAACTACTCTCTGAGTACGATTATCCAGCCAGATAATTGCCTTGGTGACATATCTGAAAGAGTGAAATATTTTGCTTACCATATTTTTTTTTTAAATGGTGTAGGCTTTTATTTTATTTTATTTTATTTGTACAGATTATACCAATGAACCTAGAATCATTAAAATATTATGCTTCAGATTTCACAACATTTGTTACAAATTCTACACAACAGTGAGACAGGATTCCTATCTCATTTCCTATGCAGCTTTCCGTTTATGTGGAAGAGGGCAGGACTACATTAGCTCCACAATCAAATTTGGATAAATCATAGTTTGGTATTTTTTACTCCACCTACATTATTTTAAGAAAAATCCCATGTAATATAAAACTTTTCTCCACTTTATATCCTTCTATATGAGTATAAGCTATAGCCTTAATACAGGAAGAGTTAATTGAGCTATACTGGAGATCATACACATCTTTAGATATTGATTAAACTAGTGCACAAAGCTATTTTTTCATGAAGTCCCACATTAATCATGACATTGAATAAAGCCTTGATTCATCAAGGTACTCAATAGGTGCCCAAATGTAGAAGCAAGGGTACACGAAATATGTTACAATTAAATTTATATATATTTAATATAATTGTATTTATCATTTTATTATTTTTATTGTTTTTTTAATTATAAAAAGTAGATACTAAATCTGCAAATCTGGAAGGTTAACTTAATTATAAAAATACTGGTTATGGAAGTAGGTAGAAAAAATACTGCACATATGCTTTTGTGAATTTTTCATCAATTTTTACAACAAATTAAAACAAAAACACCTTCAATTATTTGTACAGATCCAACAGCTTTCCAAAAAAGAAATAGAAGACCTGCTTCGGAGAGGTGCCTATGGTGCTATTATGGATGAAGAGGATGAGGGCTCTAAATTCTGTGAAGAAGACATAGATCAAATCCTGCAGCGCCGTACGAAAACAATCACAATTGAATCAGAAGGAAGGGGTTCAACATTTGCCAAGGTACAGTAGCAGCAACTTGTTTTCCATTTAATCATGCTACTCTGCCTTTTATTTAAGAAAGTTCTTATTGTTGCTTAGATTCAGAATGTGAGATTTGTAGAACTTTGTGTCAGTGAAGAATTTAATGGGACTGTTTGTTTTTAAGTAGGAGGCACACGTTGCATCTGTTCTTTTGCACACACACACTTGTGTCTACTTTACCTTTTGTGCACGTAGCCAAGAGAGATTTTGCATGCTAGAGAGAGACCTATATGGACATGTGCACATAGAAAAATCTTTGATTGGCGTGGTATACATTGAGTAAATTGCATGCTCAAAAGTATGAGACCAAGTGCCAGCAAAACAATAGCTGGGTACTTCTGGTGTTGCTTTTTAAAAAAAAAATCAGTACCAATATATTTTTGATATAGAGGATGTACAATTACTGAGAATACTGTAGCTTAGCTTTGCTTTATTCATACACTAAGCACATAAACTAAGACAGTCATTGCAGTTGTAAAGCACATATGAGCAAATAAATGTTGAATGGGATTAAAGGATAACTGTCAGGTTTATACTGGAAATGCAGAGGCATCTCTTTATCCATATTGTTTTCTTGTTAGGTGTTTGAAAAGCAAAGCAAGGATGGTTGTATAGGAGAGGAAATGAAGAGCTATAAAATGTCAGAAAAGAAAATGAGGGTGTGGGACAAGGATAGAATTGGGGAAAATACTTCCATACTAATTTCTTACTGGTGCTAGAGACAGCTTTTACATTTAAGACGGAAAATAGAATATACTCTGTGCTGGTTATTGGCAAGGGCCATGGTTGAGCTATTTTATGGCTACTTCTAATTGTATTGATCTAAACCTCTTTGTTTAAAATGCTTCCCTTGAAAATAATTTTAAAGCATTTTTTGATTGCAAGAATGAATACAAACAATGTGACTTATGGGGAGTTATACATTTTCTCAAACTGGTTAAGCCACTGACATCTAACGCTCACTATAGCAGACAGAAGTGGCAGAAATAAAAAGAACGAAAAAGGTTGAGAGGGACAGAAGAACTTAGCTTTCTATGTCTCTCAGAATATGCGTGCAGTTATATTGATTGAGGATCCATTTAATCTTATTGATCATAGAGTTAGGTTTCTCTTGTGAAAACTAGTCTTAGGAAAGAAGAATCAGGAAGCTTAATGCTATTATATCTTCTTTATGAGAACAACCAAAAAGTATTTTTATACTTAATTTACCTTTTCTTCCCATGCAAGTGTTATTTGCATGTCTGTCTTTGGCATTAAACTGCCCCCAGATCCCTAATTTAAATTACATGGGGCTGGAAATCCAAACATTCCCTTAAAGTATTCCACTTTAACTGAAACCTGAACGGCCATGTCTACACCTGCTGGGGAGCGACACTGCTGTGAACGATACAGCTGCGGTCGATTTAGTGGGGCTAGCGAAGACCCCCTAAATCAACTGCAGAGCGCTTTCCGGGAACGAGAAGATTAAGATAAGTCAACAGGAGAGTGTCTCCCGTCGATGCAGTGCGGTGTAGATACCGCATTAAGTTGACCTAAGCTACTTCGAGTCTAGCTACATTATTCACGTAGCTGGAGTAGCGTAGCTTAGGTTGACTTACCCAAGTAGTGTACACAAGGCCTATGTAAGATGAAATCCCTAAGTGGTGATGTGGCCTCTTCAGAGAGTTCACCTTCTCTCCATTATGCTAAATTAGTCATAGGAATTAAAAGCAGCAAAGACTTCCTAGGGTCATCTAGTCCAGGGGTGGCCAACCTGAGCCTGAGAAGGAGCCAGAATTTACCAATGTACATTGCCAAAGAGCCAAAGAGTAATACGTCAGCAGCCCCCCATTAGCTGCCCCTCCCCCCAGTTCGCAGCATCTCCCACCCACTGGCAGCCCCGCCAATCAGCGCCTCTCTCCCCACACCTCCTGATCAGCTGTTTCGTGGTGTGCAGGAGGCTCTGGGCGGGAGGGAGAGGAGTGAGAGCATGGCAGGCTCAGGAGGGGGCGGGAAGGGGTGGAGTGGGGGCAGGGCCCGTGGCAGAGCCAGAGGTTGAGCAGTGAGCACCCCCTGGCTCATTGGATAGTTAGCGCCTGTAGCTGCAGCCCCGGAGTCAGTGCCTATACAAGGAGCCGCATATTAACTTCTGAAGAGCCGCATGTGTCTCCGGAGCCAGAGGTTGGCCACCCCTGATCTAGTCCATCCTCCCTACCAGTGCTGAGTAGTTCCTTATGTACAATTTTTAGAGCTCTGCCTTTCCTGCTTTAAAAGTTATGAGGGAAATACACTTATGAAAATTCCACTCCAGGTCTCCTCTGAAGATTCAGGTGATATATTGAGGGATGATTGTAGAATCATAGCCATGTAGTCTTTTTACAAAATTGACAGGTTACAAACACAACTGAGTCATTCATTTTACATAAAAATATAAAGATTTAGGTCCTGATCCTGCAGTGGGCTCCATTCAGGTGAAACCCTGTGCCCAAATGGAGCTAAATGTAAAATCAGGGCCTTAGTTGGATTTTGTATACATGTTCAGAATTCCTTGTATCCTGCCTGTAATTTTTCCTTTGCTATAATGTGCATATCAGTGAGACCTTGCTGTATGTCTTGTGTATCCTAAGTTACATGATACGTAGAATAAATAAGGTTTTTAGAAAGTCCATCCAACTTTTTTTTTTAAACACTAGTCTGCCTCTCATCTGAAACATTTCAAATGACCACACCGCACCTTTTAAGTTCTCCGAGCTTGCCGAAGAAAGGTAGCAGTGTTTTATGGCTTGGGGGACGGCGGTGGTGTGTGTGTTAGAGTAGCCTGTTCTCTGTGTTGTTGCCTTGAGATCTCTTTGGCAGTCACATGGATATCTATATAATTTTTACCAAACATAATTCTTAGACACATAATTGTAGGACAGGTCTGGATTCAAACTATCTTTGTGAGATTTCTTTTCAAAATGAAAGGTCCTGCTCTCGTTTTTTTGCTTCTGATCTTATGGCATGTTTTTGGTCAAGGATATACTGCAGTTGGTTATTTAGATGGTTTCCTTTTTTGTAATGTCTTTTAGAGGCTGCTGTCCATCACTTTTCTGTGCATGGGAATATTTTTGCTGCTACTGTTCTGCCAGTATTATGTATTTAATTAAATGTTCTGATCCCTTTAAGGAACTGTGAGTATCTTCTAAATAGAGAAACCCTTCTAACTCTGCAAGCTCAGAGTCGGCATGTACATGTTTTAGCAACATTTTTAGAGCACAAATCAATAATAATCCTGACATATTGTTCTCAGCAGTTTATATCTTGTCCACCAGCCAGCCCCTGGCAGTCAGGATGTACTCTTAGTGCTTTTGTCAGTACCAAATTGGTGGAGGCTACAATGTTTTTTTAGCGTCTCCTCTCTTAGTTAGCTGCTGCCTTAATTTTCTATAAATTTATGGGACTTTGAAGCATTTTTGATGCACACATTGAACATGAGACGCTTAGTATTTAAAAATAATAATTTGGTGTATATTTAACATAGTCATTCTGTATTACAGTGTTATGCCATAAATGGAATATGATATTGTTTATTGCAGGCTAGTTTTGTTGCATCTGGAAATAGGACAGATATTTCATTAGATGATCCCAACTTCTGGCAGAAATGGGCCAAAAAAGCAGAAATAGATATAGATGCCATCAGTGGTAGAGTAAGTATTTTTTGTGTGTGAATATTTTCATTTGTGTACATGCTTTTTAATGGTCCTTTTTGTCTTTCTCACAATCATGTTGCTCATGTGGATTGAATATTCAGCAGATTGAACTATCAAGTTACCACCTTTGGGAATAATATTAAAACCTTTGGCCTTTAAGGATAGCAGTGTTGGATTTATGAAACTCCTTCAACCAACACCTAAACTAATCATCACACTTGTTATTTTAAATTGCCTTTTTGGTTAGTCGGTGCATTAGTTGGCAGCTTCAGGGCTTTTCTAATGTAAATCTGCTTCCCAAATGACCCAGGAGACCATTTTAGCACCTCAGAATGGCTGGAACACAAGAGCCAGTCTGACTGCTTTGTTTCCATTGGCCACAACCCCTACCATGGGCACTTCGAAAGAGTGTGTGAGAGAGAGCCACAATGTCAGTTCTTCTTCGAGTGCTTGCTCATGTTAATTCCATTTTAGTTGTGCATGCGCCTGTGTGCACAGTTGTCAGAGATTTCTGCCTTAGCGGTATCTGTAGGGCTGTCTGTGGCGCCCCCTGGACTGGCGCTCCCATGCGGTGGTATATCAGGCACTGCCGGCCCTACACCCTCTCAGTTCCTTTTTGCCGGCAACTCCGACAGAGAGGTCGGAGGGCGGGAAATGGAATTGACATGAGCAAGCACTCGATGAAGAAAAAACGGTTATCTGCCTTTCGTAACTGTTGTTCTTCAAGATGTGTTGTTCATGTCCATTTCCCGCCCTCCTTCCTTCTGTCGGAGTTGCCGGCAAGAAGGAACTGAGAGGGCGCAGGGCCAGCAGCGCCTGATATACCGCCGCATGGGAGCGCCACTCCAGGGGGCGCCACAGCTGGCCTTATGGATACTGCTAAGGCAGTAATCTCCGACAGCTGTGCACGTGGGTATGGAATGAAATGAACATGAGCAACACATTTCGAAGAACAACAGTTACGAAAGGTAGGTAACCAGGTTTTTTTTACAAAATCCTAACACTACCCCTGTGCTGAAGGAATCCCTAGGTAGTCCATTTTAAAATGGCTTTGTCTCTTTTTTGCATTGTCAAGAGCATAGGGAAGAAACTGGTCCCCAATACCTATGATAGTATTCAGTACAAATAAAATATTACATCTAGTTTGTAATGTACATCTAATGTATTGGTCTCACTGAAGGAGTAAAGAATGAAGAATGTCTGTTTTTGTTTCATAAGAATTCTATAATTGGTTTACAGCTAGTAATTTCTTTGATTTTTGTGTAAATGTTAATGGAATTTAAATAGAAATTGTCCTCTCAAAATTATGTCAGGTACTTTTAGAAAATGTTACCAACCATATCTTAGATAATATTTGTTAAAATTTTACAGAACAGCCTGGTTATTGATACCCCAAGAATTAGGAAGCAAACAAGACCCTTTAGTGCCACAAAAGATGAGCTGGCTGAGTTATCAGAAGCAGAGAGTGAAGGGGATGATAAACCAAAACTCCGCAGGCCTTGTGACCGCTCCAGTGGATATGGAAGAACAGAGTGCTTTCGGGTGGAGAAAAACTTACTAGTCTATGGGTAAAATATTCTCTATTTTGTTAAGTGAAACTCACAACATAGTGTTGATTTCTAAATATACTAAATCTTGCTTATGGAATATACTTTTAGTTCTATAAACAAGAACGAATTACAGATTGTAAGATGTAAAATGCTTATGTGCATTTTAAATGTTGCCAAGTGTTGAGACTTATAAACTAGTAAAGTATGAGATACATTGGCAGCATAACTCCTTTCCTTTTTCTTCAGTATTTAAAGTCATTCTTCTAATATACTCTTAATGTACTTCGGTATTTTTAATTCTCATCCTCCCTGACTCTTAAGAGGAGTGCTTTCAGGAGCTCAGATGAACTGCAGCTCACAAATAATGTCGTCAAACTATGTAGCAGTTTTAAAATCAGAGTCGTATGCATGAGACATGTTGGGGGAATCTGTTTGGGATGGGATTTTTGTTCTGTACCCTATGTAAGTCTTTTCTCTTCTGAAAAGTTTAATAGAGTGAGTTTTTTTCCTTTTTAATCAAAATGTGAGAAACGTGCTAATCCACGGATTATGCATAAATTATAAGTGTTCACTGGAAAGAACTATGCACAGTTAGAAATTGCATAATATAATGCACATACAGTATGTGTTCATTTTAAAATCAGTCTGGAAAAATAGAACACAATTTTCAATGAGATGTCTAAAGTTAGGCCTATAAATCCATAATTAGGTGCATAAGCAACCTGATTTTCAAAAATACTAAGCACCATGCAGTTCCAATTGGCTTGAATGGGAACCTGCAGATGCTCAGCACTTTTGAAAATCAAGCCTATTATTTATGAGCCTAACATTTGGAACAACAAAACTCTTGGCCATAGTTTACAGAAAGAGAGAGAGAGTATGTGTGTGTGTATGTGCATTTAGCAGTATTGTAATAACCATTTTTGAAAAACCTAAACCAATATCTATATTTGAGATGTGCATCCTTCAGAATTTCATTTGAAACTGTGTTGTTTTGATTACAACATCATGGTATCTGAAGCCTGAGTGATTAACAGTTCTTTGCACTCTGGTAGCTTAAGCTACCGAAGATACCAAAAAAGTGAAAACCACAGAATCTTGAGAAGTTGTTCCTTTTGCAATAATACTCATATACAGATTGCCTGAGTATTGTAATTTAAAAATTCTGCTGGATGTGTCACTTTGGATCAGGTGGGGTCGTTGGAGAGAGATTTTGTCACACGGTCGCTTCAAGAGGCAACTAAATGAACAGGATGTGGAGATAATTTGCCGAGCACTCCTAGCATATTGCCTTGTTCACTACAGAGGAGATGAAAAAATAAAAAGTTTTATATGGGATCTCATCACCCCAACAGAGGATGGGCAAACACGAGAGCTACAGAATCACCTAGGTAAGGAACTAAGTGTTTCTGTAATTAGACAACTTATTGTATGTAAGTTTATGATAAAGAAATCAACGTTTTCTAAGTATGTGAGAAAAACAGCAAAAAATGTTGTTTAAAGAATAATTTAATAACTGAAGTTAATGAATTTTGCTGAGGGTATCTTAAAAGGTTGATTGGAAAAGCAAATTCTCCTCCTTTTTCCCATTCTTTGCTATTGCTAGCTTTCCACAATGGGTTGGTATACTGTATGTAAAGTAAACTTTCCCACTGGTTTCTGCTCATTGAAACCTAGTACACTGTGTGCTAACAGTGACAACAGGCAATCCCTTTTATCTTTCTGTCCCAATGGTGAAATACACCTCTTAGAGATTCCCTTTCTGGCAGACCAAGGAGCAAGGACCTATAATGAGCCTGATATGGTATTTAAGGTCACCACACCAGGGTTTACCTCTCTTTTAGAATATATTAATTTAAAAAACACTGCAAAGCATCTGCCAGTTGTCCATTACTGTCCATTGCTTTGTGTATTCATTTTGTGTAGGTTTGTCAGCGCCTGTACCCAGGGGTAGAAAAGGAAAGAAAGTGAAGACTCAGGCTAGCACTTTTGATATACATAAAGCAGAATGGCTTCGAAAATATAATCCGGAACATCTACTGCAAGATGAAGGATATAAAAAACACATAAAGCATCACTGCAATAAGTAAGTACTAGTGTAAATATGTGAATGTATTTTTTCAGTTCGTATAAAGGATTATTTTTTCTTTTAGCTCTTCATTGTTATACTCTTGAAAGATTAAAAAGTATATCTTAAAGAACATTTTTCCCCATTGATGATTTTCTGAAGTGGAAAGTAACATAGCTCTAGTACTAGTAGCCTTTATGGTATCTTATTGTTCATTTCCAAAGCATCTTACAAATATTAACTACCTTTGTTTGTTTCCTTTCTTGTTTGCCAACTTATCATTCTGTGAACAGAGATCTGGGAAGTCTGCTACTTCTGTAGAACCACAGAATTCACAATTGTGGGTGTTGTGCAGAAGGAGGTACTAGCACAGTCATTCTCAAACTTTTGTACTGGTGACCCCTTTCACATAGCAAGCCTCTGAGTGTGACCCCACTTATAAATTTAAAACACTTTAATACTGTTATAAATGCTGGAGGCAAAGCGGGGTTTAGGGTTGAGGCTGACAGCTCGTGACCGTCCATGCAATAACTTCGTGACCCCCGAGGGGTCCCGACCCCCCCATTTGAGAACTCCTGTACTAGCACCTACTTGTGGGGCAGGCTCGTGGAGGGTGATGGTGTGGCACCTGCTGGTCTTTGTTGGCCCTTTCTTATTAAGAATTCATCTATTGGTCGGTGCCAAACATCTAACAAGCACGCTGGGTTTGGGTGGCATGGAGCTGCCCATAAAAGGCAGGAAGGAATAGAAGCAGCTCTCTGTCTATCTCCTTGCTGCAAAATCTCAGCTTCCAAAATCTTACCATCGGTTTCCTGTTTTTCTGTCAGTACGGGGGTTTGTGGTGTTGGGTTAAACTATATGTTGAAGTTATAAGCATTAGAAGATACAGATACATTTCAGTTTTAAGACAGTTGCAAGGCATCTGGACTTTAGAGGTTGTTATGGGTTTGATTTAACTCAGTAAATAGCTAGGCTCAATCAATTTTATTGATCAAAGATTATTAGTCAAAGATTAAAACCGTGTAATACAGAAAGACCAATACATTACCACCCATCTGGGAGGCAATAGTGTAGTTTGTAAGCTCTCTTGAAATCTGAGCTTCACTTTGGCTCTATTTATACTAGGGTTGAGGGTTTCATCATGTCTTTTAATTACTTCTCATCTATTATCTTTGACGTGTTTTGAAAGTCTTGCACAGACCCTGCACTAAACAGGGCAAAGTTTGTAACTAGTTTATTACTTTGTTTTGACTATAGTATTCCAGAAATCAGCAAAACTTTAGAGACAGCCTTCACCAGGTATAGCTGGCAACAGAGGGCATGTTAGCTAAGCATCACCAAAATTGTTCATCTGGTTCTTTTCTGGAATGACTCTCTAGCTAACACAGAGATTATAGTACTTCACATCTTCTCTTGTTTAAACAGTTTAATATAAGTAAAAAGCATTTGGGGGAAAGCGTAACATGAATAAAATTTTTAGATATACTAAAACACTGTAAACCTTACAGACTTTTTCTTATTTGGCTCCATATGTATGCTCCTGTCTGCAGGGTCGGTAGCCAAGCATAGCAGAATGCCTAAAGGCTTTTGTTTGAGTGTATTTCTCAAGCCTTGTTGTATTCTGCTGTACACAGAGCAACACAGTTGTGCAAAGCCGCAAAGGTTACAGCATGTAACTTTAGAGTAATGTTAGTGTTATAGAATTCAGCATGAATATAAAGCAATGTAAAATGTAAGATATTATACTTATTTATTAGGGCTGTTGATAAATCGCAGTTAACTCACCCCATTAACTCAATAAAATTAATCGCAATTATTCACATTTTTAATCGTATTGTTAAACAATAGAATACCAATTGGAATTTATTAAATATTTTGGATGTTTTTCTACATTTTCAAATATACTGATTCTTCTTTGAGGGCTTGCTCATGTCGATTCCATTCTTGGTGTGCGTGTGCCCAGGTGCGTGTCCATCATAGATTTTTGCCTTAGTGGTACCCATAGGGCTGGCTGTAGCGCCCTCTAGCATGCCACTCCCATGTCACGGTATATTAGGCGCTGCCGGCCGACGCCGTCTCAGTTCCCTCTTACCGCCCATGGCGGTCACTCAGAGCACCTCTCTTGCTTGTCAAGAGCTAGTGGTTTTCTTCCATTGGACTTCGGGTCTTTGTTTAATTGTAGTTAGTGTTAAGTAGCGTTAAGTAGTGTTTTTACCCCACGTGACAGGCAAGGTGGTGCAGGTCCTCATGGACAACACAGCCGCGATGTATTGCATCAAGAGGCAGGGCAGCGCCAGGTCCTCGGCCCTGCGTCAAGAGGCGCTCAATCTCTGGGACCTTTGTGTGCAGAACACCATCCACCTGGTGGCCGCTCACTTACCTGGAACTGGGATCATCCTGGCAGATCACCTCAGCAGGACCTTCTCTTCTCGCCACGAGTGGTCCTTCCATCTGAAGGTGATTGACCTGATCTTCCGACGGTGTGGGACTCCCCAGGTGGACCTGTTTGCATCCCGGCAAAACAGGAAGTGCCACATGTTCTGCTCCCTATATGGTGGGGATAAGGGTTCCCTGTTGGATGTCTTCCTGATCCCATGGTCAGGAGTGCTAATGTATGCCTTTCCACCAGTGCTGCTTCTCCACAGAGTCCTGCTCAAGGTAAAGCAAGACAGAACATGAGTCATTCTCATTGCCCCAGCATGGCCTCACCAGCACTGCTTCGGCATGCTGCTGAGTCTTTTGGTGGCTGACCTGCTGCAGTTACCTCTCCGTCCGGATCTGTGATCCCAGAACCACGGCAATCTGCTGCACCTGAACCTGATGGCTGCACCTGATGGCGTGGCCGCTCCATGGCTGAGCACGGACGAGCGAGAGTGCTCCGCAGCGGTCCAAGAGGTCCTGCTGGGCAGTAGGAAGCCCTCCACAAGTGCTATCTATGTAGCCAAGTGGAAGCGCTTCGCATGTTGGACCTCAGACAAGCGCGTTCATCCTGAGCAGACCTCGTTGCAGGTCATCCTGGACTATTTGCTGCACTTAAAGCTTCAAGACTTGTCGCTGTCTTCGGTCAAGTTGCACCTGGCAGCCATTTCTGCGTTCCACCCTCCACTTCAGGGAAGGTCTGTCTTTGTCCATCCAATGACAGTGTGGTTCCTGAAAGGTCTAGAGTGCCTCAACCTGCACGTCCGTGATCCAGTTCCCCTGTGGGACCTAAATCTGGTGCTCTCGGGCCCTCCCCTTGAACTCTTAGCTTCAAACTTTCTCCTGCTCCTTTCCTGGAAGATGTCCTTCCTGGTCGCCATAACGTCGGCTCGGCGGAGATCAGGGCACTCACGTCGGAGCCACCCTATACAGTCTTCTACAAAGATAAGGTCCAGCTGTGCCCGCATCCGGCTTTTCTGCCCAAGGTTGTGTCCCAGTTCCACACGGGCCAGGACATCTACTTACCAGTCCTCTGCCCAAAGCCTCACGCATCAGATGAGGAGTGCAGGCTGCATACAATGGATGTCAGACGGGCGCTGGCCTTCTACATTGATAGAACGTGGCCATTCCATAAATCAACGAAGTTGTTTGTTGCTGTCGCAAACAGGATGAAGGGCTGCCCCGTGTCAGCCCAGAGAATTTCGTCCGGATCATGGCATGCATCCGCCACTGCTATGAGCTGGCGAAAGTGGCCCCGCCAGTGATTGTGACCGCTCATTCTACTAGAGCGCAGGTGTTTTCCTGGTGCAGGTGCTGATTCAAGAGATCTATTGGGCCACCACCTGGTCGTCTGTCCATACGTTCGCGTCACACTACGCACTGACTCAACAGGCGCGAGACGCCGCCAACTTTGGCAGAGCCGTATTACAAGCTGCACAGTGGTGAACTCTGAGCCCACCTCCATTGATATGGCTTGCGAGTCACTTAGAATGGAATCGACATGAGCAAGCACTCGAAGAAAAAACGGTTACCTACCTTTCGTAACTGTTGTTCTTCGAGATGTGTTGCTCAAGTCCATTCTATTACTCGCCCTCCTGCCCCTCTGTCGGAGTTCTCGGCAAGAAGGAAGTGAGAGGTCTTGGGCCGGCAGCGCCTAATATACCACGGCATGGGCAGGGAACGCTAGAGGGCATTGCAGCTGTCCCTATGGATATCACTAAGGGTACGTCTATACTTACGCGTCTGTCGAACGCGTCGGATCGATGTTCTGGGTTCGATTTATCGCGTCTTGTCAAGACGCGATAAATCGAACCAGGAAGTGCTCCGTTGTCGACGCTGGTACTCCAGCTCGACGAACGGAGTAGGCGGAGTCGACGGGGGAGCCTGCGCGCCGCGTGTGGACCCCGGGTAAGTGCTTTTTCATTCGAACTAAGGTACTGCGACTTCAGCTACGTTATTCACGTAGCTGAAGTTGCGTACCTTAGTTCGATAGGGGGGGGTAGTGTAGACCTAGCCTAAGGCAAAAATCTCCGATAGCTGCGTACGTGGTCGTGCGCACACCTAGAATGGAATGGACATGGCAACACATCTCGAAGAACAGTTATGAAAGGAAGGTAACCTTTTTTTCAGTTACAACACAGAATACAAAGTGTACAGTGCTCACTTTATTTTTATTACAAATATTTGCACTGTAAAAATGATAAAAGAAATAGTATTTTTCAATTCACCTCATACAAGAACCGTAGTGCAGTCTATTTATCGTGAAAGCGCAACTTACAAATGTAGATACTTAAAAATATATATATACACACAAAACAATGTAAAACTTTAGAGCCTACAAGTCCATTCAGTCTTACTTCTTGGGCATCCAATGGCTAAGAGAAACAAGTTTGTTTACATTTATGGGAGTTAATGCTGTCCGCTTCTTATTTGCAATGTCACCTGAAAGTGAGAACGGACGTTCACATGGCACTTTTGTAGCTGGCATTGCAAGGTATTTACATGCCAGATACACTAAACAGTTGTATGCCCCTTCATGCTTTGGCCACCATTCTAGAGGGCATGCTTCCAAGCTGATGATGCTCATTAAAAAAATAATGTGTTAATTAGATTTGTGACTGAACTCGTTGGGGGGAGAATTTTATGTCTCCTGCTCTTTGTTTTCCCGCATTCTGCCATATATTTCGTGATGATGAAAATGAATATGTGTTGGTCTGCACCGCTTTGGATCATTATCGAGCAGAACCCATCATCAGCATGGATGCATGTCCACTGGAATAATAAGCATGAAGGGACATCTGAATCTTTACACATCTGGCACGTAAATATCTTGCAGTGCTGGCTACAACAGTGCCATGCCAACACCTGTTCTCACTTTCAGGTGACATTGTAAACAAGGAGCGGACAGCAGTATCTCCTGCAAATGTAAACAAACTTGTTTGAGTGATTGGCTGAACAAGAACTAGGACTGAGTGGCCTTGAAGGCTCTAAACTTTAACATTGTTCTATTTTTGAATGCAGTTATTTTTTCTGCATAACTACATTTGTAAGTTCAACGTTCATGATAGAGATTGCACTACAGTATTTGTATTAAGTGAATTGAAAAATACTATTTATTTTATTTTTACAGTGCAAATATTTATAATTAAAAAATAAATATAAAATGAGCGCTGTGTACTTTGTATTCTATGTGGTAATTGAAATCAATATATTTGAGAATGTGGAACACATCCAAAAATATTTACATAAATGGTATTCTATTATTGTTTAACAGTGTGATTAATCACGATAATTTTTTAATAACACCATTAATCACAATTAATTTTTGTAATCGCTTGACAGTCCTATTATCTGTTTGTGAGAGCTGTTTTCCCAATATATTCTCTTTTACAAAAGTCAGCTTCACAAACACTGATAAAAGTCCACTCCTTATTTGATATTTGTCACTACAGCATTTAGCAAGGTATGTGACTAAAACATTGCAAGCTGGGGTTTTCCTATTTCACATATGGCCTGGCTGCAACTACCATGGGGTGTTGGCTTAGTTCATTTAAGGGTGAAATGCTAGCCGGATGAAATCAATGGGAAAAAATCACACTGACGTCAGTGGGGTCAGGATTTTCACTGTGGAGATACAGTCTAGGTTTGCTTGGCAGTTACATTTGGAGTTGGAAACAAATGAATGAGTTTCTGGTGAGATATGTGGATGAGGTAATATCTTTTATTGGACCAATTTCTGTTGGTGAGAGAGACAAGCTTTTGAGCCACATAGCTCTCTTCTTCAGGTCTGGTGGCGTATTGTCAGTTTAGAAATAACACGGTGAGTCTTGTGACACACTTTAAATTGTTTGTTTCACAGTATTGAAACTTCTGTGGTTTAAAATACTTGTTTCTCAATAAGCAAACTTTAAGAGAAATTTGGTTGAAAAACCACTGAATTAATATGAAGCCCCTTCGTTTCAGTTTAAACAAATTTTTACCAAAAAATTCCCGGGTTTTACAAGAAGTATTATTTAATTTTTCTGATTTTCACCCAACCTTTGTATCATTCAAATATATAAAAAATGAACTTGTTTTATTAGGAAAATACAATACATTGCATGAGATCTATGTATTATGATAATACACTAGTCTGTGTGTATATGCAAAGCTGCCTGTTGAAGTAAGGTTAGAAGAAACACACAATAAACAAACAGGCAAGCATCTGAACATACTGAAGAATCCCGTGCCCACCAGGTACACATTTCAAGCTGTTAGCAAACAATGGTTTAAAGATTTGACACACTAAAATGGGCGTGGGGGACAAAAATCGGCATCAGACAACATTGCAGAACACAAGGAAAGTTTTTAAAAAAACAAAAACAAGAGAAAAGGATGAAGTTGAGTGTATGTGCTGCAAATGGTGTGGCCCAATTATTAAATGTAAATATTTACAGGTTAATAGTTCTAAGTCTACAACAGTAAACTCTTTATTCAAATGAATGGTTTTATTTGGGGATTAGAGATATATTGTTTTCTTAAACTTAGAGGGGCATTGTGTTTTGAGTTCTGTTTTAGTTCTGCAGCATTGATTAACTGAATTCAAAGCATTAATCTACTGAATACTTTTTGCCCATCTTTCCATCCACCAAAATAACCCCTGATATTTACCCAGAAATTTTTATTTTTTTGCTCTGATTTTCCCTTGTTTTTGTTGTTGTGGTAATAAACACTGATAAATTCCTGGAAAAATTAAATAAAATAAAAACTGAAAACAAAGGGTACTGAGTAATATCTTTATTAGACTAGCTTCTGTTGTTGAGAAAGACAAGCTTTTGAGCTTACACAGAGTTCTTCTTCAGGTCTGGGAAATGTGCTCAGAATGACAGAGCTAAATATAAGGTAGAACTAATTGTTTAGTGTTAATATTTAATACATATTTCAAGGGACCACTCAAGGTGAAGTGCCCTGTTAACGTCTCTCCAGTCATAGAGGGGGACGAAAAAGCTGAGTGGAAGGTTTGGGGTTAAAAGTCTTATACAGGGGCGGCGAGTGAACCGCCGGCTGGGGAAGACCCCTAGCCGGTTCCACCCTCGCCCCCATCCGAGGACTCGCTCCCTGCCCCCAGCCAGCCCTGCCACAGCCCCCCCCTGAACGCAGCCTCTCCTGGCTCCGCATGCAGAGTGGGCGCAAGGGCCCCCCTGAGTGCAGAGCGTGTGGCATGCGGCTCCCCCAAGTGCAGGGCGCCTGCCCCCACCCCCCTGAGTGCAGGGCGGCCAGCGCACGGCCTCCTCGGCCCTAATGCCCCCAGCCTTCCCCAAGCACAGGGCAGGCAGCCCCAGTGCCTCCTGCCCCTGAGTGCTGGGTGGTGCGGCCCCAGTGATGGGCGCCTCCTTCTCCCCGCCCCCAAGTTCCAGCTGCCCTAGCCCCAACACGCTGCTCTGAAAGACGAGCAGCCTCACTGGGCTGGGGCCAAGGGGGAAGGGCAAGCCAAGAGGGGGCTCAGGGAGGAGCGTGGGTGGGGCCACACCAGGCTGTTTGGGGAGGCACAGCCCTCCCCAGTCTGTGACACGCAGCCCATAGTCTTATAGATTGTAGTAATAAGCAATAAATTCAATGTCTCTGTTCAGTCTGTGATTGTTAGTGTGTAGCAAAGTTATGAATTTAAGCTCACAAGTTCATCTTTTGACGATGTTCCGCCCACTTCCTCATGAGTTTGTGGAGTTCCTGTTGCATGTAGTTCCTCTCCCTGCTGCTCTGGCAGCTTCCAATATAGTGTGTGGCAGTGGTGCTGCTGCTGCTTTGCCATTGGCCTGGCTTTCTAGAATGTTATATTGGTGGGCTGCCAACATTTTTCCTGAGGAATGCAAGTGAGGGAAGGGAAATGGCAATTTTTAACAGTTTATAACTCAGCCAAACCTGAACAGAATTTCAGGGGACAAGAAAAGGCATGTCTCTAGCCGAAGGTCTTTTTCCCTCTCGAATTTCAAAGGCTTGTTGAAAAGAATGGCGGTATTAGAGGTTCTCAGGTAAACGTTGTACGAAGGTTAAATGTTAGGCAGCCTAAGTCTAGGATCACTACCGGTTCCCCCTGTGTTTCAGGAAAAAGCAGCATTACAAAAAAACCCAATGACTAGTTAATTGCACAAAAAAAGCCTTCCAAATATAAATCTTGATAGAGTTGTAATGTCTGTTTCTTCTGTGTGTTTGTTTTTAGGGTCTTGCTTCGAGTAAGAATGCTGTATTACTTAAAACAAGAAGTCATTGGTAATGAATGCCAAAAAGTGTTTGATGGAGTGGATGCCAGGTGACCTATACTGATTTTTTTTTGCTTGTTTTTAAATGTAAACTATTAAGTAAAAATTCAGAATACCTCAGAGGGAAAAACAACAAATACAATTTACAATTTTTGCCCATGAAAAAACTTGCTGTTGTATTTACTTTTTTATCGTTAGCAATTCAAGGTTTTAGGAAATATAAATATATTTAGACAAATACAAATTCACCTGATTTATACTACGTCAGCAGGATTCCCATGCATCTTAGTGATACAATTCAGATAATGGGTCTCTTTTTACTCTCATTGAAGTTAATGGCAAAACTTCCATTGGTTTCAGTACCATCAAAAGCATTTAAATGCTTCAATTTAGCAGCAAATTACCAAAACTCTCAGTCCCCAGTGGAAAAATTGTCATTTTCATTCATGTTGCACTGGTTATGATTTATGCATGTCAGTGCTTTTTTTTTTTGTATTTCTTGGAGTGCCAGCTTACAGATATTTTTGTAAAAGAGAATGTGGCCTATATACTCTGAGTCTTTGAACAAACACGGAAGCTGTGAATAAAATGATGTTTAGCTTGTTGATGTTTAGCTCGCTGTTTTTGTGTGTTTGGACATGTAAAATTATTGATGCTTTCTATTAAAAATTGAAGTATAAAAGACAAATTAAATTTCATCGTTCCCTGTGTAGATTTATGTTTGTTTTATTGGTGAATTTTTCAGTGAAGTTGATGTTTGGGTCCCTGAGCCAGAGCATTCTGAGGTCCCTGCAGAATGGTGGGATGCAGATGCAGATAAATCCCTCCTAATTGGAGTTTTTAAGCATGGTAAGTAATAAGGATGACTGGATGACTAAATGTATATATTTTTTCCACTGAGACAAACCTTTCCTCTTGTTTCCTTTTATGCCTTCTTTTAAAAATTGCTTTTATGTTATTGCTTCTTCCCATTCAGGCTATGAAAAGTACAACACTATTAGAGCAGATCCCGCACTCTGTTTCTTGGAAAGGGTGGGCAAACCAGATGAGAAAGCAGTTGCTGCTGAACAGAGAGCAAATGATTACATTGATGGGTATGAATGTTTGTTTTGTTACAAGCTGTTTGATGTAAACTGAACTAAACTTATACAAGTATCAGAGGGGAAGCCGTGTTAGTCTGGATCTGTAGAAGCGACAAAGAGTCCTGTGGCACCTTATAGACTAACAGATGTATTGGAGCATAAGCTTTCATGGGTGAATACCCATTTCGTCGGATCTGTGGGTATTCACCCACGAAAGCTTGTGCTCCAATATGTCTGTTAGTCTATAAGGTGCCACAGGACTCTTTGTCGCTTAAACTTATACACTGGGCATGGTTCTCCTCTCTCACTATTTTTACAACAGTAAGTTGATTGATGTAAATGGCATTATTTCTGGTGTACTCCAGTGTAATTGAAAAGAAAATCAGGCCCAGTGTATTTATAGCATAATATTTAGACATGGGAATTCATTGGTAACGTAAAAACTTAGGTTATCCATGTGATAGTGCTTTGCATTGCTATATGAGAGATGTGAGTTTGATTTCTCAGTACAAAAGCCAGCAGAAATTGGGAGTGCTACCACATTAGTCAGCCTTGCCTCTAGAGGCCAGGAATGCCTGGTGTTGCTAAACAGCAACCCCTTTAAATCAGTTTGAGTAGCATTGATAACCTCCAAAGAGTAGTAGTTGTTCGTTTTTCATGACACAGAGAGAGGGTTACTTGTGGCACCGTAGAGACTAACAAATTTATTTCAGCATAAGCTTTCGTGGGCAACAGCTCCACTTCATCAGATACATGGAATGGATCACATAGTAAGCAGATACTTATACATACAGAGAAACATGAAAAGGTGGAAGTAACCATACCAACTGTAAAAAGGCTAATTAATTGAAAGGAACTATTATCAGCAGGGGAAAGAAACTTTTGAAGTAATAATCAAGATGGCCCATTACGGATAGTTGACACAGAGGTGTAAGGATACTTACTAAGATACTGAATTAGGGGAAATCGATTCAGTTAACGTAATGACCAAGCCATTCCCAGTCTCTGTTCAAACCTGAGTTAATGGTATCTAGTTTCCATATTAATTCAAGTTCGGCAGCTTCTCGTTGGAGTCTGGTTTTGAAGCTTTTTTGTTGTAAAATTGCCATCTTTAAGTCTGTCACTGAGTGATTAGAGAGGTTGAAGTGTTCTCCACAGACGTAGAAGACCTCTTGGAGTGATTGTGGGGCAGGAAAGAGGAAAAATGTTGAAGCCATAGTTCCTGTTGTAATGTTTTTTCCCCTCCAAAGTATAGTGACTGAGATTTCCCAGTAGAAAATTAATCCGAGAATAAATCCATCTTGATTTAGAATTGTTTTGCATAATACAAACAGAATAGGTCCTTTTAAGAGAGTATTAAAATTGATTATTTTACTGTGAAATTTTAACAGGGATGTAGAAGATCCAGAATATAAACCAGCCCCAGCAATGTTTAAAGATGATATGGAGGTATGGTATGCATCTGCTTTTAGTTCTTTCTATCATAATGAAAATGTTACTTCTAACTTTGTGGAGCTAGTTATTTTAGCATTTTTAATATTTCCTATACATGCACAGCTTAAGTATAAGTCTCATAGAAGTCTTTGAAAAAGTATTTTTGTGTGATCCCTTCATATAAAAGATGCCCTAATAGCCAATTGTCTAAAATATAACTTATTATTATTATTATTTATTTTACTTTTGTTAGTTATCTACCTAAGGTGTGTGGTTTTTTAACTATGTCTCTGATGGATTCATCTTTTTGATTTATTTCCGATCTTGGGTTTTTTAGGATGATGCTTCATCGCCAGGAGATCTAGTAATAGCTGACGGAGGTAAAGTAAATTAAGCATCATATATGATCATTATTGTGAACGTATAGTATCCTATCGTGCTGGGCTACATCATGTCTTCGCGCAGCCCTGCTTTAGGGGTAGAGCAGAACCTAAGGCACCATCAATAATTGACTTGTTTCTTTGATTTAGTTTGATTTTTCTTTTAATATAGATGGTCAGATGATGGAAGGAGACAAAATTTATTGGCCCACTCAGTCTGCTTTAACAACACGTCTGCGCCGCCTAATAACAGCCTACCAACGTACTAGTAAGAACAGGCAGGCCCAGCAAATCCAACCAACGTTTCCAGTTCAGGCCACTGTGATGCAGCCTCCGTATGAAGAAGCTGCTCTAAATCCAAAAATGGCTGCCAAGATTGAAAGGCAACAAAGGTTTGTGCAAAGTAAAACTATTCAATTTAAACGCATGAGTCTATATGGAAACTACAGACCAGTTAGTTTAACTTCTGTGCCAGGGAAAATAATGGAGCAAGTAATTAAGGAAATCATCTGCAAACATTTGGAAGGTGGTAAGGTGATAGGGAATAGCCAGCATGGATTTGTAAAGAACAAATCATGTCAAACCAATCTGATAGCTTTCTTTGATAGGAAAACGAGTCTTGTGGATAAGGGAGAAGCGGTGGATGTGGTATACCTAGACTTTAGTAAGGCATTTGATACGGTCTCGCATGATATTCTTATCAATAAACTAGGGAAATACAACTTAGATGGGGCTACTATAAGGTGGGTGTGCAACTGGCTGGATAACCGTACTCAGAGAGTAGTTATTAATGGTTCCCAATCCTGCTGGAAAGGTATAACGAGTGGGGTTCCGCAAGGGTCTGTTTTGGGACCGGCTCTGTTCAATATCTTCATCAACGACTTGGATATTGGCACAGAAAGTACGCTTATTAAGTTTGCAGATGATACCAAACTGGGAGGGATTGCAACTGCTTTGGAGGATAGGGTCATAATTCAAAATGATCTGAACAAATTGGAGAAATGGTCAGAGGTAAACAAGATGAAGTTTAATAAGGACAAATGCAAAGTGCTCCACTTAGGTAGGAACAATCAGTTTCACACATACAGAATGGGAGGAGACTGTCTAGGAAGGAGTACGGCAGAAAGGGATCTAGGGGTTATAGTGGACCACAAGCTAAATATGAGTCAACAGTGTGATGCTTTTGCAAAAAAAGCAAACTTGATTCTGGGCTGCATTAACAGGTGTGTTGTGAGCAAGACACGAGAAGTCATTCTTCCGCCCTACTCTGCGCTGGTTAGGCCTCAACTGGAGTATTGTGTCCAGTTCTGGGCACCGCATTTCAAGAAAGATGTGGAGAAATTGGAGAGGGTCCAGGGAAGAGCAACAAGAATGATTAAGGGTCTAGAGAACATGACCTATGAAGGAAGGCTGAAGGAATTGGGTTTGTTTAGTTTGGAAAAGAGAAGACTGAGAGGGGACATGATAGCGGTCTTCAGGTATCTAAAAGGGTGTCATAAGGAGGAGGGAGAAAACTTGTTCATCTTAGCCTCTAAGGATAGAACAAGAAGCAATGGGCTTAAACTGCAGCAAGGGAGGTTTAGGTTGGACATTAGGAAAAAGTTCCTAACTGTCAGGGTGGTTAAACACTGGAATAAACTGCCCAGGGAGGTTGTGGAATCTCCATCTCTGGAGATATTTAAGAGTAGGTTAGATAAATGTCTATCAGGGATGGTCTAGGCAGTATTTGGTCCTGCCATGAGGGCAGGGGGCTTGACTCGATGACCTCTCGAGGTCCCTTCCAGCCCTAGAATCTATAGAAACTCAAAAAGACTTGAATGTTTTTTAAAGCTGTAGTCACTAATGGTCACAGGTGATATTAAGAAAATTACTGATTATCCAAACTTGATTAATATTTTTTTTTCTTTTTATTGCCAATCAAGATGGACAAGAAGAGAAGAAGCTGATTTTTACAGGGTTGTATCCACATTTGGAGTGGTGTTTGATCCTGACGGGGGTCGATTTGACTGGACAAAATTTAGAGCCATGGCTAGGCTACATAAGAAAACTGATGAGAGTTTAGAGAAGTACTTGTATGCATTTATGTCTATGTGCAGGAGAGTCTGTCGCCTTCCCTCAAAAGAAGGTATGTATCGTAGGAAAATAAGAGTATGGTATGTTTTAAAAATATTATTTGAATCATGTAGCTGATACTGATCATACAAAATTTTGTTTCCTCTTTCCAAAAAGCTACAACTCTGTCTGCTTCCCAAAATTTTATTAGGGGAGAAGAAAATGGGGAAAAGTCTAGTGTGGAACATGAGGTTAATCTTTTGTGGGACATAGGTGTTAACTGGTTAATGTCACCTGCTTCTAATCTGCATTACAAGGTTTTGTTTGCCAGATACTCCCATTTGTTTTATTTTTATACAGAACTTGTAGACCCAACCATTTTCATCCAACCAATTACAGAGGAGCGTGCTTCTCGGACCTTATATCGCATTGAACTCCTGAGGAAGGTACGAGAACAGGCCCTCCGACATCCACAGTTGTTTGAACGCTTGAAACTTTGTCAGCCAAATCCAGACTTGCCAGTCTGGTGGGAGTGTGGGACTCATGACAGGGATTTACTTATTGGAGCTGCTAAACATGGGGTTAGCAGAACAGACTATCACATTCTTCGTGATCCCGAACTCTCCTTTATGTCTGCCCAGAGGAACTACAGTCAGAATAAAGTGGCACTATCAAGAACTTCCACTCCACTTTTACATCAATATCAGATGGCATTGTCTGCGTCTCCTCTTACACCTCAGTCTAGATTGCCAGATACTAAAGGGAATGCTCTTGAGGATACAAAAGTTAAAAATGAAAATCTTAAAGAGGACCCTCAGTCGTCTGAAGAGGAATCTATGTCTACTGAGGAAACACGGACAATGATGAAATCTGAACCTTTGAGCCCAAAGAATGGCACGTCATTACAGACTACAGACCACAAACCTGGTGTGAAGACTGAAACTGACAGGCGTATGGTTGCAGCGAGGACAGAGCCCCTAACTCCAAATCCTGCTTCCAAAAAACAGAGAGTCCACAAAAGAGGGTCAGACTCTAGTTCTGATTCTGACTCTGATTCAGACAGATCATCCTGTTCTTCCAGGTCATCTTCATCGTCCTCTTCCTCTTCCTCCTCTTGTTCACGCTCCAGATCAGGATCCAGCTCTTCATCATCCTCATCTTGTTCTTCAGCATCCTCCTCCTCTTCATCATCTTCATCTTCATCATCGTCATCATCATCGTCGTCATCTGGAGAGAGTGACAGTGATGACGAAGAGGCACAAAAGCGAGGTAAGTAGCAAAAGTCTTATTGCTACATCATAATTTTAAAAGTAAAAATACTGAATATTGAAAAACATCTAAAAGGCATAGAAATAGGAGAGTACACAGTAAAAACAAAAGCTAATATTCTATACTTCCCATAACCTCCTACCAAAGCCTCTGTCGATTCAGAACATCATTTTGACTGATTCCATAGAGAGCTGTGTTCAGCATTCAACTCAGGTGTGGGAGGAAGGAAGGAATTGTCAGAATTGCTGCAAAAATGTTTTTTCCCTTCTTCTTCCCGATTTCTTTTCTTTTTCCTATATTTGTTATTTTGGTACCTCTTCTGTTTTTCCCTCCTCATTCATCCCTTGTCCCACATCACTGCACCACTCTTAGGTATCTCTTGGAAACTCACAGTCCTGCAATCTGACAAAGATCATTAAGGGCTTGTTTACACTACCGCACGGGGTCGATCTGAGATACGCAACTTCAGCTACCTGAATAGCGTAGCTGAAGTCGACGTACTTAGATATACTTACTGCGGTAAGTCGACAGCTGACGCTCTCCCGTCAACTCCGCTTGCGCTCCTCATTCTGGTGGAGTACTGGAGTCGACAGGGGAGCGCTCAGCAGTCGATTTATCGCGTCTGTACTAGTCGCGATAAATCGACCCCGCTGGATCGATCGCTGCCTGCCGATCCAGCAGGTATTGTAGACAAGCCCTAAGAGTAATTTGAGGTACTCTCTAAGCACCCACCTATGGGCATGAGGGGACTAATCTTGGTTACCAAACGTAGATATCTAGAGCAACAGGCCCGCCTTTTATAAAATCTCTCCTGTCCCTTCCTTTTGTTTCCCCTACACACTATTTGTCTTTTTCTTACCTCATCTTAAAGTATTTCCTGAAGCAGCAAAGTATCGTGCCATGTAGTGCTTTCCCAACAGCCGAAAGAATTGTGACAACAAGGACCATATTCTGCCAAAGTGTTAGCTCAAAGATTGTCACGACAGGGATTAGACAATAGGGAGAGCATGATTCTCAATGTCTTGAACTAAATTCAACTGTTGTACTAAGAATATAACCCTCTGCTCTGTCTTCTGTAATGGAGAGAAAAATACATTAAAAGTTTTAATATTCAAGATCTGCTTTAAATTGGTTTCCACTATGAATACAACAAATGTTCTATAATGGTGATCATTAACTTTCTGGCAGTAGAGTTGGGTTGTGTGGGTTAGGAGAGATTTCCCACCTCTAAAGGTAAGGTTTTAGGCTACATCATCAAGGGTCAGTTATGAAGTGCAAATGAAGGTGGAAATATGTAAATTGTTACTATGGGATATTAGCATATTATATAAGTGGTGTATGCTCATTCATTTATGCTTGTGTGATACAGTGCAACATGTATTTGCATTCACTGACCAATTTTCAAGCACTTTTGCACAGATATACAGACTTCAAAACTATTCAGAAAATATAAACGAGATTGTGGATTAGTGTAGGACCTAGGAACACACAAGATAGAATTTTCAAAATCAGCTGTGTGACTTGGGAGCACTAGTTCCATGGTGTTTTGTTGTTTTTTTCAATAGGATTTGTGTTCCTGTGTTGTTTAGGTTCCTTTGAAAATCTCACCCATAGCAAATCTATTAATATATTTCATATGGTAACAATCTTGATTATAGTATGTATTTGGCTTAGCAATGTGAGGCCTAATGGTCAGCTAGATGGCATGTCTGTCTGTAGCATTGTGACATCAGAAGTAAATCAGCTAGTCATCACGCTCACCCTTCAGTTCATTTGCATACTCAATTCCATTGGTCAAAATGAATCAGCAAATGAAACTGGCAGTCAGAACTAAGAGAGTTGGGGTGGCATGGGAATTCAGGACTGGAATAGAGGGGCTGTTCTAGATTAATGGTTCTTAAACTTATTTGATTGTACGCACCTTCTTTGTGTCTGTAGCAGTTTATCTGCCCCTGGATCCCATCGCTCTCTAGCTACTCTGCTCTGAAGGCAGAGCAGAGAGCAGCGGCTGCTGGTCAGGCACCCAGCTCTGAAGGCAGCGCTGCCGCTAGCAGCAGTGGAGACGTAAGAGTGGTATGGTATGGTACTGCCATTCTTATTTCTCTGCTGTTGCTGGTGGCAGCGCTGCCTGGCAGGCATCTGCAGCTCTCTGGCCACCCAGCTCTGAATGAGTGCAGTCAGTTGTTTGTTTTTCCCCCTACAGCTTCTCATGCCCCCCCAGAATACATTCCGTGCTCTCCTCCCAGTTTGAGAACCTCTGTTCTAAATCAGAAGCTATATTGGCTGAGTAGGAATGAGACGAGATTTGCACTCTGGCTCCCTCCACACTGTGCCTGGCCTACTTAAAACTGTTTTAGTAGAATCTCTCTGCCTTGACTGACAAGGAGGGAGATGACCAAGGTAAACAACAGGTTAGTGTTAAGGTTTAAGACTAGGGTTAGAGTTACTGACTGAGTAACCTCTGATATTGCAATGCTTCTCTGCCTGCAGGACCAAATGGGCGTTGTCAAGGGGATGTTGATAAGAAACTGATAAAACAATGGAGAGGAGGAGGAGATGTGGCTTGGACAATTTAACAATAAAATTTAGGTTTAGTGGCAGTATCCTGTAAAATTGCTGCAGGTTTAGGTAATAGGGACTATATTCGTGCCCTTTCAACCACCTGCCAGTTTAGCCTATGTAACTAATGACGTGTCTGACCCTCTAGTTGTAAAATGTTAGCTAGGGAGTGTAAATCAGTCTGTCTTTCTGTTGCTGTTTAATTAGAAATTTCCGTTCTAAAGATTTGGTAACGGCTGGAAGGTTCTCTTCAGTGCAGTTCATTATCCACCATCTGTTTAATATGGAAGGTTTTTTTCGTGTAGTACATTCATAGCACCTTTTTGTGCAGCTGCCCTAAATATTGCACACTTGGCAGATACTAGTATTTTAGACCTATCTGTTGTGTTCAAACTGTTTGTGAGAGGACAGTATTTGTAACACATGCCTCACTATTTAGTGATTTTAATTTTGGTTACTAAACCATTGTTAATATGGCCATTATTTCTATAATCCCAGGATTTGCGTGCTTAGCAACTGTTCTATTCTGCATTAAAAAAAATACTTCAGTTGATAGAAGTGTTTTGGCTATCCCTTCTATCTCCACCCTACCTACAGGCTCTCTAGAGCAGTATTTCTCTCAACCTTTTTGATATTGCGGACCTTTCTCCTGCCTTCCTAAACTGTGTCAGGGAGATCTGAGTGACTGGTGCCGATCCACAGACTGGTCATTGAGAAACACTGCTCTTGAGGAAGAAAGTTTTCAGCAGGCTCTACATACTGGACCTGCATGGAAGGGGTAGGGGGAATACTAAAAAAATGGGTTACATATCTGTTTGAACTAGAGAGGTTTTTGGTGGTCCCAAGCATTCAAAATCCATTTCAGTTTTTGAAGTATTAATATTTAGGAGCTGAGATTTGACATGGATGTTATGAGTTATCTCTTGTTATCTAGGGCATTCTCACCCTTGTATTGTGGCTGCGTGGTGCTGTGCCACAAGTAGATTGTGGGTGCAAAGCCAGCTTAGCCACCATGAGATGATATCCCCTTCAGTCTCCCTTGCACAGAGGGATCGTCTGGTGGCGTGGAGCTAGGTTAGTCGTTAATTGTGTTTAGAGAAAGGAGACATTGTTAGGACTGCACTACACCCTGCTGATCCAAAGCTGCCTTATGACAGGTTTCAGTGTAGTAGCCGTGTTAGTCTGTGTCAGCAAAAAGAAAACAAGAAAAATACGTGTGGCACCTTAGAGACTAACAAATTTATTTCAGCATAAGCTTTCATGGGTTAAGAACCCACTTCATCGGATGCATGGCATGGAACATACAGTAAGCAGATATTTATACATTCAGAGAAACATGAAAAGGTGGGAGTGTCTATATCAACGTTAAGAGGCTAATTAATTGAAAGGAACTGTTATCAGTAGAAACTTTTGAAGTGATAATCAACATGGCCCATTACAGACAGTAATTAGCCTCTTAACGTTGATATAGACACTCCCACCTTTTTATGTTTCTCTGAATGTATAAATATCTGCTTACTGTATGTTCCATTCCATGCATCCGATGAACTGGGTTCTTAACCCACGAAAGCTTATGCTGAAATAAATGTGTTAGTCTCTAAGCTGCCTTATCAGTCCGTTGGTTCTATTGGTAGGTGGTACAATTTACAGCGTCCTTCAGACTGTGCTGAATTATGCTTGGAACCATCCTGATGCACATTTGGCCCAGGATCAAGGAGTGGCGGGGGGAGGGCTCAGCACAGAGGCAAACTATGGTCCTCTACCATAGAAAACTTGTAATATTTTGGCAAATAAGTGGTGGGTAGCATTTTTTATCAATATTTTATTATTAGAGTGATAATGGAAACACTTTTTTGTAGAAAGTAGAGTGTTGTGACACAAATGCTTTTTCTACAAAAATAAAAAATCACACCCACCCATCCTCTGTAACTTAACCACACAATGCACAGCTAAAATATATGGTATTAACTGATTTAAAGTAACTAAAGCAATGAAGCGACAAAGGGTCCTGTGGCACCTTATAGACTAACAGAGGTATTGGAGCATAAGCTTTCGTATTCACCCACGAAAACTTATGCTCCAATACCTCTGTTAGTCTATAAGGTGCCACAGGACCCTTAGTCTGGATCTGTAGAAGCGACAAACACGGCTACCCCTCTGATACTAAAGCAGTGAAAATCTCCATCTTTCGCTCTCACTTACGTACACAATCGTAATCTTGCATTTTTTGTTACGCACAAGTTTGAGTCTTGCAGAATTATCTCACATTGCTCTTGCATCTGTACTCTTTCCTACGCAGCATTGGCTGTTAGTTGACAAATATGTCTGGCCTTGCTAACCAGGAAATTTATACTGTGCAAACACAGAGACATAATATCCCTGATTTTCTTCTTCTGTTGGAGATGGTCTGGAAGAGGAAAGAAATAAAAAAATGGAGGTTGGAATGTGGGGAAAATATGTGAGGGTCAGGGGAGAAGAAGAAACAGTGGAATGTTAGTTGAAAAGAAACTCAGATTTTAAAAATGCATGTTTAAAATTGTAATATTATGTAGACACGTCATTTAAAAAAAATTGGGGGAGGCAAATGGAACCTTCTACACCCCGTCCAACAAGTGAAATGGACCACATATAAAAAGTAATATCCTCTCAATAGATTTACCACACTCTGGTGACAACCACTTTGCCTTCCATGCTTTCTTTTCTATTTTAAAATGGAACTGATTTATTGTCTTGAAATCACATTTTGTTTCACTTCAAAATGAAATGTGTGTTCTGAAAAGTGCACAGTGGATTTCATAACAGACTTTAGCAAGCAACCTGTTTTGAAATATCTGAATACGTCACATGTTAAGCTCTAGAAAAGAGAACAGGAATATAGTTATGTGCAGAGTAGTAGTAGTTCACAATTTACATAGAAGAGCCTCAGCACTCCTAATTTAAAAATCAGCCTTGCATATACCCAGAATAAAAATTTCATTTTTCATTTTATATTCGTGTTTAAATTTTTCTTTCCAAACCTTTACATACTTTGTATGAGCATCCTAAAAAAAAAAAATTATGGTGTATTTTTCTATGCAGCTTCAACTTATATGTAGTACTTTTATTTAGCAGAAGGAACCCCTCACATCAAAGCATATGACGAAGAAAGCGTAGCTTCTTTGAGCACTACACAAGATGAGACCCAGGACTGTTTCCAGTTGAACAACGGGATGCCAAATTCCAACTATCTCTTGCCAGGTGGATACATGTTGGCTGCATCCTATTGGCCAAAGGTAAGTTTGTAATACCATTTTCAAGCTCAAATGTTATAGCTGGGTCATTTTTCTTGGGGGTGGAGGAATTAAAATAGCAAGCTGGGGGTAAATCCTGTTGTAACTATGCCGATATGACGTTTTGGGTTTCGACTCAGACCAGTCAGGGGTTGTGTCACTGCCTGGCCTGGAACTCTGGATGTCTTATAGCCCTGACACCAACAGCCGACATACAAAATGCAGAGCTTCCACTCTGGCTTCCACCTCCCAGTTACGTTTTGTAGGGTGACCCCAAGACCCTTTCTGACCTATATTTTCCCCCAAACATCTGCCCTGTAGTGTCCAGCCCTCTCACCAAAAACTTACAGAAGTTAAGTTTGCTGCTCCCTTCAAGAGACAGTACCCGGCAGCTTATTATCTTAATTGGGGTTAACACACTGAGTTGGTGTATAGTACAAGTAAAACAAGTTTATTAAACAAGCGACAAAGGGTCCTGTGGCACCTTATAGACTAACAGAGGTATTGAAGCATAAGCTTTCGTGGGTCCTCTGTTAGTCTATAAGGTGCCACAGGACCCTTTGTCGCTTCTGCAGATCCAGACTAACACGGCTACCCCTCTGATACTTTATTAAACAAAAAAGTTTTAGGTTTAAGAGATACCAAGTATAAGGAATAAAGATAGAAAAGGTTACAAGCAAACAAAAGTAAAAATATGCTTCTAAGATTAAAACTTAATTTCAACAATTTGCAATCTTTGCTTAAGCAGGTTTCTCATCTATATTCAGTTCCCAGAGACTTCAGACTGCTTGGTTAAAGGATCCACCATTCTAAAGCTCTGGCCCCTTTAGTCTCTCATGTGAAGGAAGGCAAAATGGCTTTCTCTCTTTATATCTTCCCAAAGTTCAGTGATGCTGCTTCAAGAGGCAGGAAGGCTTCAGGGTGGGGGTGCACTCTCCATACCCCATAGAGATTAAGTGGTCATCTTTCCCCACTTGCTCTCCTGATGGCTTTTTTACCATGCATGTAAATGTGCTTTTCTTTGTCTTTGGTCACACCTTGCTTAATTTATACCAGAAACACATTCAAGCAATGTGAAAACACACTCAATTAAAGCTCAGGCAGCATCTGTAGCTTCCCTTAAAGATAGCCCTGTTACTGAAATCTGCGGAGCAGCAACCTGGCACGTTGTACACACCTTCACTAGACACTGTGTACTGGGTGTGAACAACTGTGTCTGATACAGAACTACCCTGCCTAGAGAAGCAATCTGTTATGTTATAGGATTCTAGGCACCTGCCTCCTTAGAGACACGGCTTGTGAATCACCAGAAGTGTACTACACATAGGGACAATCCCTGAAAGAAGGAGGATGGGTTACTCATCTTGTAGTAACAGGAGTTCTTCGAGATGTCTTTTCCCTATGTTCTTCGAGATGTCTTTTCCGTATGTACCTGCCCTCTTTCCCCGCTCCCTGGTTTCCTACTAGGACCTGGTGGTAGAGAAGGAACTGAGATGGTGGCAATCCCCCCTTTATTCCCTTGGTGTAGAGCACAAGGAGAGCAGAGGGACATGGGTGGACCAAATGGACAGTGCTAGGTAAAAATCTGTAGTTCTTCGAGTGATTGCTCATGTCCATTCCATATTAAGTGTGTGTGCTCGCCACATGCACCAGCACTGGAAGTTTTTCCCTTAGCAGTATCCTTAGGGACCTGCTCTGGCGCCCTCTGGAGTGGCATCCGCATGGCGTGGTATAAGGGGCACCACCAACTCCCCCCACCCTCAGTTCCTTCTTGCCGCCAGTGACGGTGCTGGAACTTGTGCTGCTTCGGCTATCTTTCGCTTAGTTCAGTGTGTCTCATGAACATTTCTTTGTAAAATAGTTGTATATAGTTTAGTATTTACCCTTAGTATTAGTTCTTGTTAGTTGGTCCCGGAGAGGGCATGTCTCAATCCCCAGGCTTTAAACTATGCCATCGTTATAAGTGGCTCATGCCCATCAACGACCCCGCACGTTAGCTGTTTAAGGTGTCTAGGAGAAGGACACACAAATGACAAGTGTCACATCTGTAAGTCATTCAAACTCAGAACGAAAAAGGAGAGAGACATCCGTCTCAGGGAACTCCTGATGGAGTCAGCGCTGACCCCACCACTGGAGCAGAGGTCCGACTCGGCCCCAAGTACCATCAGCGTTGGTACGGAGTGTCCCGTCGGTGTTGTCTATGGGCCGGCACTGATACCCCTCCCCAGCCAAGAAGCCCAAGAGGTCCACGAGGGGAAGATCTCCTGTTTCCCGTAAGGGAAAGGAGAGGGCTGGAGGAGAGCCAGAACCTGTGCTGGGTGGTTCAACACCTCCGTCAGGGAGTTGGGCCACAGTTCATGTCAAACGGTCGAGTCCCTCTCGTACTATGCCTGCCTCACCACAGTATGACAAGGGCCTCCATCAACTTGAAGTCCCGTCGACGCCCAAGGCCCTGCAGGCAGTGCAGGAGATCCTGACACTACTGGTCCCGCCCACACAGGCTCCGACGGTACCCAAGCCCAGGGGTAAAGCCGCTTTGGGACCATTCCGAGTGTCCCCGCCCCCAAGCAGCGCCACTCCTCATCGCGGGGGACATCCTGCCAGCGCTTGCCCGCACAGAGCCGTCATGCCTCGGGCTTTGGGGGGCAGGCTCAGAGAAGCCCTCTTCAGTCTCCGGACCCTGGGCACCGACAGCGGGATTTGAGGGACGGCTCGACGGTAACCTGGCGCAGACCTGCGGAGGCATGCGCCCAGCAGCATGAGTGTTGAGACCGACCCATTGGGTCTCCAACGACTCGGCCACCGGTCTTGCGACCGATCGGCGGAACGGGGTCACCAGTCACCCGCCAGATAGCACCCGTCACCAAGACGCGAATCCCCTCAATCGGGGAGATTCTATCAACTACTGGCCCCCTCCAACCCCTGGTCCTGCTGTAGATCCCGGTACTGGTCAAGCAGCGTGAGGTGTAGATTGCCGGTCTACTGACGCAGATCCGCTGAACAGCGAAGATCCCTGGGGTTCCGCAGGCGGAACTCGTCCCGATCGGACAGGTCGGCGGCCAGCAGCCAGCACCACGGTGGGGAGGGCCGCCAGTCCAGCTGGTCATGGTCACTCCGCAGTGTCCGTTCCACTTACAACTTCCACTTATTTTTATATTACATAGGTTTTAAAAGGGTCCCCTACATTTTATTTAGGGAACTCAGCATGTATTGCTTAAGGTCTAACTTTTCAGTGGGACGGTTTGTGTGTGTAAAATTAAATATGTGCTTATTGCTTTGCCGGCTTGGGACCTAAGGTATTTGAATCTGGAACGGAACAGATTCAAACACGACAACAGGAACTGTGAATGAGAGCATGCACATTTATTTTTATATTTGTGGTTGTTTACTATATTATTGTAGCACCTACAAGCCCAAGCTTGAATAGAATCCCATTAATCTAGGCACTGCACAAACATATGGTAGGTGATAGTCTCTGCCCCAAATGGTCATGGCCAAAAATCTGCACACACTTCTGCTCCGTTTCATTTTACTATCCAGAATATTCCCATTGAAATGAATGGGACTACTCATGTGAGTAAAGTGAATTATGTGCTTAAGTATTTGCAGGAGCAGGACCTAAATAGACAAGATGCACAAAGGGTGGAAGAAAGGAAGTATCATTGTCTACATTTTTCAAATGGTTATGTGAGGTATAGAGAGATTATGTGATTTATCCAAAGTCACACAGGAAAACGTGTTGTAGAGCCAGGAATTGAACCCAAACCCTGAGTACATGTCCAGTGACTTAACCATAAGATCATCCTTTCTCTTCTTTGTAGAAGAATAAGATTTGCATTCTGAATGGCATAATGTATAGATTTGGTAAGCAGTTCCTTTGTAAAAAAGTTTTCTCTTTTTTTCTAGGATCGAGTTATGATTAACCGACTAGACAGTATTTGTCAAACAGTGTTGAAAGGTAAATGGCCTTCGGCAAGAAGAAGTTATGACAGCAATACAGTAGCATCTTTCTACACAACCAAACTTCTGGACAGTCCCGGTGCAGCTGCAGACTACAGTGATCCTACTGCACCAACACCCCCAACTGCAGGTGTTAAGGAAGAACATGATCAGTCGCCACAGATGCCAAAGGTGAAGAAGCATGTACGAGAAAAGGAGTTTACAGTGAAAATCAATGACGTATGTTTATTTTTATTGCCCTAGGACCTGATTGCGATTGCGGTGTGCGGCATGCTTTACCTGCAAGTGGCTGCCTGCTCTCACTCTTACTTCCTTTGCACATTAGTTTACGGGTATTTGGATATGTTTCTTTTGGGCATTGGGCATTTTTAAATTTGCATATCCTACTAGAGGGATCATCATTGAATGTATGTCCCTCTTTAAACTTCTGAAATCCTGCTGTTAAGATGCTTCCTCAAATGGTCTGTTTTATGCAGTTTCTAACAATCTGGTTAGTTGCATAAATAATAGGTGTTTCCAGTGAGTTTGGCTTTTTTTGAACATTTTAGCATGCCCTACTCAAATTAGCACTGTATAATTTCATGTGCTTTTAAAAAGGATACAACTAAATTCTGTAGTTTCACATGCATACTAGAGGTGTCTAAAATACCCAGTTCCTATATTTGTAATTTGAGACTTGTTGGTAGTAAGTACAAATGGATGAGAACTCTGTTCTAGTAATTGGATTTGCATAGTATGAGACTAAGGAAGTCGAGAGATTTTCAGTGTCTGAATTTTTCAATTAAGATATTAATTTATTCACAATTTGTATTCATAAAGGTGGTCCTGTAAAATTTCTGGTTAGATTGGTTACTTGGAAGAAAAGGAAGGCTTGATTCAAGTCTTGTGTGATCTCATTTTCTCTCAACTCTTCTGGAATAGATGTGTTTTATGTGAGAATCCTGAACTATGAAGTAGTCATTTCTGTCTCAGAAGACAGTCTTCTAACCCTGGCATTTGTTTAACAGGAAGGTGGTTTGAAATTGACTTTTCAGAAGCAGGGGTTTTCTCAGAAAAGGCTATTTGAAAGTGAAGAAGGCACGTTGGGACAGCAGCAATACCTGGCTCGGCTACGTGAGCTCCAGAATGCTTCAGAGACCAGCCTTGTCAATTTTCCAAAATCCTTACCAGAATCAGGTAAATATTATGACTTATAATAGTGTCAATTTACATAATGCTCCCTGGTCACAAGAATCTCTTTGACAGTGTACATTGTAGGGAAATAGACAAAGAGCCATTATACTTTGTCTGCCATTTTCTATCTGTGTTTACTTCATGTGCACAGAAAAGTATCTGTAGAGACAGTTTTGTGCTTTACTACTGTGATCCTTAATAATATTCTGTATTATTAATATTAATAACAAAACTGTATTATATTTCAGTCAGAAATATGTATTACAGCTAGAAAGTAGCCTCTGATACAAATTTAAGATCTGGGTCTTCAATTTTTCGTACCAGGGATGTTTAGATTTAGATATTTGTTTTGGATCCATTTCTAATTATAGCTATGAAAGTCATTAAGTTCCAGAGGTTAATTATATGTGGGGGGGAGCGGGAATTCCTTTTGTACTTTTGAAATTTTTTACCTCTCCATTTCATTGGATGCCTTCTAGTTCTTGTGATGGTATCATGATTTCTTTGGTGCCACTATGGTCTCATTGTGGTAAACTCATATTTAGATTTTTCTATGGATATTTAGCCTAGTAATCTTCAATAGCTTTATTATATAAATATGTATTCAGAAAATGTCTAAAAGGGATATTATTTACCCTGTACATTACAATAGTATCTTAAGAACTTAATGTAATTGTGTCCATGTCCGTGTCTCAGTAGACCGTAATGACTCTTATGGAGACATTATAATCTCTCACGTATACCTGGGTTATGCATGTGAGTAACCTTTATGAAAAGTAATGTCTATAAACATGAAGTAGACTCAACATTTAAGATGTTCATAATATTGACCGATTTGTTTACAAAGTTTTTAAAAATCTAAGCTCGAGTTACAGCAATTCCAAAATACATCTTTAACTTTGAAAAATGTACACATTTTTTATTTATGTAGAATTGAAGCTTATTGAAATCATTTTGCTGAATACAAGCTACATAAAAATACAGAAGTAGAAACTTGGTATGTCAAGTTTCAACTTAAAACAGGATAATACATCTCAGACCCTTAAGCCTATTAAATATGTATGACAGTGTTGTCAACTTGTGCAATATTTGGGATCTTTAAGGGTTCTCATTAATTTCTTATTTTTTCGTCAATCTTGCAAATTTTTGCCCTCATCTAAAATGGCTGCCATATCCATTACCATCTGGGTCTGAAGGCACAAGCTTCCCTTAGCAAGATGGATTGTATATCCATTTGACCTTTTCAGATGAAAATGAGGCTGTCCTCAGCAAAGATAGATGCCATCCTCTTGGTTTCCAATGGCTCTGAAGCCAGGCTACTCTTGGGGAAGATAGTGTCCCCTTAGTCACTCTGTGAGGGCTGGGCAAATGCAGAGGTGTTAGGAATGGGACTATCAGGGAATGGAGTGGGTTAGGGAACTGGACAGGGCACTATCAATTAAAGGAATGTGAGAAGCAGAGTACAGATGGGATGGGGTACTAGGGAATGTTGGGATCAGGAGGCCATCTGAGGGGTGGCAGGAGGATATGAAGGCAAAGTGAGAGGAGCTGAAAGAGTGCAGAAGAATGTGGTGTGGAAGAGAAAGAGAATGTGATGGGTAAGAAACTGTGAGGGAGGGAAATATGAGTGGGGGTGAATGTAGGTGACAGTAGATTGTGGGGGGAAATGCAGAAAGAGTGTGAGTGGAGCAGCTGCCTATCCTGTTTAGCTAAGGACTGGATAGAATGGAATTGCCACATGCCCCCCAAGAGGACAACAGAAGGTAAGTGGAGTTCCCTCTAATCAGTGAAAAAAGATGCTGCATTTTTGTGTGTATTTAAGGTTGCATTTTGACCCTAAGATGACCTCACACACAATGTGCATGGGCAGCTCCCCCTTAAAGGTGAAAAAAAAAAAAAACCCAAACCCACCATATTTTAAAGTCAATCTAAAGACATTATTTTGGAAGATGGTGTAGTGTCTCATATTTTGAATGTTGAGTTTGTCAATACCTTGATGGAGGTTCTTAAATAGGTACAATTTTCTAGGAATTTAAGTCCAAAACATGTTACCTTAAAATTGGTTGAATATGTTGGTGAATAATATTTACGTATAGAATACTGATTTAAGAACACTTGCTTTCCTTTTTTCAACATCACCAATTTGGTGATACTTCACAAACGGTTGTGTCTTCCCTGCTGGCTTTGGAGCGGTTGTCTGCTAAAAACACTGTTCTGAGCTAATCATGGTTAGGCTGAATGATGTTGGTTCGCAAATAAAGAAATAAAATGCAGTAAGCACCGATAGCTTCTTCTGTACTAGAAAATTAAATTAAATCATTTGGAGTTAAAAGATCTTTCCCTTATACAATGGAGATGAAAAAATAGTTGATAGTTTTAATATTAATAGTACTAGCAGCTGCAACTATGATGTATTGATCCCTTTTGTTTTTCTGTACTTGTTAGATGGTCTCTTTAGCAGTTAGATGATTTTTTTGTTTATATGAGGGAATTATCTATAAACTACTCTGTTTCAAATTATGGAACTTTTTTTATTGAATGTGTTCCTGAATCTAGATGGAATACATCTTTGACTCATTAATTATATTGCATTATTAATTTGATAGGTGCTTCCAATCAGTTAACAGCTAATGCTAATGGAGTGATAGTCGACAGCCAGCCTGTAGTCAAAAAGAGGAGAGGAAGGAGGAAGAATGTAGAAGGAGTTGACATCCTCTTTATAAATAGAAATAAACCACCTAATCATGTAAGTAAATCTGATTCTATATCCAAAATAGAAGTTCCATTTTACTGTGAATGTCTTCATTGAGCATATTGTGCTGTGAACAAGTAATTGCTAAACTTTAGCATTCAAATTATTTCATCTGGAATTACTCAGTATAAGATTATAATTAAGGTCCTACTTAACTTGCCATATTGAGAAAATCGCAGGTTCTGCAATATTACGCTTCCACTGCAATTCTGACCGTGGGAGCCCCAGCTCCTTCTGTCAGCCCAAGGCGGCCGACAGCAGGCGCCACCACTCTCAGCCATGGGTGGCTAAAAGTGTTAAATCGCAGAAAAGTAACAATGAACTTTATTACTGCAAATAATAAGGTCCATTATTACTTTTCTGCAATTTTCCATGTCTTGTCCACATTTTTTTGATAATCATCCAACAATTCAAATATTTCTTTACTTATAATCTTTTAAATGTGAACTGGAAAGATTTTTTATTAAAAACAAACAAAAAACACATCTATAATATTGCTTAATTACAATCTGGAAAATTACATATAGATCTCTTTCAGAATGTAATTGGCTGTGTATTTAACTAAATTGAAGACCACCTACAAATTCTTTGTGGCATTCATTTTCCAGTGTATTGCATATTTCTCAGAACATTTTTTCTTTCTACAGGTTAGTTCAGGCATTAACACCTCGCAAGTTGCTACAGTAATAAACCCAACACTTACTTATGCTCAGTCCCAAGGTTTACTTGATGCAGAAAGCCCAGTTCCTGTCATTAACCTGAAAGATGGAACAAGACTTGCAGGTGATGATGCACCAAAAAGAAAGGATTTAGAAAAGTGGCTTAAGGAACATCCTGGTTATGTTGAAGATTTAGGAGCTTTTATTCCTGTGAGTATTCTTTTGAACTCGGCTTTACCTAAATAGTGAGTCTTATTCTTCTTCTGCATATTGTATTTAATTTTTTAATATATGCCACATGGGATTCCTTATTCTCTTCTCTTTTTTTTCTTTTTCTCCCCTTCTTCATTTTCACTTTATTTGAAGCAGAGGTATATGGGATGGTCTCTTCATTTCTATCTATCTTCTTCCCATCTCCATGCAATTTGTACACTAAGGCCAGCCCATGAATATAGCATGTAATCACTAATAAAAAATAATCAATAGCAAGATGAATTATCTGTTACCATTTTTTATGGAGACTAGTCAATTTCAAATATTTCTTTAATGAAAATTAGGAAGTATGTATTCACGTGATGTTTCATTAGTTATAAATGATATTGAAAATAGATGTGTGCATTGTCACAATTATGCAAGAAGTGTAAGTGGGTTACAGTGGGATAAATATCATACGGACCTATATTTTACATGCTTAGTAGTGTGAAATGTGAAATGGATTTGCTATTCCCACCTTGATACTTCTGAGCTTGCGATGTACTGACCCATAAATATGTACAGAACAGACATTAATGGGATCTTAGCACATTTATGGGATTAAAACCAAAAATTTTCTGTTCTGTAAAAGTGTTTTAATATGAAGTAATATAGGGTAAACTGGTATACCCAGGAGTAAAATACTCCTGCAAATTGCAACTTTATCAGTACTAAAGGGGAAGCAGGAAATGATGAGCTTGAAATGCAATTGTTTGTGTACCTTTTGTCTTGCACTGGGTGTATATAAATTTGGTTAAATTTTGAACTAAATTCTACTATTTCAGTTTAAGAATAATTTCAAATAACTATTAGAAGCTGAGGAGGCATCTGTATTCTCAAGTTACCTGTATCATAGCCTCTCAGCCACTTTTTCTCCTCCTCTTCTTCGCGATTGGTTCATGTCAGGCCTGTCCATTCTGTCCTTGCACTGTTGGTAAACCTGTCAGGGTATTAGGAGGTTGAGGGTGCACAAGAGCACCAGAGGTCCAATGTAAGTGTCATTATGTAGTCCCTTGAGCAGCTCCCGATTGGAGGGGGCATGTCAAGCAGGTCAGCGAGAGTCCATAGTGATGATCACTTCAGAGATTTTGGGCTGTGGTGCAGCCAGTAGGCCATCATGAGGAGTCTGCCATAAGTTAGTACAGAATTGACCATTCATTTTCAAGTGATCTTCAAGTGATGGTCTGTATGTGTATTCCAAACATGGGTATGCATGTGCCTGAGTACAGAATTTTTTGCAAGCATTGTCTGTTGGCCCGCAAATGCTCTGTAGTTCTCCTCATGCTCTGAACTGGGGGCATGAAGCAGTGCAGGCCATTGCTTCTCCAGCTCCTTCTTACCACTATATGGTCTGAGTCGAAATCTTTGATATCTTCAGATCCTTTTAACTGTTTCACTTCTGTAAATATATTTTAAATAGTTTTAGTATTTTTCTCATATAGTATAGTTAGTTATTTTCCATTCGACTCCACCCCTCCCAAGAAACAATTTTTTCCCCCAAGAAGGCTGAGATTATGCCTGGGATTATGAGGTTCAAAAACTGCATTTCCTGCTCTCGCTCCATTTCTGTGAGCAGTGAACATCAATATTGTCTCTGCTGCCTGGGTAAGGCTCACATCTCAGCCAAGTGCAGCATCTGCTGCTCCTTTCCCCCCTAGAACTCATGAGATTTGTGAACTGAGGCTTAAGAAACACCTGATGGAGAAGCCTATGAGATACCAATCATATCCAGGTCAGAGACACCCCTCCACCCCCAATACATCAGTCTGATCAAGCATAAGTTTGGGAATGGAGGCTAAGACTTCTAAACTGCTTCCCATGAGATTAAAGGGATAGGGACAAACTGTCTTCTTTGAGGATTGCTTTGAAGAGAAAGGAGCCCTCCCAGACCTTGTCAAAGTCAGAAGAGCCTGCATGCGTGGGCATCAAGAACTTAGGCCCGAGTAAATCTTCTCAGCAGGAGAAAGTGGCATGCAACGGTACAGATCCGCTGATTCTAGCATCGATTCCTATGCCGAAGGCTCAAGACAAACAGCCTCTGATGCTCCCATCCACATCTAGAGCAGACATGGTGCCTAAAGTAACGTGGTCCAGGTGAGATCAGGCTTCCACTGTAACCAGGGAAACTCCTGTTCCAATTGCTCCATCAGTGAACTCTCCCCACACCTCCTGACTGTTTGAGATCTTTGTCTCCATGGAGGACATTTTTGCTCTCTCCTATCATCCACTCCTCCTGTCGAGATCATCTTCATCTCAGGACATTGTCACTCCAGAGGAAGAGACTATCCCAAGGATTCAGAGTAATTCTCCCATCCCAACCTGCCAGCCTTGGTGCGCAGCCATCAGTACTATCAGTAGTCCAGGATCCAGTCTCTTTCTTACACGTACCCCCTGATTGAGAACCACTGGTCTAGAGGAACAGCTACAGCCATTATTATGAGGAGAGATTTACAATCTTCAGGTTTCCCTAGATAGGTACAGACTGCCATCCAGGATCTGCCCTTTGATATGATCAATCTGTTTCATGAGGAGACAGATGAATCTCTCTGCTTCCTCAAGGACACAAAGACAACTCTTCACTCTCTGGCATCTCTAAACCCATTCCCCCAAGAGAAAACATCACAGACAGCGATATAAGGCGGGAGTGCCTCCCCAGCTCTTTTATCATCAATGTCCTCAAGAACCACCACTAAAAGACAGAAGGTTTATAGGCCCAGGAATACAACCTCTGCAACATCTTACTGTAAACCTTAGTCCAAGAGTTTCTTTTGATGAGACTCTAGAGACCCACACATACCTTTATTGTTACTACATTATTCCCCTCCTCAGATTTTTGGAGGCCACCTTACCCATTTTGCTGGCAACTGGAGGGCCCTAACTGCCAACAAATACGCACTGAAAGTTATTCACAGCAACCTTCTGATCGAGTTTCTGGCTACTCCTACCCACAAACCCTGCCTGTTGGAGCTAGCTGGTGGGGGCTTGGAACCAGGGTGGACCGGCAGCTGCCCTAAGTTACCTGTGCGGCAGCCGCCCAGCAGGCTATCAGTTGCCAGACAGTTCAGCTGTCTTGCCCGCACTGCTGTGTGCTGCTCCTGCCCTCTGCCTGGGAGCTGCTCCCGAGAGCCTCCTGCTTGCTGTGCAAAGGGGGGGAAGAGGGTGCTAATGTCAAGATGTCCCCCTCCCCTCTTCTGCCCCCCACTACTTTACCCCATTTCCACAGAGCAGGGGCAGGACATGACAGGGCTCAGGACGGAGGGAGCTTGCTGGCCACAGCTGCTGTCTCAACTTGCTGATCTACTTAAAAAGGCAGTGTACTTAGAGTGGGGTCAGCATACTTAAAGGGGCAATGCGTGTGTGTGTGTGTGTGTCTCTCTCTCTCTCTGCCATGCTGTCTCCCCTCCCTCCATTCGTGCTGCCTTGTAGAGTGTGAGGCTACATTAACAACAATGTGTTAACCCTTGAGGGCTCAGCCGAGTGGTAGTTCATCATTTAGCAGTAAGGCATTCCCTGGGAAATATCCCACCCTCTGACTTCACCATCTCAACCAAGCTTCACAATCATCATTGCTGTGTACAGTATTAAATTGTTTGTTTAAAACTTATACTTGTGTGTGTGTGTGTGTGTATAATATAGTCATTTTTCTGGCAAAAAAAAATTCCCTGGAACCTAACCCCCCCCTCGCCCCACCCATTTACATTAATTCTTATGGGGAAATTGGATTCACTTAACATCATTTTGCTAAAAGTAGTGTTTTTCAGGAACATAACATTAAGCGAGGAGTTACTGTACAAGGTAAGACTGCTTGTGATGTGGAAATATGAAAGGATTTACCTTAAAATGAGAGGGTGGCTTATAAGAATAAATAAACAAGTCCACTTTCTCAGCACTTTTATAAGTAGTTTTACTAGAAGACTAAGATTAATAATTCATTTTTTAAATCCGTCTAAAACAGAGAATGCAGCTTCATGATGGGAGGCCCAAACAAAAAAGGCACCGATGTAGAAACCCTAATAAACTGGATGTTAATAGTCTCACTGGTGAAGAACGTGTTCAGCTGATCAATAGAAGAAATGCTAGAAAGGTAATTATATTACTGTGTCCACTCGCACTTTGCCCACACACAAAATTTTTGTGAAATGAAGTGTTCACATCTTCTGCTAGGAAGTCCTTATGTACAGTCTAAAGTTTGTTTTATTAAGTTGTTTTGTAAATGGGACGTGAAGGGTAATTATGGTGTTTAAATCGGGATTTAGTAAATGGAGAAACTTTAAGTTGCTGGAAAATTATTCTGGAGATTCTGTGTACAATTACACGCACTAAGTGTATATACAGCATTCTATGTTTCTATTGGGTGGAATTCATCCAATACAGAGGGCCTGCACAATGTCCTATTCGCTACTCCAACCCCATGTTAAAAAATTTGAAGACGTTTATAGGGCCATGCATGAGCCCCCAGCTCTGGTGAATTTCATCTGCTAAGAATAGTATAGTATTAAACTGAGGCTTCATAATAACGAGTAAATTCTGAATGATCAAGTACTGTGAAAATGCAGCTCTAAGGTTGGAGTCACCGTGTGGAAAAACAGATTAAGCGGGAGCTGCTCTGGATTTGTTTATGCTTATTGGGGGATATTCTTAAATTGATGTTTTAATGCTGTAATTTTTCTTTCACAGAAGAGTGAAAACTTTTTTTTTTTTTTTAAGCTAAAATTCAGTTGTCACCCTCTCTCTGGATATTTCTAGACCATCCCTACCAGAGTTAACTTAGTATAAATATTTCCAGCAAATAATTTTATTAAAAATTTGTCAATTGCTGTTTCCTCTTACTTGGGTTAAAAGTTTTGTTTAAACAGACATACTAACGACTAGATTTCCTGGCACCTCACTCTTCTGTCTGCAAACACACATCCCTCTAATGTTAACAGCTCATTAAAGGATATGTCTTCTCCAGCCTCCTGGCAGGGTAGAGACAGTGTTAGAGCTACTGGGTGTGTGTTGGGTAAATCTACAGAGTTGAGCGAGCTGAGCTGCCAGTAATTTCTGCATGATTCATAGTGTGAGTGCAAAAAAGAATTCACCAGGTTTGCAAGTGCAAGAGTAGACCTGACCTGCACCCAGTTGGACACCACTACAAATGTTGGGTCCGGGTCAGATGGGAAAACAAAAGGACTCTCCTGGTATTGGTTCAAGTCAGTTGTTCAACACCTGCTCGTGGGGTTGGCATGGCGGCGGCTGCATGCCTCATTCTGCTGGCCATCCCCACCTTGCTGCACTGTTACGCTGCAAAGTGAGCGTGGAAAGGAGCACAGCGCCTCTCACTCCACAGCGCAGGCAGCACAGCAAGGGGCAGTGGATGGCATCAGCAGGGCATGTAGCTGCTGCCACGCCAACCCCTTGGCTGGAGAAGGAGGAGAGTCAGGTCCCTGGGCAGTGATGTGGTGGCAGTGATGGTGCTAAGGTTTGTGGGAAAGGGTCTGGGTTGGGTTGGAAAATGACTTGACTCATTCAAGTGGGCTTGAGTCTGGGTCGGGCCTAAACATTAGGCACAAGCAGACCTCTGCTTACTTAGCAGGTGAACATTCCCTTTCTTCTCTTTCATCATGGCTCTTGCAACAGCTTCTGGCAGCTCGGCTTGTACCAGCACAGCATATCCCACTCCACAAAATCTATAGATATCTCCTCTCATCCTCTTGCACCCTTACAGTGTGATAGAGGAGAAGCAATGTCCCCTTAGCTAATGATGGGCCGCTAACACTAGAGGCTCATGTACTTGAAGACCCAAGAGGTGAGACGTTTTTTAAATGATCTCGTCTCTTGAGCCCCCAGTACCTTTAAACTTCTGGACACTTTCAATTCTCAATTTCTGTTTCAAAAATTAAACAATTCATTCAATATTCTCAGTTTAGTTACTGTTGAAAATTACCTGGAAATCACAAGAGGGATGCAATGTGTGCTTGTGAAGGGGCTTTAGGAAACGGCGGGAATAAGAAGAGAGAAAAGGGATCCAAGGAGTTCGTGGAACCTTAACAATAAAGAAAAAAAGTTACTGAAAATTAATTTAAATATCTTTAAAATTGCACAGAAAACCTTTTTTCTAGTATTTCCTATTATCCGTCTACTAGGAACATTTTTTACATAATGGAAGAATAGTTTCATAAACTACTTTAACGTGTTTAGTTTTTGCTTAAGTGGAGTTTGCAATAAGCCTCATCAATGTGTGCATTAATAGATTACTGATGTATTATTGTGTGGTTGAAGGCAAAAGTTTAAATGCAGCCAAAGCCTGCAGATGTTGTGGCTTTTTACTGTAGAACACTGAAAGTACGCTTCACTGTTGTGCGGTGTTGGTTCTGTAAATCTTGCAAATATCTATTATTACAGATGTGTAGTGACTTTTACTGAGAAGTCTGTGGTGCTTGATATATAATGATGCTTTGCATTTATAGAACACCTTTCATGCAGAAGGATCTCAAAGTTATTTACAAAATCACTTCACCCATCACGAAAGTGTTGCAACCATTTATAAGTCCCCAGGAACATTGCTCAACAGTTTAGGACAAAAAGTGAAGAATACCATATCCAGTTGAAATAACAGGGAGAATTGTAAGTAGGCAGAACATAATTACCCAAGTTGAATTGGACCAGAACACCAGAACAAATGCTGTGGTATGAGAGGTCAAGGCCTTAGTGTTAAATGTCACCTGAAAATTTTAATCCTCAGCATCACAAAACCCTCAGTAATATTGGTTCCATACTGACTTCGGAGGGAAAAATGACCACCACCATTTCTTCAGAACCTTGGATGTCTTCTGTCAAAGTAATGACCCATTACAATCCTGCTTAATAGGAGCTCTGAAAAGATCACAGCCAAAATGCTAAAGCTTCCAGTCCTGTTTCTTCAACATTTGATTTTTTTGTGTGTGTAAATCCTCTGCATGCATGATTCATTTCAGGTTGTATGGTTGTGTATTCGGTCTGTTTGACATCTCATGATTTTTATTCTCCAAAGACAGCATTATGTGTTGTCTGATCAAGAATAGATCTCAACACTAGTGTTACTTGTGTTAAATATCAATCACAAATACAGTGCTTGCTATTATAATGTTACTCTTTTGGCATTGAGTGGTATCCAAGATACTACAGTTCACACCAATATTTAAAATAGAAAATAAGTATACTGATGGTATAGCATCTCTTGACGAGTGTTGACTTCAGTCATGTCCAGTCTGTCACTTCCAGAGACAAATGTGAGTAGCCTCTGATGGGTGATGGAGACAAAGGAGTCTTAGTGGGAGATTAAACAAAGAGAACAAACAGAAGCGGGGAGGGGTATATTAGACAAGCACTGGTAGTGATTCCTTAGTTACGATTGAGTTTGCATACACTTCTTTGGATGACTCTAACTAAACGGCCACAAACACCCAGGAATTCTAAACTTTACACGTACCTTCTATTACATTTTAGACATCATCTACTTTCAGGGTTTTTAAAATTAATTGAATAGGCTATCTTGCACTGAGACTGGCCAATAGAATTGCTCAGATTTGTCAGCTATTTGTGTTCATTCTGCCAACCTGCATTCTGATTCACCAACATATCCATTATGAGTCAGGTTGGCAGGTTTCATAGCAGGGTAAAGGGAGCTGTTCTGGGGGAGAGATGTGGCTTGGGGTAGGGATGTGGAATTGCCTGCAGATGGATCAGGGTTTGGGAAGGGCATGAAGTAATTCAGCTAGGCTTTGGGGAAGGGTAATGTGCAGGAAAATAAAGTGGATAACGCTTCCGCATGTGGGAGCGAGTTTGGGGTGGTGAGCGTGGGTGTGTTTTGAGTCTGAACAATGTACCCAAAGCAGCATTACTGTAGGGAGCCCTTCAAGTGGTGTTTCATCAGTGGACAGACAGTCAGCTCCTCTGGTACTGCAGCCTTGGTTGTTCAGCAAACCAAAAGCAGTGCCAGGAAAATGGAGCTATGCTGCACATAAATATTGATGTATCAATCAAGGGCTCCTACTGGCTCTGTGCCTTTGTGTAGGAGAATGAGGGAGCAGCACCAAGAAGACTTTCAAGCACCATTGCCTCAAAAACATTGGTCTCTGAAGCCTCTTCTGTGGCCTGAGGACCCCCAGTCAAAACGCTCTTCTGCACCTAAAATCCCCAAACCTCCTTGCCCTTGCTAGCCACTTACTCCCCCATGCCCAATTGTTAGGCCCTCTAATACCTCCAACTCATTCATAAAGCTGCCTGGATGGAGTGCAGGATTCAGGAAGCCCTGGGTATGTGTGTTTCGGGGGGGGAGGATCTAAAATGAGGGAATCCCAGTGTCTGTACCAAGGACTGTACCAGCACTGAGGTAGCAGCCCCAGGAGGAGCCAGTGCCTTGACACAAATACACTCTGTTCTCCCATGGTGGTATCCCAGGGAGCTGAGCCAACAGCACTGGGGAACCCTATCAAAGGTGGTTGTCCCAGTGCAGAGACATTTGAGCTCTCCCCACCACAAGCTGCCTGCACAGTGATACTCCCTTTGCTACAACAAGATTCACCACTGTAAACTGCCTGCCCCATTACCTTCTATGTTCCTAATCACTACCCTGCCCCAGCATCCCCAATCACCTGGCTCATTTCTGCTCTTCCCTTTTTGGTTCTCTTAGTTCTCTATGCACCAGTCCCATGGGGAGCCAAGGAGCAGAGGCAGATTTCTGTTTGGGGGGGCCCTGGACCAGAACAAGGCCCCCTCCCACCTCTACGTCCCCCGGCACCACCGCTGGAGAAATGGGGTCAGAACACGGGGGCTTGCCCAGCCCCCCGCCCTCCCAGCACTTCTGCTGGAGAGCAGAGGAAGCTCCCACATCCCAACCCCACTCCCTGGCAGGAGCGCCGGGTGGGCGTAGCAGGTTGGGGTCGAGGGGACGCCCCAATTGGCCGGGGCCCCTAGGCACAGGCCCCTTTGGCCCAGTGGCTAATCTGCCACTGCCAAGGAGGGATGAAGAGCTGGTTAGAGATGGTCTGGCAGTTAACAGAGATGTGGAGGACATGGGGAGTGTGAATTTAAAATGAGGCTTGAGCTGAAAGGAGCTTGAGTGAAGAAAAACAAAGAAGAAGCGCTCCTCTTCCCTCTACTCCTTTCATTCAGCTCTGTCCTAGATCAAACCCTGCTTCTCCCCGTCCATATCATAAGGTGTAAAAAAGGGGAGTTGATGACGGGGATTTTTGATGACTTAACTGCTTATTTCCTTGCTTTTTAAGGGATATGCTGTTTCGCAACCTTAACTCAAAATTAAAGTTTGATTTTTGTGTGTGTGGGAAACTATACGAAAATAAATAGTTTACCCTAACAGAGCAGCTCTTATTAGACGAGACGGGTGCCTCTTGAAAAGCAGATTCAGGGGTAATAGTGTAGAACTGATTCACCCACCAAAAGGTAAGAAATTTGTAATAAACAAAAGGAGTATGAATTTTCCTTTTAAAACTTTGACATCTGTTTTCACATATTCATTTAGTGTGATACTATCCCATTTCAGTACACTTCTGAAATGAACCCTGGCATTTATACTAAATCTTACATTAGTAAAATTGTCAGATATTGAAGTTGCTATATGTGAGTTTAGTGGCTGCTGACATCTGGAACAAATTAAAGAATACCTATTCTATTCCATTCTGACAGAAACTAATGACAAACCTGGAGTGCTGTTTCACTTTTTAATGCTGTCAGGTTATATTTGATTTTTTGGAAGGAAAAAAAAAAAGACATAAATGAAACCAGAGTATCAAATCAGGAAAATCCAAAGTAAACTGAGAAATGTTTCTTCTCAAAACTTGTCTTTTATTTTTTAGGTGGGAGGTGCTTTTGCTCCACCGCTGAAGGACTTGTGCAGATTCTTGAAAGAAAATCCTGAATATGGAGTAGCTCCTGAATGGGGAGATGTTGTAAAACAGTCTGTGAGTATTTACAGGATGAACAATATCTTGATCTATGATGTGAAGTCTGCTTTGCTTTTCTTTTTAAAGAAAGAAACAGACAGATACTAGCATTAGTTTCAGGTACTAAAGTCAGGCAACTGTTGTTTAATGTACCTTTGGATGCTCTTAGGAAAATCTACCTGCCTACCCATGATATCTACTTATCTATCCTTTGCCACAATGATGAAGGTAATTACAAAATTAAAAATTTAATTAGCCATCAAAACAAAAATTCTACTTGCCCATTTTTCCATGGCAAGTAATTTTAAAGATTGATTTAATTGTACTAGGTACCTAAATTAAGAGCCAATTGTTTATTAAAATAGCTATTATTTTCTGCATTTTATTTTCTAGTTCAGAACTGTACTGTTAGGCAGATTCCAGTGGGAGCGAGATTTATATATTGCGAAAGTTCGATTGTTTGGAGTGTCATACATCTGCCCTTGTTGAATAAATAATTTGTTTAATATTTACAGCTCTACAGTGACCAGGTTTTTAAAGGAGAGATCATAAACTAGACTTACAGCAAACTTTTCTGAATTACTTATGACTCATGTTCAAATGTGACTTGTCTCTTTCGAAAATAGGACTTAGGCTCCTGAATCAGTTGTCACTTAAGAAAATTTTACTCTAGTGTCTTGTGTCCTCTAATTCCCAGGAGCATGGTTTGTGGTGCTCTAGGCCTCACCTGTGCTGTTTCTTGTGTTTGGCTCTCCACTCTGTATGTGCTACTAGAAGTGTGTGACAGAAGGAACATGCTCCCAACTGGCATTCGAGCAGCTTAATGCCAATAGCAAGATGCATCTAATGTGTAGTTTTTCCCAGGTTAGGACTTAGGAATGTACCTCTAAGAATATATATTTATTGCAGCCCCTCTGCATTGTAGACCAAATTTTATTATATAGTTTGCAAAAGTGCGTTTGCAGCTATTTGTGAACACGGTTTGCATTCACATTTGCAGATCAAATAATCAAATGGGGGAAGGGATAGCTCAGTGGTTTGAGCATTGGCCTGCTACACCCTGGGTTGTGAGTTCAGTCCTTGAGGGGGCCATTTAGGGATCTGGGGCAAAAATCTGTCAGGGGACAGTACTTAGTCCTGCTAGTGAAGGCAGGGGACTGGACTCAATGACCTTTCAAGGTCCTTCCAGTTCTATGAGATAGGCATATCTCCATTTTATAATTGGGCATGTGCCAACCTGATTTACCAAATATAGACTTTGTGCACACAGAGGTGTACACAAAAATTTGTGACGACAATTTCTGAGGCACTTACAAATTTTCCCCTTTCTGTAGAATTAGTAGGAAATATCCAAATCTCATGGTACAGAAGAAGGAATCTACAAGGATGTTTTTATTTCTGTAATTTAAAAAACAAATCCAAAAAACAAATCCTGTTATCTGTAAAAAGTGACAGTCTGTTATAACTGCAGTAGATCAAAATAACACAGATCATTTTATTTGAGGTTTGTACCCCAGTAAGTTGACAGGAAAAATTTCAAGTAATTATTGATGCTGGTTTTTGTCTGCAGGCTCAGCAAAACAGCATGCATATGTTTTCATTGTGAAAACTGTATAACTGATTCATCTGTCCTTTGTTTTATTGGGATGAGTTTTTTAAAAAAAAGTAAACACACCACCACCCACCTTTGGAGAGACAGCTATAAAACCACCCTCCTTTATCTCAATGCAAATAGAAGTGACTAGCGGTCCAGGCCTCAAAATGTTGGATAACAAAATCCTGCTCTGGGGAACTTTATTTACCCTTCCACTACTCGTGTCTCCCATAGAGATGAAGATAATTTCTGGTGGTAATCCTGTGAAGTCTGTATACCCACCTGCCAGAACTGGTAGGGATTGTACTGCATTTGCTGTACACAGTCAGCCTCAAGCAGAGGATTACAGGTTTTTTATATATTTATTTAACAACATTTTAGGTTTCTGCAGTTAATCATGAGTACTACAGTATTTAAAAATAGTGTCTTATTACTTAACTCATCTGCACGTTTGTTGAAAGTTCTGAGTGCTTGCTTTAGTGACAAAGTAATTTTTATAATTTTTTTTCTTGTTGGTATAGCAGGGTCAGTACAGCTAACAGAGAGCTAGATTCTATTTTGGTTAATATGCCAACAGAATTGTAAAGTTCCAGTTGCAGAACTAGGTTCTGCCCTCTTTTATACCAAGGTGCCTCCATGCAGGGCAATGAAGTATCACAGCAGTAACGAGGAGCAGAACTGGTGACAATGATTAGCAAGATGTAAATGAGAATAGAATTTGCCCTGTAGATTTTTTTTTAATGGTGATCCTGAACGCAGAAAGAATAGAGCTTGATTTTCAAATCCTTGGTTGAATATGAGGGCTGACAGTTTTTTTTTAAATTAAGGGATCTTGTATACTGAGCAAATTTTATATTGAGTTATAATAAAAACTGAATCCTGTGGTGCCATTTTTATAGTCCGTTTTCAAGGCAGAACTGCACTTCATAAAGAACACCAGAGCACAATTAGAGTCCTATCTTTACAACTAGATAGGACTTACATAGATGGCAGAACACCACTCTAGGTCCCAAGAGAAGATTTTAAGTGTCTTGGGTTTCAATTTATTTGGACTTTCAGTCTTTAGTAGCTTGTGTGAAATGTGAAGAAAGGATGAAATTTGATAGGCTAAAATAGATACTAACAAACATTAAAATGTTCACAGATCGTGGTTCCACGTGAAAATGCACAGTTATTTTTCCTATTAAATTACATAGCTCTGTTATTGTTGTAATCACAGTAACTAGGCATTTTAAAAAATAAAATAAATTATTGGAATCTGGAAGTTACATTAAATCGGCTGAAAGATCCTAAATCCACACTAGATTCTAAATGTTAAATTCAGATTGCTTAGGCCAAATCCTACAATAAACCCTGTGGGGATGATCCTCTGGGCCTGTGGAGAGCCCCATTAAAGGTAGTAGGGATCAACATGGGTACAGAGGACTATTCAGGGTTACAGGGCTCATTGCAGGATTGAGACTTGAATGAGGTACCTTTGGGAAGTGACTGCACAGATCAGTCACAAACTTTCAGGGAGTTGTCTGGTTAATCAAACTCTGTGCTAAATTTAGTTAAACAGAATGGTTTTTGGAACTATTCTTGAGTATTTAATTTTTAACCAACATATATTTAACCTGTCTTCCAGTAGTGGCATTCATTTTCATATATTAATATAGAATGTATCTATTTCAGGGATTTCTTCCTGAAGGTATGTTTGACCGTATTCTCACTGGGCCTGTTGTACGAGAAGAAGTAAGCAGGAGGGGGAGACGGCCTAAAAGTGAGATTGCCAAGGCAACAGCTGCAGCAGCAGCTGCAACAGCAGCAAATGTTTCGGTCAACCCTTTACTAGCCAATGGATTACTTCCAGGAGTGGATCTATCTACTCTTCAGGCCTTACAACAAAACCTGCAAAACTTGCAATCACTGCAAGTAACAGCAGGATTAATGGGAATGCCTGCTGGACTAACTACTGGAGGAGAAGCTAAGAATATGGCTGCCATGTTCCCCATGCTACTGTCAGGAATGGCTGGATTACCAAACTTGCTGGGTATGGGAGGACTCCTAACAAAGTCTACAGACTCTGTTGCAGAGGAGAAAAAGGGAAATGACTCAAAAGAGCCAGATGTAAAGAAAGAGAGGACAGAAAACCAACATGCAGATAATGGTGGTGAAGACTCTGTGTCAAGTTCTCCCTCTACGTCCTCTGCTGCTGCCAACCCCTTAGCTCTTAACCCGTTACTTTTGTCCAATATACTTTATCCAGGGATGCTTCTCACTCCAGGCCTTAATCTTCATATCCCAGCATTGTCCCAATCCAATATTTTTGATGTACAGAACACTGAAAACAATGACACAGGCTCAGCCAAGCCTACAGAGGAAAAGGAGGAAAATTCTAGGGTTAGAGTTCAGGAAGACAAAGGGGGAACAGAGCCAAGTTCTCATAATGAAAACAGCACAGATGATGGTTCAGAGAAAGCAGATGCTTCATCTGGATCTGACAGTACATCATCTTCATCTGAGGATTCAGATTCTAGTGATGAAGACTGACCCCAGACTATATGAACTTAAATTATGAACTAATTTTGAATTTATTCTTTAATTATTTCATTGTAAATAACCCAGTGTCGAGCGCATCAAATGATTTATTGACTGAACTTTCAGTATTTGTTTAGAAGTGCAAACTGCTTTCAGAGATGTTTTGCATGTAATATTTCTTGAAGTTCATAAGTTTCTGAACTTGTATGTACTATCAATACACAATGGTGTAAAATTACAACAAATGGCATAATTTTGTTGGGAGGTTATTTTATGAAAATAATGCTCAGTAAGAGCTGTATATTTAATATATTTGCAGTGAACACAGAATATTTTAGGCATATTATTGATTTAATTTGAATATAGTTTTACAGCCTCCTTGACACTTATAATTTACAGATCAAAACTCAGCAATAATTTGGGCAGCTAATGAATGTCATGAAAGCTGTAGAATCTACATCACCATCCATTGCTTTAATTACATGAAAATGCTCTAGTGTTGCGATGCACTGCTGATGTTTCCAATTCAGGTACAAGTGTGTTTAAAAGGAGGAAAAATGTTTCCCAATCAGCCAGTTAAACTGGCTATCTGTTACCTCAGCTGAGTTAGTTTAGGAAGTTTACATTGGTTTCTATACTTGTTTTCAGGTTTTGTTTTGTTTTAAACACACCCTCTATGATATCATGTTAATCTGGCAAGAGATAGGACTGTTTTTGCTCATCAGACGCGTTCTCTTTGATAATAGTGAAGGGAAGTTGACACAAAATAGTCCTATCTCATCCTACTTTGGCACCACAGAGACCTATTTAGTTTAAACCTTGCAAAGTTTTGGGCTCCCTCCATAGAAATACAATGTCCTGATTGAGGAGTAGTATCCCCAAAACTCAGAAAAGGCAAACTGTCATGAAGTGCCACTGAAAAGACCTTTCAACACTGCATACTTCATGTAAAAAAATGTTTGTTTGCTTTGTGTGTGTAGATTTTTATTTGTGTTTTATGTAACAATGCCTCCTGGGATTACCAGATAATAATGGTAAAGAAGAATATTGATAGTTTAAACTCATTTTGAGTTTAGACTTCTCTACAGGTTTAAATATGACTAAATGTTATGACGAAATGTTACCCAAAATCATTCTTGAGGATTTAGTTTATATATTATGCTGAGTTGCCCAATTTAAAATTAAGAAAAGCACTTTGAATAGTAAAGACAGATAAGTTATTCCTGGAAACAACAATAACAGGGCATAAGACATCTGTTCAAATCCAAATCCTTAGAACCCTTTACTGTATAAAATCAGTCTAATATTTGATGTGTGATATGATTCCTCTTTCTGCTGAAGCTGCTATTACTCTGACATGGTAGAGGCCCGATTCACACTTACATGTTTGAACTGAGATTTCGATTGACTTTAGTTATCTCATTTGTGGTCCAAGAATAGGGAAGTGCTCAGAGAGACTAGATACAGGTACTAGGAGAAGTCATTGAAAAAAGCTTTTCAAAGGGATAAATTTAAAATAAAACTGTATATTTTGATATAGTTCTGTTGCTCGCTTGTATAGTAAACAAGACTTTGTTTTTTACCAAGAACTTTTCCAATACATTATACGTTTCTATGTGCAAAATATTAACCCCATGATTAGAAGCAGTATTACATGTAATTACACAATTATACAAGTCCCATTTGGATTGTGCTGGTTACTGTATTTTCCCACAATAGTATTCTGATTTTTGGCCTTTCATACAGTGTCTTAGCAATAGTGAAAATTAAAACCTGCCAAGAGAAGGGTGTAGCAATTCTTCATCATGAAGGGATGTATTGCATATTTAATATTTTTGCCCTTTGTAATATAGCACTTTTGTTTAACTAGGATGCATCTATGAAATAGCCAAAGTTTTTGAAACACAGTTATTAACTTAGTTTGCTGATGGAGTATTTCAACAACACCCTTACCCCACAAAAGAAATACTAAATCTTGTGGCTAAAACCTAATTTATATCAAATTTATTAAATAAAGTATTTTCCTAATTATGGTCAAGTGAGTTTGCTTACCGTTCTAGTGATTCTCTTTCTATGTAATAAGGCAATTACAGTTTAAAATAATTAAGGCTGATATAGACTTGAACATAATGTATTTGGATTTATTTTTAATCATTATCAATTGGAAGAGGAAAAATGTGTCCCACTATCAGCTAAACAGTATGCAAATATGGTTGTATAAAGTTAAGGGTTGTAAGGAAACTTCAGTAGATTTACACTAATACTGAAGTTGCAGTTAAAAGGATATCCAAGGTGATGATAAAGTGTGTGTTGGTAGTTACTAAAAGAACTTTAGCTGTTACTGCCTTGTATTTCTATTCCTTGTTTCAGGCTTCATGATACAAGTCTTAGTCCAGTTTTTCTTTTGGACATTTGCAATATTTGCCAGTTGTGTTCTGTGTAGTCTGAATTTGCTTTCTGTAGTTGAACAAGCGTCTTAAAAAGTCATTTGTAATTTATTGAATTACTTTCTATGATGTTCTATAGAGGAAATGGAAGTTTAATTATTTTTTATTAAACATATTCTTTGACTACCCATGATGTCAGCCTTGATACATGAAAATATTTTTTAATATGAATACAAATTAAATTTATACCTGTGAGCAGTGTAGGTTAAGCTATTAGTAAGGTTCCAAGGTGTTAAAATACATTTTAAGATGTGTTACAAAATATAAAACTTGAAGTTTTTCAAAGTTAAGAATTCAAGTCAAGGTCATTATAACTACATACAAATTCTGTGAATTAATTAATGGTAACTTTACTGGTGTTCTTCCCTTGTTTCTGAGAGAATTCATTTCAGCCTATTTCCTGTAGCATTTATATGTGTATTGTGCTGATTCTACCAGTGTTATTCAGATACAGTATTATAACAAGATAACTCGCTGAACCAAGAACAGTTCATTTTAAAAAAAAATCAGGTTATTTTGCACAAAATAATGTAATTTTAAAACATGAAGGATATATCACATCCTGCACAGCCAGGGGAAGGCACTAGATAACCTTATGAATCTTAATCTCTAATTTTTATGAACATCTGAAGGGAACCTAACAGCCAAATTATACTGAAAATAAAACTCTGGTCCTATAAACAAAATAAACCATTAATAACCACACAATCTTTGAAATATGCCACCTGATAGCTATTGCTAGGAAAGAGGAGACTGTCAAGGTTTAGGCCCAAAATTTGATTTGCTTTAAAGTCATTTATTTCTAGTATTACATCATAGTAAAATAGGCCAGAAGGTGGATGTGGCTGGGAGAGCCATAATGTCCATCTAAATCTGTCTATCAATCTGTTTTGCTTTTATATCTACCTTTTAAATGCTTGTCTAAATCTTTTGATTACATTGGCAGCTGCAACTACTATTGCTACCTGTAGTTTAAGCCACTCGGGATAAATATATTTTTTCCTGTACGCTCCCTAGTTGTCTGCGCCTTCTTGTTTCAGTCTGCTACTCACTGTTAGTTCAGTGGCATCCATCTTACCTATTCTCATCTGAATCCTATCTTTAGGTCATGAGTGTGCTCTGTTACTCCTTTTTCAGATGAATGTATACCTAATTTACTTAACCTGTCATTGTCCTATTTTAAATTTGGTGATCCTGCAGCTCTCATAGCTTTGTTTTTATTTCAGAGGGCTCATTTGAGAAGAAATAGACATTTCAAAGCAGCAGATGAAGAAAATGATATATGATTTGTAGCTGTACCATCTTTGGATGTAATCCTTTCAGATCTCTCACAAGTTAAATTGTAGAAGGATCCGTACTTTAAAGAGATTTCAAAGGAATGTACAGGTTGTGGACTGTAGGCAATGGTGTTGGTGACTCAGTGAGTATCTCTACACTTCAGCTAGGACCCTGCTTCCCAGCTTGAGCAGGCAGACACCTGCTATCTCTGCTTGATCTAGTGCACTAAAAATAGCAATGTAGTCAGGGGTAGCACATGCAGTGGCTTGGGCTAGTTGCCCAAGTATGTACCCAGGAGTTCTGGGTGGTTTTGCACTCAGGTGGCTAGACTGAACTGCCACCTGTGCTGCTACACTGCTATTTTTAGCCTGCTAGCTTGAGCAGCGATAGCATGTGTCTATTCATGCTGGGAAGCATGCTCCCAGCTGCAGTGTATATATGTACAGATGAAGTGACAGTCTTGTAAATTGGTACTGAACCAATATCCTAGCATGGAATTAGCACCTCAGGAAGCAAAGTGCACCTGATTAACAAGTCATGAATATCAGTGGTCATTCAAGACTCATAGTGTTTGGTATACCAGATGAGATTTTAAATCTGCTGTTTTGGGCAAATTCCAGCCCAAGATGTTAATTCTACCTAAACTCACCCTGCAATTTCAACTGGATATGGTATTCTTCACTTTCTCCCCTAAATTATTACACCACCACTACACTGTCAAAATGATGTTTCACCTTAGTATTGGCTGCATTTAAGAGGCAGATTAAATGCTATCTGTGTATGGCTTGTATATTTCTGATATTTTATAAAGCACTTTGGATGTAATGCATAATACATATTTTGCATTGTAAAGATTATTAAGGTTTGTCCACGCTAGGAATTTTTGCACTGTTTAGCTATACCAGTATTAGTGTAGAGAATCTGCATTAGTGTAAAGTGGAATTTGCACCACTGCAGTTTACCCCATTTTCACCTTATATACCAGTGCCATGCATGTACTTTGAGAGGGAAGGGGTTGCATCTGTGTAGCTATGCCAGTGCAATAATTCCTAATGTAGATGACGGTGCACTGCAATAAATAGCTTTCTGACTTACTAACTAATGTGGTAATGTTATTTTAGTAATCAGAGAGCCATTCTTTGTAGCCACCTCAGAGGAAAGGACAATAAAAAAGTTTTGATTTCCTGAATTGAGTGGTAGCTGATTAAAATGCATTGTCTGCATTCTGATTCTAGAATGTAATAATCCTGATAATTTTGCTTTAATCACAGGTTTGAAATGCAAATAGTCTAATTCTAGTAAAATTGAGACACCACAGATAAAGTGATTTCTGGTGATTAAATGTTTCTTCTGAAACAAGTTTCAATTAAAATTTCTTTGAGGAAGCAGAACTTGCATATTGCATTTAAGTACTGACCATATTTCAAATAAACATGGCTACAGGTGTAATTCACACTTTTAAGTACTAAAAGATGTTCTAATGCTAAAAGCCTTCAATGGAAATGTAAGAATTACAAGGACAAAACATCAGAGGTTTGCAAAGGTTTTTGTTTTTTTCCCAGAGGAAAGTTTTGGAGTTTAGCACAAGATTTTTGAGTCAGAAGGAAAGAATTCAGATTAAACCAAGTGAACACATTGGGCCAGATTGTTTATGGCATCCGTCTTTCACTGCATTCCAGGGGTAGCTGGAAAGGCAGACCGGTAACTTGTTGCCTAAGGACGGTACATCAGTTGGCGATTACCAGAGTGCATTGTGCTCTAGACGCACTCTCCCTTCACTGCATGTTGTTGCTGGTTCGGAGGGGAGGTGTATGGAATTGGCTCTGTAAACACTATGCCTTCTGAGGAGACTCCTATGTGGAGGTATCCCCTGCTGGATATGTGTGGGAGGTTTCCACTCAGGTGGAGTAAAAGGAACCAAATGAAATGGAGAAGCTGGCCTAATAACTTAGTGTTCCTTCACTGGATCCTGTTTCAGTGCATGAACAAAGGTGGTGAATATGTTGATGACATGAACAGGGGCAGATCCTCAACTGAGGTAAATTGTTATAGTTCTGATTGAAGTCAGTGAGCTATGACAGTTTACCCCAACTGAGGATCTGCTCCCAGTGGAACAATTTTAAATGGCTGGTTTTGAAGGCATGTACAAAATTAAAATACACTTGCAGGGAAGAAAAGAATATTTCCATCAAGAGTTAAAAGTGAACAATTAAGGGAGCTGTCCTCAAAGGTGAGTTTGGTTGAGGTGATGTGGGCTGACCAACAAGGCGGATGTGTAGATGGATGTCTACATTCTGAATAATTTCTCTTCCCTGGAAATTCTGTGTTATTTCTGTAGTTTTAATTCTGGATAAAATTTAATATTGTGGACTCTACTTTAAAACAATTTAGAAGATAACTGAAAACAAAATTACCACTGTACGAGAGCCTCCTCCTACATGACTTAAAATGAATCAGAGACTATGGAATGTCCACCTATCAAGAAGAAAATTAATTTAAATAAATAAAGCAGATTGAGACTAATCTCTCCTTGTGTCTTTTTGTCATTGTCCTGGAATCAGGTAGGCTGTGCCTCATCTCTTTGCTTTTCTTCTTCCAGTTCCCCCAGACGGAAGGATGATGGATAAAAAAGAGAAGGAAGGAATACAAGAAGGAACAGAAAAGAGTATATGTTAGAAACTCCAGGTGAAAGGGTCATTCTGAGATTCCTCTGTGAGAGAAAAACTTGCTTCCTGGCCTGCTCTCCAACTCATCTCTGAGCATGTGCTAAGGGTGCAAAACTCCATGTGAGTGCCCCAGGTAAGATCTGCTTTGGGCATCCCTTTTACTGCCACCTTTATGTATGAGAGATATTTTGGCTTTTTCTTTCCTCACTTCAGTCTATCCCTGTCCTGTGTCTAAGCTGATGGGGGACAGTTCCTCCTGCAACCTCTGCAACGCTTCTCTGTGATGTGGGAGATGACACCCTGTTACCTACTCTATTTCCAACAGTTGGGAGTCCTCTTGGATAGGGGCTCTCTTTAACCATGTCTTCCTGCAGCCTCTCCTCAGACTCTGTCTTGCAGTTCAGCTGTGGCTGCTGCTGTGCCATCTTAGGTGTTTCCTGCTGCTTTGATCACAGTTGTGTCTGTTCTGACAAAATCAGTGGCTAGAGCTTAGCTCTGCACTTTTGCAATGGAGGGAGCCTTTCACTGTTGTGAAGAAAGGCTCTGGCAGGGGAGAGGCAGTGGAACATTATACTGCTAAAAACAGTAGTGTAGGTGTGGGAAGCACTGCTTAGACATGTAGAGAGATATGTAGGGTATATACCCTTGCGTTCAGACATGTTAGGTACTCTAATCCAGTGGTTTTCAAACTGTGGGCCTGACCCAGTACTGGGTCGTGGAGGCTCTGGTCAGCATCGCCAACCAAGCCATTAAAAGTGCTGTCGGCAGTGCTGACTGGCTAAGGCACGTTCTGTTCTGACTCTGGGCTGGGCCCCGGAAGTGGCCAGCAGCATGTCCGGTTCCTAGGTGGGAGGGGCCACTGGGCTCTGCGTGCTGCTCTCGCCCTGAGCACTGGCTCCACACTCCCATTGGCTGGTTCCCGGCCAATGGAAACTGGGGGGGCGGTGCCTGCGGATGAGAGTTGTGCGGAGCTGCTTGTGTGCTTCCACCTAGGAGCTGGACCTGCTGCTGGCCATTTCTGGGGCACAGTGCGGTCCGCGGTGCCAGGACAGGCAGGAAGCCTGCCTTAGCACTCCTGCTGCACCACTGACCAGGAGCCGCCCGAGGTAAACCCATGCCCCAATCCCCAGCCCTGAGCCCCCCCAAACCCAGCACTGGCTACCTTGATGATGCAGATCCACATTGGAAATGCTAAGAATCATATTTGGAAGAAAAGATTCCTAGGTATGCACTACTTTACCCATGAACAAATCTCTCCCAAGAGTTTGTTGACTTGGACTAGCCTAATCTAGACCAAGCTATGACTGATAAGTATCCTGTCTCCTTTGAGAAGTACTTCTTAGTCTCCAAGGTGGATGGCAAGGTAGCAACCATTACTTCAAAATCTGCCCCTAAATTGATTCTTTTGCTACCCTGATGAACAGATTGGGATCGGTCATCTGCCAGTGCGAAGATATTGACGTTACCTTGGCCCTCAAGATTGCAACCCATTTGGTTTACATAGCTAGGTCACTGCAATCGCTCAACTAGATCACCAACCTGGCAGTAGCTAACATAAAATAGAATCACAAAGCGGTGCCTTGTATGAAGGATTTTTGAGCTAGCTGACTTACTTCTCTGCCACACAACTTCTGGTAGAACCACCAGTGAGGTTAGGTGCACTGGTTGCTCTACGGTATTAGACACATATGACTTTGGATTTTAGAATGCCATTTTTTGAGGAAAAATTCAATTTGTAACTATTGCATTCAAAGAGGTTAAGCTGTTTTGGGAAGTGAAACCCAGGAACAGTGTAATGCATTTAAAAACCCAGTCAGCTCCCAAAGCTCATTGTACCCACCTGGTAGTCTCGTAAGAAATGTCATTCCCAATCTTTTCCAGGACCTTTTCCGGGGTAAAAGGTCTATGATTATTTATATTGCAGTAGCATCTAGGAGCCCTAATCATGAACCAGAACTCCATTGACATAAGCAGTGTCTACATTAGGGGGTTGCACCAGTACAGTAGTATTGGTAGCTGAAAATTTAGTGTAGACAGAGCACCTTAGATGGCACTGAGAAATGAGTTAGAGGGACACAATGAGTTGAGTTAAGCAATTAAAATTGTAAATGATGTTTGTTTCTCCTAATGTTTTTACATTGTGTGTTGTTCTGCTTTTGCACAACTGAGCTTTGTGCATATTAAGCAGATTAACTTGCTTTTGCAAGAGCAACAAGATTTCAATACATAATTTGAAATATCTATAGAGAAGGTAGATACTATATTTTTTAAAATACAAAACTTTATTTAAAAATAAATAGCTATGGTTGCTAAGTGAGAACAATGTAGTTATCACATAATTTATAAAACCCAGGCACATAACCACCTTACTTCTGACCCAAGGCTTATTGACCTTTTTATAGTTGTTTTTGTTATCTTGATTTCTGTCTGTAAATATTTTCTCTTAAATAAATCTCCCTCTTAAGGGAGATGGTTCGGTGGAAATGATCAGTTAGTATATTTATCACTAGTCAATAAAACATTGTGGTAAAATATTTATAATTGCTTTTTTCTTGAGAATAATATTGTATACGTAGCTTAACAGGAAAGCCATAAAACAATTGCCCCTGGCACACACCTTTCTGGCTGGCACAGAGCTAGCTATGTAGACTGTGCCTCACTTAAGGTTGCCCCCAAACTGGAAGAATATGACTCTGTTTTTAAGTGCTTTTTATTTTCTAACTCGGGTTTGTTTTTCTTATTTTTGTAAATAGTTATTGGGTAATGTTAGTGAGGATTTAGTCATCCTGAACATCTAGGCCTTAATCCTGCAAAGAATTATTAATGTGCTTCACATTATGCATTTTGTGACTAATCCCACTGACTTCAGTGGGACTGCTCACAGACCCTAATCTTCAACTTGTGTAAACTGCTATCGCTCAGCTGAAATCAACTGAACTATGGCAATTAACACCAGCTGAGGATCTGTAGGATTAGGACCTTAAATTGAAAAGGTTTAACCATTTTGAGTGATCAGAGCAGAAGAGAGTTAAGCTCCCCCTTCCCCCCCAAATCAGCTTGCTCAAACGGGGGCGGGAGGAGAATCACCCCAGACTAAAATCAAGCATGGAAAATTTCAGTTAAAAAGGAGAATTTTCACAATGTTATGAACATGTGAATATAAGGCCATATGAAAATCTTACCATTCTATTTTAAAAGGCAATGTTCTTTTCCCCATTAGTCATATTTTAAGATAAATTAAATTTGTGCTCCCAACTAGTCTATTAACAATTAGCATATTAGACCCCAGTCCCATGGCTTCATCCCACTCCCATTGAAATGAATGGGACCCTGTCCTTTGACTTCAGGGGGAATTAGGCCCTAAAATACTATTGATTTAAATGAAAATGTTGCTACAGTAGGGACTATAGGTTTGAGTCACAATAAATCTTAGCAAAAGTTATGTAATCTTTCATGCTCTTTAGATTAATTCTCTGGTGCCATCTAGTGTTTTTAGAGTAGACTGAAAATGTCAAATCCTAGATCTTGGAAAATAAATTGTTTCGGGCTACACAAGTCATCTTTCACTGCTTTTCAGTTTCACTTTTATGTATAAAATCATCCCAGCAGTTCTTTATCCTTGTGATTTAGACATGAAACTTGACTAGTACAAGACCAAATAGACATAGCTAAAACACCTTTCACAGCAAGTTCTAACATGTTCTTGACTTTCCCTGATTTTCAGTATTAAAATTTCATCGATACATTAGTTTGAGAAGGTTGTTCCCTTTCCCTGCCTATTCTTGGTGAAAAGAGCGAAGTCGTGGATTTACCTTTTTATGTGGCCACTTATGCTCTGAGAATGGAGACCTACCAGTTCATTTCATGCTGAGTGACAGATAGTAACGACTTGATCATGATCAACAAGCAGCCAGCTTGAAAGCAGAAAGGAAAGACCGCATATACTCCATTAACAGTTACTGCCCGTAACGGCAGAACCTAATCTTCATAGACGCCTAAACCATCCTGGGGGCATTGCATTCCCCTGGCTTATTTCAGTTGGCGGCAGAAAAAGTGTTGGGGGTTGTAAGGGGTCAATTGTATCTACATTGGCTTTGTATCTCATTGGCCGCCGCACTGGGCCCGAGGAAAGACGGTTGGTCGTTGTATGGGGCCTTGTCTGCAGCTCTCAACGCATTCGGTGAACAGTCACTAGCTGCCTGTAACTCTGCCAGGTCCGTAACGAGGAGCTTCCTCGCTGGTACCAAGGCGAGTGAGGGGAGTCTGCGCAAGGCGGGGAGAGAGCCCAGGGGGAAGCCAAAGTCCCTGCTCTAAGGGCGAGGCAGGGACTCTACGTGGCCTTCGCGTTCCCCGAGTTCAGGGCCCGGCGCCTGGGGGCGGCTGCTGGCTGCGGAACAGGCCCCAGGGCCGCCCTGCTGGAGGCGGCGCGTGGAGCTGCCCGCCTCCCCCAGCGCAGCCACGGGCCTGAGCCATCGCCGTGCATGCCGGGAGCGGTAGTTTTTGCTGCCTGGAGGGGGCGGGGTTTGGCCCGGCTTCCTGGGATAGGTTACCTAAGCGCCGTCGCAGGCGGCTGCGTAGGGCGACGTGTATTGCGCCTGCCTGCAAGTTGTCCTTTGATTGGTAGAGGCTCCCCGCCGGACCAATGAGGGTGCCGGGCGGGGGCGGAGCTGGGCGCCGGGGTGGTTGGATTCGAACGCAGCTCCCGGCCGGCGCAGGCGCAGTGTGCGGCAGGCCGGCCTTGCCCCTGTAGTGACGGGGATAGGGGATGCCGGGCGAAGAGGAGGAGGAGGCCGAAGCGGGGGCCGGGGGCAGCGCCTCCTCCCCGCCGGCGGAGGAGTGGGGCACTCGGCAGCGCTATGAGGAGCTCTGCAGCAGCCTCAACATGGACGAGCGCGCCCGGGCCGAGGCCTGGCTCAGCTACCAGGGCATGAAGCGTAACTACACCCTGGAGGTGAGGGGCGGCAGGGCCGGGCCAAGGGGAGGGAGGAGGGGCGGCCAGGGGGGCGGGGGTGCGTACGACTAGCGGCGGGGGGAGGGGCTCTCTGTGACAGGCAAGGACAGCGCTGGGGATCGCATCCTTCATTGTTGCCTCAGAGACTCTCTTCCCCAGCGTCAGGAAATGGCTCAGTCGCCCTCTGTGCGGGAGCCCTAAGCTCCGCCCCCCACGGGGTGGGGGGGGGGGGGGGTGTTGGTGGCTGCCCCCTGAGGGACGAAGGGGTGGATTCCCTGACCTGTGATGTGTTAACCTGAGGATCTACCTTTTTCCTAATCGAGACAAAACCAAAACCAAACAGTCCTGCCTGAGATATTTGCAAACCAGGATATTTCTCTCCAATTCCTTTTAAATTTGCCGTGTGTCCGTTTCTGCAACGTTCCTCAGACCCAAAAATGCGTTAAACGGAGTTTAATACAAATTTCTTCTCATCTATTAAACCTTTGTTTAAAAAGCGGGGAGTTTAAGTGAAGTCTACTATTTCTAAAGCTGTGCTGCTTTTATAAAATATGAGCAATATTTGCTGGTGGTATGAAATGTATTTTATAAATTAACATAGTACATTGTGTGATGCCATATCCTCAGTCTTTCTGTTTTGTTCTTTGGCTTGCGCTTTTCAGAATTCAGTAGTTCACAATGTATGTTCCCCATGTGGACTAATGGGGTTTGATCATAGCCTACTTTCTGGTAATTCGCGCAAATATGTTTTTCAGCTGTCATGTATTGTATTCAGATAAAGTACTTTTTTGTGTGTTGGTGTTTTACCAAATGTTGAACTAGGTTTTATTTCACATATTACACTAGTTTCTGGATTAAACAAGAGAATAAAATAAAGAAAAAATTCAGAACTCAAGGACACAGATACTAAAAGATAGAAAATTCAAAATTTAAGTAATAAAACTGACTGTTCTCCCAGCCAGTTTTAAAAGTGTGGTTGGCAAACTGTTGTCTAGCTATAATGGAAGACAAATAATATGGGCCTGATTTCCAAAATATACACATCCAGTTTGCTTACACAGCTACTGTGATTGAATGAAAATCTGATATATGCACACACAACTATTGTTATATGAATAGGTACCTTTTGTACATACAAATATCTGCAGTACCATAACCACAGTTTCTATGTGTGATCTAGCACATAATTGTGCATGTACATCTGTGTGGTCAGTTTTTGGAAACTCAGCTTTTAAATTTGATCCCCTGAAGTTGAGATTCAATTTTATTGGAAAAATATTTCTACCTGGTAACTTTCTTAAAAAAATAAATATGGCAGTAAAGAGAAGTGTTAATATGTATATCTGAATACCCTAGGATGGCGATTAAATAGCAGTATCAGAGGGGTAGCCATGTTAGTCTGGATCTGTAGAAGCGACAAAGGGTCCTGTGGCACCTTATAGACTAACAGAGGTATTGGAGCATAAGCTTTCGTGGGTGAATACCCACTTCTTCGGATGATTAAACAGAATTTACTGTGTAAATATAACTTTTTTTATTCATATGCAAAAATATATTTAAAGTAGAATTAAGATACAAGCATTCAGCCAGCACCCTGTGCTTCTTGTGCCCTACTAGCATATGATAATTTAATTCCAAGACTCAAAGGATGCAATACCAGCTTCCGTTACATACTTCTTATAAGGAAGTTGTTTAAAAAAATAAAATCACCAAACCACAAAGTTTAGAAAACCAAGAAAAGCTTAGTTAAGGGGACATTTTCCACATAATACAATCTTAACTCTTCCTCCTTTGAGGACCTTTATGTATGCCCTCTTACTATGCATCAAAAGCCTGATTTATTTGGAAAGGAACAGTGAGGTCAAAGCACCAAATTTAAAAGCAACTTTTTGGTGATTTCAGATTTTCAGATTCCAGATTTTGAATGTTAACTCAGTGTCAGAGACACAAGGTGCTTGAGGTAATATTTTTTTATTGGACCAACTTCAACATCTCCTTGAAGAAGAAATCTGTGTAGCTTGAAAGCTTGTCTCTTTCACCAAACAGAATTTGTTCCAATAAAAGATACCACCTCACCCACCTCGTCTCTGTAATGTCCTGGAACTAACACAGCTACAACGACACTGCAAACAATTCACTGTCAGCAGAAAAAGTAGCTTACTGCACAACACATTTTATCCATTGATGTCGGCTGTATGGAGTTAGGATTTCCCTGATTTGTACTTTGTCAACTGAGGTCTTATGATTTCATTTAAATTGCTATCAAGTTCAGATTTTTTTTTTGTACTGATTGTTTATCAGGAATAGGTTTATCTAGTTTTATCTGGTCTTAATACATCTTCTTTCTGCAGGCCAGGCAGCCCAGGAAAAGTATGGCTCTGATAGAGAGGCATCCTCCAGAGTATATATTGGCAGTTGGAACGTTGAGAGTGACATGCTAGACTTACCAATAAGAGATTCCCTGACAGGACACAAGGCTATATGTGCCCACTGCTAGAAAATGCCTTGAATCTCATCTGTATGACACTTTCAGTTACCTTGATGAAATAGATGTGAAACCGGACCAAGCGTATAAGTTTCTAACTATCGATTGTGGGTGCAGCCAGACTGGAGAGCCCAAACTTGAAAACTTTCATTGAGGAAAAATGAACAAGTGTCCTTAGGAACAATTTTTAGTATAGTCAAAGGAGTTTATTTTTGTGGTGGTCATCTAAATGTGTAATCATTCAGTTGTGTAAAGTAGACATACAAATGGATGGAAACAGACTTCAATATACAGTTGCCGTAAATCATTTGGGGAAGAAGAATGTTCTGGGAGACAGGAGCAGTTGCTTTCATATCCATAAGGTGATAGAACATTTAAAATAATTTTCTCTTGTTAGAAGTAAAAAAGCATGCAAAATGCCCCATGTTAAATTTGGCTTAAACATGAAATTGGTAAGTGTAATTCATTGATTCTTTAGTAATGTTGATGTTACCTAATTTTAGCATTTTTTAAATTCCTTAATTACATTATAACTAGAAAGAGCTTTTGAATAATTGAGTTAAGCTTTACAATCTTTCCCTAGAAATGTACTGGATTATTTTTTGCTTTTTTCTCTATATTGGATGCATAACTGAAGTAAAAGAAATATTTGTCAGTGTATCCTTTAAATGACATAATGTTTAATTTCACAGGGGAATGATCTACACTGGCTAGCATGTGCCTTGTATGTGGCTTGCAGAAAAGCAGTCCCAACTGTGAGCAGAGGGACAGTCGAGGGAAACTATGTATCCTTAACAAGAATCTTGCGCTGTTCAGAACAGAGGTAATTTCTCTTTCAAAAGTGCAACTATGTTGTTAAAATGTAAAAGACTGCATGATTATCTCTAGCTCACTCTTGTTTCCTGCATTTTGACACACGCTGTCTAAGAACAAAGGTCTTGCAATATAACTTAACACTGTCGTGAGTTAAAGACAGTTTCTGTCTTTAATGAAGACTTTCCATCATTCTGAATGGGGATGTTTAAACTCAGAAGGTTCAAATCATTTTAACAGACTTTGTTGTGATTTTATATCTAGTCACAATTCACCTGATTCATAAGCATGTTGTAATCACAGTATTTTTCTATCTCTGAGGCTGGCTTTTCAACCTCAGGAATCACAAGCAGGCCCATAAAAAGTAGTGGTGTGTGGGGTATTTTTTTTTGGGGGGGGGTGTTTATTTGGTGAAATCAAGTAAAAGCTGATCTGCCTGTTTAATACATAATACTCATATTCTTGTCTTGATTTTTCTCAAGTATTATCACTATTACTTAGTGGTAATAACCAACTGAAGGTGAGAATTTATTAAGTTGCACTAGTCACATGAGACATTTTCTTGAATTTTCACACACGCATGTGCACACATACTTTCTCCTTCAAACAGTGGAAAGATGTCCTCTTTGAGTTCTGGTCCCTGTGTGTATTCCACACACTCTAGGCATCTGAGACTGGAGATTTCTAGCAAGTAGTGTCTGTTCTTTTGCTGCTATGCAGTTATTCTCCTTGTGCTCCAAGCTGAGGATATAAGGAGTGGAGCAGACTGACGCCTCTCCAGTTCCTTCTTACTGCTGCATGGCCTGATTCTGAATCCTCTCGGTCCGAAGCAATCTTCACATTGTTTCTTCTGAATTTGTAAATATATTTGTATGTAGTTTTTAGTATTCTTAGTGTTTTAGAGTTTTTATAGTCTAGTTAGTATAGTCTCCCCAGTCGGATCCAGGTACCTTTCTGAGCACAAGTTCCAGAGCAGAGGCCAAAACCGCTAACGCTCAGAAACCATTGCCTCATGCCTCTTGCAAGAGTAAGGGGCATACTTATGGGCATAAGGACCGATCCCCTTCTGGATCTGCCTTTAAGAGAAAGGATCCCTAACTCAGTCCAGGTCTTGTGAATCCTTGTGCATGGGTCTTAAGGACTTAGGTCGTCTTAAATCTTGCGCCCAAGAGGGAAAGGCGCAAAGGAGGAGGGATCCATTGGTCTGGCTCCAATTTAGAGGCTGAAAGATCGTCGTCTGCCGGATACTGACTGGGAGCTCCACATTGGACTCCCCGTTGAGAGTACTGACTCACTCCATGAGGGATCTGCTGATGACCGTGCCCTTGGATGCCTTGGATCTGTTGGTCCTCACCCCTGGGACTCTGCAAACTCCATGATGGACTGAAACATTTACCTCACCAGAGGATATTTTCACTTTGCCCTAACAACAATGTCCTTTCCTGTCTGGTCCGGTCCTCCTCTGACACATTTCATTATCAGAAGAAACCACTTTGAGGAGAGGGGATTCTCCCCTACCCCCTGCACGAGCCAGAACATTCTTTCACTGGTAAAATATGAGCCTACCTTCTCGTTGGCCGTGTCCATCGTTCTAGACAAGCCTTTGCTTCCTCATAGGAGGCAAGTCCAGATGGAACCTCTAAAAGGTATTGGAGCCATCTTCCTCCAACATACAACTATCCAGGGGATCGATGATAGACAGTGTCTTGGTGTCTCCCCTGCCAGTCAACCCTTCATATTGGCTCTACTGCAGTTCATGGGATCCAAATGTAGACATCCCAGATCTGTGCATGAATTGCACCTACCCTTTTGTCCTAGCTGATACCATCAAGCTCCTTTAGAGTACACTGAGAAAGAAATTGAACCAGATCCTTCAGTACTGATGGTTCTGATGTGCATATCATCATCCTCACCTGACAAGACAATCACTCCATTATTGCCATCCTTGCATAATGACCACAGGCAATTCCAGGAACTTTTCCAGATAGTTGTGACCAAACTCCAGATCTGTCTTGAGGAGATCCATGACAAGCATCATAAACTCCTGTGTATAGAGGCAGTCCAGTTATGGAACTGGTACATCAGAAACCACATCACACTCCGGCAACATATCTTCTTCGAGTGATTGCTCATATCAATTCCAATTAGGTGTGTGTGTGTGCTGTGTGCACAGTCGTCAAAAGGTTTTTCCCCTAGCAGCACCTGTCGGGTTGGCTGTGGATAGGGGACCAGACAGCAAGTGTGAAAAATCGGGAAGGGGAGTAATAGGCGCCTATATAAGAAAAAGCCCCCAAAATCGGGACTGTCCCTATAAAATTGGGACATCTGGTCACCCTAGCTGTGGAGCCCTTTGGAGTGGCACCTTCATGGCGCTCTGCCGACCCAGTGCCTCCTCAGTTCCTTCTTACCGCCAGTGATGTCATTGGAACTGCAGTGAATTGCTTAGCAAGCTCTCCTCATTTCCCCACTGAAACAGCAATGCCTGGCAGCGTCCTCCATAAAGGTACACCTCGCTGCTATATCGGCTTTCCACCTGGGAGCGTCTAGATGCTCCGTCTTCGCCAACCCTATGGTTGGTCAGTCCCTCAACGGTCTGGAACGGCTACATCCCCAGATCAGACAGCCTGTCCCCGCATGGGACCTTAACCTGGTCCTCTCCAGACTGATGGGGGGCCCCCATTTGAACCGCTGATTACTTGCTCCCTTCTCTATCTGTCGTGGAAGGTAGCCTTTCTGGTCGCCATTACATCAGCAAGGAGGGTGTCTGAGTTAAAGGACTTTTCCTCTTACCCACCCTATACGGTTTTCCACACGGATACGGTGCAACTCAGACCTCACCTGGCCTTTCTTATAGACTCATAGACTTTAAGGTCAGAAGGGACCATTATGATCATCTAGTCTGACCTCCTGCACAATGCAGGCCAGACAATCTCACCCACCCACTCCTGCAATAATCCTCTCACCTATGTCTCAGCTATTGAAGTCCTCAATCATGGTTTAAAGACTTCAAGATGCAGAGAATCCTCCAGCAAGTGACCCGTGCCCCATGCTGCAGAGGAAGGCGAAAAACCTCCAGGGCCTCTGCCGATCTACCCTGGAGGAAAATTCCTTCCCGACCCCAAATATGGCGATCAGCTTGAACCCCGAGCATGTTGGCAAGACTCACCAGCCAAACACCCAGGAAAAAGTTCTCTGTAACTACTAACATCCCATCATTGACCATTGGTCCTATTTACCACTGATGGCAATTAATCTTTAAGCCAGATAGGTCTTTTGCCCCCACTGCTTCCCTTGGAAGGCTGTTCCAGAACTTCACTCCTCTGATGGTTAGAAACCTTCATCTAATTTCAAGTCTAAACTTCCTGATGGCCAGTTTATATCCATTTGTTCTTGTGTCCACATTGGTACTGAGCTGAAATAATTCCTCTCCCTCCCTGGTATTTATCCCTCTGATATATTTAAAGAGAGCAATCATATCTCCCCTCAGCCTTCTTTTGGTTAAGGTAAACAAACCAAGCTCCTTGAGTCTCCTTTCATACGACTTGTTTTCCATTCCCCGGATCATCCTAGTGGCCCTTCTTTGTACCTGTTCCAGTTTGAATTCATCCTTCTTAAACATGGGAGACCAGAACTGCACACAGTATTCCAAATGAGGTCTCACCAATGCCTTGTATAATGGTACTAACACCTCCTTATCTCTACTAGAAATACCTCGCCTAATGCATCCCAAGACCGCATTAGCTTTTTTCACAGCCACATCACATTGGCGACTCATAGTCATCCTGTGATCAACCAGGACTCCGAGGTTCGTCTCCTCTTCCGTTACTTCCAACTGATGTGTCCCCAGCTTATAACTAAAATTCTTGTTGTTAATCCCTAAATGCATAACCTTACACTTCTCACTATTAAATTTCATCCTATTACTATTACTCCAGTTTACAAGGTCATCCAGATCTTCCTGTAGGATATCCCGATCCTTTTCTGAATTGGCAATACCTCCCAACTTTGTGTCATCCGCAAACTTTATTAGCACACTCCCACTTTTGGTTCCGAGGTCAGTAATAAAAAGATGAAATAAAATTGGTCCCAAAACTGAACCTTGAGGAACTCCACTAGTAACCTCCCTCCAACCTGACAGTTCACCTTTCAGTATGACCCGCTGTAGTCTCCCCTTTAACCAGTTCCTTATCCATCTCTCAATTTTCATATTGATCCCCATCTTTTCCAATTTAACCAATAATTCCTCATGTGGTACTGTATCAAATGCCTTACTGAAATCGGGGTAGATTAGATCCACTGCGTTTCCTTTATCTAAAAAATCTGTTACTTTCTCAAAGAAGGAGATCAAGTTGGTTTGGCACGATCTACCTTTTGTAAAACCATGTTGTAATTTGTCCCAATTGCCATTGACCTCAAGGTCCTTAACTACTTTCTCCTTCAAATTTTTTTCCAAGACCTTGCATACTATAGATGTCAAACTAACAGGCCTGTAGTTACCCGGGTCACTTTTTTTCCCTTTCTTAAAAATAGGAACTATATTAGCTATTCTCCAGTCAAATGGTACAACCCCTGAGTTTAGAGATTCATTAAAATTTTTTGCTAATGGGCCTGCAATTTCATGTACCAGTTCTTCCTAAGGTTGTGTCACACTTCCACACTAGTCAGGACATTTTCCTGCCTGTTTTTTATCCTAAGCCGATAAAACTCCGATCCCACCCCGAAGGTAAGACTTGGGAGTCACCTAATTGGAATCGAAATGAGCAATCACTCGAAGAAGAAAAAAATGGTTACTCACCTTCTCGTAACTGTTGTTCTTCGAGATGTGTTGCTCATATCCATTCCAAACCCACCCACCTTCCCCTCTGTCAGAGTAACCGTCAAGAAGGAACTGAGGAGGCACCGGGTCGGCAGGTTTATATATTGAGCACCAAGGAGGCACCACTCCAGGAGGCTCCACTGCCGACTCAACAGGTGCTGCTAGGGAAAAAACCTTCCAACAACTGTGCACGCAGCGAGCACACACCTAATTGGAATCGATATGAGCAACACATCTTGAAGAACAACAGTTACGAGAAGGTGTGTAACTGTTTTTTCCAGGTCTGCTCTGGCACACAATCTCAGCGCAGGAACTTTTCTACAAACCACCAATAGGAGATGCACAGTTATGTCCTAAAAGACATCTTGGCTCAGTGGAGAATGCTATCTTGGGATTGGTTCATCTCCCAGGCAAACAAGAAAATTCCATCTGTACTGCTTCAGAGCAGCACTAGTCTGATCGTCCAGAGGTGAGGCCCTCCTGTTATCCTGAACAAGCCACCTGAGGTGTGCTAGTAGAACAGGAAAATCTAACATCCCAATCCCAAACCCTCTTGACCTCATGGCCTGGTTGTTGGATGGATATCCGACGTAGACCATTCATGTTTGGCAGCCGTTCAGTCTATTCTCAATCGAAGCAGAAAAGACTCCATCAGAAAATGCTGTTTAGCTCAATGCAGGCATTTCTCAGCATGGGTGCAATGGAACCAGCTGTCCCCAGAATCAACAGATATTCCTGCTGTCTCCTTTCCCTGAAGACTTCAGGCCTTTCTGTTAGTTTGCTGTAGATCCACCCAGCAGCAGTTGGTGCCTTCCGTTTGGTAGAAGGCCACTCCATTTTTACATACCCAGCAACAATCAGATTCCTGAAAGGTCCTGAAACCAACACCTCAGTGGGATCTCAGCCTTATACTATCAGTACTACTAGACCACCCTTTGAACCACTGATGACATGTTCAGTGTCCCATTTCTCTATGAAGGTCCCCTTCCTAGTTGCCATCATATCAGCCAGAAGTGTAAGCGAACTAGGAGCTCTCATGGCTTATGCCATACGCCATACTAGAGGTTTCCCTTCAACTTCATCCAAAATTCATCCCCAAGGTAATATCCACGTTTTATATGAATCAGCATATTCACTTACCAGTAGTATCCTTTTCAGTATCTCAAACTTTCAAAGAGGAGAGGAGACCTTACTCTCTCGATGTCAGATGGGCTTTGTCTGTCTATCTGCAAAGAAAGAAACCAATCAGGAAATCACCAAGATTACTTATTGCTATAGCAAAGTAAACATGAGGACAAGCATTATCTGCTCAGAGAATCTATGTGCTCAGAGAATCTGCTCAGAGAATCTCTCTGGCTGCATCGTTCTTTATCAGTTGGCACATATTCCTCTCACAGATGAAGTGGGAGTCCATTCCAGTAGAGCACAAACAACCTCAGTGGCATCTCTGAGAGAAGTACCTGTGCTAGCCATCCTACAAATGTCCATCTGGAGCTCCATCCAGACCTTCACAAAATATTACACCTTAGTCCAGTCCTCTTCTGCAGATACATCTGTTGGGACAGTACTTTTACAGACATTTATACCAACTGTATCCTTGAAGACTGCTTAACAATTATCCATGTGTGGAATACACATAGGGCCCTGCATTCGAAAAAGAAATGGAAGTTCTTTACCTGTAACTGGAGGTTCTTCAAGATGTGTAATCACTATCTGTAGTCTATTACCCACCCTCGTTCCTCTCTGCTTCAAGCTTATCTGATTTGCGATGAGAAGAGGGACTGACGAGTCATCGGTCCGGTCCACCCCGCCCCCTATATCATCAGAACACAATAACAGAACAATAACTACACAGGCACAGACCTACAGATGGGGCTTGCTAGAAATCTCTATTTTTAGGTGCATGATGCACTTGTGGGATACAGATAGGGACCATGCATCTCAAAGAACCTTCAGTTAAAGGTATGTAACCTCCATTTCACCTCCACACTTCAGCCTGTGACATGCCTTAGGTGATCAGAGCTGTACCAAAGTTTGACAAATCCCTTTTTACCACATATTTAAAATCCATAAAAGCAATAAAATAAATTATTTCCTAAAGCAATTGACTCAGCTGAGTCAATATTAATCAGTAATGCAATTGTGTTTTGTGATGATCAAGCAGCCTAACATACAAATGATTATAGCAGGAAACCATAGATACATAATCATAAAGTATATTGTTGGACATTTTAAATAAAATGCTGAAAAGTTTTGTTAAGTAAAGGTAAAAAAAAATAGAGGGAGGTAAAGACACAAGATATAAATTTAGGTGAATCAAGCTATAAAAGACAAATTGGGAGGAGGGGGGAGAATTTGAAATCAGAGAAGAAAGGGCAATAAAACCATAAGGCAAATGAAAAATATAGTGTAGCTCAGTGGTTCACAAACTAGAGTTTGGGTCCCCAAAGTGGGTCGCGGCCCCATTTTAATGGGGTCACCAGGGCTGGCGTTAGACTTGCTTTGAGGCCTGAGACCGAAGCCCAAGCTCCACCAAGCGGGCTAAATACCAAGCCCCATCATCCAGGGCCGAAGCTCAAGGGCTGCAGCCCTGGGTGGCAGGGCTCAGGTTACAGGGCCCCCACCTGGGGCTGAAGCCCTTGGGCTTTGGGCCCCCTGCCGGGGTGCTGGGGCTTGTGCTTTGGCTTTGGCCCCCCTGCCCGGGCGGGGTGGGGCTTGGGCAGGCTCAGGCTTCGTCCCTCCCCCTCCTGAGGTTGTGTAGTAATTTTTGTTGTCAGAAGTGGGTCCAGGTGTAATTAAGTTTGAGAGCCCCTGGTATAGCTTATTTAAAAGCATAGCAGAAATGACAGAAACGTCATGTTCTGTTTTTTTTCCCCTCTGTGGCTGTAGATTTTCCTTAGTACTGTGAAGAGTGCAGGGGTGGTTTTTATTGTTTTTTGTTTTTTTCCTGCCAAAGTAGATAAGTGGTTCGGGGAAATGGGGGGAAGCTTAATATGCAGACTAGTCTGAGCCATTGCAACTGATGGTACATATGTGGAAAAAAGCCACTAAAGTGCAGTGTAAAGTCACTGTGAGCACCAACCAGCAAGTAATGGTACAATGTTTTTGTTAGGTGTGAACTCAACCTTGTTCATGAACAAAGAGTGCGCTGAGTTTTAATTGTCTTGCTTGCTTGTAATCGTGCAATGTTATCAAACTATATACACCATTGTCAACAGTTCATGAACTTTAAACCATGTTGCGTTTTGTTGTCAAATGTTTTTTATAGTTTATTTTTCATAAAAATAAACTCCTCATCCCCATCTTTTAAATGTTCTCAGCTTGATTGAGTTTTTTAACAAGATGAAGAAATGGGAAGACATGGCCAATCTACCCTTGCAATTCAGGGAACGTACTGAGAGACTGGAGAGAAACTTCACTGTTTCTGCTGTAATTTTTAAGAAGTATGAACCCATTTTTCAGGACATTTTCACGTATCCTCAAGATGATCAACCTCGTCAGCAAAGAGGAAGAAAACAGAGGTGTGTGTTTGTTACTTTTTCTAACTGATTTTGGAGCAGTGCTCATTGATAATTTCTTAGTGCTTTAGTTTTATATTTTTTAATTCCATTTATCTCCTAGTAATTCCTGCAGTTTCATTAATAGGTCATTCTTCTTTCTTCTGGGCTTCTCTTTGTGGTAGTAAATTTCTATTCCATTGCCTTGTTGAAAGACTAAATAGATTTTATGTGCTGTACATAAATAGATTTTGTGCTTGGTGTAACTCCTCTTTTTCTGATTCTGTACTTGTCAAAATTTCATCTTCCTGAGTTTGTTAATGTTGAGCATGGCTTCTCTTGGTTTCCTTTGACTGGTTAACCAAGATGGAAACGTACCCGTTCATTGGTGCTTCCATCTGTGCAGTTGATGCATTCTTCATGTCTATTGTGTACAGCCTTTATTTTCCCTTTTTAACACTTACAGTTAATTTTTTCTCAGTTCTTATATTTAATGCATGTTTCTGTGAGCACGTTAGTACTATATTTTAAAATTGAGCTTATTTAAACCTTACTCATAAGACCATTTGGGACTGTCGAAATACTGGTTTTGAGTTATGGAAGATCAAAAAATTGAATGTGCTGTATAACACTTGAAACAGAACCAGTTATTAAAATGAATTAGTTGATTATAACATGGAAGTAGAAAGTTATAGTAAATCCCATATATAATTCTATAATAAGAAGAGTAAATTTTGCGAATTGTTAGCATGGATAATACCAAGAGAAGATCTAATATGATTCTGGAGATTAAACTGGAAAATCACACTCAGGAGCATGCATCCATCCATATGTACAAAAAAATGGTTTGAAAATCTTTTAAGATGATTCCATGTATAAGCATATGGTGCCAACAGAATAAAAGCTGATTAAGACTTCTTGACAAATTATTGATCAAACTAGCAGAATCTGAAAAAGAACTTATTAGAGAGGGAAATGGAAAAAGGAGAATTTTGAGGTTAACTGGATTCCTTGTTGATTTATTTTAAAAAGTAAATAAATAGAATTACTTAAGGGAGCATTTAACTAATTTAGTCCTTCAAAACAGAAGTACTGTCAGAAATCTAATGAGGTCTCTTGAAGTCATACAAAGATCCCTTGTATGTGAGGCTAATAGACCCGAATAAGCCTCTTTCTGTGCTACAGACTGAAACAAGCAAATACCAATACAAGCAAATCTGTCTTTTATTTTTTAAAAAAGTGAATATATTATTTTCACATTTTTTAATTGAGTACACTGTGAGGGATTAGTAATACCCTGTGAAAGTGCTGTGCAGGAGAGTAAGCACTGTCAAATCTTCCCTGTACAGTTGTGCCCATCCTTAGGATTATCTGTAGAAGTCTGCTGTTCAAGTCTTGGCCCTTTTTAAGTAAACTTAGTGATGTCTGAATATTGTGGCGGCTTTGTGATTATTGTGTGCAAAGAGAGACGGGTTCAACTTACCGTATATACTCGTTCATTAGCCCATTCGTTTATAAGCCGACCTCCCCCACCCCCCAAGATGGATAGGTAAAAATAGCAAAAACTGTATGACCCTTTCATAAGCCGACCCTGTATTTCAGGGGTTGGCAAACTTTGGCTCCTGGCCCATCAGGGTAAGCCGCTGGCAGGTCGGGATGTTTTGTTTACCTGGAGCGCCCGCAGGCATGGAACCTCTCAGCTCCCTGTGGATGTGGTTTGCTGTTCCCAGCCAATGGGAGCTGCGGGAAGTGATTAAATCATTAATCAGATTTTGGTGTAGACCCGTTTATAAGCCAACCCCCGCTCTTTGCTGCGTCACTTTTTTACCAAAAATATTCGGCTTATGAACGAGTATATATGGTACATTTTCACAGATGAAAGTAGAGTTCACTAACCCACTGTGCCACATAGACTAATATCCACATATGTTTGAAGGCATTTTGCTGGCCTATGTACTTGTGCTTAGTTTCCCATCAAGTAGTGGGACACTTCAAGGCACACTGTTTTGTCAGTGTGAATGCATTGAGTTTGTTGCATATTATATTCTTATGATATTTTTCTTTCCAAAAGACGACAGCCTTGCACAGTCTCTGAAGTTTTCCAGTTTTGTTGGGTGCTGTTTGTTCATGCAAAAGGTAAGAGATTTGTTAAGAATATTTGCTGCAAACTTTCTTTGTTAGTCTCCAGTATAGCTTATATATGAATACAAAGGAGTGATTCTTGAACAGCAGATAAGCATCAAAAAGTTCAGCATATCTTAACCCATTGAATTTCTACAGAGAATCCATTCCACAACAGACCCCATGACCCACTTTTTCCCTGCCTTTACTTCTCAAGCTCTACCTTTCCACACATTTTTAAGATCAATGATGAGCCCACTTAGTCTTGTAACTTTTATGTTGGCTGCATTTTCAGCTTTCCCAGCATTTTGTATCTCTAAAAGGGGGAAGCCTCCTGCAACTTTTGTGGATTCGTGTTCAGATGTTCATGTTGTGGATTTTCATGTCCATTGGTGACTAAGATAAGACCAAGTTTGGGAGTTGTCTCCTTGCTGTACCAGACATTGTGTACCCATTTCTCTCCTTTAGCAGTTCCCTTTTCCTAATCTGCTCCAGTTCTGATTTATCAGAGAACTGGACTCCGCGTTTAACAATTACCTGCACTGGGTACCTGCCATGTTGCAACAAAATTAATTTTATAATCTAACCAATTCCATTGTGCCTGGGTTGTTGAGAACAACAAAAAAAACACACAGCCCACAAACCTCTCTCCAGGCCAGTCTGGCAGTGAGAGGGAAAAAATTATTTCTTAGCACCAAAAAGGTAACGAGCATAGTGCCCACAAGTCCCCAAAACCACATCACCAATTTGGATTAGAATTTCTTCCCAGTACAGAATAGTGCCCCCAGGCAGGGTGAAGGGTTTATAAGACCTTCCCTTGGGTGCATTGGAGAACAACAGGCTTAAGAGGCCAAGTGTTTTTTCTTTCTTTCTTCTGCTGGCCCAGACAAAGCTTCGCCACTCTTGAAGCTGCTGAGGAATGAGGTGGGGTAGGTGTCTTGTCATTTGCTTCTGCTGGATTTATAATTAATATTTTTGACTAGCTATGGATTTTTGAGCTGGTGCATTCAGTGGTGAGCAACTTCTGATTCACGGCTTAATTTTGCTGCCTAGAATAGAAGAGACCAGGGTGGATAAAAATTGACTTTAAAAAAAAAAAAAAAGGATTGTTTTAGTTTAAATTCAAATGCATTTTTCTTTTTAAAATCCTATTTAAAATTGAATTTGATATTATGACAGCCTGTGTAAAGCCTATACTTAACTATAATCTGTTAATATCATTTAAATACAAAACATTAATATTTGAGGAGGGCTCCCTCATGCAAGATGAGTAAAGGGAGCTGCTTTTAAAATATATGTAGAATCAGAGGGGTAATGTCTCTGAATTTGGGGTCAACTCAAGTTTCGTATTGCAGTGTTGTATTGCATTTAAATATATAGGTATATTTCATTCTTTACAATAGAAGAAACACTGTTATTTACATTTCTCTGAATGTCAGTTCTTTCCGTTGTGCAGAAATGATTTTGCCTTCATTATTTTTGGTTTCAGTTTAGCTAGTAAGTGCAGAGGGAATATTTTATTCATTTGGACTAATTCATTCAACTTGAGTAACTTTTCTTATGTATTCAACACAATTTAAGAGAGTTATGTATATTGAGCTGTATAATAAATGTGTAGATACAGAGTGTATGCTCCTGGTTAGCAAAAAGCACCGAATTTAGTGTCAAGGCTGTAGTCAGTTTCAAATTAGCATGTTTTTATGGTTATGCTAACATATGAGATTGTACCTTTTTAAATCAGTGTTTAGTTCAAGGCTTCTTGCTTGGTCTTTGAAATCATGATAAAATTGTCGATTTAGATCACTTTGATTTAAATTAATCTGGTATGGCATAGGTGCCATATAACCTATTGCATCCTACAAAGAAAGGGAACATTTTATAATATTTGTAAGCGTAAAACACAGAATTAGTAGTGATATAAAAGTGGGGCAACAAAGATTGTTGGATTAAACTGACCTTCAGGATCATAAAAGGCACTTTTTTGCTTTGAAAGTTGCCTATTTTGTTTTGAGGGTTGACCGTTATCCTTATCATAGCAACCACACATCGATGACAAGTTGGGGCTTGTCTGTGCAACAAGCTTCCCAGGCTGAAGATCAGTGTGTGCAACTTCCTTTTCCAGTGCAGAAAATACAGCAGATTTGCTTGTTTAAAGCTTTTTTTGTCTGGAGCAAAGTAAGTCAGTGACTGGTTTTATTTGCTTTGTAAGATTAGTACTAAGATATTGTAATCTAGTATTATTGCTGTTTGTGTTGCTCTTTATCTTGCTTGTCAGAGAATCACTCTTTAAACTCTCTCTCTCTTGGTCTGTTTTCCATTAAAATGGAAATAGAACATTGAGCAGAATGTAACTTGTTTTTGCTATTTGATTTGGGAAGGTGAAAATAATAGACCGTTGTTTGAAATGCTATGGACTGGGGAAATATAGTTTGGAATAATCTTTTGGTGCCCTTAAAATTAGATTTATTCTTGACTGTGATGCTGTCAATGATTATTGTTTTACTAAACGTAGACTTTCATTTTACTGCTGTGACACAGCGCCTAATTAATTAATAAAAAGTAAACAGTATCATTTCTAGAACTTGCCTTGTTCTGACATTTGTTTAATTGCTTGCAAATAGATCTGTAAATAAAGATTATAAAACTGAAATAAAAGAACATTCAGGATGCACAGAATTGGAAGAGTTTGATCTAATTTGTTTTAATTAGCTTCATGGTTTTTATATCAAAGGAAACATGTATTCTAATTTACATGTATTTGCCTTTATATATCTTCCATAATAAAAACTGTAGATTGTGTAACTTTAAGCATCAATGACTGGCAGGGAAGACCGCTACTGAATAGCTTAGAGGAATTGCCTATTCTAAACTCTTTCATTTTAATAAAGAAAATGAAGGTAATTTGTGAATTTCGTTTTTCAAGTCCATAGTGATTGATTTTTAGAGTTCCATTCTTTTTCTAGTGGTTAAAGATCAATATATTAACCACTGAGAAATCAAAATATAATTCTGAATATGTACCCCCATAAAATTTACCTTTGATGTGGTATGAAAGCTGTATGTTTCTGTATTTCCAAACTGAAGCCCCTAAAAACAATGATTGGCTTAAAAAAATCATGAGATTTTTAAAATAATGAATTGGGGTTCTTTTTATTTGTGTTCCATTTTTTGCGCCATTGGAGGTCCTGTGTTAAAAGTTTTTTCTGCAGCCATGAGGGCTGGCAACTTTTTAATGATAGCTGAGATTCTCTCAGTCACCTGATACCAGGAGCTGGAGTTTTAAGAAAAGCATTTGAGACTCGTGATTTAATTGAGAGAGTTGGCAACACTGTTTTTAACAGGTTTCAGGTAGGCATACCTATTAACAGCCAACAAAACTGATAAAATTCTGAGAACAAGTGAATGCCTATACACAAAGAGCTAACCATTTTAAACCATGCACATTTGTAAATAGCTTCCTCCCTAGAGAAATACTACTTTTAAAAGGAAACTAGAGATCTAGGATATCTATTGCCTTTCTTATTTGTCATAGCAATAGAAAATAACCAGTAGCTGAAAAAAATTATAATTAAAGAAAATATTGCAGAACCCAAAATTGAAACTCCAGAACAAAAGTCGTTTCCTATGCAGATGACATTGTAGTAACATACGTGACCCTTTTCTTCAGTATCTATTGCTCTTTGAATTAGCTCACTTTGGCCAGGTCTTGAATTATAAAGTACATTTTTTAATCGTTATTGTCAATACTGATGAACCAAGAAACGTATAAAGAAGTTCAAAATGTCATGTCATTTCTGATGTGTGTGTATAGAATGTACGTACCTATTGGTGTGTACATATAACTGATGCAATAGATTCACTTTATCAGGCTAACCTGTCCTCATCTTCTGCAAAACTCCTCGAAGAAAGCCAGAATGAAATAAACTGTCTAAGAAGGTTGACTGAATGATATACTATATATAGATGTGTGTGTGTGTATGAAATTACATGCTCATATTCCTTATTCATCCTATATGCTCTAGGATTTTCTTTGGGAAGTTAAAAAAAACGCTACTGGATTCTGGAGGGTCTTTATAGGCCCTCAAGTTTTTTTAAGATTTTACAGTTACTATAAGAAGAGAGGAAGGTATTGTGCTTCTAAACTTGAAGCAGTATTATCAGGCAGGTAACAAGAATTTCAGGTTGGAATAAAGGAAACCAGAATTCCCACTGGATTCAGGCAAGGAGAATGTTCAATTTAAATATTGTGCTTTCCCTTACTCTCAGTTTAAGGGAATAACTTCCCTTAATTAGGATGTGATGGGAACGGTCTTTATTTTTTTTAAGTGGTGACAGAATGTAACTAAGGTAACTCCATTTACTTGGATTACTGAATTACAGAGTGCAATTTTGTGCATTTTTTAGAGGTGCAGCATGGTACTTGAACCCTGGCTGGGGGAGAGAATTAAAGGGGCTTTACACAACTTTTGCATCATCCCAATCATGGGCTTTTCCAGGAGTTGGAGACCCCTGATATAATTGAGACAGCCTTGGGTGCGTAAATTACAGCTGCCTCCCCAGGCTGCCCTATGGGCTTCAGGCTGCCCAGAAACTCTGCAGCATGGGCCACACTCTTTACATGACAGGATTTCAGAAGGGGTCCTGGCTGGTTCCACCATATCTGTATCAAGAGAATCCTCCCCTGGCTGGTTTGTGAGGTTTAAGGGCCCCTTTATGCCACTCTGGCCCTCTTGTGCTATATGAAGGAGCCTGAATGATGAGGATCTCAACCACAAGAGTTTAAATAATTTGGAAAGCAATTAAAAGTGTAAAAGCATAAAATATTACAGTAACTCTTGAAAATGGGGGATTTATTTCCCTGAAGAATATAAGAAACACCAAGAGACTGAAATTTCTAGTTATATTTACAGTTTTGTTATACGACCTTAAATACTATAATTAAAAACCTCCCTGATTTAGCCAATTTTATTTCTGCACACTCAGTGAAAAGAGATTAGAGTAGAATATATATTTTAAAAACTACATATTATTAACAAGATAGAAACTTCTCCTCCCACTTACAGCCTGACTTCAAAAGAAGAGGAAGAAAGGAATGAGAGAAGAATGAACCCCAGGAATAGTGCCATTGCCTACAACTTGATGGAATTTTAATAAATATTGTTATGTAGATTCTGTTTTACTCCTGCAAGCCATGCTGGGCTTAAAACATAGTTTGGTGTTTCCCAAAATACAGAATTATTAATTAAAAATTGTCACCAAAAGATCATTGGAATGACAATTGGAGTATTAACTTTTTTGTAATTTTAGGAATAGATAATAGTAAAATAGTGAATGCAAAACCACACAAACCTTTAAAAATGTTATTTCTATTAAGAAAACATACTATAATAAGAGCTTGGCAGTCAGAGCCTTCTCCCACTTACAGGCTCCAAGGCAGCAAAACACTTAATCACATGCTTAACTTTAAGCACATGAGTAATCCCATTCCTGTTCAGCAAAGCAGTTAAGCATGTGCATAAGACCCAGTATAGTCAATGAGACTCATTTGTTTTATTGGGGCCATAACTGCTTATGCAGTGTACCATGTTCAGTGAAAATAGAGCGTTAGACTTACTCTTTTCAAAACAAAGTGAAGATCTTCAAGACTGAATAATTGTAGCTCAGGATGTCCATCTGTGCATTTCTGTCTCGCCTCTCTTATGAAAAGCTGGAAGATGTGACAAGAAAGGGGTCCTCGGGATTGTTTAATAATTTGAAAAGAGTATAGAACTTGTGAATGTCAAATATTACTGGAGTAAAGTGGCAAATTCTGTAATTGTTTCTTAATGTGTGATGCAAATGTTGGGTATTATATGGGAAATGTATGTTATTTTAGAGGTTGTGCTATGTAGTTTGAAATTTTGAAGTTTTATTTTAAAGTTTGTATGACAAATGCAGAACTAGGGCATTATGACTTTATAAAATAATACCACTAGAAAGAGATTCAAGTAGAAATGAAAATGATTCTGGAAACCAAGAGCATGAAATCATACTTAGTACCTTTCAATCAAGGATTTTGACTTTTTAAACCATGGTTACAGAGACACCATCAATTTAAAAATCACACTTCTGATTATCTACTATTGATACTAATTCTACTGTACTGGAAGATTAGCAAATATTTTTTCTGTTATTTTTTAGTTTACTTTGTGTTTGACAGCACTTTGTATACTTCTTTGACTGTTTCCATTTTTAGTTACAAGTTGGGTGAGGTAATATGTTTTACTGGACCACCTTCTCTCTCTCATATCCTGAGACTGACATGACTACCACAATGTTTTCATTTATAATTAGTTTCCTCTGTTTGCATACATTTTTCATGTAGCAAGAGAGGAGAAACATTACAATCACATTTTTCTAGTATCTAATTTCAAAAAGCAGAAAAAAATTGCATTACTACTGAAACTACTTTTAAATCAGTGTTTTAAATTGATTAGATTTCAAGTTGGCCATGTTCCTATAAGCATCTCAAAACAATTCTGTGTGGGCAAGTACTTATCTCAGTTTTGCAGGAGGGGAAACAAGCTTTGAGAGCTTAAATGCCTTATCCATTTGGCAGTTTATGACAGATCAAGTTGTAGAACACAAGTCTTGACATCTAGTTCCATGCTTTAGCATAAGAACATAAGAATGGCCATACTGGATGAGACCAGTGGTCCATCTAGTCCTGTATGCGGTCTTCCGGAAGTGGCCAATGCCAGATGATTCAGAGGGAAGAAATAGAACAGGGCAATTAAGTGATCCATCCCCTGTTCAATTAAAGCATCTGGCAGTGAGAGGCTTAGAGACACCTAGAGCATGGGATTGCATCACTGACCATCTTGGCTAATAGCCATTGAGGAACATATCCTCCATGAACTTACCTATTTATTTTTTGAACCCAGTTATGTTTTTGGCCTTCACAACATCCCCTGGCAACAAGTTCCACGGGTTACTGTGCATTTTAACCCTGCTCCCTCTTAATTTTATTTTTTGTGTTATGTGAAAGGGTAAATAACACTTCCTTCTCCACACCGTTTACAATATTGTAGATCAGGCCCTACCAAATTCACGGCCAAGAAAATTGCGTCACGGACCGTGAAATTTGGTGTGTGTGTCCCCCGTGAAATATGGTCTTTGGTGTGCTTTTACCCTATACTATACAGATTTCATAGGGGAGACCAGCCTTTCTCAAAATGGTGGTCCTGACCCCAAAAGGGAGTTGCAGGGAGGTTGCAAGGTTATTTTCGGGTGGTTGTGGTATTGCCACCCCTACTTCTGTGCTGCCTTCAGAGCTGGGCGGCCAGAGGGTGGTAGCTGTTGGCCAGGCGCCCAGCTCTGAAGGCAGTGCCCCAGCAGCAGCAGCACAGAAGTATGGGTGGCAATACCATACCATGCCACCCTTACTTCTGCGCTGCTGCTGGTGGCGGCTCTGCCTTTAGAGCTGGGCTCCCAGCTAGTAGCCACTGCTCTCCAGCTGCCCAGCTCTGAAGGCAGCGCTGACACCAGCAGCAGCTCAGAAGTAAGGGTAGTAGTACTGCAACACCCCACCTCCCAATAACCTTGCAATCCCCCCACAACTCCTTTTTGGGTCAGGACCCCTACAATTACAACACTGACGTTTTAGATTTAAATAGCTGAAATCATGACATTTATAATTTAAAAAATATGACCATAAAACTGACCACCATGGACCTGTGAATTTGGTAGGGCCCTAATTATAGGCCAGGGTGGCCAAACTTGCTGACCATCTGAGCCACATATGACAATCTTCAGAAGTTCGAGAGCTGGGGCGTGCCTGCCAGAACTTGGGGCTTCACCCCCATTCCTGCTGAAACCACCAGCCCCGGCAGGCATGCCCCACAGGGCTGAAGCTCCAAGACCACCCTCCCCGCTGGGCAGAAACTCCTACTCCACCACCCTGCTGCAAGGCAGAGGTCCTGAGCTTCCCCCTGCGGTCTGGTAGGTGAAGAATGGGGGGGGGAAGGTCTCTGTGGGACACACTTAAACTGTAAAAGAGTTGCATCTGGCTCATGAACCAGTTTCGCCACCCCTGTGTAGACTTCTATCATATCCCCCCTTAGTCGCTTATTTTCCATGATGAATAGTCCCAGTTTTTTAAATCTCTCCTGTGCAAGCTGTTCCATCCCCATAATCATTTTTGTTGCCCTTCTCTCTATCTTTTCCAATTCTAATGTATTTTTTGAGAGGGGGCGATGAGAACTACATGCAGTATTTGAGGTGTGGACGTGCAATAACTTTATACAGTGGCATTATGATGCTGTCTTATTATCTATCCCTTTCCTAATGGTTCCTAACATTGTTAGACTTTTTTGACTGCTCCGGCACATTGAGCAAATATTTGCAGAGAACTATGCACAGTGACTCCAAGATCTCTTTCATGAGTGGTAACTGCTAATTTAGATCCCATCATATTGTATGTATAGTTTTCCAATGTGCATAATTTTTTATTTATCAACATTGAATTTTATTTCTCAAAATCTATCAAAATTAATCAAAAATGTTATTTATCTGCCATTTTGTTGCTCAATTATCCAGTTTAGTACGATCCCTTTGTAACTCTTCACAGTCTGCTTTGGACTTAACTGTCTTGAGTAGTTTTGTATCACCTGCAAACGTTGCCACCTCACTGCTTACCCTTTTTTTCCAGATCATTTTTTGAATATATTGAATAGCACTGCTGCCAGTACAGATACCTGGGGACCCCACTATTTACCTCTCTCCATTGTGAAAACTGACCATTTATTCCTACCCTCTATGTCCTGTCTTTTCACGAGGTACTGATCCATGAGAGGACTTTCCCTCTTATCCCATGACTACTTAAGAGCCTTTTGTGAGGAACCTTGGCAAAAGGGTTTCCGAAAGTCCAAGTACACTATAGCCACTGGATCACCCATGTCCATGTGTTTGTTGACCCCCCCCCCCCCCCAAGAAGTCTAGTAGATGCGGGGGGAGGTATGATTCCCCTTTGCAAAATCCATGTTGACTCTTATGTGTCTGGTAATTCTGACTTGAACTCCTAACTACCAGGCACTCTACCCATAGCAGCAACCCTGTTTCTTACCTACCTCACATTTCTTCTTCCTAATTGTGCCCAGCATTCAATCCCATCCTTCCTTGAACGCAGAGTTTCAGCAGTGATCCTAGATGCATCATATTCTTCCTCTTCCCAGACGGTATATTGTAGCATCACATTCTTTTCCATTTCTCCCCTGGGTGTGGAGATAGTTGTAGATCCTATTTTCCCACAATCACACCGAATCAGTAGACCAGAGGATCTCAAACTGTGGGTCGGGACCCCAAAGTGGATCGCAACCCCATTTTAATGGGGTCGCCAGGGCCATCTTAGACTTGCTGGGGCCTGGGGCTGAAGCCAAAGCCCGAGTCCCACTTGGGACCGAAGCCCAATTCCTGGGTGGCGGGGCTCAGATTACAGGCCCCCTGCCTGAGGCTGAAGGCTTTGGCTTTGTCCCCCCTCCTGCCAGGGGCCATGGGACTCGGGCTTTGGGTCCCCCTGCCCAGGGCGGCGGGGCTTGGGTGGGCTCAGGCTTCGGTCTCTACTCCTGGGGTCGTGTAGTAATTTTTGTTGTCAGAAGGAGGTTGCGGTGCAATGCAGTTTGAGAACCCCTGCGCTAGACCATCCAAGTGAGGGTGGGAGAAGGGTGCAGGGGGAGCACATGCAGTGAGGGGACTTTTCTAAATTACTGTAGAAGGATGGAGTGATACTCCCCAGAGGTACCTAGGGTTGCAAAGTACCTTACCACTACCTGCCCTTAGCATAAAGCAGCCTTGTCTGTGCCTGCTGTGGGTCAGCTCCTTGAAACCAACAGCCTCTGCACTGACTTCCAAGTCTCCACAAACCTCGCTCCCTCTGTGCAGGCTACAGGTAGGCAAACATGAACCCCCTAGTCCTCAGAGTGTTCCCTGTAGTGCCCCCACTGCTTAACCATGGGATGCTCTGAGAAATACCAAGTAAGCTGTCTCCAGAGCAACAGTGTACACACAGCTTTGGTTGTGCAACTCATGATCGTTCTAACATTACAGCGCTGAAATTTATAGCAAAAACAGAAGTTTATTAATAAAGATTAAGGTTTTAAGAGATACCAAGAGACGATGAGTGAAAACAGAACTAATTACACATATCAAACAGAACATAAAATGCAATCCTACATCTACACTTTCCTATATTGTAGGTTTTCTTTCAAGGATTCATTCTTTGATAAAGCTGCTAGTTTTCAGTAAAAAACAGGATCTAAATTTTCATGAACACCCTACAAGGGGGTTCCTCAGTAAATGGATACCAAAATGGCTCTTTTGCTTGTTATATCCCCCAAAACTTCCTGTTTTGATCCCAGAGTCAGGATAACGCCCCCTGTAGTTTCAGGTATGCTGGCTCCAAGTTGTCTTCAGACTCTGTTCACTTTAAATACAAATGTGTAACTGCCATTGTGTTTGGCTTGCAATTCTTACTCTATGTATGAACCTAGGCACACATGAATGCACATGCTTTAGTCAGGCAAAACCAGTTTTTCACCTCTACTGGGGAGTGACACCTTGATACGTACTATAGAACATATTTGAGGTATATAGACATAACTTTTCAAATATAGTCCGTACATACATTTCACAATATTAATGATCCTGGCTTTCATTTAAGATACCACACAACATTCTTTAGTTTATAAATAAAGACTATGACAGCAAAGTGTTCGGTGTAGTGAGTTTGTCAGGCCTGATAGGAGTTGCTGTTATAGCAGCCTCTTGCCAATTGGCATGGAGGTGGTGTTAGGGTAATGGGTGGGGCAGACAGGAGATTTCAGGCTATCTGTTAGAGTTCATGATGGTTCTGTACTCTGACAGACCCAGAGAGCTGGGAAACCTCAAGAACATGTAGGGGAGTAAGCCAGAATCATAGTGCTCCAGACCTCAGGTTCGAAGGGTGTTTTACAGAGAGAAGTGGGAAAGCAACATAGTTGGCTCCTCTTTTCCCTACTGTCCTGCCTGCCACCCATCTCCTGAACATTTTGGAGGTCTTAAAACGCTTCTACCATCAAAAGTGCTGTTCTTACTGAAAAGATGCGGTGATGAAATGATCATCTTTTAACAAACATGGAACCTAGTGTGGAGGAGAGAACTTAATGCAGAATTTCAATAGACTGGTAATGTAGTACTGAACTAATACAAGGAAATACGTCTTAAAAAGAAGACTTTGAAATATATGTACATATTGATGTGTTCTAAATTAACTTATCACAATGTGGATAACTCAGTGAAGATTTCTACTCAGTGCACAGCTCTTTTCTCTTCTATTCTACATATGTTATACCACCACACTCACTGAAACATCTCTGAGCATAACAACAATCAAAAAAGTAAATATAATTAGTCTGTATTTAAGTTACAGAGAACAATACTGAAAATATTATAATGGCATTATATAAAAGTTTTGTGGTATGTTCTCATTTGGAATACTGTGTTCAATTCCATTCATCAACACCTCAAAGAAGATACTGCAGAAAAAGAATATTGCAGAGAAAGTCGTCAAATCTGATCGGAGTCATGGATAGACTTCCATATGATGAAATTGGAGTTTATTATTATTAGGGCTCTTCAATTTGGAAGGGATAAATAAAAAACTATGTAAAAGTATATAAAATAAGGAAAGCCTCTCCCTACCGTGCATTGTCTGTCTCTTCTGACACACTCCCTGTGTCCTCATGCTGGGTGGAGACGGGTTTTGGTGCAGGAGGAGGCAGAGCCAGGCAGTGGAGCTGGTATAGGCGGCAGTAAAGCCACATTTGTCAGCTTTGTACTAGTGGAAATTCCTCCTGCTTGGGCGAATTCACTAAGGATGTTCTCTGACCACTTTAAGTGCCTTCTGCTCTGCTTCACTGCCACAAAGTGAACTTGGCAGACTGGAACTTCCAGCCTATTATGTTAAGATTTTGTTTTCAAAACAGAATGTAATAATAACCAGTAAACGTAATACTATTCCTAAACACACACAATGCTTATCTGTTCATCGTTCTCTTTTTCTATCAGCTATTTATTGCAGTCACCAAAGAGAGATCTTGAGATATGATTCTGCATTATGATTATAAAACAAATCTGAAGAGTGAATTGTTTTCAGAATTTTGAAGCTTATATTATTGTAAATTAACCCTATGTATATTTCTAATCACATAGGAAATTTTCCCATGATCAGTGATGACTTAGTCAATTCCTACCATCTCTTGCTATGTGCTTTGGATCTAGTGTATGGAAATGCGCTACAGTGTCCTAATCGTAGGGAACTTCTGAATCCTACCTTTAAAGGTATGTAGAAAAAAAAAATTGTTTTCAATCCAAAACCATGAAAACTGCTAAAACTAAATCCTTTTTTGAGACTGTGTAGGGCAGAGACTAAATAATAGAATATTGGCTTGATCCATGAAAAGGACTAAACATCTTGAAGCTATTAATTCTTTGCTCCAACTGGCTGTACAATTTAACAGGTTTCCATTACAGAGTATACTCTGAAATAGACAACCAGAATTCATTAATGGTGCATAGAGAAGCCAGGAATATAATTTACAAAGAAAGCACCATTGAGGGAAGCTAGCAAATCAACCACTGCTTTCTCGTTAAAGACGATAGACAGTGACAAAATGTAAATTGACATGGTAAACATACAAATATTTAAATAGTGAAATGTTTCCATTGAGTCAGTAATATTTTTTTCTTCAGACCTGAACTTTTGTTTTCAGCACAATGAGCTTTTAGCTTATTTGCCTCTAACATTTTCCTACATTTGGCTTAGTTTAAGACAGGAATTGGCAACCTTTGGCATGCGACCCGGCAGGGAAATCCGCTGATGGGCCAGAACGGTTTGTTTACCTGCATTGTCCACAGGTTCAGCTGATCGCAGCTCCCACTGGCCACAGTTCGCCGTTCCAGGCCAGCACATCCCTCGGTCCACAACACTTCCCACAGCCCCCATTGGCCTGGAACGGCAAACTGCGGCCAGTGGCAGCTGCGATCGGCTGAACCTGTGGATGCTGCAGGTAAACAAACCGTCCCGGCCTGCCAGCGGATTTCCCTGATGGGCCTCGTGCAAAAGATTGCCAATACCTGGTTTAAGCATTGGTGAGGATGGGAGCCCGTGAGCCTCTTCTTAAGACCATTTTTTTGGCTATATTTTACTAATTCTTACAGTTCATAAGTATTTGATCAATTTCCCATTAGAAACGTAATGTTTTTACATGTTTGTGATTATTTTTCTCTGTCGCAGATTAAAAATGTTTATAGGTAGTGTTTGATAATATTGTCAAATTATGTTGACATTCTGAGATTCATCAGTGCTTTTCAAGGTGGCCAATTATTTTAGTCTTGCAGTATGTTAGTTCTTTATATAGATATATTTAGTTAGTAGGACAGGAATTTACATAACTAAATATCACATTTTTCTCTTTAATTTGTAGGCCTTCCTGAAGACTTTCACAGTAAAGATTATAAACCATCTTCTGACCCTCCCTGCATCATTGAAAAACTCTGCTCCTTACATGATGGTTTGGTTTTGGACGCTAAAGGCATAAAGGAACATTTTTGGAAGCCATATATTAGAAAACTGTTTGACAAGAAGGTTTGTCTAATGGACTTAAAAGATTTCTTATAGAGGGGGAAGAAATCTGTTTAATGACTGGTTTTAAAATGGTACAGTACTGAAATATTCACTATTTGTACTAAATTTTCTTACAGATTTTAAAAGGCAAGGAAGAAAATCTGACAGGATTTTTAGATCCTGGGAGCTTTGGAGACAGCTTGTGAGTGTTTTGCATAAAAATTCCTTCCAAATTTCAAAACAAAAGCAGTTGTATTGACATTGTATTTTTTTATGTTTTGCACCTTTGATGGTAATAAAATATTAACTAGTTGATGTAACTGCTTGGAGTCCTGTTTTGAGATATCTCAGTTTCAGGCATATTTCAGGGCTCATACATTTGCTGTGTTCCACTATTTTAGTATCCCTCCTGGTTTTGTAGAGATCAGAGTACCAATAAGAGAGAGAGAGATTTATTTGTGTTGTCTAAGAGAGAGAGGTGTGAGAACATGAATTAGGATATATGGAGGAAGGATTTCTTGATGAAAAACAAATCTTTTCAGAAAGATTCTTTTTTCCCCTCATTTGTCTGAAAGTGTTTGGGAATGGAGGAAATTATTTAAAACAAACTGGTCTCAAACATAACATTTGTTCTAATGAATTTGCTGAATGAAAGTCTTTGAAATAAAATCTGTTCATACGATTTTTTTTTTAAAGGCTGTTTGCGAGGTAGATAGTATTCAAACTATGAAATGCATTTGACAGTAAAAGTACTGTATATTGAAAAGCCTTGGCATGAATTTTGTTTCCCTCAGATCTTCAGAAATGATTACAGATATCTGTGTCACTTCTCTTTTCCATTCACTGTTTGGCATGTGGCCATGCCTCCTGGTAGTTGTCTCGGACCCGTGAGAAGGTTGTATTAGATCAAAAGTTCTGCCTTAGTGCTGCCCCCATTCTCTCCAGCTGAAGAGCCCATGTTTGTCCAGAAATCCCTTCTCGGGTTAATTGGGAAATGGTTCTGGGTCCAGAGGTACACAGGACACTGATAGGCCATTTTGAAGAATGGCAGGTGAGCGTGAGCATATTATTTCCAATTATGAAGAGTTGTTTTCTAAAATTTAGGCACATGATTTCAAAATCATTTGTGAGTAAAGGTTCACAGCATTATGTAAGGGAGAAAAGGAATATGAAGGCGGTCTCTCATGAACAATATTGAGGATCAGAGTTATTTAATTATAGTATATATTTGATGAGAGAAAGGAGGTATCTAAGTTAGAAATTTTATACTCTTCCTTTAAGGAAAGAAAACGTGTACATCACGTATGAATTACTAACAAATGTTTGTGTTACTTATCAGATGTGTATTTTCCACATACTTTGAGACATACAGTAAAAATCTTTTAAAATCCCTTTTACAGAGCAAAACCATTCCTTGATTCCTCCACCAAAGAAAAAATTTATTAACTTTTTAAAAAAATATCATCTTATAGGAATATAAGGAGTTTTTTAAAAGGTGAAAGGTGAGACATTCACAAGGGTCTATCAGATCATCTAAGTGCTTTTGAAAATTTCACTCAGAAGAAAAGCAGTTTTACACCAATATATCGTGGTCCTAATGGCCATGTCTTCCGTACAAAAAAAGTCTTTTCTTAACTTGAGTTAAGTTAAGTGAGGTAAAATCCTAGTGAAGACAAGGAAGTTTGTAAGATTGTGTTAAAGGCTAGGCTCCCTTGCTAGCCTTTAACTCAACTTGCTAACTTGTGTGAAAATTACAAACTTCCCTGTCTTAACTAGGATTTTACCTCACATTAGCTAACTTGAGTTAAGAACACACTTTTTTGGAGGGAAGACGAAGCCAATGAAAGAATGCTCCTATGGTTCTGTTCTCTTGGTGTGGTAAAAGCCTTGCCCCTTTTTCATGAAATAGTCAAAGGTTTTCTTTAATGTGAAGGGGGCGGGTGGAGAGTGTGTATTCTGTATTCTAGGAGGTGCTGTCAGTTAGGAGGAACTTCCAGACAAACAGGGCTTTGGAGCAGAGCCCGGAGCTGGAGCGCGGAGCAGTAGGTTTATAGCCAGAGCGGAGCAATTCAAAAATTTGATTCTTCCAAATCCCTGCAGACAAATACAGATTTCTCAGTGGTATGGAAAGCTAGATGAGCTAGGGCAAATCTAATACTGCTTTCTGTTAGCTGTGTGGCTTTTACTAAGTGGCATAGCCACTTGTCAAATTGAGTAGGAAATACAGGTATATATTCTTGCTGTTATCATAATTGTGATATTATGGACCATGACAAACCTCAAATATTAAATTATGATTAAAAATATCTTCAGTAAATTTCCAACAGGCAAAAGTACCAGATAAATGTATACAATAAGTAGATAAAGCAGCAACCTGTCAGTTGCAGATGTTTATACAGCTTTTGTTTTGAGTATCTGATGCTTTTTTTCCCCTGCTATAGCAAAGCCATCAACAAAGCGTATGAAGAGTATGTTTTGTCGGTTGGAAATCTGGACGAGCGGATATTTTTGGGGGAGGATGCAGATGAGGAAATTGGAACTCTGAGAAGGTGCCTAAACACAGCTTCAGGAATGGAAACAGCTGAACGAGTGCAAATGAAGTATAATCTGCAGCAGCACTTTGACAGAGTGAGTATGACATGGTCTGTGTTACATCCTGGCTGTTTTTGTTTCTTCTAGTGGATGATTTGAGTAAGGCTGGGTCAAAGAAAGATGCAGCTGCTTTATAACTACTTCTATTTGTTCTGCTCTGTTTGATTTGCCTATGGCAGACAGCACAGTTGTTACAATAACTGATTATAGATCAATATTTTAATTTTGTTCAGAGTATGCATTTTAGATTTAGATGTTTTTTTTCTTTATTTAGCAGGCAGTGTTTTCAGGGCTGCCAACTATATCAGCGTTTATACTGACATTCTTTTTACTCACACTGCTAGTTCTTCTTTGACTGACAACTAGGGGAAAAGCTCTTCTTGACCTGCTGCTCACAAACAGGGAGGAAATAGTAGAGGAAGCAATAGTGGATGGGAACCTGGGAGGCAGTGACCATGAGATGGTCGAGTTCAGGATCCTGACACAAGGAAGAAAGGAGAACAGTAGAATACAGAGCCTGGACTTCAGAAAAGCAGACTTTGACTCCCTCAGGGAACTGATGGGCAAGGTCCCCTGGGAGAATAACATGAGGGGGAAAGGAGTCGAGGAAAGCTGGCTGTATTTTAAAGAAACCTTATTGAGGTTGCAGGAACAAACCATCCCGATGTGTAGAAAGAAAAGTAAATATGGCAGGCGACCAGCTTGGCTTAACAGTGAAATCCTTGCTCGTCTTAAACACAAAAAAGCAGCTTACAAGAAGTGGAAGATTGGACAAATGACCAGGGAGGAGTATAAAAATATTGTTCAGGCATGCAGGAGTGAAATTAGGAAGGCCAAATCACACTTGGAGTTGCAGCTAGCTGGAGATGTTAGGAGTAACAAGAAGGGTTTCTTCAGGTATGTGAGCAACAAGAAGGAAGTCAAGAAAAGTGTGGGCCCCTTGCTGAATGAGGGAGGGAACCTAGTGACAGAGGATGTGGAGAAAGCTAGTGTACTCAATGCTTTTTTTGCCTCTGTCTTCACAGACAAGGTCAGCTCCCAGGCGGCTGCACTCCGCAGCACGGTATGGGGAGGAGGTGCCCAGCCCTCTGTGGAGAAAGAAGTAGTTCGGGACTATTTAGAAAAGCTGGACGAACACAAGTCCATGGGGCCGGATGCACTGCATCCGAGGGTGCTAAAGGAGTTGGCCGATGTGATTGCAGAGCCATTGGCCATTATCTTTGACAAATCATGGCAATCGGGGGAGGTCCCGGATGACTGGAAAAAAGCTAATGTAGTGCCCATCTTTAAAAAAGGGAAGAAGGAAGATCCGGGGAACTACAGGCCAGTCAGTCTCACCTCAGTCCCTGGAAAAATCATGGAACAGGTCCTCAAGGAATCAATTCTGAACCACTTAAAGGAGGGGAAAGTGATCAGGAACAGTCAGCATGGATTCACCAAGGGCAAGTCATGCCTGACTAACCTAATTGCCTTCTATGATGAGATAACTGGCTCTGTGGATGAGGGGAAAGCAGTGGATGTGCTATTTCTTGACTTTAGCAAAGCTTTTGATACAGTCTCCCACAGTGTTCTTGCCAGCAAGTTAAAAGTAGTATGGGCTGGATGAATGGACGGTAAGGTGGATAGAAAACTGGCTGGATGGTCGCGCTCAACGGGTAGTGATCAATGGCTCCATGTCTAGTTGGCAGCCGGTATCAAGTGGAGTGCCCCAAGGGTCGGTGCTGGGGCCGGTTTTGTTCAATATCTTCATCAACGATCTGGAGGATGGTGTGGACTGCACCCTTAGCAAGTTTGCAGATGACACTAAACTGGGAGGAGTGGTTGATACGCTGGAGGGTAGGGACAGGATACAGAGGGACCTAGACAAATTAGAGGATTGGGCCAAAAGAAATCTGATGAGGTTCAACAAGGACAAGTGCAGAGTCCTGCACTTAGGACGGAAGAATCCCATGCACTGCTACAGACTAGGGACCGAATGGCTGGGCAGCAGTTCTGCAGAAAAGGACCTAGGGGTTACAGTGGACAAAAAGCTGAATATGAGTCAACAGTGTGCCCTTGTTGCCAAGAAGGCTAACGGCATTTTGGGCTGTATAAGTAGGGGCATTTCCAGCAGATCGAGGGACGTGATTATTCCCCTCTATTCGGCACTGGTGAGGCCTCATTTGGAGTACTGTGTCCAGTTTTGGACCCCACACTACAAGAAGGATGTGGATAAATTGGAAAGAGTCCAACGGAGGGCAACAAAAATTATTAGGGGGCTGGAGCACATGACTTATGAGGAGAGGCTGAGGGAACTGGGATTGTTTAGCCTGCAGAAGAGAAGAGTGAGGGGGGATTTGATAGCTGCTTTCAACTACCTAAAAGGGGGTTCCAAAGAGGATGGATCTAGACTGTTCTCAGTGGTAGAAGATGACAGAACAAGGAGTAATGGTCTCAAGTTGCAGAGGGGGAGGTTTAGGTTGGATATTAGGAAAAACTTTTTCACTAGTAGGGTGGTGAAGCACTGGAATGGGTTACCTAGGGAGGTGGTGGAATCTCCTTCCTTAGAGGTTTTTAAGGTCAGGCTTGACAAAGCCCTGGCTGGGATGATCTAGTTGGGGTTGGTCCTGCTTTGAGCAGGGGGTTGGACTAGATGACCTCCTGAGGTCCCTTCCAACCCTGAGATTCTATGATTCTATGACACTATAAGGATGTTGAGGCTTTTCAAAAGCTTGTTACTAATAAATCTTTGTGTAAAACAATCTTAATTTACCTTACTTGGCTTGTTGATGACAGTACTAATTAATTTACATGAGGGACTGATCTGAGGTTGCTGAGCTGAAATGCTCATGAGAGTTAGCTGGTGGCTATAGAAGAGACTATTTTAGAGTTCAAGTCTGATTTAAAGAACTGAAAGAAAACCTTGTTTCATTCGTGAAGACCACTGATAGAAAAATGTCTCTGGTTTTAGGCCTAGGGGTTTTTGTTGTTGGTGGTTTTTTTTTACAATCTATCTGCTTCTCTGTAGTTGAGCTGTTTTCGTGTTAGACCTCAGCTATGTTTGTTTTTTCAATTAGGTATATGCTGAGCAGGACTGAACGAACAGTATATGATTCCTTTCAAACTTTGGGTATTTGCCGAAGTGACCCCCAAACATTAGACTAGCCATCAGAAACACAATTCCTGCCTCAGGCTGCACCTACCTGTCATGGAGCTTTCTTATTTCTAATGGAATAAGTGAGATGAGCAATGCAGACAGAAGGCTTGGGCCCTGATTCTGTACCCTACACCATTGATGTCATTGTGTATCTTCCCAATAGAGATAGGTGTAGGCCTTTTAATTCTCATCTCAGTAGCTGTATATAGATGAATATGGTCTTCTACTTGACATCTGCTGCACAGGGCACATATGAGCATCATAGCTGACTTCACAGACTATGCAGTACTATTTGACAGTGTGCAATCCTCAGACGGGTTTGAGAGAGTCTTTGAGGGGTGAGCGGAAAAGCCTCTTTTACATGGTTTTGTCAGAATAATTATTTCAAAAGGGATATAAATCTATTCTGGCCTCTCCAGAAGGTAAGGCACTGTTAGCTCCCCCCCTCCCAAAAAGACACTTCCACTGTGCATGAATAGGTTACTGGCCCACTTTCTAATGTTATATTTATTTCCCTTCTCTCTTGTAGACAGTGGAAAAGGACATAGTTTCACTTCGAAAATCTCAATGTAATGGGAGATGTCTAAATTCCCTTAGATGGCTTTGAAAATCTCAACTACAGTATATTCATGGTGGTTGTTCAGATATTAGAACATGTGCATGTATTACACAAGGATGAGGTAAACTCATTGTCAAATTGTCAATTTAAAAAACACCTCAGTCTTCGTGGGTCTGACATTACATCCACATGTAGCAAACTTCAGTCAGTTTTTATACATTGTTCTGCTGTGAGTTTAGAACATGTTCAACTGCCAATTAAATACCTTTTTAAAATGTTATACCAATTTATAAACTTGCTGGTTCTGCTTTTAGTAGTACGTGGCCACAGCTGTTTCTTCTTTGAGTTCTTGTTCATGTCGATTCCATTCTAGGTGTGTGCGCGCCCACGTGCGCAGTCATCGGAGATTTTTGCCATAGTGGTATCCGTAGGGCTGGCTGTGGCGTCCCTTGAGTGCCGCGCTAATGCGCTGGTATATTAGACACTGCCGGCCCTATGCCCTCTCAGTTCCTTTTTACCGCCCATGATGGTTGGTTGGAGCGCCTCGCCTTGCATTGCAAGAGCATTACCAGTTCTTTACAACCCATTGTCTATCTTCTTTGTATATAGTTTGTAGGTAGGTAGTTAGCCATTATGGTAAGTGTTAGATTAGTTTGGTAGTTAGTCCCGGGTGGGATTTCACACTGGAGTGGGGCATGCCCTGTTCCCCCCAGCTTCAAACCAGGCTCATCATGCAACAGGCCAATGCCTATTAGTGACCCCCATGACAGCTGGTTGAAGTGCTTGGAGGAGTCCTGTAGAAAGGACAAGTGCAGAATCTGAACAAACTTTTGCCCTAGAACCCAAAAGGAGCAGGATATCTGCTTGAGGGCCCTCCTCATGGAGGTGCCTAAGAAGCAGCAAAAGAAGAAGAGCCTACTCAATGCCCATACTGGAACCTGTAACGCTGGTCCCATATTCCCACCATTCCTCCCTGGCCACGTCGTTCAAACTGTCTCCAGCAGCGGAGTCAGAACACAGTACTGAATCCAATACGGGGGCTGCGCAGCAGGCCCCAACACCTAAGGAGCCATCCCCAGAGAGGGAAGGTGAATCCACTGTCATCTTCGGATGAAGAAGTGGCAGGTCTCTCCCAAACGGGCAGTCCCACTGGTGACTTCAAGGAGCATCTGGCCCTTCTTAAAAGGGTGGTTACCAATTTGAACTTGAAAATTGAGTTTCACGGAGGAGTCTGACAACCTCTTTAATGTTATATCCTCCTCCATCCCGGCCTGGGGCCATGCTGCCCGTCCACCCAGAGATCCTTAAGATTGCCAAATCGCTGTGGCAGACCCCCTCTTCCATTCCGCCTACTTCTAAGAAGGTGGAAAAGAAGTACTACATCCCTGCAAACGGGTTCAAATATTGTACACACATCCTCCAGTGGCTTCACTGGTCATGTCTGCTGTTAATGAAAGAGACAGGCAAGGCCAACTCAGTGACATGCCAAAAAACAGACACCAGGAGACTAGACTTGTTTGACAAGCAAATGTATTCGATGGCCAGCCTACGATTTCGGGTGTCTAACCACCAGGCCCTGTTAGGCAGGTACAGTTTTAATCTTTGGGACTCCCTTAGCAAATTCAAGGAGGCCCTCCTGCAGGACCAAAGCCAGGAGTTCGCCGCTTTAGTGGAAGAAGGCACAGCAGTAGGCGAGAGGGGCCCTCCAGAAGGCCTTGGGACGCTACGGACTTGGTGGCCAGGGTGGTCGCACCTACAGGAGAAAAGATAGAGACGGGTCTAAGCTGTGACACTTGCCGTCTTCCCATTTGTCTGCTCAGCCTAGTCCTTCCAGGAACCAAGGAGGCCAGAAACAGACATTTTGTCACATCCCAACATCCACCCTCCTACTCTTTCCTCAACTGCCTGCGCCCCTTCCGGTCGGCCTGGTCATGGCTGACCTCGAACTGTTGGGTTCTCGAGTCACAATCACTCCCTGCACATCAATGTCTGGGAGCTCAGAGCAGTTCGCCTGGCCTGCCAAGCCTTCCTACCTCACATAAGAAGCAGGTTAGGCCGGGTCCTGATGGACAATACAGGAGCTATGTTCTATATCCGCAAGCAAGGCAGAGCCAGATCGTCTGCCCTTTGCCAAGAAGCCCTCAGGCTGTGGGACTTCTGTGTACAACATGACATCCATCTCGTAGCCGCACACCTCCCCAGGGCCAGGAACGCTTTGGCAGCAGGGCTTTGGAGCGGAGCCCAGAGCCAGAGCGGAGCAATTCAAAAATTTGATTGCTCCACATCCCTGTTTGGCAGGGCCATTTCGTCTTGCCACAAGTGGTCCCTCGATCCGGAAGTGATCAGCATCATCTTCCAGAGGTGGGGGACTCCCTGGGTGGACCTGTTCACGTCCAGGCAGAACAGGAAATGCCACATTTTCTGCTCTATTCGAGGGATCGACAGAGACTCCCTGTCAGATGCTTTTCTGCTCCCGTGGTCGGGGGCTCTGTTGTATGCCTTCCCTCCAGTGCCATTAATTCAGAGTCCTCATGAAGGTCAAGTAGGACAGGGCGAAGATGATCCTCATAGCTCCGGCTTGGCTGGTTCGGCACACTGCTGGACCTCTATGTGGCTGCTCCGTTAGAGCTACTGCTCAGGCCAGACCTGCTGTCCCAAAACCACAGCAGTCTTCTGCATCCAAACCTGGCGGCGCTGCACCTGAAGGCTTGGATACTGCATGGTGAAATGAAGAGGAGCAGGAGTGCTCAGCCCGTGCCAACAGGTCCTGTTGGGCAGCAGAAAGCTCTCCACCAGAGCGACCTACCTTGCCAAATGGAAGAGGTTCGCTTGTTGGACCTCAGATAAAGGCGTTCAGCCCAAATGGGCCTCACTGCAGTTAATCCTGGACTACCTTCTGCATCTCAAGCTCCTTTCATCTATCAAGGTCCACTTGGCCACTATCTCAGCCGTCCCATCTGCCGCTCGAGGGTGGGTCGGTTTTCACCCAGGATATGACTGCCAGGTTCCTCAAGGGCCTCGAGTGCCTCTACCCGCATGTCAGGGACCCGGTCCCTCAGTGGGACCCGAATCTTGTGCAGTCATGGCTCACAAGACCCCCCCCTTCGAGCCTCTGGCTTCCTGCTCTCACCTTCTCCTTTCCTGGAAGGTTGCGTTCTTGGTTGCAATAACATCTGCCCGCATGATCTCTGAGATTAGGGTGCTTATCTTGGAACCTCCCTATACGGTCTTTTACAAAGATATAGTCCAGCTGCGGCCATACCCCACTTCCCTGCCTAAGGTGGTCTCTCAGTTTCATAGGAGCCAGGACATTTATTTACCTGTCTTTTTTCCAAAGCCGCATAAGTTGGAGGAGGAGTGTAGGTTGCATTCCCTCGATGTCAGGAGGGCGCTGGCCTTCTACATTGAAAGGGCCAAGCCATTCCGCAAGTCAGTGCAATTGTTTATCGCAATGGCCGATAGGATGAAAGGTCATCCAATGTCTGCTCAAAAATTTCTTCTTGGATCTCTGCCTGCATTCGCTGCTGCTACAATCAGGCAAAGATGCCCCCTCCGGCAATCGTAACAGTCCATTCAACCAGAATGCAGGCCTCTTTGGCAGCTTTCCTAGCCCAAGTGCCTGTCCAGGACAGCTGTAGGGCGGCCACCTGGTCATCTGTCCACACGTTCACATCCCATTACGCGCTTACCCAGCAGGCCTGGGACGATGCTGGCTTTGGTAGAGCAATGCTGCAAGCCAGACGCTGGTGAACTCCAAGCCCACTTCCTAGGATTCTGCTTGTGAGTCGCCTAGAATGGAATCGACATGAGCAAGCACTTGAAGAAGAAAAAACAGTTACCTACCTTTTCATAACTGTTGTTCTTCGAGATGTGTTGCTCATGTCCATTCCATTACCCACCCTCCTGCCCCTCTGTCGGAGTTGCCGGCAAGAAGGAACCGAGAGGTTGTAGGGTCGGCGGTGCCTAATACACCAGCGGATGAATGCGTGACTCAAGCGGGAGACACAGCTGACTCTATGGATACTGCTAAGGAAAAAATCTCCCAACGATTGCACGTAGGTGCGCACACACACAGAATGAACATGAGCAACACATCTAGTTACAAAAAGATAGGGAACTGGTTTTGGTGCTTTTTGGTGACCACAAAAAAACCGGCAACACACTGTTCATGCTTGTCTGTCATTTTGCCAAGGGATGTTGGGAGATATAGAACAGAGACTTAGAAGGGAGGAGGCAGAAGAGCAGCAGAGGTAGCAGGGGAGGAGATGACATTGAGAGGTGGCTTATTTTCATTTTATTTGATTTTTTAAAAAAAATCTATAATAAAGCTGAGAACCAAGTTCAATCACTCTTTGGGGCTGGGACTGTCTTTTTATTCTGTATTTGTACAGTGCCAGCACAGTGGGGAGATGGCCTATGACTAGGGGTCCCAAGAGCTATAATAATGAAAATATCCTCTTCAAAAAATGATTTACCAAAGACAAAATATGGTTAGGATGTTCCTGGGTAGAAAATCCATGGAAAAGGCTTTAGAGCCTAAATGTGTTGGTGTATTTTGTTTCAATTCACACTTTACTACTTGTGATGGCTGATGGCCAGCCAGCCGGACCTAAAATGCTAGTGAGAGAGCGTGTAGGCAAAAATGTATTGGGTATATTAAGCAGCACATGTTCAAAGTAGAAGAAGAAATATATCTGACCACCCTGCATCAAGTGGAAAAGTACACATGGATGGAGAGAGATTTATTTAACAAATTCTGCCCCTCTGACCACGTGACATTAGCTGTCAGCAGGCCATTATGGTACTCAGAAATAAATTTGATGTCTGAAATGTGGTTGGATTCTTGCTGAATCAAGGCCAGTAGGAGAAACCATATTTCTTATTTGCCTTGGTCACTTCGAAAGCAACCTATTGGATCTTTTGTTTGACATAAAAGGCCTTAACTAGAAGTACTTTGGAAATTGTTACTTGGAAGTGAATGTAATGCATGATGAAGTATGCAGTGTAAGAAAGAACTCTTCTGACATGTGAAATGTTAGTTTTCCCTTCTCCTATCATGTTGGTCTCTTGCATTTCTTGGGTATATAGTGCAATTTTATAACAAACTGATATACATTCTTGCAATTTTTGTCTTCTAGTCTAAATCACTTAGAATTACAACACCTCTTACTGGCCGCAAGTATATTAAAGAGAGCAACCCCAATGTGACCCCTGTTTCCATAGCAACATACAACTTGAGCCGTCTTCATACAATGCTGACAGGACTAAAAAATGCCCCCAGTGAAAATCTGGAGCAAATACTCAGGTTAGTGTGATCACATGATTTTTCGGGCCAACTAATACAGTTTTAAAAATAGAGAAATGTTTTGTGTCACTGGTAAATCATCATTGCTGTGTTGGTCCTAGGATATCAGAGACACAAGGTGGGTAAGGTAATATCTTTTATTGGACCAACTCTTTTGATGAGAGAGACATGCTTTCAGGATACACAGAGCTCTTCAGGTAAAATCATGTAATTTTGTCAAGTAAATGAGTAGTGGCAGGTAGCTCTGGAAGGGCATAGAAGTCCCACAGAGAAGTCTTAAAATCCCGAGGTCCTGGTCCTGTAATTTTATTCACATTTGTCCTTGAAGTCCATAGAAATATTTTCATGGATAAGTACTATTCCTATGACTACGGGCTGCAGGATTAAACCCCTTTCAAGCAGGAAAATAGTCAGAAAAGGATCTTCAAGCCTGTTTTCCCCTACTACTTTTTATTTAAAGCTAAAAAATTAAACCCATTACACACTGAGAGACTATTCACTATAAACTACTGTATGTTTATATATTATAACTTGTTAATCAATATATTTTAATACCCTTTTATAAAGTAAGATCTGGAAAGATGCTATTAAATTATAATATTAGGCCCTGATCTTGTAAAGATGTACATGTGCTTAACTTTAAATTAGTATATATTAAGCAGTACGTGTTTGCTGCCAAAATTTTAAAGAAAGTCAAACCACAGAACTGGTGGACGTCACCGACAAAACACCTAGAACCAAAGTTCGTTAAAGTCAAACCAGCTTTGATGGCACTAGCTTCTTCTAAGGATGCAGAGAGAATATTTTCTTCATTTCAGTTCAATAACTAGTTTGTTCAAAGTTAAGAAACCCGATTAGTAGTAGGAAAAAAAGGCAGGCTTATTTTCTTCTTCCAGTCTGTGAGACGATGAGTTCTTCTAGTTCTAAAGATTAAGGACATTGTGACCAGAAATAATCAGTGCAGTTCACTAGCTACAAGGTCATATTTCTTTGTTTAATAAATTGGTTTTAAATGCAAGACATGTTTATATATACTTATGTAACCAGCACATTTAAGGTAACTGAATTGAGTCATTTTAAAATGTTTTGTGCATTTTTAATTGGATTCCAGTTTCAATCTAAATAGAGCCTGACATATCAATTTTTTAAAAGGTAGTAAATATGCATCATGCACTATTTTCTAACATCATAAAAATTAAATGTGATAAATGTGTTCTGATCTAATTGCTTAAATAAATGTGTGTCATCCTGGTTAGCAAACAGAAGTACCAAATTTAGTGGCTATATTTAGTTGCAAATCAATATGATTTAATAGTTACTAATGAGAATCACTTTTTGTTTAGGAAATAACTAAAAAGTACAAATGGAAAACTAGATTACAATTTATTTAAATCAAATCAAGGATTTCTGTTTGCCAACTTAAATCAGTGATTTAAATCACTAAGTCAGTTCACCTTGAGTGGGTCTAATCACAGTGCATAAAGTTAGGCACATGGTGTTTGCACGATAGAAGTCCTAGATCATCGTAAGTTTTACTGCTTTAAAACTACTATGCTGAAGATTTATAAAAAAGTAGATAAGTCTCTGTCTGACTTGCTGCTTGGTAAAGCATTTTGAAAAAAATATTTATTTTGCCAGGGCATGTTCCAGGGATCCTTCTCAATCTATTGCAAAAAGAGTGAAAGAAATGTATGAAGTATATTGTCAGTGCACACAAACTGAGGGAGAATTCAGTAATTTCTCCAAGGGTGAGACATTTTATTTATAAAATGTAAGAATTAAAAATATCTTTAAAATACTGTGCTCTTTTAAAAGTAATTTTATAGTTTGAAACTTTCATTTTAGTTCAACAAATCTAAGATTTCTGCACAACATATTCTTTCTGTGGAATTCTGCTATGCCTTTTATGTTTTCCCCTGAGTCCACACTGAAAATTTATCTCCACGTAAGATGTCATAAGTACTTCAATGGGAGACCTCTGGGAAGGGGAGGCGAAGGGGGTAATAGGTGCTGCAGGTGCCATTTTTCTCTGTCAGCACTGAAGAAATGCCCAGCATGGCTTTCTGGTGCACAGTGATTTTGGATGCTAGTCTTCTGAATTAGAAATGAAACAGATGATCCAGACCACTGGTGTTCTTTAAAAATCCCATAGCAATTTTAGCCCACCCATGGAAATTCTCCAGGAAATAGGAAACAATACTTATTAGAAAGAGTTAGTCAAAATTATAACAAAAATAAAAACTAAGCCTATCAATGTTTATTCAAGCTTTTTTTTTTTCTATTTGTATCCAGTTAAATTTTCATAGCTGTGGGAAATTAGGGTAGGCAGGAGAGTCAGACAAATTATTTAGTGACAGTAGCTGTTGATTCAAAACATAATCGTTAAGACAACTTGTCAACATCACATGTCAAAATATACAAAGTAAATATCCTTAAATCAAATTCTACATTCTCAAGCAGTAGTTTTCTTACTTTGCCTACCTGTAAATTTGTTATTGTAAATGTAAATATTTTTCCATGGCTTGTGCATATGATGAAATAGATGTTTGACACTTACCAATAAAAATCTACTCCTTCCAAACCTAGAAATTATGTTTAGAATTAATACAAGAAGAATCTGAGTGAAGAGAAAAAGCTATTCACTGTATTGAAAATTTTGGCATATATATATATATATATGGAAGCTTATGAGCACACCACCACAACCAAAAGAGCAAGATCTTTGCAAAATTATCAGAATATTGTAAGTCAGATTTCCCTGTGAAACAGTTCAGCTACTGAAGGACAAAACATGGGGGACAATTTCCCTCTATCAATATGGGACATTTTGTATCTACCAATTATTAAAGCTGCTTTCTCTTTATTGTTTTTTACTCACAATACAAATTTGAAGGAATATCTGTACCTTGAGGTATTGATGCACCTCTTCTGTACTTATAGTAGAATTTTTTCACCAAAAGTTTGTGTTAAACAGCAAGATTAAGGGTGATATTTAGTTCTGGTGCCCTGGTCAAATTCCAGCTTCTGTTGCAGTTACATTCTGCCTTCCTAAACTTCCCCCTGAGCTATTCTTCACTTTCCCTCCAATCTTCTTCTACCCTCCTTACTATCCCCACCTCATCATAAAGCATTTGGGATCTCCCAAGCTGAAAAGCTATATAAATGTAATCACAACATTTGTTACTGTAGCTTAATAAAGTCATTTTATCCTCATTTTAATGAAAAAAGCTAATAGTAAAAATAACTAATGTCAACAGATGGACCTTAAATCAGATACAGTGTGTCTTTTTTAATAACATTTTTCATTATCTTTTTCCTCTTGCAGATAATGCTGGGAAGCATTTTCGTCTTGCTGAGGTTCTTTACTACAAGGTATTAGAGTCTGTCATTGAGCAGGAGAGGAGAAGATTAGGAGACACTGACTTATCAGTAAGTGAAATCAGTTATCAATCAGATAATTCACTTTTAAACTTGTTTATTTCAGAAATAAGTAGTTGCACAGCATAACAAATGCTGTTAATACATTCAAAATTAGTAGGGAATATAACTACATAGTGAAGTTATTCTCTTAGCAATTTCCATATTAGATTGTTCAGTTTGCAAGTGCAAAGATTATGATATTTCTAACTGGCACCACACACGGACTCTAGATTTAATTCTGGCAGCAGAACTTAGGTGACAATTTTGCTGATGATGCAAAGGCAGAATAGAATGCAGTTTACCCATCTGTAGTTAGAGTTGTTAATGCATGAGAGTATGTAAATTCAACAAATGTTATACAATGTTTGTTTTTTAAAATATCTAACTTTTTAATACAATAATGTTCAAACCAAAGACTATTTGTTTGCCTTTTTCTTTCATGTAGACATGTTTTTCTAAGCTAGGCTGATGATTATTTTAATATTTGTATTGCAGGCAATAATGGAGCAGGATGTGTTTCACAGGTCTCTCCTGGCATGTTGCCTTGAGATAATTACTTTTTCATACAAGCCTCCTGGAAATTTCCCATTTATTACTGAAATCTTTGATGTACCTGTTTATCACTTTTATAAGGTAGATGGCTTTGATCATGTTAAGTGATTACCAGTCATGATAGTTACTTCTACTCCCTAAAAAAGTTATTTTTCTTGAAGCAAGTTACTTTTTCCTCAATTGGATGTGTAATGGCATAAAAATCTAAGTTATGAAAATGGTCATATGTGGGGTGGATTTTTTTGTTGGAGAAATTTAAGCTGGAACAATCAAATTTTCCTACCTTAAACTGCAGGGTGCGAATGCCACTTGTATTTAAAATCATGTACTGTTAACTGTGTAATGCGTTGGTGGTGTCCAAATTGTCTAGTTAAAAAATAATGGCAGCGGACCACAACATTTACATGGGATAACGGGCACTTTCTATTTCACTTCTTGATTTATTGAAAATAAATGTTTATTTTCAAATCTTGTAACTATGGTCTGACAAAGTTGTAATTATAGTGATTGATGTAGATTTAATTGTATCTAGCTGTTGGGGAACTAGTGTGACAGTTACATACTATTATTGAGGTATACCTAGTTTTTCCTGGATTAGAACAGACCTTTTTCTGTCTGGATTAATGTGATACTTCACAAATTTAATATAAACCCATTTGAAAGGGAATACATGAAAAGTATGATGATCTCACTTATTGTATTGGTTACACAATGTCCTGGTTTAACATTGTAATAAGTGGGTTTCATACTTACTCACTTTACAGGTAATAGAGATTTTTATTAGAGCAGAAGATGGCCTTTGTAGAGAGGTGGTAAAACACCTTAATCATATTGAAGAGCAAATCTTGGAGAGTATGGCATGGAAACGTGAATCTCCATTGTGGGACAGAATCCGAGACAATGAGAACAAAGTTCCTACCTGTGAGGAGGTAAGTGTGAGATGTAACAGCTATTTTATTTTTTTAATCCTTGTTATAAGTTTCAAGAGGCCTTGTTCAGTTTAGATGGCACTCCTTAGTAGTTCAGACTTTGGGCATTTGGGATATGAAGGCCTCATAATGAACCTGAGCAAGTCTTTCCTAACGTGAATATTGAGATGAAGTAGCATCATAATTAAAATGATGGAAAACAGAAGTAAGTTGTCAAATGTTACATATTGAAAATGAAACAAGGTAATAACACCTAAAGGTTGCTGTGGTGCATATAGCAGTGTTTGGCATTCTCTCATATGCAGTTATAAGGCACAACTCATGCCTCTTTCCTCCTCCTCCTCCCCCCGGTAAATAAGATGGATAAAATCCTCGCCCTGTTGACTTTACTGAGAGTTTTATAATTTAATTCAATGAAGCTAGGATTTCTCTCGCTCACTTGTTTGGTTCATTCCCCGCTGCAATAACTTGCTCTTTGAAATTGAACACCGTGATCAAATGTGCCTGATTTTTAGAGTGCATCAGTATCTAAACAGGGCTAGAAATCAGTTGGATTATTCAATTAATTAGTTTAATAATAAACATGCTGAAATTAACTGTTACATCAATATTATTTTAGGTAATGCCACCTCACTATTTTGAAAGATCTAATGGGAACAGCCTGGTAGGCTCTCCTTTGACTCCAAGAAGGATCAATGAAGTTCGTGCTGAAACTGGAGGGCTTGGAAAAGGTGAGATGTTAAAAATAAAATGTGTAGCCTGCATTTTAGAAGTGATACGTGCTGTGTGGTAGAAAGTTTGCACTCAGTTACGTACAAGCTATAGAATATTGCTACGTGTTTAAAATAACTAATGTGTGTTCCAAATAGCATCAAGGAAAGTTGCAACTATGCATTGACTAGAGCTAAGCGAATATTAGATTTTTTTCAGTTCAGAGGTCTGTCATCATTCCCATCTGAAACAGCATGCCTCCTTGCAGGCGGGCCCTTACTTGATAACCCCCCTCAGCCAGGATATCAACAGGTCCAAACAGACGCTAAAGAGCACCTCCTGGTGGAGAATCTTATTTTTCAACAGAAAAGCTAATGCCGAATATAAAACTTTCACCTGAACATCCCCACCACGGTGATTAGGTCATTCTTAGTGCATGGCCCCCGCGCGCCCCCCCCCCCCCCCCCCGAGTTCAAGGCTTGCCTCTACCCAGGCTCTCCCCCCCGCCCCCCCCGGTTTTAGGCTTCTTGCCCCTTTTGGAGTAATGGCCTTCTTGGGAGTCAAGGGTGCAAAGTGGTCTGTTGACAGCATCTCTTCTCCAGGGACAGCGGATGATCCTTGTTAAGCTAGGCTTCTGGCCACTGCCTGGGAGACCAGGCCCTCTTGCATGCATGCTGACTGCACTCCTGGAGGTTCCCCATTTTGATGGGCTCCCTGCTCAGTTCTCTGGCTCAAGCGTTCTGTCTCACTTTGGAGTTACCCAAACTCAGTTAGCGGGAACCACTTCAGTAGGTCCAGGTGCTCAACTAAGCAGCTAGTTACCCCCAAGTGAGGCCTTTATAAGGCAGAGTGGGCCTTAAAAGTCCCCATAAAGAGCAGCTGCCCAGTTTGAGGCCAAATTGAGAAATAATCCAGTTCAGTTGTAATTGAATCAGAAATTACTTTTGCATCAACTGAAACATTTTGGTGAACTCAGCAACACTAAAATTAATGGTTTTTTCTGTTTCACCCCTCTGGTGTACTAACAAAACCAAATATGAACTCAAAACTTTGTCAAAATGAAGTCATAAAACATTTGACTATTTCTAAATTGCTTTTCCTAGACCCAATTATTCATCCAATTTGATCTGAATTCATTAATAGTTTCAGAACACTTTGGGTGGGGGACACGCATTGTGACAAAAAAAATTTTGCCCACTTCTAATATTGACATTAGAACAAATGAGATGCAATAGAAACATAGACTATTTCATTTGAAATCTTTGTTCAGTCTTATTAGCCTACAAATGAAATCTATGAAATGACCGTGTAGATGTTCTCTTATAGAATACAGTAAGAGGTTATGGCTCTCATAAGTTCTTGCCCAATGATAAAATTGCTCCAGTTTGGTAAAACGCTTCACCCCTTCCCCAAATCCCCGCCTCCGCCGAGGCTCCACTGCTCCGCTTTTCCTCCCTCCCGGGCTTGCCCCATGCCAAAGAGCTGGCGTGTGGGGCAAGCCTGGGGGGGGGGGTACGGAGGTGCCTTGGAGGGGGCAGAGGAATCTGATAGAAAAAACAATCATTTACAAAAACCAAGTAAATTCTCTAACATTTATTCATGTATGAGATTAAGTCAAAAGTTCTTTAATGACCTTCACTCATGGCCCAAACAGTTTGCTTTCTTAGTAATACACTGAAATGGCAACCTTATTTAGACAGTTGCATACAACATGGACATCTTGTTCATATAGTAATTAAGTTGGCTTTTAAAAGTTGCTTCTGCTAAAGTGTGTTCTGTTATAGCCAACCTATTTCTCAGATGGGAAGCTAGTTTTAGAAGTTGTGGTCCTGTGATAACACACAGTATTTAGGAATTAAGTGTATGAAATAGGAGACATCCTTAAAATATCCTGTAAGATGGGCCATTCGCCAGTGTGACTTCAGAGAGATTTAAAGACACCTAGCTGGGAACAGTTCTAGAGGACATTGTTTTGATTAGATGAATTTTTACAGCACTGGGGCAAGAGTAAGGCTTAAGCATTACTGAGGTGTAAAGCTCAAGTTAAATGCTGCTTGTTGTTTTTTTAAATATCTTCAGGCCTTTCGTCTTCGCCAACCACATTGTATGACAGATACAGTTCTCCTACAACCAACCCTACTAGGAGAAGGCTATTTGTGGATAATGATAATCCCCCTGACAGTGGAACTCCTGTAAGAGTTTCACAGCAGCCTGTAGTAAATACGGTGCCAGTGCAGAATGTGACACCTGAAACTATGTCAGTTACTCCAGTGCCTGGACAGACTTTGGTTACTGTGGCAACTGCCACGGTCACCGCCAACAATGGACAAACTGTTACAATACCAGTACAAGGTAAGGGGGAAGCTCTGGGAGAATGGATTGCATTGATTACCACCAGAAACACTGAATTGCTTATCAGTAGGGAGTGAAAGAATAGGTAGACATCTGGGAGGGGAAGAAAATGAAAAACAAAGGCCTATGGGCTGTAAAACAGGAAAGTAATGAACGGGAAAAGGCATGGGTACTATTTAGCTGTTGAACACTGGAGCAAATGTACATTTGCTTCCCAACTGCCTTATATAGAAGTCATCTGTTTAATTAGCCTCCTCTTCATTGACTGAAAGTAACTAAAATTGGCCAGTTGTCTTTTGGTCCATTTGTGATCAAGATTCCTCAGTGTTCTTTCCTGAACATTTTCAGTTACCTGCCACTACACACTTATTAAATAACTGTCCATCACTAGAAAGGTTACTGGTGCTCAGGTAACTTGGGTTTTGAAGACACCCTTTACTGAATTCATTTTCGTTTAATTACAGGCATTGCCAATGAAAATGGAGGAATAACTTTCTTCCCAGTTCAGGTAAATGTAGGTGGCCAGGCTCAATCTGTCTCTGGCTCTATCCAGCCACTCAGTGCCCAGACCCTTGCTGGTGGTACCCTTAACACTCAGATGAGTGGGACGGCCCTTCAGTTACCAGGCCAAGTTGCGGTTCAACAGATCTCTTCTTCTGGAGACCAACAAAGACAAAACCAGCAGTTCTCTACTACCAGCAGCAGCAAACTCCGAAAGACTGGCTCTCTGTGTCTCTTCTTTAGAAAGGTACCTTCCCCTGTGAAATGTCATATCACTGCAGTATGGGCTTTACTAGAAACATACAGAACAATGTAAAATTATTAAGATTTCTAATTAGTAACAGGCTATTTACATAATATATAAAACTCAAGTTTTTTGAAAACCATTTACTTGCCTACCAGGGCTTGGAGTTCAGAGTCATGTTTCTCCTGAGAGAGTTAGTATCATAATAAAACACAGCATGTTCCTTCATTGGTTTAAATCTGTTTTTCTCTTGTAACAACCAACACCACAAACAGTCTTGAACCCAGGTCTTGTCAGGCAAGCAAAAGGAACTAATTTTCAAATCTGGTTTAAAATGGACATTTTATTGTACACGTACATGCTGCCTATTGATCGGAGGTCTTAGGAAAGCTCCGCATGTTTTTCTTAATATGAGCTATTTTTTTGTTAATTAGTGTAGTGGATAAAGTTTTATGTTTAGAAAGCCATGTAAGTTTAAAGAGCTTGATTTTGTCCTAATCAATGCTCTCTGTACTGGTCCTTCCTTCCAAAAGGTTTATCACTTAGCAAGTGTTCGGCTGCGGGATCTCTGTGTCAAACTGGATATTTCTGATGAGTTGAGGAAGAAAATCTGGACATGTTTTGAGTTTTCCTTGGTACAGTGCCCTGAGCTCATGATGGACAGACATTTAGACCAGCTGTTAATGTGTGCCATTTATGTAATGGCTAAGGTAAGATGAATAAAATACACACCTGCTTTTTATTCATAACAGTAAAACAAAATTTATCAGGATTACTAGTAATGTAAGGCAGCTGCATTTCCCCATCAAATAAAAAAACCATGTTTTTTAGGTTGCAAAGGAAGATAAGTCATTTCAGAACATCATGCGCTGCTATAGGACCCAACCACAAGCAAGGAGTCATGTAAGTACAATTAATATTGAAGTAATGGGGTTTATATTTTTACTGAGCCCCTCAATTACTTATAGTAGCTACCATCTTCAGGTATATTCCATGAATGGGAATCTAGAGTGACAACCTTTAATCTTCACTAGTGGAATTTAACACTCAAATTGTATAAATTCCATTGTTCCAACAGGATTCGATTTACTTCCCAAAAATTTAAACTCCATAAACCCTGCTGGGAAGGTGCAGGTTGCCTAATATCTTTTAGTAGTTTTTGAAGAGAAGAATGGCTAAATCCAGAATTCTTTGTTAATTACATGGTGTTTGACAAAATTTGGTTTAGATTCTAAATGTCTTCATTTAAAACCGAAGGTACAGTGCCCTCATTGATGATATTCTTGTAAATAAATAGGAAGATGCATTTAAATATGTGGTATTAGGGGTTAGAAAATGAGCCTGCAAAAATATTCCTTTATAAAGGATGTATATTGGGATAGTCAATATTGTTTCAGTAGTTTCTCTTGTAATAAAAACATCCCTTAAGAAGTACTGATCTTTCATACAAACCCTTTGCTGCTTGCATATATGGCTTCCTTCAATTTGTTTCTCTTTGGCTTTTTGCAGGTATATCGGACGGTCCTGATAAAGGGCAGAAGACAACGCTGTCATTCTGGCAGCAGTGATAGCGGTATCCAACAGAATTCCCCAACAGAGAGAAGTAAAGACAGAAGTAAGTGATTCCAAACCATTGTATGTGTATGTGAACTAGGCAGCTCTCTTAAGGGGGGGGGAACATCTTAATGTTAATCCTGGGGAAAGGAAGTGTTTGATCTAGCTTCAAAGAAGATTTGAACAACCACTTCTCATGTATGGATTTCACTACCTCAAAATGGAGTAGTAAAAGTCAAATGGTTTAATGTTTGGGCAACCAGGTATTTTAAATGTATACAGGCAGGGCAATTTTTCAGTAACAGGACAGCTGCAGAATTTAACTCCAAGTAAATTTGCTTAATACTGGAACTGCCCTTGACAATTTTGTCTCTACAGCTGAGTATAACGTCAATTAAACCCCCATCATCCATGGCTACTACTCAGGAGAATTTATATCAAACAAGTAGAGGCTTTTTTGATATTTGCTGTCCCTAACCCAGCCCATCTCCCTTAGGTTTGGCTTGGGCTTTTATAGCAGTTGACCCCCGCTCTTGTCTGAAGCGGTGTGTGCTGGCAGACACACAAGCCCCTAGTCTGATGCACCAGTTAGTGCTATTCTGCAGAAGACTCCCTTGTAAAGTAAACTGTTCCCAGACAAAATGAATGCCAGCAAGTCTCAAAAGAGGTTACTCGTGTTTAGGCTGCCTTTGTAAGTAGTTGGGGTTAAATGCAAACGTAGCATTTCTTTTCTAGGTCTAGAGAAGAACTAGAGTTTAATTGAGAGATCTTCTTAGCAAGAATTAAGGCAGACCAGCACCATCTCTAAGAGAATGGAAAAAAACATTCACTTAAAGTCCATTTGCCCTTGAACGCATGCTTGGGAGGCAGTCTCACTACAAACACACCCATGACCCTTCACTTTCTCTTTGAACATAGGAGTACCCCGTTTACATTAGCATCACAAAAGGAAGAATTCTCCATCCAGATGTCAGGGACTTCTCTCTCAAGGGCCCCTGCTTTGGCCTAATCTGAACATCCATTCCCTGAGTGCAGGTACCACTTTTCTAAAGCGCAAAGAAAGTGGCGCTTACCTGCTTAGACTTAACACCATCGGACTGCCCCTATGAACATCTCTAGAGAGGATGGTGGCAGTGATCCCTAGATTTAGGTTGCCTCACATGTCCATATTAAAGGATGCTTGTGACTTTTGAGTAGTTCATGCTTCCACGTTTCATCGAGGTATTGGAAGAGAGCTGAGTTCTTCCACTTTTTCCCCCTAGCCTGAGGGGTGTGGGGGAGGTAAAAACAAGCCTGGGTGTATGGCCCACCAGGTCACCCCAGGACTCAGTGATCCATTTCCACCTGCTTCCAGCTAATGTCTGCCCTGGAGCTTAAGTGGTACAAGCCAGAGCAGACGCTTCAGTGGTCAAACCTTGTTTATGAAGTATTTGTGGGGAGGTGCAGCTTGATACGGTTGGACATTTTTTTTAAACTTTTCTTTTAAAAAAAAAAAGTTTTGAAAAAGGTCAATTTCCAAGTTAAAAGAACATTGAGGTTGCATATCAAGCACTCGTTAGGAAATGCCAGGTTTATAGTTGCCCACACCCAACCTTAATTCTGTCCCCTTGTGTGCAGTATTTTCCCACAGGACGAATGCGCAGCCAACCATAGCTCTGGCTTTTTTTTTTTTTATAAGAGCACCAAACGGGAGCTGAAGTGACTCTGAAATGCATTTAATAGTAATGGCCAGACAAGAGGGTTGTAATGCTACTCTTGCCTTTCCAGCTAGCAGAGACTCTAGTCCTGTCATGAGATCTAGCAGCACCCTGCCAGTACCACAGCCGAATAGTGCACCCCCTACTCCCACACGACTGACAGGCGCAAACTGTGATATTGAGGAGGAGGAGCGAGGAGACCTTATTCGGTTCTATAACAACATCTATATTGAACAAATGAAAGAATTTGCCCTGAAATACTCTTCCACAAATGCTGTAAGTGCTCTTAATTACTTTCATTCGTAACTAAAAGCTAGAGCAAGAAGGTGGGTGAGGTAACCTCTTATGCTGTTGGTGTGTAGATCTTACACATAGATGAGGTGGCAAGGGCATTTTACTGAGTTGCAATTAGCAACCATGAGAGAGGTGTTTTTCCCCCCACTTTGCTTTAAAAAAAAAAAAAGGGTAGCAGCAGAGAATAAGCGTTTGTGCTTTTACCCCACCTTCCAGGATGGGGGAGCTTTAATTGGTCATAAAAGTATTTTGAAATCCTTGGTGAAATCTATGACAAACTGTATTTTTCGTATTTAAGAGGAAGAAAGTGCCCTCCCCCTTCACTGAAGTATGCATCTCTGAATGCCCATGACGAATAGTAGTGTTGTGCTTTATAAACATTACAGTATCTATCTTTTATCGTGTATAGGGATAGCGTAAATTGGATCATCCATTTGCATTTAAAAAAAGGGGCTTATGCCTGCACTAGTCTCTGTTGGAAAAGTGGTAATGATCGATTTGTTCTTTTACCTTAAACAGACTGATGCTCCTCCGCTGTCTCCTTATCCATTTCTAAGAATTGGCTCCCCCCGCAGAATACAGCTGTCCCAGAATCACTCAGTCTACATCTCACCACACAAAAATGAGTCTACACTTTCTCCACGAGAGAAAATATTCTACTACTTCAGCAGTAGCCCCTCCAAGGTAAGAGTAAATGGTTAATGCAAGATTTGTTTGGTGGTGGGCGGGGGGCATGTGTGTGTTGGTTTTTTGTTTTGTTTTTTAAGAGCCCTTAGTGTAGCATCCCTTTTTGCAAGTAAACAATAAGACATGCAGAGAGATGTGCGTTGTGGGTCTATTCACATAGCTACTAGCTCTCAAGTGCTGCTGTTTTTGCCTATAAATGTTGCGCCTGCAAAGTTGCACATGCAGTTATTTAGGTGCAACAGAAAAGGCAGTTTTAAAAACTCATTAAAGAGCTTTAAGTCACTTTTGAAAATGGGACTTTATATGGCAAGCGAGGGTGTAACTACAGCGCTTCAGTGCACTAACTATCCATGAGATCCTGCCGCTGTGCACTTTGCATACTGCTGTTTCAAATGGGAGTACATCAAATGTTCTAAAAGAAAATTAATGACTGAGAATAGGAAGCTGATGCACATGAAATACGATAGTGTATTTTTATTCATAGATTTCACATGAAGTAACTGAAAACCTTAGCAAGAGAGTGAGCCAGACTAGCGAGAACATTCCCCTTAGACATTTCAGTCCAGCAAGTTCCACAGTAACAGAAAAGCAGCGATAAAGGGAAAGAAAACCCCAAAGAAATGATTTCGTGTTTGAAAAGCCAATAGTCTAGTCATACAGGCTAGTTACAGTGGGGGGTGGTTAGATCAGTACAGTAATGGAAGAGCACATAGTAGGAATAGGGGTTACAACGAAGGGAGAAAATAATGCTGGAATAAATAGTCTATCATGAGGATTAATTTAAGTCTGATACCCTCTGCTGCTGTAGATTTGAAACTCACTGCGTCAAAGCTTATATATGGTCATGCTTTGGCGCCCATGGGAGTAACAAACCTATTTGGAATCCTTGTCACGGCTACTCAGTGAATGACATTCTCCCCCTATGCAAGGTTGGCAAAGAGACAGGGTTTTGCTTTAGAATCATCCTATGGATATCCACATTTCCTGTTCTTGCCATGATTATGTTTCAGAGGCTGAGTGAGATTAACAGCATGATTAGAACTGGAGAGACCCCCACGAAGAAAAGAGGCATTCTCTTGGAAGATGGTACTGAATCACCAGCCAAACGGATCTGTCAGGAGAATCACACTGCTCTACTAAGAAGATTACAAGATGTAGCAAATGATAGAGGTTCTCACTGAGTTTAATCAACTGTTTGTGTTCAGAGCAGATATTCCCTTTCTTCATCGGTCCCTGCCCATTCTGTTTTGAGGGTGTGAATGCTAAGCATTCTCTGTGGATTCATGAAGCCTTTGTGAGCATGTTGCATTTCAAGACTGCCATCTTCCTAGCTAACCTGTGGCTGAGAATGGCAGTGTTTGACCTTCAAACAGAAATCTCCCTTTAGCCTGCATTGAGTCTTTGAACTGTCCCATTGTGGTCAAGCACATTGCTAAAGTGATACTTCCACCTTCCCGGAGCCCAGGCATTCAGATTTCATACTTGGCTTATATGCTGCGCTTTACTATAAATTGCTTTCTAAACTATTTTGATATTTATTGCTGAGACAATGTACCCACTATCATTTCCTAGCTTGTGATAGGAATTTTGTGTACAGTGTTTAGCCCACAGCTGCATACACTGTTTCTTGGTGCTGTAACTAGTAAGTCATAACAATATACTGGTCAGATCCAGGAGTATTGCACCAAGGTATTACTCATGGGTGAGCTTCTTTGTTTCTGTGGTAGGGATGATCTCTAGTGCTACAGCTAGGAATGCTGACAGCCCAGCGCTGCCAGGGAAGAATTTTTTTTTTTCTTCAAGGAGGTAGGGAAAGAATACCTTATGAAATTACCTAAGCCTATGGTTAGGAGTTTTAGAACAATTAGGTGGTTTTGTTTTAATGTGTGGGCACTTTGCTGTGTAGGCAATTCTGTTAATGCATTTTTTAGCTGTGCAATGTTTTAAAGTGAACTCAAGTTCATGGGGAGGCACTTTTAATAGGGCTGTGAAGCATAAATTTTAAAATGCAAGTTAGTTTTGCTGTATATTTGCAATGGCACTTTCTGACTGTAAATATTTTTTAAATGGCTGAGGCTTCAGATGTGTTTTTCTGTATTAAAGTGATGACTTTCTATTTATTTTCAAATATGACATCTCCTAGATACCTTGTCAGTAAATGATGTTAAGCTAAAACGAATTGTGTGTGTGTGTGTATGCAAGTACTGATAGGGGAAGTTTGCTTTTTTCAGCAGTGCTGTACACATACCATTGTTTTTTCAAACTCGATATCCAGAATCATTGTTTTAGTGCTTTTTCTGAGCTAGCCATCTTTTTGCTGCAGGAGAAAAAAGGATGGCAGCTGTAGCTTTCTTGTGCATTTTTATTCAATTTGGCTTTTTTTTTTAAATAGTACCATCATTGGACTAGACTCAACCAACATGCCCAGGAGACATTTCTTCTCCTCTCAAACAGAAAACTGGTGCATTGAAAATGCTGACATGTTTATAAGTACACCTATTATTGAGGAAGCATTAAATCAGCAGTTCTCAAACTACAGGGTGTGCCTCCCTGTGCTTTTTATTTAATTGCCCCAGGTGATAGGGGCCATGCACATGCATGAGGCAGGATACAGTGAAGCCCTCCTCCCCCCAAAAAATCCCTGTGCAGGCAGCGCTAAGTCAGCTGTGAAAAGTGATGGACAAATTTCATTGACCCCCCGTTGGCACAGCACTGGGCCTCAGAGTTGGGCTGTAGTATATGTACTTGTGTGGCAGGGGCATAAGTAATTACAGACAGACGGGGAGGGGAGTGATCACGTGTGTTTGACATGAAGAGATTCATTCAACTGTAAGTGTAGAGTATTGTTGACCACTAACAAATCTTGACAGTGATAAATGGTGTATTAAACAGCTACTTAAATTCCATGTTTTCAATCATTCCTGTGCAGACAATGATTAGAAGGGAAAATTATGGAAACTATTAGGATTTAATTGTTGTAAACTGAATTAAAATAAAAAGCAAGTTACTGGTTAACTTTCATTTTAACATGCATAACAGATGCTGAAATTAAACAGCGGTTTTGAGTGTTCCTGTAAAAATATTTATGAACGGTCATTCTTATTACAATACTGTAACCTTACTTTGTTTGAAGTGTATTTTTCAATAAAGACCATTACAAACATCTGCAAGTACTGTATATTAGCTGGATTACTTCTTTGCACACAGGAAGTTACAAGGATCACTGGTTTGTGTGTCTGCATTAATGCTGAGTCCTGAACACCATTGGCATGAAGAAAGAGAAACTGTCACCCAAGCCCCAACTGGTGGCTTGTTCTGAGCTGAGATAAGCCATACAGATTGGTATGGGGCTATTATGAATACATTGTTCTGGCTGGAGAGCCACAGAATGCTACAGCATCATGTTGCAGCTATTAAGGATAAAATCCTGACTATACCGCCACAAATGCCAGTGTATCACTCAGTCTACAACCGGGGTAGGCAACCTATGGCACAGGTGCCAAAGGCGGCACGCGAGCTGATTTTCAGTGGCACTCACACTGCCTAGGTCCTGGTCACCCATCTGGCGGGGCTTTCCATTTTAATTTAATTTTAAATGAAGCTTCTTAAACATTTTAAAAGCCTTATTTACTTTACATACGACAATAGTTTAGTTATATATTAGACGTATAGAAAGACCTTCTAAAAACATTAAAATGTATTACTGGCACGCAAAACCTTAAATTAGAGTGAATAAATGAAGACTCAGCACACCACTTCTGAAAGGTTGCCCATCCCTGGTCTACAATAACAAGTCTACTTAGCAGTGGCCAATAAGAAACTTTCACCTTTAAAATGTGAATCTGTGTAATGCTGTCTTCCTCAGCTACTATGGCTCTTGCTACCTAGCAACCTAGTGAATCTGAACAGAGCTGCTGTTACTCAAATCCTGCAGTGGTGATAGTGAAATGATCTGATTTTTTATACTATTCAATGGTAGAATGCGGAGTAACAGCAGAGTGTTCAAGGGAGAGCCACAGTCCTTCCCTGCACCCTAAAAGAGGACAGTAGACTAGGAGAGGAATCATGCAATGTGGGAAATAAAGCTGCTGCAGGAGCTTAGGGGCTAGACCTCACTACTGATGCAACAATGGTTAAAAATGGCAATGTATGGTAGATTACATACAATCTTGCCTTCACCTTTAATTGCACGTATCTCTGAAAGTTCAGTAATTTCATACACCAGATGCTTGGAAAATGATAGCTCATACATATTTTGGTTGGTCTTTTATTGAAGTGCCCTATTTAAGGAAATCTGTCAACAAGACTATTTATTACCTCTAATGTGTGTTTATATTGACTGGAATGCAGAGCTTTATAACATTTTCTTTCAAATTGTCAGTAAGTGTTGTGCCTTGTATAGAATATTTGACAGGAACCTTTAATTGCAAACTATAAATGTACCACAAATAATAGACTGTAAATCTAGGAACCATTAGGTCAAAAGGCAAACCACCACCAACAGGGCACCTTCCTTGTACAAGACAAAGTGGTATAGACCTGATATCTTTATCTTAAGAAAATAAACTTAGGATTTGTTTTAGAAAGAGACCTGCTTGTATAAAGGTGGGAGGATATTCTTTATTGGTTTATAGCTCTGATAATGCATCCTAAACCATGAAAGTGGGCCTCTTTGTAAAAGAAAAACCTTTCAGTTGTAAACCCCCACAAGGAATTCTAGAAATACCCTTATTGAAACTGATTTTGTTCATGGGCACTTCAAACTTTGAGAACATTAAAGTAACCCATATCTTTTGTAAAATGTTTCCTCTTCAATGGTTGAAAGCCTTTTTGTCCTCCAATGCTTAAGATAAATGTCTGAAAGGAAGCTTATTTACACATTGTATCTAAATGCAAACCCTTCCTAGAATAGCTGCACTATACCTTGTACATAAAACATCTTGCCCGTCACCAAACAAACACACTAAAGTCATAGGATATAAACTGATAAGCTGTTTGAATAAAAACTATTGCTGTTAATGGACAGGATTAGTTATCTGGCAATGCTTATGCAACTTTTTACCAAACTCAGAGACAAGAACAAACTAAGAAAAGGAAAGACCATGTCTTATTTGATGAGCATTTAGGTTTAAATGATTAATAATAATTTAAAAGTAGACACACAAAGGAGGAATGTTTGGATTCCTCAAACTTTCAACCCCTATGAAACCCTGAGGAAACTAAAGGGATCTAAGAAAATGAACTGAACAAAAAAAAAAAAAAAAAAAAACAAACAAACAAACAAAAAGTTAAATTATCTTTTAAAAGGTCCTGAGAATTTCCCTACCACAAAGACAAGCAATATAACAATTATTATGACCCTGCTGCATATTCAGGAGCAGCAGATGCTAGCATGTGAGCTAATGAGGTGATAGCAGCTGATGGATTAATTCAAATAGCCGCTAAATCTCTAGAAGAGGTGGGTCTTCCACCTTTAGTGAGACTATCATAAATTCATCCGAACTAAGACACAGCTTTACACTTACTCTATTAAACTCTGATTCTCTTGTACACAGGCTTGGTTCAGACAGTTATTTCATCTCAACACCTTTACAAGTAAGCAAACAGCAGCAGCAAGACAATCAACCACAGCATCAAGAAGCAGAAACTTTCTAGCCAAGCACTGCTTCTGCAACATGACATCACTGAGACTTCGATACCACTGGTGAGCTGGAGTACACAAAACCACTGCCAAGGGATTAAAAACATTTCAAGAAAAATATTTAAATACTCTCATTTAAGGTGCTTCCAGCTTCTCCAATTAAATCCTAGATAGTGTAATCTAGGCACATCTGGCAGGGGGACATCAACTAACCTTGGTGAACAGATATTTGGGATATAGTTTAAATGCAAGATTCTTACTATTCATTATGTTTGAACTCCTCCACTTCTTTTAAGTAATCTATTTACAAGAGTCTTTGGTTTCCCAGGCCTCATTAGTTAAGATCACTCACCTTTGCCCACTTATAAACTTCCTAAAATATCCCCAAGCTAAATCAAACAGGATTCACCAACTCAAATTAAAATTCCTTTCCCATCTAGATTAGCCAGTTGAGATATCCATGTACGATAAATTGAGACGGGTCCCATGGCTGGTTTGGAGAATATCATCATTCGGTTTTAGTTCACCTAAAGAAGAGTTTTCCACCACAACATACCCCTCTTACAGTATAATCTTTATTGAAAACTCTCCACAGAGGAACATGCAGAAGAGATTAAAAACGCAAGCAATAAACAATGGTTATTTCGGTTACAGTCTGTTTCTCACTTTTCCTTTTTTCAATATAAAAACCTAAGAACGGCCACACTGGGTCAGACCAATGGTCCATCCAGCCCAGTATCCTGTCTTCCAACAGTGGCCAATGCCAGGTGCCCCAGAGGGAATGAATAGAACAGGTAATCATCAAGTGACCCATCCTATCCCCCATTCCCAGCGTCTGGCAAACAAAGTCTAGGGATACTTCCGAGAAGGGGCAGGGATGCAAAACCTATCCTGGTTAATAGCCACTGATTGAACTATTCTCCATGAACTTATCTAGTTATTTTTTGAACCTTGTTATAGTCTTGGCTTCACAACATCCTCTGGCAAAGAGTTCCACTCTGTTGCATGAAGAAATACTTCCTTGTTTTAAACCTGCTGCCTGGTAATTTCATTTGGTGATCCCTAGTTGAGGAGGAGGAGTAAACAACACTCCCTTATTTAACTTTCTCCACACCCCTCACAATTTTACTGACCTCTAGCACAGAGGTGGACAAACTACAGACTGCAGGCCAGATCTGTCCTGCCCAGCCCTTGAGCTCCCAGCCGGGGAGTCTAGCCCCCGGCCCGTCCCCTGATGTCCCCCCTTCCCCGCAGCCTCAGCTCACCCTGCCACCAGCACTCTGGGCTGCGAGCTCCGTCCAGGCAGCGCGGCTGCCAGACATGCTGCTCTGAGCAGCATGATAGGGGGAGGTGAGGTTGGATAAGGGGCAGTGGGTCCTAGGGAGGCAGTCAGGGAACAGGGGGGTTTGGATAGGTGTGGGAGTCAGGGTGCCTGTCAGGGGGTGGGAGTGTGGATAGAGGCAGTCAGGGGATGGGAGGGGGTTGGATGGCAGTGGGGTCCCAGGGTGGCAGTTAGGGACAGGGGTGGTCCCAAGAGGGGGCAGTCAGGGAACAAGGAGCAGGATACCTTTCCCCATTCCATCTTTTTTGAGATGGGGCGATCAGATCTGCACACAGTATTCAAGAGGTGGGTGTACCATGGATTTGTACAGATGCATTTCACATTTTCTGTCTTATTATCTATCCCTTTCCTAATGATTCCCAACACTGTTAGCTTTTTTGACTGGATGTTTTTCAAGTGGATGTTTTCAGAGAACTATCCACAATGACTCTAAGATCTCTTTCTTGAGGGGTAACAGCTAATTTACATCCCATCATTTTTATGTATAGTTGGGAATGTTTTCCCATGTACATTACACTTTGCATTTATCAACATTGAATTTCATCTGATATTTTGTTGCCCAGTCACACGAGATCCTTTTGTAGCTCTTCCCAGTCTGCTTTGGACTTTTAACTATTGAGTAGTTTTGTATCTGCAAATTATGCCACCTCACTGTTTACCCCTGGTCCCAGTACAGGCCCCTGACGGACATTGTTATTTACCTCTCCCCATTCTGACAACTGACCATTTATTCCTACCCTTTGTTTCCTATCTTTTAACCAGTTACCCATCCATGAGGGGACTTTCCCTCTTAGCCCATGACAGCTTACTTTGCTTAAGGTTTTCTGAAAATCTAAGTACACGATATCTACTGTATCACCCCTGTTCACATGCTTGTTGATTCCCTCAAAGAATACTAGTAGATTGGTGAGGCATGATTTCCCTTTAGGGAAGAGTTAGAAAAACCATGTTAACAAATTATGTTCATAATTCTGTTCTGCACTCTAGTGTCAACCAATTTACCCAGTACTGAAGTCAGGTTTACCGGCCTGTAATTGCTGGGATCGCCCACTGGAGCCTTTTTTTAAATTGGCATCATACTAAGTTATCCTCTAGTCATCTAGTACAGAAGCTGATCTAAATGATTGGTTATGTAACCAGTTAGTAGTTCTGCAATTTCACTTTTAAGTTCCTTCAGAACCCTTGGGTGAATGCCATCTGGTCCTGGTGACTTATTACTGTTTAATTTATCTATTTGTTCCAAAACCTCCTCTACTGACACCTTAATCTGGGACAGTTTCCCAACCCTAGCCGTGACGAATCTGGGGATCTCCCTCATCCTCAGCCATGAAGACCAATGCAAAGAATTCATTTATGATTATTCTGCTCGTTTCTAATCCTGGTGTTCCCTAAGGCATACCAAGAACCCCATGTGACTAATAGTGTGGGTTGGGGGGGGGGGGGTCACATCCCTAAACTGGTACGGATTCTTATTTATCCCCATTACTACTAAAAACATGTAGTCTGTAGAAAGTTACTTGGCACTCATCACCCCTTTCTACCTCACAGGGGGCTGGGGCTTGAAACTGCTCATGGAGGTGGTGATGAAAGAGCATCCAAAGCAGAGGCCAGGGACGGCAACCTGCTTAGAACCCCGTGCTGGCAGCAGCTGGGAGTGGGATTTTCAGCAGGGTGACTCCAATGGTGGACCCCTCACTTGAGCTCCTGTAATAGGTGTAAGTCCTCTGCCTATTGGGCTGGAGAGATTTACCTTTCCTACGTGACTGATAAGCCCTCTAACACCTTCAAATTTGAGGCTTTTAAACAATTACGAGTCTGTACATTCCATTTCCAATTTAATGAAATGGTCCAACCTCGCCAGCAAACCTGTACAACATTGTGTATTTTGTCAAGAGCGTTTCAGATCCATTTTTACCTCCATACACAATTCTAAGTTGTGAAAAACTCCCTTTCTAAAATTGGTGAACTCTTCCAGGCCTGAACGAAACTGCAAACACCAGTAAAGAATGAGGCACTGTTCTCAAGACCTGGATAAGCTATACCTGGGACCAGTAAATTAAGACACTAGAAACATCACGGCACCCTTCCCCTCCAATAAACCAAAAACTCTTTTCTGGGCAGGTCTCAATAAATTTGCATTTGGCCTTGTTCAGTTTAAAGCTTTTAGTACAGGACCCCTAGAATCCACATCAATTACTTCATTTCTACTTTAAAGAAGAAGATATACACTTTGGCCAGTAGTCAAAGTTCATAAGCCCAAAATTGGACAAACCCTATTACGACTGCAATGTAAAGCTTGCAAAGCACCTCTTAATTTGGGAATTGTCACAAACACCACTGAGAGCAACAGGCAAAAAGAGGCTGTCATAACCTATGTAGGACTAAAGTGTCGAATGCCAAATAATTTTATTCCAAAATTACTGAAAAGGTATACTCTAGAGAAACAAGACCTAGTAAGAGCCAAATCTCTCTGAAGGCCAATTCAGGGATTGACAGCCACCATTTTAGTCACATGGAGTTCATTACCACACCAATTAAATGGTATGCAAAATAATCAATTAAGTATAACTATTTTATCTTAAGGAAAGATCAAAACAACCCCCCCCCCCACACACACACACAGGTCACTTCAATTACAATCCTTTCTGTATGGCTTGCTGGGGCAGGGATGGTCTTCTCTTAGTACAAGACCAAAATTAGTAATGAGTACCATCTTAGTGTCTCAGATAACAGTCTGGGGAAAATAATTTCATTTAAGGGCACAGGAGTCCTGTTTGGTTTATCCTGAACAACCTAGACAGTTTATAAATAAAGGTGAGTAATCTTAAATACTTAATTTGATTTCATAGGGTTTAAGTCATTAACTTAAAGAAGACAGCCATGTAGCTTTCTTGTAACAAGCAAATTATCTAAAAAGAATCTTAAATCAGAATTAAATCCCCCTATTTCTCTGCTTACCCCTGGATAGCCTCCATCTTCCCACCAAGAATAAATGGGGTAAAGAATAGGGTGGTAGATGAATATCCAATTACAATAAAGTTTTCTTATAATGACTTTAATGGAATATTGAAATGTTAATTCTTTGTCAGTGCTTTGGCTAACTTTCATCTTACCAATTCTTGTTGAGGTCTGAGGTTGATGCTTCTTAAAGTTGCTGTGTGGCTGTTTTCTCCTTAGCTGTCTTGCTTGTAGAAACATCTGAGAAGAGGCGAGAGGCTGTTGCATGGAGTTGAGGGACGTCATACGAGCAGGAGCTGCTACTCTCTCAATTCAGAGACCTTATATCCTTCTCTTTCCTAAAATTTCATGAAAGGAGGCCAGCACAACTCTTTTCAGGGGTGTGTCTAGAGGTAACGGCTCTCATCCTTTCATTGGCTCAATGCCTTTGTGGGTTGGACTTAGTAAGATCATCTCATGATTATATGTAGTATGCTCCTTATTGCTCTTGTTTCTTGTGGTTGGAAATTCTGAGAATACCTTTAGAAATTAGAGTTTTAACTCGTTAGTCATTTTGAGATATTTCTTCTGCTCCATCAGAGTTTAAGAGGAGTTGAAATTCTGCTTCAATTAAGTCCACATCATTCTCAAGTCAGAGTGTGTGCGCAGTTCTCAAAACAGTCCTTTAAGACAACTCGGAGTCTTTAAACTTGAATAGTCATTAAGGAAGTCACTGTCTTTTTTTCTTAAATCTTTGGAGAAGTAACTGAGTTAGGTGAAGAAATTGCTTAAAGTGTCGCTAGATTACAAATTCATTCCCCAATTAATATGAATATTGGCTATTTGTATTAATAAATAGTCATGTCAAATTACATTCAGATATTTATACATATGCATCTATTCACAACATTATGAAGTTATAACATCAGATGGTTGCATTTAAGTAACATGTATATTTGCAAATGTTTTGTAAATTTAAATTTTAAGAGGCTTGTCACCTTTAAGTATCTAAAGAATTATAATGTTTGCACTACTGAGAGAAGTATGAGTTTGTTAGGAGTAACCAATGTCTTCTGTAAAACACTTGCCAATCAAGGTTTTCTAGAAGTTTGAAGGCTTATAGAGTGCTTACAAAACAAGTTAGTTACTTTCAGCAAGAATTCTGCAGAGGTTTAACTAGAGGTTTTTCCTTGCAGAATTGGGGGAGGATAAAGGAAAGCTCAATTTTACAACTTTCCATGTATCACCCCCTTCTTGCATCATTGCATGCTTCTAAAGTTGGGAATTTCTAAAAAAAACAACCCAAAAATATCTTGAAAGTTCATATTTTGAGCTAAGATATCTACACCAACTTTAGACAAGAGAGGTGACCTGTTCTTTGAGAGAATGTGTCATCTACTTGCCTTGAGAGCCTGTCATTTATAACTAGCAATTAAAAGCTGAATTTTAGGGTCTGTGTAAGACACTTGGGTGTAATAAACATGTTTTTATGGCTAAAGAGGTGTTATCTTCCCTGACACTTGGCTTGTCACTTGTTGACAGAAACCTCCTGGAATTTCTTTGTTAGCCTGATATTTCAATTAATAAACAAGTCACCAAAATAGTAAGTATTATATTCTCCAAGCATCACGAGTCTAAACATAATTGTAGTTATCTTTTAAAATTCAGTAAAGGCACTAGCAAATTTGTAATGACCCATTACTACAAAGAATAAGTTATAATTGTATTAACCATTTTTGTTTCAATATTGAGATCTACCCCCCCTACATGTACCAACTGGCTAACAGTGCAGGCTGATCCATTTGGCGCTGCCCTTGTGTAATATAAGAGAGACCAAACCATGTTAAGGGACAAAAGGTGACTGTGTAATTCAATATAAAAGAAAATGAGAGCCAGAATTACTCTAGCCTATCTTTACAAGTGCAACACTGCACTGTTGAAGCTACACTTACAGAACATTGCACACAATTCTGGGGACTCCCCTAGCAGCAGGCAATTGATCAGCTAGGTCTTTCAGTTTAAGAGAGAATGATATAAGATGAAATGCACTAAATATATAGATACACACAATAGACCTTCCATTAATTATCTGGCAAAGTGTTTGAAGGTCAGGAAACCAAGTAGTATGGAATGAAACTAAGCAAATGCAAAGTTATACTCATCAGGAAATATTTCCTTAATGTGTCAGGCAGGCTCATTTCCTTAAGAAAAATGGAGAAAACCCGATAGAGACTAGGCGAGGCATGCCAAAAAAAAGGGTCCAAAGAGCAATGAGTAAAAGACACAAAAACAGCAAACTTTTTTTTTTTTTTTTTTAAAGTTCATGTGAAGCCAGAAACCTGCCATACAATCAGTGGGGCCACTGCATGATCAAGGTGCTGAAGGAGCACTCAAGGAAGACAAGGCCATTGCAGAGAAGCTAAATGAATGTTTTACATCAGTCTTCACTGCAGAGGATATGGGGAAGATTACCACACCTGAGCAATTCTTTATATGCGATCAATCTGAGGAACTGTTCTCTGCCCCCCCTCCTCGATTTAGTCAAGGATATATAGTAAAAGTCATGGACAGGCCACAAATTTTTGTTTACTGCCCATGACTTTTACTAAAAATATCCATGACTAAAACGTAGCCTAACTAATAACCCTGTTTCCTGAGTTGAGCAATTCTCATGCTCTAGGAAGCATATTTTTGTGGCTAAGGCAACAGACTAGAAATCACGATGGTCCTGCCCCACAACTTCCCTAGTTCTGGAAGAGGCAGAGTGACAGAAGAGAAACTACACTTAGCGGTTTCAAGCTTAAAGACAGGTACTCACTCATGCACACCACACACATACTGGATATGTTCCCAGAAATATTTAATATTTTCAATGCACATTTAGTGTTTAATACAAAGATTGTTTACAACACTGCTCAACAGCTTATCCCAAACTAGTAAATGTAAGGCTCAGCATACCCATTTCATCCACTATTAGAATTGGGCTGAGACATTAGTTTTGCTGTTCATTATGATTCTAGGCTAGGTATAAGTATAGGCTTATCTGCTTCCTAAAATCGTATCTACCTGGTGCAACATGTGGTAATCTGCTACATTAAACAGTGGAAGAAAGGAGAAGACCCTAAAACACATGAGGAGTTGGACAGCAATGACAGAGTTTCACAGTTTAAAATTGGGTTAGAAAGGATAGCTTTGACGTTTGTTCAAACTAAAATTTACCCCTTGTAAGTCTCTTATAAGGAAGAGGCTCTACTCCAAAGACCTTGCACTTTCTACATAGACTAAACCTTTTTTGAGCAAGAAAAGCTGGTTAGGATAGTAGATTCATCCCCAATACATATTTTATTCTACGGACATTAATCTAGTCATAGCATGTGCACAGCCTATCTTTCCATTTAAGATTTTAAAACAAGTTGAAGATCAATGTGAAGGAAAGCTCTTATTTTGTGCTACCTAGGAACTTTTTCCTTCCTCCCTCTCGCTGGTCTTTAGCCAGGGAGAACACTCAAAATTGAAATGGAGCAAAATATGGAGTTACAATGCTGCTCTAACCAAAACCACAAACCCTTCCCTCTTTAACAAACTGATTATCAGTAAAATTACTTACCCCCTTTCCTCAATGGATCAGAAGTAGCTTTGTCATGTCTTTTCCAACGGAAACACAGAGGCAGGCACTCCTTAAGCCCGTGCTGATAGTGTACAAAGCAGGTAACCGCTTCATGAGGGCTGTGGGCTAAAACTGAGCCACCTTCTGCTGTGTTCTGGTGACTGGAAAGAGCCCAGCTGACACAGATTTCCCATTTAGAAAAGCAATCACCAGGGCTGAACCTGGTGCCTTTGATGAAGAACACCTGGAGAGTAACTGCCTGCAAGTCCTTGCAGCACGGACAGGAGTGGGCTCTGTAACTCATTTCACTCCCCAACTCTCTAAGCTATCAAGGGGGTTCTTTGCACTTCTCTCCCCATCCCTGCTACATGCAGAAGGATGCAGATCCATGTTTTAGGGGATCCTGGACACCAAGCAGGGATGGGGGTGAGGGAGACTGGGAACCAGGAATCCATTCTTACCCTAATTTATGGTGTGAGGCAATGGCTTACTCAAGGACATATTAAGTCAGCGTGAGAGCAGGGAATTGAAGACTATTGTAGTTTCGCTGTCAGTATGTAACCTATCCATTAAATATTCCCTTCTCCCCCAACTCCTACCGCTGGAAGCCAAACACAGCCAGCTTGAGATATAGTTACACATTAGCTTCCCAGGCAACAGTTCTGGCATAGAGCTGCTGCGCTAGAAGAATTTGGCTGAATTTGGGCATGGCAGGAAGTTTTTTGTTCCCCATATCCCAGGAAGGGAGGGGAAGACATCTCTGCTGCACTTTTCAGAACAGCACTGGACATAGAAACAGTGGAGACAGGAACATGTTCAAAGAAGGGGTATGGGGGTGGAGAAGGAATTGCTGCAGGCCTATTTCTCCACATAGCCATATGGGGAAGAGATTCCAAAAACTTCAAGTGACTTACATCCCATTTTCAAAAAACGGGCTGCTCGAGGGCCTGATTAAAATGTCTAGAGGGCCGAATGTGGCAAAAGTGTTTTTGTTTCACTTTAGAGGCAAAAGTGTTTTTATTGTTTCAGTTTATTAATGTAGCTGAGACACATGCAAAAAAAAAAATAGTAAAAAAGGCAAGCCCTGTCCATAGTAAGGGCCCTACCAAATTCACCGCCGTGAAAAACAGGTTACAGATTGTGAAATCCGGTCTTGTGTGTGCTTTTACCATATATTATACAGATTCACAGGGGAGACCAGCGTTTCTCAAATTAGGGGCAGGGCTGCCCAAGAGGCAGCTGCGGGGTCATAAGGTTATTTTAGGGGTGTGGGATGCCCTCAGAGCTGGGTGCCGGAGAGAGGTGGCTGCTGGCCGAGGACCCAACTCTGAAGGCGGCATCCTGCCAGCAGCAGCACCCAAGAGTAGTAACACCATACTAAGCCAAACCACCCTTAATTCTGCGCTGCTTCCCATCAGAGCTGGGCAGGTGAAGAGTGGTGGCTGCTGACTGAGGGCCCCTTTCTTCAGGGAGCAGTGCAGAAGTAAGGGTGGCAATACCACACCATGCCATCCTTGCTTCTGTGCTGCTGCTGTCAGCAGTTCTGTCTTCAGAACTGAACTCCTGGCCAGCAGTCGTCCAGCTCTGAAGGCAGCACCGCCATCAGCAGCAGCGCAGAAATAAGGGTAGTAGAACTGCAACACACCCCCCCCATAACCTTATGACCCCCCCACACACACCCCTCTGTTTTGGGTCGGAACCCCGGCAATTACAACACTCTGAAATTTCAGATTTAAATAGCTGAAATCATGAAATTTACTATTTTTAAAATCCTATGACTGTGAAATTGACCAAAATGGACCCTGAATTTGGTAGGGCCTTATCTATAGTACACCTTCCAGCTGCTACTATAGCTGGGGCTACACATATCTGGATTGTGAATTTTCCCAGCATAGAGAGGAAGGGTTTAAGGCCCAATCTTGCAAACACATGTGTACACAAGGAACAATCAACAACTGTTCCCTTGAGTCAAGTTACTGATGTGTGTCTGCCAGATCAGGCATCTAGTTTTTGCAGGTCATTCCCACAGCAGAGGGAGGAGGGTGGAAGAGAGCCTGGTTAAAAGAGGAAAGTGTGACCAAGACCATACAAACTGGGGAGGACCAAGAGCACTTTTAATAACACAACCTGAGATTGCTCCATTTGACTCTGTCCCTTTATCAAGGGGGAGGTACAAGATCAACATTATTTGTCGTGGCACGTGTAATGGAAGCACTATGGCAGTTGCCTTCAGCAGGAGCCAACAGTTACTTAGCCCTTGTTAAATCAGGCCACTTATTCAGAACTCCCGATTTGGGTTCATCAGTCTAACGTCAGGCATCCACTGCTATTTCCTCTCCACTAGGACAGGGATGTTGAAAGTTCCAGCAAACATCGAGTTTGAAGCACTTTTTTAGATGCACACCGCCTTTGGAGAAGTGCTATATTTATTTTGAAGGCAGAAGAGGCTGAATTTACTTTACATGTTGCAGAAATGGACTTCTAAGTAGGGCTCCCATCTATTCTGATTTGAAGCAGACTCAGCTGTTAACCTCAAACTCAAAACAGGCTTATACCTTCTACGCCTGGGGGAATACTGCACCAAAAAGTTAAAAATTCTCCATATTTTATTTGTCAAAATAACACTATATAATCACACCAGTTTCAATTATTTTGGTAATTTATTTCAAAATACCTGTAAGCAAAAATGTCTAACTACAGACAAAAAAATTCCCCCAGGCATAGAGTTAAAGAAACCCCTATGACAACCCAGTTCCTGTTTCTCTGCCCCCTTCCCTCCAGAGCCCAGCCATGGGGTGCCCACTCCAGACTCCTGCACCCCCTCTTCCTAGAGCCCAGCCCAGCCACCCGTATGCCCTCCTGCCCAGAGCGAGAAACAGTGTGATGCTAGGTCCAAGGCTTGTATGGAGTTTCCCGCACTCCACCTCCTTCCTGGGCTCTGCCGGGTCCTAGGGCTGCCAGAGGCCCATATGGGGGGGGAAGAAGGAGAGGGAAAAAGGGGGGGGGGGGATTTCTACATGCATTCTTTTCTGTGCACATTCTGCAGTGTTCAGTAGTGAAGAATTCCCCCAGCAGTAACCTTCAACTGTACAATACCGGAGAATCTCTTGGGACGCTTGTACACTGGCTACAGATGAAGACTGCTTACTAACACTACTGCATGGACAACGTTCTTGCTTGTGTCAGGTTATCCACTGACAGAATTGCTGCCTTCAGCATGGTTTTCCTCTGACATGATTCACCTTAAACTTTGTTCTTCCCTCAGTAATGTATTTTGAGTCACTCTCAATGTAAACACACTTCTTGAAAGAACTTGGTTTATGGATATACCTATTCTGTTACTGAACAACAAAAGCAAATCCAGCTATTCAGTTCACCATAAATTGAGACACGAGATCTACACCCTTTGAGAAACAAGTTACTTTTCCAAAAAAATTGTCAATTAACATCTCACTTAGGAAGGGGGGGGCAAGATCTTTACCTTGGTCTAGCTCCTTTACATGGCATACACAGGCCCTAGGAGCCCCAGTGTTGGCTGAGGGAGCTTTCCCCACGCTGCAGGAACTGAGAAAGCAGTTTTACAGCAATCTGGGACCACCCTTGCAAGCCCTGGTGTATGGGGTATGCCAGGGCTTGGGCACTCCTGAAGCCCCAGGCAGACCCACGAGACTGATGTAATTTAGACTGGCCTTGGAGCATGTCTAATTTACTTCAGCAAGCCACCATAACCCAGCATTAGAAGGACCCTTAAAAAAGTCTTAAAGCAATCTCACCCAATATGTATTTGCTACCAAGATAAAAAGCTTCAATACGTCGGTCAGAGTTCAAGTTGTGTTGGAAGGGAACAAGCACTTTTGTCTACTAGATTCATTCCTACTGGAGCAACTCCTCAAAAGTGGTGGTGTAGTCTCCCTCATTAGGGCTCAAGTCAAGAGTGGATTTTTAAAAAACCCTCTAGTTCAAAGAGGAATTAATTTAGGCAAGTCTTATAGCCTTTGTTATGCAGGTGGCTATGCTCTTGCTGATCACAGTAGTCCCGTCTTGCTTTACTCTATAAATCTAGTGTAGCAGTAGTAGTGTATGATTTGTGATGCCTTTAAACCAGGGGTGGGCAAACACTTTGGCCTGAGGGCCACATCTGGGTGGGGAAATTGCATGCAGGCCATGCAGAGGGTTGGGGTGCGGGAGGGACTGCCGGGGTGCAGTGTGCAAGGAGGGGCTCAGTCCAAGGGGCTGGGGTAGAGGAGGGCTGTGGAGTGCAGGAGGGGGCTCAGGGCAGGGGTTTGGGGTGCCGGGTGCAGCCTCCGGCCCAGCGCCGCTTACCTGGAGCAGCTCCACAGGTAAGGGCAGCATGCTCAGCCCTCTGCCACCTCTCCCCCAGAGGCTGCAGGGACATGGTGCTGGCGGCTTCTTGTCCCCAGCCCCACGCCGCTCCAAGAAGCGGCCAGCACCATGTCCCTGCAGCCCCTGGGGGAGGGAGGGGGCAGAGGGCTGAGCATGCTGCCCTTACCTGTGGGTACCTCCCCCACAGCTCCCATTGGCCACAGTTTCCCATTCCCGGCCAATGGGAGCTTTGGAGGAGGTACCCACAGGAAAAAGCAGCACATGGCCCTCTGCCCCCTCCCTCCCCCAGGGGCTGCAGGGACATGGTGCCCACCGCTTCCCGGTGTGGATCGGGGCCCATGGCACCACAGGGGTGGCAATCCCGCAGGCTGGATCCAAAGCCCTGAGGGGCCGTAGTTTGCCCACCCCTGCTTTAAACCATCTGTTTCCCTGCTTTTAAGCAGGTGTTTGGGTTTTTTTAGAATGAAGAGAACTTGCCCTTTAGAAACTTAAAAAACAATTTAAAATGCTTTGTATTAAACCATTACTACTATGAGAAATTAAGGTTAGATTCTCAAAAAAAAATTGAGCATTAGCAGCAAAGCAGGAGTACTGGCTGTGGAGTTTGGAAACTGGAATTGAAGCAAATATGTCAGTGTATGAGAAAGATTAAACAGAAAACAGACCTCGTCAGACTGCCCCACATTAAAGGACTAGTGTCAAAGGTAAAAATCTCCCATTTGAAACCTTTGGGTGCACACAAGACTAAGGATTCCATTTAGTACCCTGGACAAAGCACGTAGGTAAGACTAATTTATGTACCAAAAGGATAGATAACATACAATCTGATGTCTTCATACCAACTACTTTGATATTTGTTTCAAGACTGCTGTGTAGTTAACAAAGGAACAATGCAGCAAGGTTAACATGATTTTTTTTTATTTTTTAAGATGTCACTATTAACACACATTAGTCAAAAGTAGTCTAATAATCCCTGCAGTCTTAACATATAGGAAGTCTAACATCCGCTAAGATTTTATTAGATCAAAACCACCAATAAAAGCTTTGATTTTTAGTGTTTATGTAATAAAAGCCTAGTAAACCTAACACTCTGCTCTCACCTTGTCAGACTAATGTGTGCTTTAGTGACAACATCCATTTGCAAGTCAGTAATATATCATATGCTGAGTGCCAATCTCAGCTCTGCCTTTCTTGAAAGTGCTAGTTGGAGTCACTGAACCCGCTATTTACAATTTAAAATCCTAATGTATTTACAATAGAAACCAATGTATTTAAAAATCATTAAATATAGTGTTTAACTCTGCTATATTAGTTTATAGGAACACAGCTTACCTCTGGCATCAGTTTTTCCTGCTAATACTTCTGCCAGTTCCTTAAGATTCGAAATAGCTATTCCTGAAAGGAAAATAAAAGCTTAGACAAACCCTCCAGGCATTTTAGAGCCCTGGGAGTTACCATCCTAGGCAGTCTTCATTAATAGAATTACTGCAATGTTTAGAGATACTTCCATCCTCCAGGCTGCTGTTAAAACTTAATGCATATGTAAAACACTGAGAAGAGTCCACAAAAATCCATTGAGCAGGTTTACTTGAGTCACTGCTATCGTTCAGTTTTTACTAATCCATTGTCAAGAAGGAAACTGCCAGTTTGCTGTTTCTCTCTCCGTTACATTCCCTCCACCTACAGAAAGTGTTTTGTGCATCATGGTCCAGAAGAATTAGGTAGGCATGGTCTTCTCTTCTTTACTGAAAGGCTGCACTGATCCAGGCTTTACCCATGACAGCCCAGACACCTGCATGCTTTTGCAGTGCTGATCTTCTGGCTTCTTCTAGGCAGAACAAAGTTAGAGTCAGAACACTAAACGGTGTTAAAAAGGGTATATAGTTGGTTTTTTGTTGGGTATTTTTACACTTGGCAGATCTTTATACCCATCCCTGCCTCTCAGACAGGGACACTATTATAAATGCATGCTCTGGAAGCTAGCTACTATTTTAAGATATGACGACAGCCTGGCAATCTGAAAGTCACTACACATTGCTATTGCCATAGACATACGAAGTATGACATTAGGAATCTCAATGCTGCAGTACATTTTTGTTACTCTGCACCTAAAGATACAAGGTAGTTTGGTTTTTTTTAATAATTTTTATTCTGTTCTGTTGAGGCTCATTTCCAACACCTTATCATACCAAGCATTTGCCACTTTCCCTACCAAAGTTATTGCAGTCAAAAGTAGTCAATCCCATTTACAGCTAAACAAAAAAAAAAAAATATACCAACAGTAAGGAGGTTTATTCTGTTTTTCACTTAAGGTGGTCCTATTATAGTATACTCATCCACCAGTATAGCGGCACTACTGTGTAGGATCCATGGTTTGAAGATGGAAGCAGCTTTGCTGAAAGTTTCTGGACATCACAGCATCCTAGTGTGCAAGAGGCAGAGGGCACCCTCCCAAACCCAGAGAGAATTCTAGAGTCCTAAATAAATAACACTAATAGAGATAAAGAATGCCAATATTGTAGGAAGGGGTCCTCTAAACTGGTGAATGAGTATTAGAAGACCATTTAACAGTAGAGAACAAGATGCATCACTCCAAAACCTTACTCAACTACTAAGCTAGATATAGAAGTGAGAATGAGCAAGCAGAAGAAAGGATTGAAATTGAGATGGTAGATTAATAAATCGCAGCTAGCAACAGGTAAGGGGCTAAAGCATCTTCTGAAGATTACATATTCACTTTAGCATCTAGCAAAGAATCAAACAGGGATCAGGTTGCAGATTTCTGTATTGAAAGGATGAGCATCTCTATCCACCATGTTGCTGTGAATTGTGCAGGCTTTTAGTATTGAGAGGCATATGTCATGTTTAGACAATGCACCAGTTCTGCAGGATGACATACCCCACTGGATGGGAGAGCAGTGAGTGTCACATGCTGATAGCATTGCCAGGCAGAATGCTTAACTGATCCACATGAGTACAGGAAGTGCCCCAATAGTAAAGCAGATCCTTGGAGGTAAGCCAGTGGTTTCTTAGTTCACCAAAGTTAATCTTGAAGTGTCAGCATGCTGGCAGAATCCCAGAGTCTCTAGGAGGAAGATTGCCTGACAGATTTTTCAGGGCTGTGACAACAAGGGTCTCTGGTAATGGCAGCTGCCAGTTCAAAACAGCAAGAAATAGGGGAGTTGCTGGGAATCCACCAAAAACCAACCAAACAAAAAATATACACGCCTGAAATCAGCTGCTGGGTTGCTGGCTGCAATGTGGATTTCAGTTTGAGGGCAAGAGATCCTGGGTGAAGTCCTCCCTCCTACGTGCTTTAAAACTCAACAGGCCTGTTTCCCTAAGTTTTTTAGGCACAGACATATGCCTCCTGTTTTGAAGTAAGCTATTTTGGCTCGCCTCTAAAATCCATAAAGTCTCAACCTCAATTAGTAGTAGGACTTAAGTAAAATTTACGTACAATATTTCAAGTTAATTAGCCAAGAGGTGGCAGAATGACACTAAAGATTCAGAGATCTCAGAGATCTTTTTTGCCATTGGCATTTAATCAACTAAATTCTGCCAGTAATGTTTCTATAGAAAGCCTACTCTGACAAGATTAGTAGGAGGCAAATGACTGCTGGAGACCTAGGCTTCCATTTAAAAAAGAATGAAGCCTCTCATTCTTTTTGCTGCAGACAGACTTCTAGATGTAAGCCAGTTACTAGAGAGGCTTGTTGTGAAGTTCAGATGTGGCCCTGATGTACCTCAGTGGTGGTGGTGGTGGTGGTAAGTCCCACCTCAACCACCAGCACAACCCCAAGCCTCCCTAGGCAGTCTTCTCTCCTACAAATCTCAGTTGTTCCATAGAGGAAGACCTCCTAATCTCTTTCCCAGGACCCTCAGAGTAGGTGAACAAGGCAGGAAAAAAGTCAAACCAGAGAACTAGAATGCATTTCTCAAGTTATCCTGATGCAGCCTCAGAACCCACAAAGAGCAGTCTCACTCCAGCATCTGTTATATGTTGCTGAGAACACGGCCACATAGCATGCAGAGCCAGCATATCACTGAGGCCTATGTTTAGGCCAGAGAACATGAGCACAAGAGCTGAGACTTTATGCATGAAGACGCAAATCTGAGCCTGCTGAGGAAGCAGCAGGGCCTGCCATCAGAGCCATCTCAGAAGAACAGCAGTCAGTGGCTGGTGGAGGTTTTCCCCAAGTCAGTCATCCTGCAAATCTGCAATGCCTTAGTCAGGCAAGGATACCACCAACATAGGAATCCCATGTTCTGCAAGTAGATAAAGCTCTGCAATGCTTCACTTCAGAGTGCTGTGTCAGTTTTTCACGTCAGTTCCCATGCACGGATGTGGTCAGTTTCAGCAGACACTGACGGGGGGCAGGGGAGCCCCTTTGAAGATCCCCACCTTGGAGCAGGGACTTTTCCTCACAGTAAATAAAACCAAAAAAAGAGAGACAGCTTCCTCCATTTCCTGCCTTTCACAGCAAGGTGTGCTCATGCCCAAAAGCTATCAGCTTAGCTATGCCTGATCTCCAAAGTCCAGACTTTACCCAGTAGTCGAGCTGGATGGGTGTAATTAGACTATGTTAGGGTATGAGTCCAAAACTCCCAGAGTCTAGATATCACAATAGTAACATACCTTTGTTAGTGCATGGTATAGGGAGTGACAGCAGCAACCCTAGTGACCAGGAAACACCATGGCTCATGCTTCATATTTTGTATAACATGAAGCAACTATGGCATTGACCAAATTGTTTAGAGAAGTTATTTCTAGTGTTCTAGAAGTGTTCTTTGCTCTGCTGTTGAACTGACATTTCCCCAGGCGAATAGCAGCAGCATCCAAGTAGTTTTAGCAAATTATTTCCCTCCTCCCAGCAGAGTTCCTACATGCAGTGCAATTAGAAAGTTCTGGAGTTGAGACTCATTTGTCATTAGGTAACAAGTCTCCTCAAATGAAGCAAGCGACTATGTTGATGCTAAGTAGTCACCTATTCGAGCGACAGGAGCACAATACTGAACATATCCAACCTGGGACAGGCTACCAGACAGTAGCTAGTGTTAATCATTAACAGTCACTTCCATCACTTGACACGTCTTAGAAATAAAGCACATGAACCTGTAACAGTGCTCCTGGGCAGCAAAGAACTGCGTAGCCAAGATTATTTTGTAAGTGAGCTGCTGGGTGCTCTGTGCTTTTGAGACTCCAGACATTTACTTCACTGCCCAACTTTTGACATCCACTTATAAAAGTCTTGTAGGTACATGTAGGATTTTATATAGAATACAAGCTCTTACAAAATAAATGAAGACCATCCCTGCTGTACAGTGCCCAATGAGTGTTACTGTAATATAAATAAGTTGGACTTTGTCTACATACTTTCTGAGTCAACATCTTTTCTCTAGCTTCATCATGTATAGCTGGATTCCATGGAGAAAAGCTATAGAAGAAAGCAGAAGTGTTATGAACTTCATTTTGCTTTGACGTTCCCTCAACTACCTACCCACTTCAGGAAAAAAAAGTTACAGCAATGAGAGTGGGGCGATTTCTAATGTTACTCTGAGCTTTCAGTGAGCTACAAAACTGTTTGTTTCCCCCACTAAACAGCATCAAGAGAGTAAAAACACGTAATCCACAAAGTGGCTCATCACAGGTCTCATCCAACATGTATCTGCTCAATGTCAAGCACCCAAATACTCATTTCAGCTGATGCCAGCACCAAGAATTAGGAATTCACCACCAAATACACTAAGTGACTAGTTGACAGTTCTACCAAAATTAAGTTTCACAGAGCTATATTGCCACTGCAACAGTTCAAACTACGTGCATGCAAGTTCAACTTGTAAATATCTGAACACCAGATTTGTTCCATGGGTGCCCTTAAAGTGACCAGATTCTTTTATCAGTTATTTTACTAAGCAAGCCAAGGGTTTAATGGATAACTGGTAAGGAAATTTACATATTAGTTTAGCAGTGTTGTTGTCTCTCCAATATCCTGGGACCAACGTGATTACAAGGTGGATGAGGTAATAGCTTTTATTGGTCCAACTTCTGTTGGAGATCGAGAAGCTTCCAAGCTTGCATAGAGCTTTTCTTCAGGTCTGGGAAACACTGAGTGTCACAGCTAAATAAAAGGTGGAACAGATGGTTTAGCATAAGTAGTTAACATATTTCAAGGGACTGACCATTTGAGGTGAAGTGGCCTGTTAACTCTCAAGACATGGGAGGGGGAGGGGGGGCGGGAACTGGGGGGGGGTTAAGTGAGTTCTAGATTGTAGTAAGCTATAAATCTATTCAGTCCATGCTGTTTAGTATCTAGTAATGTTATGAATTTAACGTCCCAGGCTTGTCTTTTGCAGATGTTGGTCAGATTTCCGTTGAGAATGAAGATTAAGGTCAGATTGAGTCAGTGCTTTGTGACAAAAGCATTAACACATAGGGGTGTGTGTGTGTGTGTGGAGGTGTGTGAGTGTGTGTGGAGGTGTGTGAGAGTGATTTTTCTGTGAGAGTTCATTCAACAGTGTAGTGATTGACTGGTTTCATCCACATACTGGTTACTGGGGCATTTAGCACAGTAGATGAGGTACACCACATGTGATAGGCATGTGTAGGATGCATGGATTTTGACAGATGTGTTGATCATCACAGCAGTGGAAATGTGTCTACAAGTTTTAAATCACTTGTTCTGTCTGGTATCACTGAATTGGTATGTCCTGGTCTGTGGGGAAACTTACTTCTGATGAGGAGCTTGGAGAAACTGGAAGTTGTTTGACAACCAGAGAGAGGGTGCAGGGAAGATTTCTTTCAGGATGTGGTCCCCATCAACTGTGGGCTGTAATTGTTTGAAGATGCTCACCACAACAGGCAGGAACCCACTTGGGGGGGTGACAACCAGAGGTGCAATCAGAGGGGGGTTTATTACTGTATCAAAACAGCATCTCTCAGGGTATTTGGGTGGCCCATTCTGTGACTGTGTTAACGTATATATCCCGAACTTTCCTCAGAGCTTATTCTGTGGTAACAGAATTATTGGTGTCTGGGGTGGTTACTGGATCTGTGAAGACAGGTGTGGTGATCAGGGAGTTTCTTGTACATAGCTGCCTGTAGGGTTCCGTTGCTGAAGCTGATCATGGTGTCCAGGAAGTTGATGCTAGCGTGGGAGTACTCTAGAGAGAGTTCAAAGAGATGTGGTGGAAATCTATCAATGAGTTTAGTCAGTCTGTCCAGAGGATGAAAATATCTAGGATATACCTGAGATACATTGGTTTTGTGGTGCATTTGTCCAGAAATTCTTCTTCCAAGTGGTCCACGAAGAGGTTGGCTTACTAGGTAGCCATTCTAATACCATGGCTGTTCCATGGTTTGGAACAAGTGTTTGTTAGTGAATGCAAAATTGATATGGCTGAGGATGAAATGGATTAGTTGGACAGTGTGTTTGGGATGGATATCGGAGGGTTATCCAGTCTAGTAAATACTTGAGGTACACAGCAATGAAATCATTGTGAAGGATGCTGGTGCACAGAGAGGTGATATCCATGGTGGCAATGGTGTGTTCTGAGGGAGGTTGTTAATGTTGGAGTTTGTGGAGGGAGGAAGTCAGTTGTGTCCTGGAGGAAACTGGCTTCCTCAAAAGTTTTTTCCCCCCCTATGACTGGAGAGGTGTTAACAGGCCACTTCACCTTGAATGGTCCCTTGAAATGCTTTAACTACTTATGCTAAACAATCCGTTCCACCTTGTATTTAGCTGCAACATGCTGAATACCTTTCTCAGACCTTAAGAGCTCTGTGCAAGTTTGAAAGCTTGTCTCTCTCACCAACAGAAATTGGCCCAATAAAAATTACCTCACCTACCTTGTTTCTCTAGCAGTGTGTGTCAGTTTGCATTAATCTTTTACTCAGTATTAACTGTCAACTACCCTGATTCAGAGGTGTGTATAAAGGCATTTTTGTAAAGGAGGAAAAGAAAGGAACCGTCAGTGTTAATAGACCAGAAGTGATGGCCATACTATGACTTTGCATCAAAAGCTATACTGAGTGTGCTTGAATTCAAAACAGTAGAACATATGTAATTAAGCATAATGCATAGGCTACTTACCTAATTGCATAGGGATCTTCTATTTTAGGCTGATCAAATAAGTGACTGCTGCATAGTTTGATACTGTCTACCACCTTACTTTTGAACAGCTGAATGTCTTTTTCATATCTATAAGAGAGACATTTCTTAAAACTTCACTATATGAAATTAGCAAGTTTTAAACTAAACTAGTCTTAGTTTTTCAACATGATGGGGGAGGCTAGGGGAATGAGGTATTTTAAGTTTGGTCAGCTTGCTGATGCTATATATACCATAAACAGGTGCTAAAAACAAATGATACAGTAAATTTAGCTGTTTAATCTAGACTCTGGCATAGGTATTTTGTCTGTAAGTAAAGAAATAAACAAAAAGCTTAATGAAAATAGAATATGAAGTTCTAAATACATAGTCAAAACAGTTTACGATGACACCTACAGCACTGCAGCTTCTGGATTCAAAGGACTGGTCGTATCAATCTTGTAGAAGACTCTGCGAGCATACATTAGTACTTGCCATATGTGATTATGGTTTCGCCTAGGAAGAGAGTGGTCAGTTAGTGAGGGACAGAAGGACAGCATTTCTGTATTAGACACTAGTACATTAGTACTCACCTCCATTTTGCAAATGCTCTTTTCACATCTAATTCACCTGAGAGGGGATCTACTAGTGGGTGGAAGACTGGTAGATCAAACACCAATCGCTGTGTTAGAGATAAAAGTTCAAAACTGCTTTAGTGAAATTACTCAAGCCTATGGTTTCATCGGATTAATGATAAACTTTCACTTAGATGTGTTTTTACGGTTTTTAGGACCCTGTTAATGGGTGCCCAAATCTTTAAGGGGACCTCTGCTACTTTTGTTAGAAGTAACCCCTCGCATTCCTTGAATTGAGAAGAGAAAAAAAAATCTGTTTTACTTTAATCATTTGACAGCATTGTGTCTGGCCAGTTCACTGTTTCCTCTTTATAGTTATTTCCCCTATTGTTTGTGTAAGTTCCTACAACAAGAGGGCAGGTAGTTTTAATAGAAAAATGATTTTAAACCCCAAAACTGGCAGAGGGACCTAGGAACAGGTGTAGAATTAACCATTTTCAACTCTTTTTTTAAAGCGTTTCCCCACTGATGCTGTCCCTTTAAAAAGTGTTTAAATTACTTATTTAAAGCCGTCAATTAAACTGCTTCCTTCAGGAGTCTGTGGCTCTAATGTTCTGTCAACATCATAAAAAATTACAAAAGCCTGGCTAAGCACATCTTCATTGTGCTCTGAAAGCAATCATGTTGACAGAGACCACCAATTTCATAAGCAAGAATATTCTGCTGCCAGTCCTAAAAAGTTTGATCCTAGGAAGGAACAAAAGTATTCCAGTTGTACAAAGTTGTACAAACAAACAGGAATATTGTTTCATTTTACATACCAAAAGGAAACATGAAGTTACTGAGACAAAGTAGCAGATGACAGCTCCATTCCCACCTTCACCCATGCTTAAGAGTCAAGAAAATACTTTAAGTAGTCAGTCACTCCTCTAAGGGCTACTATGATCCAGGAGTCATAATTACAGTTACCATAATGCAGGTCCTAAACCTCTAATAGGACTGGTTGAGCCTGAAAGTCAACCCCACACCCAATGCAGACAGAGAAGTTGCTACAGAGTAACAAGATAATCCTCCACTGGACAGTAGGTAGGATGTACAACCCAGTCAGAAGTGTGTTCCTAATCTTCACCAACCAGTGAAGAAAGCCAGTCCCAGGAACTGAACAAATGCCATTCTCCAGCTCCATAAAAGGAAACTAAGTTTTCATGATTGTTATTAGATTATTCCAGCACTTACTGGGCAGTCGCCATCTGGGTAATTGTCAGGGATGTAGACTGTAAATTTGAACACACCATCCTGGTAGAGGCCATGTCTTATGAATATTACTCCAAACCACACTGTAAGGGAGAAGAGTTGTATGAGTTGGTGCAAAATGCCTTAAATATGGTAAAATAAAAAGAACTACTCCTGAACTTACTTAACGCTGATCTGTAAGATGGCTGCACATAAACTCCTGGCAGCTTCTGCTTTACGACCAAAGTGCTGTAATAATAATCATCAGTCATTTAGGATAAAGAACTGCATGAGGACTGAATTAGCATATGCACTCTGCGGAAGACTTCTCAGTACACAAGAAAGGACACTGCTGTGCTGCCAATATCTCAACAAGGAACTCTTAGAAATATTTCCCTTCTAATCCCAAGGGTGGATGTGCTCACAGGGGGGAGGAGTAAGGAACTAAAGATTCCACTTTCCCTCCCCCCCACCCCATTTAAAGAGATACTGGCAGGAAATTCTTACACCTCTTGTTCCAAGGTTACTGGAAACTAAAGATTAGGAGGGAGAGCTCATTTTTTAGTAATATATTTAACAAGTCAGCACTGGGTCAAGTCATTTTCACTCTCCTCCTATATAGTCGGTTTCTCATTTGTGTGGCTCTTACACAGCAATGGAAGAGACATTTTATGGACAATTTGACAGAGGGATTTGGGGCAGATGTAGTGAATGAAAACTGCTTGTGGTTCTATTTAATATTAACCAAAGCTTTAACTTGAAATTTAAACAATGCTTTCAGTCATAATCATTATAACTACTGTAAGTCAAGGGGGAAGGGGCATGGCAACAGAATAGTGAAGTGAAGATGCCAACCAAGGAGGACAGGCAAGTGCAAGAAAGTATTTTAGACAAGTAAGGCCTCAGAGTACCAGGAGCAATAGGTGAGGGCTGAATCACCAAATCCAAGGCAAGAAAACATTGCCAAGTATGACCTGAGTTTTGACCCCTATTTTCCCCCTTCCCACTCCTCAGTCATTTGAGACTGGTCACACAAGTTTGAGCTGAGCCCTCTACTTTTTGTCATGGAGTAACTAACTTCATGATTTTAAGCCGTTCATGTCCAACGGATTACAACTGATTTCTCCCCTCACCTTCCTCTCTACTAAAGAGCAGAAACAATAGACACCATTATATGATGGAAATAGCATTGCAATGCTGAGAGTGGATAAAAACACAATACAACACTTTTGCTGTTCCTACAGTGGAAACAAAAAATTGGTACGTTTCCAACAGGGTGCTGAAAATACTAAATAGAATTTTACTGAGCCATTCACTGAAAGTGAATGCTTAACACAGTATTCAGCTAAAGCAATTTATAAATAGGCTTCTCTGATTAGTTGGCACACGCACAAGTCTGTTTTAAGCTGAACACAGCAGGCCAACAATGAACTAGTGAACAACGGTCTCTGACTGTACCAGCATCAAAGTTAGATGACATTTGTTATAGTACCCCTTCTCTAAAAACAAACAAAACAAAAAAAACCTTTGTTATATCAGCACCTTCTGCTTAGACTTTGATTTCCATAATGTCATCAGCAATTGCTTAGCAACAGGAGACCATTATTCTCCACTGCACTCCATGACACTGGCATCTTAAATTGATTAACATATGTTAGAAACTCAGGTTGTCAGAAGATTAACTAGAGCCCCACTGTGTGAAAAAGTGTATGTAAACTTTAAAAATCTTTTAGTTCTATTTAGAAAGAGTTCTCATCTTCAGTTTATTAAGATTTTTTAAATGGAAAAAGCATATTTCAAAATTAGCACTGCATCAGGGCTCAGGGAAATTGCATTCAGAAATCCGTTTCATAGCAGAGAATGCAGCAGATGAAGTGACTAGACAAGCTATGTAACTAAGAAGAAAAATTTGCGATGCAGATGTGCATTTTATGCTCCCTCCTACACTCACGATCCCAGACTGATCCATGGAACTTCCAAAGCACTTCCTAGTGGTCCATGGAAAGCTGACTAGTTACATTTCATTGGCTTCCCCCCTTATAAATTTAATGGTAAAATTAATTAGAAGATGGCTTTCCTAATATTGACTTTCCATGTAAGTAGCCACTTTAGTAGCGGCATATTTCCTCAGTCATGTGTGATCATAGTCCACAGTATGAGAAAGTCTGGGAATCCCTGATTAGGATAACCATATTTCCCAAAGGGAAAATGGGACACATGGGGCTAGTCCGAGGGCCCTGCCTCAGCTGCTTGTCCAAGCACCCCACACCTCCCACATGGGGCTGGCCCGAGCCAGAGGCCTGACCCCCCATGCCAGGCTGGAGCTGGCATCGCTGCTTGCCCAAGCCTTGCCCCCCCTTGCGCAGGGCAGCATTAGTGTCCCCTGCCACCGCATGTTCCTCCACACCCTTCGACAAAAGTTGGCATTTGTCCTGTTTGCTCCTGCCATCTGATCAAGTCAGCAAGAACAAATGGGACAAAAGCCCACTTTTGCCAAAAAAGTCCAGAGACAGCTGGTAAAGACCTTAAAAAAGGGACATCCCATCCAAAACAGGATGTATGGTTACTCTATCCCTCATACACCCCCCCCATATTAGCCAATGGTGAGATTAGGAAGATAGCATGGTACCTTTCTGCTGGACAGTCATTGGCTTTTAGTTAAGCTATCTTTTAAAAAAAAAAAAAAAGTATCCTTCTTCCTAAAAGCAATTTAGTGTACATTTTTAATCTTATGAGGATACCTAGCACCCAAGATAGCAAACTTAAAATCCAAATATACCTATGTACAAGAGGACCATCCAAAGCTATAGCCAAAAACAAACTCCAAAAGAGTAACTCCTCTCCAAGACAGACAATATTAATTTTCCAGGGTTTAGTGTTTAAATGAGCATCCTGGGTATGGTTTTTAAAAGTTCCATACAAGAACTGTTTCTAAAGCTATTCCCTGCAATTGTGCTTAAGTTTTCTGAAGTACAAGACCAGTGAGCTTAAAAAGGTGAAATACTTTAAAACTAGAGCAACATACAATTCTGCAAGGAGAGAGTATTCTAAGTAGAAAGGCCCATAGGAGGCATGTGTTCCATTCGTAGACTGGGATGAAGGGGCAGGAGAAGCAGGCTTGGTCATCGGCACAGCATTTTTTGGAATAGAAGGCAGCTGTTTCTTTGTAGAGGTGCGTGGAGGACTGGTTCTCAACTCTCCAGTCAGAGTCTTTTCTTCAGTTTCAGGTCTCTGTTAAATACATATACATGTTAAATACAAATACAATATATGTTAGCATTTCATACACTCAGACTTTAACGTCAGAAGGGACCATTATGATCATCTAGTCTGACCTCCTGCACGACGCAGGCCACAGAAACTCATCCACCCATTCTTGTAATAAACCTCTAACCTATATCTGAGCTATTGAAGTCCTCAAATCATGGTTTAATGACTTCAAGGTGCAGAGAATCCTCCAGGAAGTGACCCGTGCCCCCATGCTGCAGAGGAAGGCCAAAACCCCCCAGGGCCGCTGCCAATCTGCCCTGGAGGAAAATCCCTTCCCGACCCCAAATATGGCGATCAGCTAAACCCTGAGCATGTGGGCAAGACTCACCAGCCAGACCCCCAGGAAGGAATCTCTGTAGTAACAGCGAGCCCACCCCATCTAACATCCCATCACAGACCATTGGACATATTTACCGTGGATAGTCAAAGATCAATTAATTGCCCATCATACTATCTCCTCCATAAACTTATCAAGCTTAGTCTTGAAGCTAGATGCGTCTTTTGCCCCCACTGCTTCCCTTGGAAGGCCGTTCCAGAACTTCACTCCTCTGAGGGTTAGAAACCTTTGTCTAATTTCAAGCCTAAACTTCCTGATGGCCAGTTTATATCCATTTGTTCTTGTCCACATTGATAATGAGCTTAAATAATTCTGAGCAGACACGGCTTTCATTTTTAGTAGGTGGTAAAGCTGTAGATGAAAGCAAATTACACCTCCACAGCATTAAATTAGAAACTGACAGGTAATGCAACATCAACTTCCAAATTAGTCTTCATTTCTAACACTCAGTGTACTGAGATGAACCACTTCAATTCCACTAACAAGTCTCTCTGCAATTTAAATATATGAATGATAAGTATAGTAAAGAGGTGGTGAGAGTGGAACATTTTGGGCAATGAGTTCAAGGGAATAATGCCTCCCAATTCTGTGGGAATGTTTGTGCTGAGGCAGGCACAGCACAACTGAGTAGATACTAGCCTATCCTCATTGTTTTTAACTATCACATTAGATAGCTTGGTCTGCCTATAGTCCTTCAGCCATCCACACAGAAGACATTCAGAGATGTTACATGTGTCAGCTGTAAGTACTTCACTATATTAACCAGTTAAAGACTATCATGCTTTCTATTTTGCCCAGGAAATCACCACTGCACTTAAGTAGTCAAAAGGCCCGAGAAAGTGTTCACTCTACATAGAGGAGAACTTAAGTTATGGTTCAGTGGGTAGACCAAGACACAGACTTCTGGGTTACTGGTTAGAATTTAGACTAGTTTTAGTGATGGAAAGTTACCATGTGACTGTTTGGTGTCTTCTGTAAAATGTCTGAGAACTGACCTAACATCCACATCATAATCACCACCACTATAACTTCCACCATTGCTGAGAATTTTGGAAGTAAAAGACTGAAGAGGCCTTAGAGACTGAACTTTTAGTTGTTTTTCCTCCTGATAAATAATGACATGTTGGACAGATTGTTCCATACACTCCTAGGGGAATTCTGCGCCACTGAGCATGCAAAGAATTCATATCTCCTGCAGATTTCTTTGCTTCCCTGAAGAAAACTGTCTGACAGAGAAGCAAAGGGAAGCCGCAAGAGAGGGCAGGCCTGCCTTCCCAGCGCTGCAGGTGCATTATTTTGGGTGCCTGGAGCAGCCGGCAGAGGTAATTCACCATGGGGCTGGAGATGCCCCAGCTCGTGGCTTCTACCCAGTGCGGTGGCTCAGCTGTTAGTCCTGACTGGGCTGGGGAGGACGAGACTTCCTCTTTCCCTGCAAGGAGCAGCCAGGGTCAGGTCCAAGCCAACTCCAGAAGTCTTCCCCAGGTTGCAGGAAGCTCCACCCACACACATCTCACTTCTTGCCACCATCACTCCCCAGCTTGGGGGGGGGGGGGGGGCGTGTGGGGAAGAGAGGGGTCATTGTATAGGCAGCTGCTCCCTGGTCCACCGAACCCCTATGCATTGACCCCCCCATGCCCCCTGAGCCCCACTCCCCCAGCACCCAGACTCCTCCCCCATCAAGCCCCATTCCCCCTGGACACCCCCACCATCCAGACTCCGCTCCACTGAGTCCCAACCATTCTTCACCTGGACCCCCCTACAGAGTCTCATTCCCCCACACCACCTGGACCCCACACAGAACCCTCTTACTCAACACTTGAATCCCTCCCACACTAAGCCCCTCCACACTTGGATCCTGCCCGGATGAGCCTGCCTGCCCCACACCTGGATCGGAGCCAAGGCTGGGCATGTGCACTAGACTGTCCCTCTCGCTTGCTATCTTGGTGTGCTTAGCTTGCAGATGCAGGGCCTGAGGGTATTTCTGAGGCAGGCCCAGCCCTTGCGCTGTGTCAGGGTCAGATGCAGCCTCACTGCCGAGTCCATGTCCATTGGGGGGGGGGGGGGGGGGGGGAAGAGAAGTGGAAGAGGGGGAAGGCGATTGTGGCGCTAGGCTGGGCTGCAGGGTAATCTCCTACCTCCGTGCAGTCAGTGCCCTATGCTCCCCACTGCCATGCTGAAACCTTCACATTTATTTATTGACAAATAAAATATGCAGAATTTTAAAATATTTTTGACATGATTGCTTCAGACTAGTACAGGCGGTCCTTGACTTTACAACATTCGACGAATGGCACTTACAACACTTCTGAATTGACACCGATTTGACTTAACAATTGGTTTCAACTTTATGAAACTTGGTCCCACGATGGAGTGGATTGCAGTTGTGAATTACGACGTTACGATTTAAGACACAATTTGCAGGAACTAATTGTGTCGTAAGTCCGAGGACTGCCTGTATTGAACATCTCTTTAGTTTACTATCCATTTGAATAACATATGGATATTCTGTCTACCTTGCTTAGAACTAGAACTCAATCGAGAAGTGTCCTCACAACTAAGGGGGTGGGGAAAGCCTCCACACCTTGGCAAACCTAACAAGATTTTATGTAAATCTGAGCTGCACCACTTTTTTTTTTAGAGGGTACATTCACTGTAGATTCAAATTTTCAAGATACCATACAGAATCCAAAGTATTCCATCCAACAGAGACCTTTCCCGTTATTTTTATTCAGTTTTTTTTCACATTCAGAGCTGCATATAAAGTAGATCTATTACAGACGGTAGTTCTTTAAAAGACATAGCACAGAGGAAGAGCCCTCAGAGCTGCACTCAAATATGCCCGCCCAAGTGCCCAACTTTAAGGTATTTAATTGACATGGCCCTAATTGAATGCTAGAGAGGCATTCAAGGTTAGCTTTTGGATTCACAATAATGACAATCATGACTTGCCAAACCTAGAAGGCAATCCATAGTTTAGCTATTTTCCAGCACTAGTCTGGGGGTGAGGGGGTGAAGGACCAGAGAATGAGAGAGAGAACCATGTTGAAGAGCACTCCCGGCTCTCTTCCCCCAAAGAGTTGCTAACAAAAGACAGGTTTTAAAAATCTGACCCTTTTAGAAGCCTGCTATTTGGGTTCATCTTTTAGGTCAAATAGACACAGAAGTCCCAGGTATGCACCTTACATCCAACAAACGTCTAGTTAAAGCTTGGCCCAGAGTATCACAGCTGCAAGAACCTGGATAAGACTCAGCATTCAAGTTACTAATAGCCACCTCTTGATGAGGTAGTCATGGATTTCAGTTTCCCATGAAGAGACTGACCTTATACTTAGGCAGACACTGCAGTATAATACTGCAAGTTAGACGATTCAGTTTTACAGACTCTACTAACCAGAGCTACCTTCTGTTTACCTCATGGCTGTCTAGGTAAGAGTCAAGAAAACCACAGCACTTTGATAACACTATCTTGTCAAGATTTCTTTTTCAAGATGGATTCTGAGGCTTCATTTTAAGTCACTTTAGATAATTACAGTCTTTATATTTTGATAAATGTAAATTTGTTGTGATAGTATGCAGTACAGCTTGATAAGAGGTGAATTAACAATCCATATACTGTTTATTAAAATATCCACCTTGCGTGAGGAACTTGTAGACATGCTCCAGAAAGGGTTCATAACGTGTATCCCAAGTAAAGGGCTGCAAATGTTGTCTCCAGACCCTCTCCAGCACTTTGATGTCACTTTCTAGCCTAAAAACATACAGAATAAGAAGTTAGAGAGTGTTCGTCCTAACAAACAAGGATTCCAGCATATTTGGGGTCAGATCTAATTAGTAGGACAATATTACAACATTCATTCTGAACTTCAGAAACAGAAGTTTCTGTAATAGTAATCAACCTCAACTAGTTCAAAAGCTCTCCAAGATTTCAAAACATTCATAAAAATATCAACAGAAATCATTTGAACGTATATAGCATCTTTCAGCCATTCTCTGCAGTCCTATCTGCACTCTCCTCTCTGCAAAGATGCCACTGGAGAAGCCTGCAACCTCCCAATGGGGAATGCAAGAAAACTGTTTGTTGGATAGCTTAGTTAAGGCCAACTGCAGATGACACTCTAATAGCCTATTTTGTAGCATGGGCAAGTTTTTTCATCTCTGGTTTTGATCAGTTGACTCTGTAAGACTATATGCCTTTTAAGAGTATTAGTTTGAAAAGTCAGTCATTCCCAATGAAGGAACTGAGCTTGCTGAGCTTTCATCATGTGTATCATTGTTTTCATTTGCATAGAAATGCAGCCAGGAATAGATAAAGTCATAGAATGCAAAAGTTTCTCTGTAGCGCGCGCGCGCGTGTGTGTGCGCGTGTTATTACAAAAAGAATGATATGATCAGCAATCCCAACAGAAAGTACTTCAGCAGAGTTGGGAATTTCACTGACACACTAAACATTTGGATCCCTGCCTCTACTACTTACCTTCCCCCTACTCATTTAACATCAGTTTATCTCCTTTAAAGAGATTTTAGCTACCGTGTCTGTCCGAAGCAGCTCCTCTCTGGTACAACCCATTTCTTCACCTCTTTCTAACTCAATTTCTTTCCCCAATTTCTTCTTCCCCCTCCCCCATCTCCAGTTATAGTAACTAAAGCATTTTGGTATGCAGTGTAGTTGTAGCTGTGCTGGTCCCAGGATATTAGAGACACAAGGTGGGTGAAGTAATTTCTTTTATTGGAACAACTTCTGTGTGGGGCTCAAAAGCTCGTCTCTCTCACCAACAGAAGCTGGTCCAATAAAAGATATTACCTCACCTACCTTGTCTCTCTAAAGCATTTTGGAACAGTTTGTTTTATATAACTTCTATATGAATCTCTAGGATAATGATCCATGACTCAATTCACCATTAATGCCTGTCCATCTCTTTTATAGCTGTTATAATAGCTTTTTTCCCCAGATCAAATAATCACCAGTGGCTAGCCTCAGTCAGGACTAATGGTCCTGTTTTTTTACACAATTTTATTCCATTCAGCCAGGTAAGGTAGGATATAATGCTCCTTTAAGCTCAAAGCAGCACGTAAATTGTGAAATTTCACCAATATTTCTGCAAAGCCGTATCTATCTGCTTTTTAAAGAAAAAAAATGATAAATTTAACTAGATACAAATAAAGCAGCTTTATATCAATATAACTTCAGCCACACTAAATGTTTCACTGATTTAACTATATAGTTATAACCAATAGTTAAAATTGGTACATTAACAGTGCTCAGACAAGCCCTCAGATTTTGAGTCTTCTCAAACGGCATCCGCTGATTTTCAAGCCATCCACCAACCCAGATTATGATTTTGCAATCACATCCCTATGACCAGGTGTCTTCTGCATGACCCTTCCAGCCAACAGATTTGCAAGATACATTCAGGAGTCAAGATACCGGGAATAAGACCCATCCCCGTTTTCTCCCCCCTGCCTCCTCAAACACACACTTCTGATCCTCTAATAGGATTGGTAGAAGACAGGAATTAGCATAAGAAATGCTAAAGGAACAGGACTATTGAGACATCTCTGACCAGTTAAACTTGCCCGCAAACTCTGCTTCTTGGAGGCAGTATCATGGTCACACCTTTATACAAAGGCCTGCCAGTGTCTCAGTCACAGTTCTCCCGTGACAGTCCCTTCCCCACTCCCTTCCCAGGCTTTACCTTTATTTCTCGGTCATTGTACACTGCACTACTAGACCACTAGCTCAGCTGCACCAGCCTGATGTTTCTGCCCTGCAGAGCTTCCAGTTCACAGGCACAAGTGGGTAGCCCACAGCAGCCTATGCTATGCTCACTGGGCTCAGGAAGCATCCCCCAAACGGGCAGGTTTCAGAAGCCAGGGCTGGGCACACTGGAGCTCAGAGGGCACGGAAGCGGACATGAAGGTCCCAGGAGAGCCGGGAGAGGAGGCGAGCTGCTGGGGCGCAGGGGGCACGCACAGAAGACGGCAGAGGCACTGCAGAGGCCGGGTTTACAGCTTGGAAAACGAGCGCGTGCGAGCTGAGCGGGAAATACACGCCAAGCACAACCACGCGGGTGGGGTCAGGCGTGCCCGTGACTGGCTGGAGCCTAGCAGCAGCCAGGCGCGGGGGCTGTTCCACCTGCCCCACCCTTGGGAGACAGCCTGGCCCAGCTCCTTGCTCCCAGCCGCAGACCTCGCTGCGGCGAGGTTCCCGACTCCAGCCGTCTGCTGAGGGCAGCCTCTGCAGCCCCCTGCCCCGCCCCACGTCCCGTCCCCGGCCGGCCCCGCCCCCCACCCCCGGGACAACACCCCTACTCCGCCCACGGGCCGCCGCACCTGAGAGGGGTGCGGGCCCGACCCGCGCGCGCGCCGGACACCGCCACAGCCGCCCCCCGCGCGCGCGCCGGACACCGCCACAGCCGCCCCCCGCGCGCGCGCCGGACACCGCCACAGCCGCCCCCCGCGCGCGCGCCGGACACCGCCACAGCCGCCCCCCGCGCGCGCGCCGGACACCGCCACAGCCGCCCCCCGCGCGCGCGCCGGACACCGCCACAGCCGCCCCCCGCGCGCGCGCCGGACACCGCCCCACCCCGACAGAGCACCCCCGTCGCCTACCCCGTAGCAGCCGCATCTCCCACCCCCGCAGGCTCCCCACCAAGCAGGTGCCGGGTCTCTCAGCCCCTAGCGCGTTCGCCTTCCTGCGGAGACTGTCTCCGCCCGGCCGCCGTTGTTGTGGTGGTGCTATTTGGAAGGTGGGGACGCTGCGTTCTCGCTCGTCCCCAGGGGAGCCAGGCGGGCTCCAAGGCCCTACTCACCCGCACTAGTTCCCCGGACACTTCGCTGCGAGCGCGGCCGAGTCCCCGCCAGCCGCCGCTGCCAGTTCACCTACCAGCACCTCCGTCCTCTAGCCCCCTGTGTCCACAGCTCTGTTTAACACCCGCCCCCAGCAGCAATATCCGGCCGGCCTCTGACACGCATTGGCCGCAGGGTTAGCCAATCACAGGCCGGCCTTTCCGGGCAGTGTTGTGACTGCGGTTCGGTGACTAAGACACTGGCCAATCAAAACCTCCGCTCCTCCTGTGATGCTAAAAACACCGCCCGCAACCTGTTACCAAGGTGCGCTGCCCGTCGCCAAAGAGGACGATGACGATTGGCTAGAGGACTTGGGGGCGGTTTTAGTGGGGCTACGGATGACTAGGAATGGGCATTGTTGCGATTGTGCTTGACAACGATTGGCCGATACAGGTGTCACTCCCTAGGGGCGGGGGTAAATGGATAGATGAATTATTTCGATTGGCTGATAGGCCCGCTCTCCGCGGGAGGGTTATGATAACGATTGGCTGGCAGACCCGTCGCTTGGTGAGGGGCTGAGCCTGTGACTGGCTGGAGCCTAGCAGCAGCGAGGCGCTTGGGAGACAGCCTGGCCCGGTTCCAGTCCCCTGCTGAGCCGCTGGCAGGGGCGGGGGCTGCGGGCCGCTCCGGGGAGAAGGGAGCCGGGTTTCAGGTCACTGCTGTGGGGCTCCGTCGGGGTCAGCCCGCGCCCGCCGCGTAGGGCGCGCGTAGCGGAGGGACGCCGGGGTTGAGGCAGCCCAGGCTCGTCTGCAAAGCAGATCCGGGCTTGCGGTTGCTTTGTTGGCCACGCCCTTGCTCATGGGGCACCTCATCCTGCCGTTCTTAATGAGCCGCACAGGGTTCCCGTGATTCCTCCGGCGGGCCAGGCGCCAGACCAGGCATTTTGTACTGGAGTATTGCGCTAGTCAGGGCCAGCTGAAGGCCCTGCTTGGAAAGCTGGTGCTGGGGGCGGCATCGAGACTGGGGCGGCAATCCGAGTCCCGCAGTGTTTGCCCCAGGAATTGAAATTAGGGTGGGTGTTGAAATATTCAGCGGGGGGTGAGGGCTGAGACATGCCCACATCTTAAATACTGCGTGTAGTTGTGGTCACACCATCTCAAAAAAGATATATTGGAATTGAAAAAGGTACAGAGAAGGGCAACAAAAATGATTAGGGGTATGGAGCAGTTTCCATGAGGAGAGAAGACTGGGCTTTTTCAGCTTCGAAAAGAGATGACAAAGAGTGCATATGATAGAGTCTTATAAAATCTTGATTGGTGAGGAGAAAATGAATAAGGAAGTGTTGTTTATCCCTTCACTTAACACAAGAACCAGGGATCACCCAATGAAATTAATAGGCAGTAAGTTTAAAACAAAGTTTTAAAGGAAGTATGTCTTCACACAACGTACACTCACCCGTGGAACTTTTTGCCAGGGATGTTGTGAAGGCCAAAATTATAATTGGTTCAAAAAAGAACCAGCTAAGTTCATGGAGGATTGGTCCATCAATGGCTATTAGCCAGGATGGGCAGGGATGCAACATCATGATCTGAATGTCCCTAGCCTCTGTTCGCCAGAAGCTGGGAGTGGACAGGGGATGGATCAATCGATGATTCCCTGTTCTGTTCATTCCCTCTGAAGCACCTGGAACAGTCACTGTCGGAAGACAGGATACTGGGATAGATGGACCATTGATCTGACCCAATATAGCCATTCTTACATAAAAATAATTATAATAATAAAAAAGTTTAGTACAGAAACTCCCCAAGATAATGACCTCTTGAGATAGCGATTGTTGCTGGCACCAAGGGCCCAAGGCAAGCAACAGTGATTCACTGCCCGGTGTGCTTTGCTCCAATGAGTACACCAGGGTGGAGAAGCAAACAAAGTTTATTTGAGATCTCAAAGCGGTGCAAGGAGACAGGCACATCTCAGATCAGGCACACCAGCAAAAAGCAGTTTCTTTTTTTTTAAGCTGTTCCCCCCCCCCCCCGCCGCCGCCCCCGCTCTCCCCCCGCTCGCCCCCTTCTGCTATAATAGTTACATTAAGCAAGTAGCAAATACATTCAAGCAATGAAGTCATCTTTGCAACAATGAGTACAGCTTGTTAGCAGCTCTGGTCAAACTGCTATCTTGTTCCCTCCTTTCCTGCCTCCCAGTTGATTCACACGGTTTCAGCAGGGTAAGCAAGTGGGGACGGAGTGGGGAGTAATAGGAGCCTATATAAGAAAAAGACCCCAAAATCAGGACTGTCCTTATAAAATCGGGACATCTGGTCACCCTAAGTCCAATGCTCTGGCTACTGTTTGTCATGCCACCGTTCACTCTATTGCTCTGCCCCAAAAGCCCTACACTGTCACCTTCTGCTGCCACCTGCCACTGTGACCTCTGTGAGTCGATCTCTCCCAACTCTGTGATTTCAGCTCTTCGGGGTTGGGAGAACCTCCGTGCTAGTGCAGACTGGGCGGTCTCTTCCACAGAAACACTGTCCCACAGCAGGTCTAAGCACATAAACCTGATTATCAGAGATTTCCACTCTAGTGGTCACTCAACAAATCAAAAGACTCTCTATGAAGCCTAATCAGCTCTGTCTTTAAACAGTGGAGAGGGGCAGGTCAAATAGTACTTGTGACTCAGGCAGACCATAAAGCAAAACACCTGTCCCCACCCTCTCTCTTGATGCCCTCAATCAGCACAGGCTAAGTACAGTTCTACTGCCCTTTACTTATACAATAAAAACAACATTGCATTACCCCCGCATTCAAGCGTTTTGTAACCCAACCCCAACCAAAATCTATCACTTGGGCAACACAGCTCTGTTTGCTGGATACCTAGGTAGATTAGGTGTGAATGTAAATACAATCTGATCCTGAAGCCTTTCCCCCCAGTCCCCAGCTCATCACTAGCTGTCAGGGAGCTCATTTAGACTTTGCTTACAAATCATAATTTGAAATTATTAGGTTGGCCAACATCACTGAAATGAATGCACTGCCAGTCACAAAAAACAAAGCTGTATAAGGAAGCTAGTCTGTATTCATACTTTTCAAATCTATTATACTTTTTTCAGATACACGTATTTTATCATATACTTTATATGCTTTTAAAATGTGTATTAATGTTTCAATTTCAATTCAAATTCCCAAACAATCACTAAAGTGGCAACACTGCATGTAACTAGTTCACAAAACGGGTGGGGGGGGGTTGGGAAAATTCAGGGGGGGTGTAGGGAAATCCCTGCCACGGCGGCAATTCAGTGGCAGGTCCACCACCGTTCCTGCTGCGGCGGCAATTCGGCAGCACATCCGCCACTCTTCCTGCCGCCAAATTGCCACCGCGGGACTTGGACTGCCGCCCCATTCTTACCCACCGCGGCGGCAATTCGGCAGCACCTGCTTGGGGCGGCAAAATTGTTAGAGCCGCCCCTGGCTTTAGTGGAGATTTAAGGAGACTGCATAGTTGCTAGGGCATGGCAGAGCATGCTATTCCAGAGAGCATGTTTTTCTCTGCAGATCTATTCAGATAGGTGGGCTCTTTGGGCCTGATTCACCATTGCCCTGCATTGCACATAGTCATTTACATTACACCACCGCAACATGAGCGTAAGAGACTACCATTCTGATCTGGCCATGTTTGACACCCACTCTACATTTTCTTTGCACTACTGTACATTCAGTGACTACAAGGTACAGGGTTACAGGGAATTAGGCCCTTTATGTGGGAGAAGACAAGAAGGTGAGAGGTTTTCGTGCTTATAAAAGTAAGAGAATAACACTGTGACAGTACTTCATATCTGACTGGGATCTCTCTGCTGTTCTACAATTGGATCTCTGCGTAGCAATAAACTGCTAATATGGTCAAATTGTGGTGGTTTTGTGGTGAAGACAAAGTGTGGTATTTCCATTAAAGAATCAGTCTTGAATCTAAATGTTCCTTAAATGAATTTTTAATTCTGATATATACAAAAATCACCATGGGGGCTAGATACATTGTCCAGATATATAATTATAACACTTTTTAATAGGGTTAGAGATACCAGTTCAGTATAATTTTCCTGGACTTTACATACAAGAACTGCAAATCAATAAAGCTGTAAAGTATGCTTATTTTAATTAGTTCAGGAACTCCTCTGGGGAGTTATAATTAATGGTGTTATATAATCTAAGAAAATATATGTGCAACCTGAATACTTCCAGCTTCCTTTATTAGTCCTCCTAATGAGCCATCAGATTCTTGGCACCTTTGACCAAGTTTCAGACAGATTACATGATCACTATGGCTCTTCAGAACATCTCAGTGATTGATAACATGCATAGCAAATTCTATATTAATCTTTTCCTGACAACTAATTAACACAAACCAGTTTCCAATACATAAGTATCAGTGAGCAGTTTTTACTTAGAATAGTTTAGCCCGACACAGCTGCATAATAACACAAGCAAAACATGAGTAAAACTCAGCAGAATCTGTTCTTATTCCTAATTAGGTCTTTCTCTGAGTCCAGTATAGTGAAGTTACAAAAGTGATATACCATTGCTAAAGCCATTTGTTTGTCAAGGTTTGGAAAATGACAACAAAATCCATGTCATCCTGAAGTATACAAATTATAGGAAAAATGACAAATCGATAACTACAGGTTTTAAAGTCCCTGTCATATCACCAACATGCTCATGCCTTAGTCATCACTTGTCTTGATTATTATAACCTCCTCCTCTCTTATATTCAAAATGCTGCTTCTAAATCTTTCCAAATGCCATTAAAGTAATTTTCCTCTCTTGCTCCAACCATACCACTACTGCCCTTCTTGATTTTCTATCTTTTATTGCATCATATTTAAGCTCCTTGTTCTTACCTTCAGAGACCTATCTCACTCCTACCTAAATTCCTGTCATAAGTTCATTCTACTTACTCTCTTGCTCCATACGCTCGCTACTTTCTCCTGTTTTCAGCATGATGCCTTTTCTCATGTTGTGTCCACTACACTTAGAACAGCCTCCCACCTTTTTTCTAACAGCCCTGTCTCTCCTCCTTCTGTCTCTTCTTTAAAGCCCATTTCTTACATTTCTACATTTATCTCTTCATCACTGGTCTCTCCACACCCACTTACCTGTGTTTTGTCTTGTCTGCATTAGGCCCCAATCCAAAGGTGATTTTAATCAATGGGACCTTGCAGGGTGTGTCTTTCTGCGTGGATCCTTCTGGAAGACCTTATACTGCAAGCTCTCTAGGGCATGGATCATGATCATTAGTGTGAGTTGTGTACAACATTCTGTACATTTACAGTGCTGAATAGATATATCACAATGATAACGTTAGGCAGAATTTTCACATTTTAACTTTTGTACCAAGAGGCAAGGCAAGTATCACTAGTAGAAGAAAACTTTTCTCCCCACTCTCCCCCCGTTAAGTATCATACTCTTGACATTACAAAGGCCAAGTACACTGTAATTTTAAACTTTTATTTAATTATAAATCATAAAATACCTTAATAAAATTTATTTACCTTGCTTTAAAAGCAAGAGCAAAGCGATCTACATGATTATTGGCTGAGAGCTTGGAGTCTGACCTGATGCCAAGTAACCTATGTTCATTTTGTAAGTACTGTAGTAATAATAATAATAAATAATAATTTTTTTTTTTTTGCTAAGACCTTTCATCTCAAAAGATCTCCAGATGCTTTATAGTCTTGATGGGCAGCAATCACCCAACCTCCTCTGAGGTGGAACACAGCAGTCACTGTGAACCAGAAATAGTTTTTAGGCAGGTAATTGAATAATACTAATATGATTATAGCTCTAACTGTAATAGATACAATTTGCTATGATCATAGTTTTAATAATAAGATCATAGAAGTTAGAGATGGAAAATCCATCATTAGATCATGAAACCCATTGTCCTGAAAGTACAGGATAAAAAAAGATGGTCCCTTAATAAATGTATCAGATATTAACTAGACACATTAGATCTTATTCCAAAAAGCCAGTAAGAAGGCACATACAGGTGAATTATTTTATGGTGTGTGTGTATATTTTTATTTAAGTAGGGAGTGTGTATATATATATATACCCCCTACTTGAATAAAAAGTTTAAAATTACAATGTACTTGGCCTTTGTAATGTCAAGAGTGTACAGAATGTTGTACACAACTCACACTAAGACATGATCCATGCCATTTTGTACATTTACAGTGCTGAATAGATATATCACAGTGATAACATTAGGCAGAATTTTCACATTTTAACTTTTGTACCAAGAGGCAAAGCTAGTAGAAGACTACTTTTCTCCCCCACTTAAGTACCACACATTTTCTGACATTTTTCTGTAAAGTTACTTGTTACTATTCACGTAGGGCTGGATCATGCTCCTTTTGATGTCATAAGAACATAAGAATGGACCTACTGGGTGAGACCAAGGGTCCATCTAGCCCAGTATCCTGTCTTCCGACACTGGCTAGTGACTGGTGCCCCAGAGGGAATGAACAGAACAGGTAATCATCAAGTTTCCATCCATCCCCTGGCACACAGCGGCTACGGACACCATTTCTGTCAATCCTGGCTAATAGCCATTGATGGACCTATCCTCCATGAGTTTATCTAGTCTATGGTAAAATCACTAGCAGACTTCACTAGGAATGGAAGGTGGGTTCTCAATCATTTCATTAGAAATATAATGCAGTCCTCGAACAAGCTATTCCTGCATTTAAAATTAAAATTATGTTCAGTGCTGTTCTGCCAAGTGCAATAAAATTATGACTCCACCAACATTGATCCTATTTGTTTTCTCCTCAAGAGGCCTTGTTCTCCCCTTTATATATTGACCTGAGATTGCTGTCTCTCTCCCTGCGCCTACACCAGACTTACTGATCTACAGAGTTAGAAATAACAATGTTACCTGAAGAACTCTTATGTGTTCTGGGGGATTGGATGAGACTTTAAACCGCAATTCTGTATGTTCCACACACATAAAGATAATTGTATGATTTTCCTCTGAACTATTTAGGATTTTGGAATAACATTTTTATGAAACGATGCTATATAGAATAAAGTTGTGTTGTAATTATTGATTTTATTCCTGACTTCTTGAGAAATCTTTTTTTATAATTGTTTGGATACTCCTGGAGCTGATGTCAGTTTTTAGATGTTCACATAGTAATAATAATAATTAATAATAAATACTTCATAATAAAAAGCATGAGCAAATACCCTGTTATACCAAAAGTATCTGTGACCGGATCTTGTTAAGGTATTTGCATAGGTTCTTCTTTTCACATAGATGAAAGCACCAGATTCAAAGGTAAATCAAAGGAAAATGACAATCCAGAGGACATGACATCCCTGACAGAACATCAGCAGTCTAAATGTTTGACAGATCCAGTAAGCCATTTCAAAGGCACCAACATGAATGCCTAAGGATTCTGCCCTGTAACCAGCTGCTCCTTTAAGGAAAAATTTCTGAAAATGCCATCCAAAGAGAAAAGTAAGGCTATTATCATATCACCCCTTTATCCATTTGTTTTTGTTTTCTTAAAATATTAACTTTTCTTTTAGTTTTATTGCATGAAAAAAGTTTTATATAATTAACATTTAAAACAATAAAACTATGGAGAACATAATGTAGGGTGGGGTTTCAAAAGGTTTAATCATTGGCCTTCCTCTGCTCCCAGTGATTGCAATGCAACACTGATTCCTTTCGAAAATCCCACTTTTAAAAATTTAAGTGCTACCCACACTTTACAGGCCAATGTTTTGTGTTTTGCCAAGTTAGAGAAACACACTGGCAGGAGACACCTAAATGCTATCAAGACCAATACATTTTGATACTTGTCTTGGACCTCTGGTAAGAAAAAAAAATTGTACTTGAGTTCCAGCACCATCTCTTATCCACACTTATGTATACACCGGCACCACTCACCTACACCCCACAGCCCCATTCATTTGCAACTAGAATGACCAGTCCTCTGTGACTGCCTGCTCAGAGGGGAGACAAAGAGGATGATTGTTGAAATAGGAAGGAGCCCTGGATTTGTGAACTGGCCTTGTAAAACAGAATCCTGTCCTGTGGTCTGGCCATTCCATTACTAGTACAACTAAACCCTGCAAAGGAGGATTTTATGCTTATTTTTATGTTATTTAAAATTTTGATTTCATACAAATATTTCATTTTTAAAAACCTACATTAAACAATGCTACAGTTAAATGGGTAAACAATGCCAAGAAGTCAGGAAATGCCAAAGATAAGGATGCCCAGGCAATCTTAGAGTGAATCTGTCTCTTTCTGTGTACACATTGCAATACTCATTATTTCATTACTCAGAAATAGTGATTGTGTAAGTGCAATATAACATCATTTCTTTTCTTTTTTCAGTCTAACATCTTTTCATTTTGAGGTCCAGATAACAGCACCCACAATATCCCCAGTCCACCCTTGAAGCACAACAGGTAGAAAGAACATTGAAACAGAAATATGTCCTCAGAATAGAGTGTGAAAGAAAAAGCTGCATTAGAAATGGAATACAAGAAAGTTGTCCAACAAGCTGGGCAAAATGTATGATCCTTTGAATACAAGACAGTGGATTATATTCTGCTTTCGTTAGCCATTGTGAATCTGGATGAATTCTACTGAACAAAATGCAGTAAACCTGGATTTGTTCTGCTATAAGTAAGTGCACAATCTGGCCTGGTATGTTTTTTGGATATTTTCACACAGAGGAATACTTTCTGCTTTTACTTTAAACATTTATGGAAACTATATTTCCTGTATTTATTTTCTTAGCCTTCTAAAATGCTCCCTCTCACCTGGATCAGAGCACCCATAGAAAATAAGACACACATAAATACATATCTTGCTGCCTCTTCTAGAGGTAGAAACAAGGAATCATCCCCCACAAAGAAGCATCCTAACTCTCATTTCTCCATCAACGCCAGTTACTTACCACCCCCAATCTCTTATCTCCCCACCCTTCCTATCCCCTCAAGCAAATAGCTGAAAAAAGACACGGGCTTTGCACTGTGATCTGAAGACAAGGAGACTCATGGTTTGTTGGGCTAGCTTGAGATGCTTATTAAAGTGCCCCTTCTATACACACATAAAGATTGCCTAGACAACAGCTCCATCAAGTTTAAACCAAGGGACTATCACTTAAAATGTGTCAGTTGATTTGAATTCTTTCAGGAGATTATGGGGAGACAGGCTGTCTCCACGTGTAAAATCCAGAGCCAGTGAAACTCAGGAAGCTCTGCTTTCATAATAAAAATCTATATGTTCCCCAGGCCATTTGTTTTATTAATTATTATTTTAATTGTAAGCCCTCACTGTATAATCATTTATCCTTAATGTCATGGTGAGAACAACCACTTAAGGATGGCATAGGAAAAAAAGAAAAAAACATTCAAAACAAATGCACATATATACATCAGGAAAAACAAAACAACTCTCACACCTACAAGGCGACTGTGAGAGTAGTGCCATTTAAGGCAGTGGTTCTCAGCCAGAGGTACAATTACCCCTGGGGGTACGCAGAGGTCTTCCATGGGGTACATCAATTCATCTAGATATTTGTCTACTTTTACAACAAGCTACATAAAAAGCACTAGCAAAGTCAGTACACTAAAATTTCATACAATGACTTATTTATATAACACTGAAATGTAAGTACAATGTTTATATTCCAATTGATTTATTTTATAATTATATGGTAAAAATGAGAAAGTACGCAATTTTTCAGTAATAGTGTGCAGTGACACTTTTGTATATTTATGGCTGATTTTGTAAGCAAGTAGTTTTTAAGTGAGGTGTAACTTGGGGGGTATGCAAGACAAATCAGACTCCTGCAAGGAGTACAATAGTCTGGAAAGGTTGAGAGCCACTGATTTAAGGCATACCTAGTACTATGTTTAATTGTACAGTCCTTAGATACTCTGGATTAATTCTCGTTGACTTCAATAGGGCCACAATGTCTGTGATGACAGGTGCCTTAGAAATAACCACAGAGAGATGTGAGGAAATATTTAAAATGTATGTAATTAGTTTAAGGTAATACACAGCACCACTAGATGGTGTTCTGCAGCTGTTCTATTCGCATATTCTAATCCATGGGCACATAAGTGACAGCAATACCTTATTGATTGAAACATATGATATACACTGTATGACATGGAAAACAGATGAGGACCAATTCTGAAGTGTGTGTGTGTTCTGATCTCCCACTGAAATCCACAGCAGTTCACACAGAATAACATCAGCATAATTAATACTAATAACCAATTTACATAATCTGCGCAAAATATGCTCTTATTTGATAAATATTTATATCAATATTACTTTGGTTCTCTAAAAATGTCAGATTGAAAGATGGAATTTCCTAATTTTGGAATATAATGAAGTATGATTACAAATTACAAACAGTGGTTAAAAAAAAAAGATTCTGAATATCTCTACACTTTAGAATGTATCTCTTTTGAGATTTGAACAGCACCAGCACACACTGCCAGTACTTGACAAATAACCCTGAATAATAATAGATATAGTGTAACCTTTTGCCATTTCACAAATTTGTCTTAGTGGGACCATGAGCTTTCAATTTTTTTCTGATTCTGAGACTGGCTTCATTTTTTCATATTAGTCCGCAATTAGATAATCTGTTGGGTGGCAAATGTGGAATTGTCAATAGCAGGTAAACTAAAGACAGAGAAATCAACAAAGCTCCAGCAGATACATTTTAGCAATACTAGGATATTTAGCAGCTTTTACATTCATTCTAAATCCATCTGTGATGAGGTCAGTGGGCAAAGGAGTAATTCAGAGCAGGCAATGGCAGGAGTTGTCCACTGGCAGAGTGAGGCTCAGACACCTGTAATTAATTATGTCATGTTCCCATGGTATACTATGACAGTGCAAATCCTAATTCAAGCATGGGGCCCAAATAACTGCCCGCAGCACTGAAACTGATTCATAGGGTGGGACCAGGATGCTTCATTCTGTAGCCAAGGATTTGCTCCACTGTCATCATTGTTACCTTAGGGTTGCAGCACCCCTGCATCTCCAGCACTTCACTCCAATAGGATGGAGCCAAGCATGCCTAGAGAAGCTCATTTATCCGACACCTCCTCCCATGGTCTGCCCTCTCCTAAAGGACCCAGGCATGGGAATTCGGGATTTCCATGGAGAACAGCTCACAGGTGGCAGGAGATACAGATCCTCTATGTGGGCTTCTGGAGTCTTGCCTTTCTCCTTCCATAAAACAGAACTACTCTGGTTAAGGTCTCCAGGGCTGCAGAGAGGTGAGCTTCAGGATTTAGCACGTTAGGAACAGTTTGTTCTGAGGACTTGGATTTTGCCTGTCATAGGATCCATACCATCTTGGGCACTGGGGGGAGAAGGAGACTGACCTGAGAGGTGCTGAACACCTTCATCTCATATTAGTTTCAATAGATACTGAGGGCACTGAGCACCAGATACCCAAATCTTCACAGGATTGGGCCCAAGAAGAAGAAAGGGGGATGAGTGATAGGCAGAGTGCTAACACACATTATAGTGTGGCGTGGTATAAAGGTTTTATTGGCATAAGTTTGGGGTGGCCACATTTTTCATGAGTGGCAAAACAAAATGTGCAGCAGTTACCACTGTATGTAAAAAGCAAGTCACTGTGTTTTCTCTGCCAGGGAGACTTTATGTTTGTTCTTTCTTATTTTTTTGTTTTGTTTTCTTTCATCTAAAATAAGTCATCCAGACTGAAAATTCTTGTTTTGATCTGTACATGGAGAAGACATAACAATGTTAGCTGAGCTCATTTTAAAAAACAAATTAAACTAACAGATATTTTTTAGGACCACACAGGGATTCCCCTGACATATGGGAATTATCAAAATACATAGTGGGCATGGAAAGGGTATGGCTGGAATGTAGCTGCACACGTGTTATCCTGAGCAGTGACCTTTGCAGGCCATTGCAGCCTGACAAAGTTTAGAGCAGCCCTGAATCCTTTGACTGGCAGTGTTATTACAACAGGTTTTCACTCAAAGTTTTCTGGTCTTTTAAAATTCTGCTTGGGTGAGACATAGCAAGTGTTCAAGCTCTCTCAATAGAATTCTGCATTTCAAACTGTGATCTTGCCTAGACCTTGTATGTGCAAAGAAAAGTGTAAAATGAGGGCAAAAAATAATGAACATTTCAGATCCTTCAAAAGGATTCATTTTGCTTCTAGAAATGAGTAATAGTTTGTTCACTTTATTACAACAGAATGACCGATTGCTCTGTCCAATGTCTCCTGCTAACCAAATCTAATGTCTCTCTCCTTTTCCCCATCATCCTAAGGGCGAGGATGTACCTGTCCCTAGTGTGGGTGAATAAAGGAAGAAGTGGGGGAAAGGTACAGGAAACTTTCCTTCATACTGCAGCTCCCTCTCTGGTACCAGGTACAATTGGTATTCTGATCATAGGGACAGCTTCCTGCTAGTGCCTTCTGGAGCACAACCTAGTCCAAAGGAAGGAGGAAAAAGGCATCACCATGCTTCTGCCATTCGCCTTCTGTATCTAATTCCTGCAGTTTTATCATGAGTCTTTTGATATTATATTTGGTGCTTTTCTTAAAGCTCCAGCTCCTTAAGTCATATGATTATGTGAAAATTTCACCTTTCATTAAAAAAGAAAAAGTTGCAGAGGAAAGCTTGAAAACAGTGCTGGCTATGACAAAAGTAGACAAATTTTAAAAGGAGTTATTTTTAAAAATCTCACGAGTTTTCAGCCAATCTCATGATTTTGCGGGAGGCTGACTTACGATTTTGTAACCATTGGGATTGGCTATGCTGCTTCTTCCTCCAGGAAGTCTGACTGGTCCAATATGCGGAGGAGAGATTGGTGTACCTCGTTAATGGGTGGTGCATTGTACGGCATGGAGTTCTGGGAAGCACAGCAGGTTAATGTGCCAGGTACGTACCCAGGCTCCGTGTCGGGCTGGTACTACCCATACTGAAACCCACACCGTGTTGTCTTTACGACTATTGTTACCCAGGGCCGGCTTTAAGTGATTCGCCCGATTCCCCGTAATCGGCCCCGCCCCCAAGGGGGCCCCGCTCCGTCTGTGTCGGGAGGGGTTTTTTTTTGCTTGGACAAGTCCGGCGCGAGGGTGCGGCGCCCCGCCGTTGTTCTTCACGTGGGGCCCCGCCCCCGCTAAAGCCAGCCCTGTTGTTACCCAGACTAGCAGACTCCAAGCTAACTAGAGTAGGGCAGCCTGTGCACAGCTTTTGCTGTGTAGACATACCCAAAGCGATTATGAGTGTGCATCCTAGATGCTAAAGGTGCTGTTAGAGCTTCACTTGGATTATGTAAATTGACTCCAGGTCTGGTTCTGGCAAGGAGATAAATAAATTCTCATGAACTTTTATTTATTTAGAGTATCCGCTCAACTTTAGTGAAAACTAGGTAAATGACAGGAAAGGAAGCTACCCATTTAAAAGTCACACAGTACATTTTGAAAGGGGATTTATTTATTTTAAAGCAGCTTGTTGAATTCTGTGCAACAATAATCCAGTAATTACTGAGGAGCATTCCAATGGAAGATATGGCTATGATAAATAATCAATTGATATTGATGCCAACTTCCCACCAAAGACGATCCAGATAAGAGATTGATATCAAAGAATAATGACACGTATCATAGAATTAGCCCCATTAAAAAAAAAGAACATCAGATAGCATATTGACTCTGAGAATAATATAATGAAGAGATGTATCAAATAATTTCTGTATAAACCAAGATAGGAAAGGGTAGATATACAATATGTGATATTGAGCTTGATCCAGCAAACTTTCTACGCATAGAGTTCCTATTGAATTCAATTAGAGTTTTGAAGATGGTGGGATTGCAGGAGTGGGTTCTTGAATTCTGCTCTGTCAGTAAACAACAGCATCATAAACTTTAACTGTGGCACATGCTGGGTGACCAGAAACATATTTATTTCCAGGAGTCAGCCCCCAACCTCCCTCGTCACTCATTTATAATCAAGGAATATAAATATTTTGATACTTATGTTTGTATATGTGTCTATTATAGTAGTATGTACAAGTTTTATTAGCATGACTTTGGGTTGTCTGCATTGCCCATGAGTAGCAAAGCCACAAGCGACTGATTCAAGTCATCCCACAGAACTTCATCACACTTTCTCCACGTATCACACATGTTGCAGAAAAACTATTTCATTTTTTTTCAAATTCCTCTATTTGTAAAACAAGGTGCTTTGGTTACTATGAGTCCTACTGCACAGAATTCAGAGCCAGTAACGACTTCTAAAAATAAATTAAAATAGGTTTTGTATACCTACAAATGCCATATTTGTAGGGTGGAGTATCTTGGGTGCTGGGTCCGATCGGAAAGCTGAAATCACTAGTACAGCCAGGACAAATATTGCCACTGGCCAGTGTAGTTTGTTTGGGGTTTTTTTTGGGGGGGGGGAGGGGTAAATCACATTTTGAAGAGCGGAATGAAACATTTTACCTGTGGATTTAAAAAAAAGTTGGGTTTTTGAAGCCTGCTGCTGGTTTGTAATGTCAGAATAAGTCCCAGGGGAGATACATTATGGCCCAACTCTGCCCTCCTTATTCAGCGAGAATACTCTCTGAGTACGGTGCTACTCAACAGAGAATGAATGGCAAAATCCGGCTCTAAATGCATTTATCCCATGTTTTGGCAATTTATCACATGGACGTCAACTCCAAATGAGCTTTCAAGTAGCTGTGTCTACACTGCAATAAAACACTTGCAGCTGGTCCACTTGCAGCTGACTCAGGCTCGCGGATTGCAGTGTAGACGTTCAGCCCAGGTGTCTGGGACCCTGCGAGGGTCCCAGAGCCTGGGCTGAATGTTTACGCTGCCGTTTTACAACCCTGCAGCCCAAGCCTCACAAGCCCAAGTCAGCTGACATAGACTAGCCACGGGTGTTTTGTTGCAATGTAATCATACCCTCTATAGCCCCAGCCCTACAAACACTTATGCTTATAAGTAGAGTCAGAGTTCAAATGCACAAAACTATATATATGAGTAAGTGTTTGCAGAATGAGGACCTATATTTATATCTGATGAACTAAAATTGGTCGCCTTAGGCTTTTTATTTAAAAAAAATGTGCACATTATGCACAATTTTGTGAAAAATCATTAAACCCTTTGCTATTCGTTACTTAAATTGCTATTGCTTATTGGTGTAAGTAGTTTTCTTTTTAACCCCCCCTTCCCCCACAATGCTTTTTATACCATAGAAAGGCTTTGAACAGTGAATATGTAAGAAACATATCTGAGATTGATATTCATGTAACTGCACATTCTTGAGAAAACTGAAGATAACAGATTCATTAGATTGAAGAACCAGTATTTTAGAAATCAGTTTTGCAGAGAATAGTCAGGAAAGTATGATCCTTTGTGTCAAACAACTTCATCAAATCCGTGAATACAGCCCATGTAAACAACCTTTGATCAGCACCTTCCATAATATCATTACTAACTCTAGTTATAGCTGTAATTGTATAGCATGATGAGTGAAAGACAGACTGAAACCAATTTAAAACTGTGTTTTTTCAAGTGAAAATTAATTTGTTGACTGAAAAATACCTACATAATTTTAGAGATGATCAGACATAATAAAATAGAACTATATTTTTTTCAATTTGCATATGGAGTCAGATTTCTACACAAAAGTCACTCACCTTCTTTCATCTCCTTATTACTTTCCCAGTAAAGTGACATATAAAACAAGACTGTAAGTAGTTGATAATTTTAAAAAGCTGCATATTTTAAAAACCTAGCATTTGGCTGATCAAAGAACTGAATATGAAGAGTAAAGACTGTGGACTCAGGATTAATATGCAGAAGACCAAAATCAAGTTCATTGGAAACATGGAAGAAGAAAATATAGTAAATGGAAAAATATTAAACATTACCAAGAAATGTACCTGTGTGGGTCAGCTAATACTCACAATTCCAAATCAAGATGATTTGGCGCTTTTTAGTAAGTAGTACCACTGAACCTAATGGGACTGATCACATAAGTAACGACTGCTCACATGAGTAAGACTTTGCAGGATCTGGTCTTTTACAGAAAAGCAACAAGGCTGAACACTGATTTTGCAGGAGACACAACAACACAACAAAGATCAACCTCCTTCCCTCCTTAGAGCCGTGTTCAAACCAAACCCTACCTGGTAGTTGCAGGATGGGTATCCACGCTTGAATCTGAGCCCCTCTTTACAAAGGGTGAACAAAAAGCTAAGAAATAAACTCAAACTGAGCTGTTTGGAATCTGGAATAAGATCCAAATTGTTGTAATCCAGGCACATCTCTAACTGAAGTTATGACGGAGATAACTCCAAAAGCTGGACAGTAAGAAAAAATAACTATCCTTAGAATTTTGACAGGATTATAGTGTGACTTGGACTGCATGTTCACCCAGGGAAATAAAGGACAGCATGAACCCCTCTGCACAGTCTATGCCGACCTTGGGTCCTAGCATGCAGGAATGAACAGATGCTGTGTAGCTACTATTGCTCTGCTAGAGCAGCTGGGCAGGAAATAGTAAAGCTGTGGCTCCGCTCCCAGTGTGCGAACCCACACGGTTGACCTGCGGAACGCAATGTAGAAATGTGTTGCTAGCGTAAGCCAGCAAGTACTACCCCCATGGAGTAAGGGGGATGCAAGGAGGGCACTGTGACTCAGAGGAGTGAGGGTGCCTGAGGCACAATGCTTGCCAGGGCTATTCTTGGGGTGGTGTAGCTCACATATCACTTGGCTCAGAGCGGTGCATAAAGACACAATCAAGCCCAAAGTTTAGATCTGGATAAAAAATGTCTTTAAGTTCAGGGTGGGGGTGTTGGGATGGTGGCTGTTGGCTCAGGAGTCTCTGTAGTCAAGGATAAATAATCAAATGGTCTATAAGATGTCTAAACAGTGTGACTAGCTCTCCAGGGAAATTTAGTAAGAAAGTGAACATTAATAAAAGAATAATCAAATAAAGATCTGTCCAATAGGAAGTAATTTATGTACAGTTAAGTAAAAGTGTAAATGGTAGCTTCTAATATACTCAGACATGGGATAGACTACTAAGGGAAATAGCAGAACCCCTTTCATTTGGGACATTTAAAACTAGACAGGACAAAACACTAGAAAATGCAGTGTAGCTAACAGTTCTGCACTGGCATGGCAAGGGGATGGATTAGGTGGATGAACAGGATTCTTCCAAGTCTAATTTTTATGTTTCACCACAGAACATTGTAACAGTATTGTTCAAATATTACACAAGAGGACTATCCTTATAAAACACCAAAATGTTTAGCTGTTCGAGTGTTCAGTTACCAGCACTCTCGAGCACTTTCAAATTAGTCATTAGTGTCCTTATCAGTGTAGAAACTCCAGTCTACCGTAGCTGTTTGCCTACATTTATCCAAAATTAACAATTGTGGGGGAACTCTTGGTCCCATTGAAGTCAATGGCAAAATTTCCATCCACTTAATGGGGACAGAATTTCGGCCCTGCTGGTACCACGAAAGTGTCTTGTCTCTACAGTAAGTAATTATCGTGGCCCAAAATTTCTGTCAAAACCTACATCCCTATAAACTGCCTGCCAGTATCTGTTTTACATTTGGATTAAATTTTTCTAACAAATTTTCCTTGTGTCAATTTGTAGGCTTTTATTCCATCTGCGGGGAGGGTCCCCCACAGGACAAACATTTAAAAGTTTGCAATTTGTGTCCCAGCTTTATTGATGATTTTTGTTTCCCTGTATATTGCCTTCCCATTTCCCAGATGAACATCCACTCTTCAATTCCTGTTCTCGTTAGGTTTTAGTCCTGTCCTCTATATTGACCTGGTTATTAAAAACAAAACAACCCCCCCACACACACACAAACACACAGGTTTTTTTTCCTTTTTAGAAAATGCAAGTAAAATTTCTACAATATTTAAGTCCAGTTTGGTTATTTGTGCCTGTTCATTTCATTACACAATATCTTCGTTCTGAAAAGGAGGAATGTGAACTGAGAAGACTGTATTTAAACTGAAAACTTTCAAACATCATGAGATTTTCCTCCATCAAACAGAACCTTCATCTTAATTATCCTTAATTCTTTCCACTTTGCAAATAAAGGATCCCTTAGTGCCTTTGGAAGATGAAGATTAGAGCTAAGAGACTAGAGTGGAGATATTCGTGTTTCATTTTGCAGTACTTTAAACACCTTCTTCCAGATAGTAAATCCACTGTTAATTACTAGAGAGTGTATAATATTAGATATCGCTCTTCTGAAAAGACTGAACAGAATGCTCCTTAAATTATATTGCTGTCAGATTTCCTGTGCTATTTGATATGAGGATTTAGACTATTAGTAAACTAGATTGTTAAAAAAAAATAGTATGTGGAATGTCCACTAACAAATTTAAAAGCTCTGTCAACATGGAGTGACTTTTCAGATTTTTTTAAAACGTACTGTCCTACTACATGCCTAATCTTTATGTACAATTACTACAACTGTGTGTGAAAAACATTGTTGCTGAGATTTTCAAAGGTGCTAAAAGGATTTGGATGGAATGGGAAGACTTAATCCCATAGGCATCTTCTGAAAATTGCAGTTGATGTTTGCATGGACAAGTAGCCATACAGATGCATAACTGTCCATCTATTATGGCAACTGCACACAAAATTAAGTATGTGATTCTGAAAATCAAGTCTATAGTATTATGCGACCAACTCTTGGTATTTTATTAATTTACAATAAATTTAGGAGTTAAACTAGACCAGATTTTAACATGCCAATCCCATTCAGAACATTTAAAGAAAAAAGATCACCTCCTTGATCCAAAAGCTAGTAGGATCCTCTTGGGGAGCAGAGGAAAATGTTCTATGAACCTCAGTCCTTGCGCTGGTATTCGCTCCAGCGGAATATGGTACAGCAGTTTGGGACAGAACTTAGCACATACATCTCATTGATTCAAAGCTGAACACAGCTACCTGAATCATTAGTGACTGCCTTAGCCACACAGTATCATCTAATTTACATGTTAGTTTATCTAGCTCCTCTAAATCTTCAATGAGATGCCATCACCCTTAAAACTACAGAGAGGGCTATGACGAATGAAAATCACCGGCAGCACACAAGGCCAAAAATTATTCCCACCAGGTGGAAATGAGCAACACATACTTCCCACAAGAAGATCTGCCCACCTCCAGAGGAAAACATCTACACTGGCAGTTCCTGCTGACTTGCCACAACTGACTTCCTGACATTCTTTTGTGGCAGCCATTCATTCATGCACTCTGTCCAGTGCTGCCAGCCAAGGCCCAATCTTGCATGAACAATGGCATATCAGGAACGACAGCTACATCCTTACAGAGTGGCAGCAACTCTGGGTCAGAGAGGCAGGCGACTTGGCAAACTTTAAAAGCCCTAATTTACATCCACTTCTTTACAACCTGGGACACAGATCCTGGACTAGATTTAACAGGCTGTTGACTGGAATGGTTAGATGGCTGTCACATTGCAGAAATTTGGCTTAGTCCAATTTTCACAATGTGACTGTGGGGCAGAAATGACATAGACAGCCAAACACATAGTGAAGGAGTGCACAGTTGGAAGACTGGAGGGTGCACTGCGACACCTTGCTCCTCTAACTGATATAGCAGTCAGATGGCTGAACTGTGATGCGATGAACATATGAGGAATTTTGCCTGAGACATGCAGTATTATGTGAATAATGGTCACTTTTATAATCCTAGTTTGACATAGCACTCTAAAGGCAGGTCTGTAAAAGACCTTGTCAAAGGCTACAGTGTAGTTGTAGATATATCAGTTCCAGGATATTAGACCTCATTCACCTTTTCTCTCTTGTCAAAGGATGACACTGGCCCTTTAAGAGGGAGCAGGGCCCTGCATCTGTGCCTTATCAACACAACACACACACACTTAATCTGGCCAATTAAGAGGGATTTAAAGAGGGCACGAGTTGGGAAAGACTAGGTGAATCAGAACTGCCCGAGTGGGAGGCCAAGGTAGGTGAGAGCTGCTAGAAACAACATGTTTGGGACCTGGGAGAAAGCTGAAAGCAGGAAAACAGCAAGAGGCTGGCTGATGTTCCTGTGACCCAAGGACCTCTTGACACCAACTGCCAGATGGCACAGGGTACAGGAATACCTTAGGTCTTATATCTACATACTAGTCTGCCAAAGAATGGAATGAAAGCCTGTGCCCACTGGTCATCATATTTATTGTGAGATGTGTGCAAGGAAAATATGTGAAGCATGTATATATACTAAAAAATATGTATTCTAGATGTGTGAGTTAGGGCAGATCACCAAAAGGTGATCCTCATGTCCCTGTCAGATGGTGAGAAAATGCACTTATCTCACTCTGGCTGGTCACGTGCAAACTAAGTATAGTACGGTTCACAATGGATGCCCGTTTACAGTCGCAGCAAAATGTACATCAATAGATTGCAGAGGTGGCAGGGAAAGGCAAAAAAGGGTTATCCTGTTTAGGAGTAAGACAATGAACTTATGAAATAATATCTGGGGTGTAAATGAATCCCCAGTTATTCCTTCAACCTGTGAGGACCCAGAGAAACCATGAGAATACCAAGCAGTAGCGTAGCCGGGGGGGAGCAGGGGGAGCGGCCGCTCCCCCTGTGAGGAGAAGCAGTGCTAAGGCGCTGCCGGAGCCGGGCTGGGGGGGAGGGCACTTTAAAAAGCCCGCGGCTCCTGCCGCTGCGGGGGGCCCGGGGCTCTGCAGCGGCTGGAGCCCCGGGCCCTTTAAAGCGCCTCAGGGTGAGTACAGGGGGAGCAGGGAGGCGCCTTTTTATAGCGCCGCTCCCCCTGTGCTCCAGACCTGGCTACGCTACTGATACCAAGGGGAGTGAGGAATGCTTCCCTAGTCCCAGCAGAGAGCCTGTGGTGGTTCCAGCTGAGAAGAATGGGGTTACACTCCAATTGTAAGGGCTGAAGGGGATGTCCTGGTGCATGGACAGGGGAGGATTGCCAGAGTCAACGACGCCTATGTGGGGTGTTGTGGGATGAGCCATCGGGTAATCTTAATGACTATTTGCACTGGTTGAGAAATAAACTGTGTTTCTGGGACATATGTTTAGGACCATTTGCACCCTGTTTTATAATAAACCAGCCCTAAGGAGGGCATTAGTGGATCAAGAGCTTGCATGGAGTTACTGGAGACTCAAAGAAGAAACTGAGGCAAGTGTGCCTATCATGCTGCAGCCTGCCACAGCAGGGCACTCCAGGCAGGTGCCGTCCTATGACAGACCTGATAAACAAAACTGTTTTACTAAGCTGCAGGGGCTTGCCTGGCAGTTTGGGTAATGGCAGGCAAAGAGCCAGGGATCAGGCACCAGCAATGTTCCCTCTAATTTTTGACAGGCTGTGTGTGCCAAAAAATTTCTTCTGTGCAAATTTTTGACAGGCCATGTGTGCAAAAAATGTCTTCTGTGCAAATTGTTGTGCTTCTATGCAGATTTTTGTGCACGTGGTGTTTTGCCGTGTGCGCAGCGTTTAGGATCTGTGTGCGCGTGCACACGTGCACAGCTTAGAGGGAACAGTGGGCACCAGTCCAAGTGTGAAGCTGTAGTCAGAGTCGGAGGGCCGAGCCCCAAAGTCAGACGCCAAAGAGTAAGCCAAAATTGTAGTCAGAGACATAGTCAGGGGTCAGAGTTGGGAGTCAAGTCTAAGCCAAAGGGTAAGCTAGAATTGTAGTCAGGGATGTAGCCAAGGGTTGGAACCAGGAGTAAGAAGCCATAACAGAGGCAGGAGACAGAGCAATGTAAGCACAGCTGCAGGCATGATAGGCATAGAGCAGCCGCTATGCTGCTTCAAGGCTCAATTAAGAGATTGCTGGCTCCCCTACCCAGTCAGGAAGTGCAGCCATTTGGAGGGGGCTCACTGGGCCCATCTGAGCCAGCTGAGAGCCAGCTATGCACCTGATACATAGTGTACTTGGTGCATAGAAGCTCACACTCATACTGAACTGGTAAATAATCAGGACAAGGTAGTAATACAGAGTGATCTTGATTGCTTGATAAGCTGGGTCCATTCAACAAAATGTTTTAATATAGCCAAATGCAAAGTTATACATCTAGGAACAAGGAATACCAGGGTCATACCTACAGGATTACTGGATTAGAGCTGTATTTTGGAAAGTAATGATACTGAAAAAGGGTCATAGTGGGCATGCAACTCAGCATAAGCTCCCAGTGTGATATTGTGTCAAAAATAAATAAATAGAAATAATACAATCCCTTGGATGTACAAATAGGGTATAGTGAGTAGGAGTAGGAAGGGGATTTTACCTCCATACATGGCATTGGTGAGACAAATTCTGTAATATTGCATGCAGGTTTGGTGTTTGAAAAATTGGAGAAGGTGCAGAAAAGAGTCTCCAAAATAATCTGAGATGAAGAACATGTCTAAGAGGGAGAGACTTGAAGAGCTCAGTCTGATTAGGGTCTCAAAAAAATCAACCAATGCTGAGAGGTGACTTGATTAGCATATAAGTACCTTCACAGGGAGAAAATATTGGGTAGAAAAGGGCTCTTTAATCTCGTGGAGAAAGGCATAATGAGAACCAGTGGCTCACAGCTCATGGCAGCCAAATTCAGATTAGAAATAAGGCACTCATTTTCAACAGTGATGATGAACCCTTAGAACAAACTACCAAAGGAAGTGGTGGTTCCTCTCCCTCTGGATGTCTTCAAATCAATAACCCAGTGCCTCACTGAACGATATGCTTTAGTCAGACACAAGCTTTTGGGCTCAATTTAGGAGTAACTGGATGAAAGTTAATGAGCTATGATACACAGGAGTCAGACTACATCTATTTCTCACTTTTGGCCTTAAACTCTCTGACTGTATGAACCCAGCTTCTATTTAAAACTGGATTTCCTAAAATTCTGACAAATAAAGCTGTTTCCACACTACATACAATAGTAAGCCAATGTATCTTCAGCGCTCTGAATATTAAAAGGCTAAGTTTACAAAACCAAACAGAAAACATGCTCCCATGATCTTCAAGATCTACATCCAGACCATGGTGATTTCAAGTTATTTAAACCGTTACTTTTTAGTTTGTCTGACATCTCATCATAGTTTCCATTGAGCACCATGCCAAGGTCAGAACAATCTGTGAGAAACTAAACATCTCTGCATAGAGTATTCAACCTGGGTGCCCACATAGGCAGTTAAGGAGTGTTTTCTTACCTTCTTTAATACAAGTTATTAGTACTCACGGTCAATGTTCCCTCTAATTTTTGACAGGCCATGTGCACAAAAAAATTCTTCTGTGCAAATTTTTGACAGGCCGTGTGCGCAAAAAATTCTTCTGTGCAAATTGTTATGCTTCTGTGAAAATGTTTGTGCGCGTGGTGTTTTGCCGTGTGTGCGGGGTTTAGGATCTGTGTGCGCGCGCATATGCGCACAGCTTAGAGGGAACAGTGCTCACGGCCTGGAAGTCATTTCAAAATATTGAAATTTTGGGCACCCAGTTCCTCCCCCACACCAAGATGGAATCCTGAATACTGCCCCATGGCAATTATTAATACATTAACTGTGCATTAGGAGAGCTCTGCCTTGTGTGATATGACTTTCCTATTTCCTCTTCCATCTCTGATGACAGTAGAATTTGTTAGAAAAAGGAGTACAAAACAGTCATTGATTTACAACAGTAAGTTGGGCTTAGTTCTGTGATCCATCATTTCTAGAAATCGATGCCTTCGTTTTGCACCCTAAGGGCTGTTCTTGCGCATAAATGCCCCCATTTTCTTCTCTACCTGAATCACAGTGTCCAGCCAATACAAAGAAGATTATGAAGTACTAAGACTGCACACACTTCCACACCACAGAACAATAACAACAGATCATACTTTGATTTCTTGGGGAAAAAAATGATTGTAGCTATACTTCCTGTCAGTCCATTCCTTTGAACATAGTCTCTTTATAATTTGGATTTTGAATCTAGTTTAAATGGCAGTTAAAAATTGTATGTGGCCGTTCACAATGAAATTTAGCTTGACAGGTTGGACATGAAAACTAAAAATAAATGACTTCACATCCAAATAATAAGTAATAACAATGTTAGCCTGCATAAGAATAGCAGGACTAGATTCAAATACAATATTAATTTTAGGGATATGAGTGACTAGGGAGAGACAGAGGCAAAGAAACAAATCCTTCATATAGCAATAGTCTCTTCTTATCCCCCAGGCAACTGGCTGCCTTTCACCTCAGCGGCAGAGCAATTATGTGGCATAATGACTGCAGTGCAAATAAGCAGAGAGATTTTATTAAACCAAATGAGCAAATCATCTGCGTATTATTGCGATTTGATTGACAGTGACAAGTGTCGAGCAGGCACGGATGTGAATATGATAAAGAAGCTTGCAGGAAAGCTCTTGATAATGTTACTCTTGATAAAGTTGCTCGGCAAACCACTCTAAGTAAATAAAAGGGAAAGAATATGATGCATATTAATTCACACAGTTTGCAACCTGCCACAGGACTAGAGGAAAAGTTGCAATAGGTTCAGCACATGGCATTTTATATGAATTCCAAAATTGCATTTATGATTCACATAGACTTTACAATAATATATTAATATTAAAAGTAAAGGTCATTCCACATAACAGTTAAGCTGCCTGAGCTTCAACCTTTATATCAATAACAGACTCCTGGGGAGGAGGGAAGAAACAAGTGGGAATGATCTGAATAATGTAAAAATGTTACTTTGAAGGATTGCTGCCTTTAGTTGGGGTGTCCGTTAACGCACTCCCACTTTCAGGGAATAGTTACAGTTCTGACAGGTCAGAAGGATTAAACTTGATCAGAAAGATTAACTTGATATCTTTCACACAATTGTATGGGGGAAGATGATTAACTGACATGGGGTTTCAGGCCTCCAATGTAACATATTCCACTGTTACACTAATGACTCCCCTATGACATCACAATGGCACGGATTCTGAAGCTCTGCATTGTTGCAGTCAATGTGAAACTCTGCATAGTTACTTTTGGCATCCAGAATGAATTAAGCTAGGTGACTGGGAGGCTCTGAAAGCAATGCCTGTGTAGAAGTCTTACAGGGACAAACTCACCCCAGTGTAATGCCATTGACTTCATGAATGAATTTGACCTAGCAAGTTTAAGTACACTTTGGGAATTATGTGAGATGTAATTTCCCGCAAAACAAATGTTGGAAAATGTAAATGGGCAATATATCAATGCCACACTTTTGCCAACACGTGTTTAATATATGACAAATGTTAGCAAATCGGATACTTTCACTGGTTGAATAATGAGTAAATCTGAGGAGAAAAATATGTTCTTGAAATACAAGGTGTTGTAGAAACATTTTACACATTTTGCTAATTTATGTAAAATATAATTTAAATATATCCTATGGATACTCAGAGTGCTCGATCCTGCAAGGTGCTGAGCACCCTGACCCCAATCCAGCAAAGCTTTAAAAATGCAAGCAGTCCTATTTGACTTCAGTGGTGCTACTCACATGCTTGAAGTTAAGCATATGCTTAAATGCTCAGCGCTTTATAGGAACAAGCCCAGATTACTTTGGACCTTGGCTGAATCCCCCTTCCCTCTCCCCCAAGCTCTGTAATTTAATTATATGAAGAATATAGCAAGAATACATTTCATGCAGAGTGAGCCCTTCACTCACCAAATTCTTACTGAACTCCATGAATGAACATATAAAGGAAAATAAATAAAATAATAAATATTCAGTAGGAGAATCCATTTGTTAAAGCCAACTACTGCAACAGTATTTCTCTCCCTCTCTATATATAAATGAATAATTTTAAATATAAACATTTGGTTTCCACAAAAGAGAAACTACAGACTCATTAGCATAACAGTTACAATGAAGTTGGAAATTAATTAATAATTCTGTTGATAATTCACAAACCAGAATAAAAGCCAGCTCACTTTTATACAGCTGTATAGTCTTTGCTGTGCTGAAAGGAGTAAAAAGTAGCTAAAATGTATTTGTTTCTTTGTCAGTAAGTAAGCAGGCAGGGCTGTGAGTACACACATGGAGCAAATCTTCTGAGTAAGAAGTTGCCACACATTAGAATATTTTTTTGAATGTTTGAAGACAATTCTTAAAAGTCATGATGCTTAAAAATGACACTTTTTTTCTGAAAATTTAAGTATCTAACACTCTGCAAAGTATACCTAATCTTGAAATTCTCTAATTATTACATACAATGCTATATACTGGTTTCCCTTAATTTGCCAATTGTCTTAATATACGTAATAACCTCATTATCAGTATTCAAGGTTTCTAACTACAAATACTTATTTATCTAAGGCAACCGGCAAATTAAGGGCCAAAATAGCTTAGCCCAATTTAATCAACATTTAACTGTATGAAGAATCAAAAGTTTTACAGTCAAGCTGTTTTTTGGCTACAGGGCGCATAAATGTTAGATGCTTTTAAATTTCAGAAATATGTCTTTTTAACTTGAAAACTAGTTTTATGAACTGTTTTCAAGCTTTTAAAAAGAAACCCTTGTGTGCCCTGAAAATAAAAATGAGAACACATTTCCTCTGCAATGATGTAAGGGGAGTGAATAAAGGGCTTATAATTGAATCTTAGTTGCAATTCTAATTACTGATTAGCTTGACATCTGAGTAATTTTTAATGACTTTTTACTCCAAAACAGCTTGACTGATATTGTACCTTCTTTGTAGAAAGAAACAGTTGGACCTATTTGATTTTGGGCCAGAACCGTGCTCTGCACATCTGGTGGAGACAGGCGCAGGTGATTTTAAGGTTCCTTTTGCCTCCTTGGTTCTCAAGGTTACTGGAGGCTGAACCAACCCTTGTCGCAAAGTAGAGCAGCCCCAGGGAGCCATTCTACAGGGCAAGACCACTGGAGTGCACTACACTCTGGGCCAGTCATTTGATCCTGACACATACTTTCCCTGGAATGCTCCCTAAACTAGTGGGAGGGTGGGCAAGGAGCAACTAACACTATAAGAAACCTCAACTTCTGTCTTAATGGAGCTTTAAGACTCCTTTGTGCTGCGGGTGCAAATAAGCAACAGGAACGGTGGTCATAGCAGTGAGTGAGAGAGGAAAGTAGTATTGCTTGATCAAGAAGATGGCAGAACTGAAGGAGGAGAAAACCTTAGAATGGAAGAATTCTGTGATCATAGGTCTTGCTCCACAGGGGTTCATTAGTAACTGTTTAATTGTCCCCTATATTCTTTAAATACAGCCTTTGCATAGATCTTCAGGCAGCTCTACCTAGGTGTAATGTTTGAAGGTACTGGACTGCAATTCTGGCTGCTACATGCAGAAGCACTGGCAGCACTTCCTGGCTGCTGCAGTCTGCTCACCAGGTGAAGTTGACCGTGCAGAGGCAGAAATCAGAAGCCGTGCAGGCTGAGCTGTGGAGAGGTGTCTGGGAGGCAGTAGCAGAGGGAACTCCTACCCACTGCTTTCACTCCCAGGAACAGTGCTGCACTCGGGAGTAGAAGAGAAGGAAAGGTGAGCAGTGCTGAGGAAAGAGAAGGGACCAGGAACATGTGCACCCTCCCTCCACTGCCCCTTGGGCTCCTTATATGGGGAGGGGGAAATAGCCAGAGAAATCTTCACGGGTGGGGCAGGGAGCAGCTGAGCAGGGTCAAGGGACAGGGAGAGCAAGACGAGAAACTGAACCTATTTGAGGGAAACAACTGATCAGTGTGGATTTCTGGGTGGAAGGGACCTTGTCAGAGGGCATAATCTTCAGGAAGAGAATAGGACAAGTGGCATTACCCAGGGGAAAGAGTGGCTGAGAGCCCCCAGGACAGGTGCAGTGGACAGTGAAGGGGATCCTGCCCAGGAGGTCTCAGGAAGGTGTTGGGAAAGGGTCTCTCCCATCAGCCAGAAGTAAAAGGGAAGAGATATCTCCTTGTGCACATTTTTTAATCTTTCAGCTTAAGTTCCCTGGAATGCATGCACACCAAGGGGTGACTCACCCAAGCTCAAAAATCAGAAAAGAGGTCTCAAAATGTGATTTGAAAGGATAGGATTTTTAAGCCAGTTTCATGATCCGGGGCGGGGGGGGGGGGGGGGGGGGAGGGGAGCGCCTCTTTATGAATGTTGAAGTTGCAGGGCTGGCAACATTGTGAACAAAATAAATAAATTCCACAAAGGATATTATACAGGAATAGGGTGGGTGGGGCAGCAGAGAAAGCTTGAAGAGAGTGTAGGATAAACCTTATATCTTTGTCATATAATAATACATGGTCTTTGGCTACATAACATAGGTTGCCTTTGATTATAATGGAACCGTGTTGCAACCTTAGCTATGGAGGACAACTGATAGGTAGGAACGCTAGACTGTTTGTGGAGGAAATACTGAGTCAGTCTACTTTAAATGAGTGATGCTACTTTTGTTAACATACATATAAAATTATAGTGTTGTGCTGGGCTGGTAACAGTCCTGAACAAAGAAGTAAAGGTGTGGCTGCAACACACAACACAGCCTCCTTCTGCTGGGTCTGAGACGATGAGGTTCTCCTTTGACAGGACCAACCTCACTGGAGCTCAGATGGAAAATCTCCAAGATTGCTCTAGGACCTGAGTTTCTCATATCCGAGCATAGTGCAGCTAGGGCTGCCTGAATGCATTTTTTAAAAGACAGATGGACACACAGATTTTTGGACCCCTAATTGAGAGAGGGGGGGTCTCAAGAGCTTTGGAAATGAAGAGTACGGTAAGTAGGTCCTGCTGACTGACACTGCACATGACAGCTGTTTAAAATGGTAGTATTTTCATATTTTATTGTTTTAATTCCATATTAATAGGGAAGGGAAGTTTAGATGATTGTCTGGCAGCTGGAAAATAAATATTTTTCAGAGAGTTATGCATAAGAAAAATATTTGAAATTTATCTTCTAAAATATTACTTTTTAATTGCTTTCAGTGATCTTTTTGACAAGAGATATTCAGAGCCCTGAGGTCTCTTTAAAGAAATGCTTCAAGCAACAGTTGTAACCTATGCAATGTTTAAACAATCATGCCAAGATTAACTAACTTTTTATTAACTGTTAAACAAGGGTTTTAAGCAATTCCATTTATTTGTTTATTTAATGACAAGATAAAACTTTAGCATATCCTTGAATGAGCTAGTTACAGCCCTGAGTTAGGAAAACATTAAAACAGGTGTTTAACTTTTACATGTGAGAAAACCCATCCTTATCCAGTAAAATACTTAAGCGCGTACTTAAGGTTAAGCAGGGCCACTTGCCTAGAGAATCAGGAACAAGCAAACAATTGTTGGCTAAAACAAAATGTGATATGGTCTGTATATCTGTTTGTGTAAAAGAATTCATGAGTAAGGAGAGAAGGAATTTGACTTCCTTCAGGCACACACACCATTGTCTCTTGGAAAACTACTCATTCTGGTATAGCCTGTTCATGATCAATAGGACTGTTTTAGGCTCTCTGTCGTGGCAGTATCAACAACAATGAAAAGATTTCAGAGAAATACAGCAAACAGTAAAGAGAAGAATTTCCTACCAGAAGAAATGTGTGCAACTTTTCATGGGCCATCCCCAAACTGGAAAATGGTTTTTGGAGTCCTAGGTGGGACTTACTCATTACTGTGCAGTCTGAGGCTGCTCTGACTTATGGATTGGAAACCAGTCATACACAGCGGTCCAAGGATTGGGAGAATGCAAAGATGAGACTTGCATCACCTTTGCACTCTACCTCGCCAACTTGTGTTGCATGCTCATCAGCTGTAGCCTGCTGTGCATAAGCTCAAACTTGCTCATTACAGTCTGCATTCTCTGTAACTAGAACAATGAAATTATAGGATAATAATAATTGTTCAGCTTTTCTTTTTCTTTTAATTATATAGCATCTTTCAACTAAAAAGCCTCCTAATGTGCTTTAGAAACCAATTACAAACTACACATGTAGGACTCTCTGATATTCATTCACCTTTGGGGGACATGCAGCAGCTGTTTAAATAAATTAAAGTTCCGAATGAGAAGAAAATATCAAACAGAAATTAAAATTACAGAGGAAATTTTAGAAAGACAGAGTTCAACTGTTCAATATGGAATTTAGCTACCCTGTACCTCAAAAAAAGTTCTACGACCTCTTTAATTATCACAAGTGATCAGGAGCTTAGTTCTGTCTTATATGAAAGACAGCGAATCTAAAGGCAAAGTGCTAGGTCATTGGCTTATTGGCAACTCAGAGAGTAGAGTGACACCTCCTTAGAAGGTGACACCACTCATATAACTGAACTGGTCTGACCCTGCTAGCTTATGAATTTTGACAAGATCACAGCCCGAGGTATGGTGGTATGGCTGCAGGCCAAAATGAAATCTGTGAACAGTACAGACATTCCATCTAGGCTGTAAAAATTCTGAGTAAGCTGCATAGCATAATCTTTCTGAAACGGCTAACTCATGGGAAGTCACAGATAACTGGAAATTCAATCAAGCCCGAATAAACCCTGGAACAACACTGGGCAGTTTATGAAAACAAAGCACAAGCACAAAAGAGACAAGTAATGCTTTGACCTCCATTTTTTGAGGATATTGGGCACTTCCATTCTAGCACTGAGACCTACAGAAGTTCACAAGAGAATCTTTTAAAAAACTATGCAAGTTTAAAGGAACTTTATCAAAACCTTGACCAAAACCACAGAGATGAGATAGTTCTCTGGAATCCACCAACCATTTGGGTTATCTTTGTTTCATCTTCTGAGAGTGTTTTTATAAATTTTATATGGATAATACATATGTTTTTCACACTGGAGGAGAAGCTACAGGGTCACAAAATAGAGCTGGAATTACTGAGAGTCACCTAAGGAACCACACTCCATAGCATATGGAAGGAGGCATCCTCAAAATAGCCATCAGAAAGGGAAAATGTTTAGCATAATAAGGAGGGCAATAAAGAAAGATGGGGAAAATGTGGCAGGAAGAGCAGCAGAGAAACACATATGGAGCCATAACAAAGTGGACAACTGAAATAGGTAGTGCATCTCTACCACAAATAGGAGGATCAGACTGAGAAGAGGTCAAAGGGGATAATCGTCTGACCAGTAACTGAAGTGCATGCATCAAAAGAGCCTACACTAAGCACACCTACAAGATACTGAATACCCTCAAATTCCATTGAACTCATAGGGAGTTGAGGGTACTCAGCACCTTACATAATCAGGCCTAGACTGAACCATGAGAAAGGAAAAGATGGCTAATAAACCTTATTGGAAACCTGAAAGCTTAATTTTCAACCCAACCCTCTTATTGAAGCCTGCAAGTTTAAGGGCATAATTTCAGCCATTTTGTCACACAAATTGGGATTTTCAAAAAACCACAGGAGCACAAGTCCCATTATCTGTAAAACAAGAAAAAATATTCACATATAAAAGAATGGAATAGAATGCAGAGTGAAAGAAGAACGCACTGTATGTAGAAAACAGTTTGCCCCACATAACCTTGTATCTTAAGTTATAGAAGAATAATGTATTATTGTTATCCTACAACCAAAAATCTTGATGATGTTCAGAGTCAACAGGAAGATCACTGCAGTATCTGCTATTAGTTTAAGCTGCGAATAGCAGCTGACACCATACACTGATTACTTTAAATTTGCCAATCTCAGAATGACTGCAGTAGGAGGTTGACATAATAACAGAAGGGGGGGGGAATCAAAACACAAGAGGAGAGAACATGTCTCTAAGCTAATAAACATGCATTTCTACTAATCCCAGTGTACACTTGGCCAGTGAATCTATTTTTTCTGACTCTGTTGCTCAGGGTGGTGCCAGAAGTTGCATATTATATTTTTTGTTATAATTTCTTGGTCATTTATTTCTTCAATAATAATGTTTAGCTGAGTAAAATAATGCTTTAGGCTTTAAGTCTAAGAGGTTTCCCTCTCAAACACCCAGGATGACTGATTTCAGCCCTTTAGAAAAATCAGCTTACTTATGCAACATTAGTGGCATTATTGCCTCCTTTAATATTCGTGACAATCTCCAGCAAATGTATCACAAGTTGGCATTTATTAGTGCTAGGCACAAGTAAGGGGCATGTTATTTGATTTGAATAACAGCTCGGAGCTACAGTTTGAGTCCAGAAATATATTAGTCAGAAACAATCTCATTTAATAACACAGAAACTAATAAAAGAAAAGTATTCCAACTGATTCAAAATTGAATTTATGAATATTGCTTAGCAGGATTAATGATCAAAAACTGAACCTGTTTGTCATGTTATAACAGACTTTTCGATTTAAATGCAAAACTGGAAGTCAATGAGCCCAATGGATTGTATATTGCTTTGAAGAAAACCAGGTCATTTTACATATAAGCTCTGAAATTGGCAATAAACTTTAATTACAAGGTCAGATAATCAAATTATAATCAAATAGCCTCACATAAAAATCTATGTTTGAAATTAATGAGATACAATTCTACCAGTCTGTAATATTGTACTTCTAAAACCTACTAAGAGACATTTCATTTAAAAGTCACCTTAAGGACTTTTTCCTCAAGTTCTTCTGTGTAGCTCAATTTGATTTGGAAATGTGTCATTTTTAGACCACACAGTTTTTAAAAGTTTCTGTATCCGTAAAAATAATTTACCATGTAGACTTGTTTTGTTTCGTAACTGACATAGGATTTCTAAAGTTGCAATATTATAGATCTTTCAGATAAATGTATATTTATGTGATAGCTTTCTTTGATAGAGAAATTTATACATCAGGTAATAAAACTGAATTTCATTATAGTTACTTACTGCTTTCAGATGCACACGACAATGAAAAAAATGGGTTTGGACTGAAGTTTACCAGGCTTGGTCTCAACCCCAAAATGTGTGCATAAATAGCTTTCATGTAAGGGTATGTCCCCTCGACCACGTGGGGATGTAATTCCTAGCTTGAGCAGATATACCAGTGCTAGCTCTACCTGAGCTAGCTAAAAATAGCATGTAGCTGTGGTGACGCAAATGGCAGGAAGGGTTAGCCATCCCTAAGCACATACATAGCATTTCAGATGGGTATATGATCGGGGCAGCTAGACCATCCCACTGCTTGTGCTGCCTCAGCAAGGAAAGTGTTAATTTCAATTTCTGTTTATTCTTCTGGTCAGAAAAATAGCAAAAGTTATAGCATCCCTAGTTAATTACCTTTAGGGTGACCAGATGTCCTGAATTTATAGGGACAGTCCTGATTTTTGGGTCTTTTTCTTATGTAGGCTCCTATTACCCGCCACCCCCGTCCCGATTTTTCACATTTGCTGTCTGGTCACCCTAATTACATTGCACATTTGGAAACAAACATACAAAAAGTGACACATGCAATAGTCCAAAGTGACTAATCTCCCTGAATAGTCAATCTCACACTGACATATAATACAGTCATTCAAAAATGTTCAGCACTGAGGTAGGTAAAGAAATTAAGGATGGAAAATGACCTCTTAAGTCATCGGTTCCACCAGTGTAGGACTGCATGCTTTGTCTAGTCAAGTTTTAAATGTCCTAAGCAAAGGGGATTCCATAATTTCACTTGGGAGATTATTCCGCAGCCTAATTCATCTCATTGTTGGGAAGCTTTTGTGATACTCAGTAAAACACTTCCCTTTATTAATGTAAACTAGTTTCTCCTAGTTCTATCCTTTTATACCAGCCTAAAAACAGTCTTTGGAGTTTACACCCTTTAAATACTAGCTCTCCACCCAAACACATGAAAGAGACAAGCACAGAGAGTCGTGTAGCTCAAAAGATTGTCTCTTTCACCAACAGAAGTTGGTCCAATAAAAGATATTACCTCATCCACCTTGCCACTCTAAAAAAACAGCATGCATATCTAAAAATGTAATTAAAAAAAAAAAGTTTGCTGCTTTATGAACTTGTAAATTTTCACAGCAGAGAGGCCTTTGCCTGCTGGGGACTCCAGTTTCTCATGGTAACAATTTTAACTATGTAAGGATCTTCTGCTTTTCCCCAAATGATATTGCCTTGTCATATCCTATTAAATAAATATATTTAATTAAAAAGAGTGATTCTATGGAAATTAAACTTTTGTCTGGAATACAAAATCTTAAATTTTAATTGAAAACACAATAATGAGTACACATATCACGGAATTTTGTTTCGAATCTAGCTTTAATATAAATTAGAAGAAAATAAATGTAAAAAAATACCCAAGCACACAATAATTCTGATTTATTTCCATATTTTGTGTTTTTTCTCTGTCTTGTACTGTTTTAAAGCAACTTCTCATCTATTCCTCTGCATTCTCTCTAATGTTTATTTAATGTTTTATTTCTTTATTGGATGCAGAAGCCAATGAGGGCAGACATAATTTATCTAGAAAATAGCCAAAAGATTGCAACCATTTTTAACGGAATTTAACATGATAACACCTTTAAGGCAACAGATCCTGGAAGCAGTTGAACAAGGAGAGAAGGAGCCAGTCTACACCCTTTAGTCTTATTCTTTATTATTTGTATTGCAATTACGTGCTAGATGTTGTGCAGAAGACAAGATGCAGTCATCAAAGAGCTTAAATATGGAAGCCCTGATTGTCCCCACATAGCACCTGTTTTCATTCTGCTGGTGGCACAAACTTGGCCTTAAAATCAGCATTAGCACCCAGGGGACAATCACCCCAGCGTAGGGTAAAGTAAGTATGGAACTAGGGTGACCAGATGTCCCGATTTTATAGGGACAGTCCCGATTTTGGGGTGTTTTTCTTATATAGGCTGTCTGGTCACCCTATATGGAACTCTCCACACTACCCCAGGGACCCAGAGCTACTGTAAGGGCAGAGACTAAGGGCATGACTTTTGTGTACCCCCGTGATCAGCTGCAATAGCAGACCTTTGGGATGATTGGCAGTCAATGTAAATTAGAGCAGCCTGAAGATTACTAGCAATCTGCTGACTTTGCACTGTATTTCTCTCTCTCTCTCTCTTTTTTTTTTTGCTTCAAGTTTTTAAACTTATTTTATTAAAAACTAACAATAACCAGAAATAATGTTGGCCCCTAACCTTTATTCCTTTGCTATGAGAGCAAGATCAGCCCTTTAATATTCAACATACTATATCTTAAAATTTAAACCATCCATACCAAAGAGTGCTAATATAAAAGAAACAGTGTATATAATCTTAATAGCTGTCTTTCTGGAAGTAGATAAATACTGGATAGTTCAATTGTGGCTACAAATCTGCTGGAAATATGGTGACACATAAAAGGAGTGATTTTATTAACATTAAGTATAGTAAGTCAGTGTAGCTCCAGAAACAAAGATTGCAACTGTAAAGCTATCAATTGTAGATTATTTTCTTCTAAGCTGTAGATGGAGCCATAACACAAGTAAATAATTCCTTGTCAATATCATTTTGGAATTTTGTATTGTAACAGGAATATGTTTATTAGGTATTCTGCATTTGTATATTACCATGGCTTTATATTACGCTATGAACTATTTGAAATACCAGTTTTCTTTATTTTCTCAATATGCTCATTTGTTTTGGTTATCCTCAACAAAACTACAGAAGCAAAGTAAAACACTTGGTGGTATTCAATTTTCATTCTGTCCTGCAATTACCACTACTAATCTAACCTTCTTCTCAAACAGTTTCTCTGCTTAAGGGCATCTCCAGGGTTGTCAGTCGAGCACTGGATAGCAAATGCATTTAGAAAATTAAATCCAAATCTAACTACATTTATTTATCTCCTATACACATTATTCCTTTCTTAATATTATGCTAAAGGTAAGGAACTGACATCTTATGTGGATTTTACTGTATTATATATAAAATATAAAGCTGTTATATGAATTATTCCATTAGAGGGGAAAAGATTGGCCCCATATGACTGAAAGATGTTTGATGAAAGAGGAGCTATTTACAGGAGCAAAATATTTACAATTATCATTGTGGCTAATAATACAGGTTTGCAAATGTAATGATCCCCTCCCGGATTCACCTGTTAAAAAAATCCTCTGGCCCACTCCCAAAAACAAATAAGTAAAAACCTCCAAAAAAACATTTTTTCTCATCATATTCCCCAGTCCCTTTTGTTCCCACTCAGTCAGGGCTCCATCCTGCAAGATGCTGAGATCCTGACTGAGACTTGGGATTCCACATGTATGTAGGAGTTAGTAGTAGTGGAGCCAGATTCAGCATCAGGGCCTGAGCAAGGGACCCATTAAGACAAGGGAGTTATAACCTCCAGATACACTTTTTGATTGAAATGAAAAGAACTCTGATGGCAGGGAATCCTTTATACTTGCTTTTCACTTATTTGCAACTCATACAGCCAGATTTTTTTGTGTTAAAATTGAGTTTATGACTCATGTTCTCTTCTGGGAAATATCAGAATTGAAGTTTTTATTAGCATGAATAGTCCAAGAAAGTACATTTTTAATTCAAATACTCACCAAAAGTGAATTTCTAATTGCACAGCCAATTGTAAAATTCTCAATTCAAGCTGTGTTGCCTAGTTACTTAATGACATGTTATTCCGGACTTGATAACTTAAGTAAATAACCAATGTTGTGTGAGTGGGATACATTAAAACCGAATATAGAATACGAAATTCACACTGTTGGTTAGTTTAGTTACATGAGTTACAGCCTGGATTATTAATTATATATCTGAAGATAATAATTACAGTCAAAAATGATTTACTGATGAAATTCACAAATCATCATCTTCTTTCTTGCCACATTCCAAAACTCATGATTGTACACCAGGCTGTCGCGCAGACTGGTCTCTCTGGGTATGTCTATACTGCAATTAAAAACTTGCGGCTGGCCCATGCCAGCTGACTCGGACTCATGGGGCTCAGGCAAAAGGGCTGTTTAATTGTGGTGTTAATTACAAGGTGGGAGGGTCCCAGAGCTCCAACTGCGGCTCAAGCCTGAACATCTACACCACAATTAAACAGCTCCTTAGCCTGGGCCCCACAAGCCCAAGTCAGCTGGCACGCGCCAGCTGCAGGTGTCTAATTGCATTGTAGACATACCCTCTCAGGTCTGCTGATATCCGGTCCATACAACAAATCTTCGATCTTCTCCTTAATTATCGCCCATCCACAATCATTGCAAGAGCCATACATTTCACAGATGATTTCATATAATGAATCTACTTGAAAATGTCATGATTTGTTGGTGGATAATTTACATGGAGATGCAAGGAGGAAAACTGTTGAATAAATAAATAATAATAATATGTAGCTCTAATATAGAACTTTTCATCAGTAAATCTCAAATATAATATTCACTATGAACTATTTGCTCAGCTATAATTCTGCATATAGGCCAGTTCATGCCACTCTTTGTGCACTCAAAACTCATCTGAGTCAAGTCAGTGGAACTTTGGGCTGTGCACGGAAAGTAGGACAATCCGTAATAAAATGTATTAATTATTTACAGTATTTATTTTACAATATCCAAAACATGGTAGGTTTGTACAGTACACACAAACACAGAGTCCCTGCCCAAAGACTTTATCATCTAATTTTAGCCGTTACATAATGAGTGAGATGAAACAACACAATAGGTATGGTTGTAGTGAAGGAGGATATGGTTTATGGCAATCACATCAGATCAAAAGACCTGTTCAATGGGACTACACAGGTGCTTGACGTTAAGCACATGCTTGAGTGCTTTACTAGACTGGGCCCTAATTGTGCTTACTTACTTCTTGTGGGCAATGTTATTGGTTACTATATTTATTATATATAAAAGTATCTCTCTGGAGATTGATTTTCTTGAGCAGTTAAAGTCACAGTTACCTTTTCAATACTATGAGTGAAATTTCCCTAAACCACTAGTAATATCCCTCTTCTGCTACTTTCATTACTTTACACTATTAAAATTCATCTGTCAGGCAAACATGTAAATCAAAAGCATTTTCCGCAGATGAATGACATTAATTTTGTCTCTTAATATGTTGAAAAGTGCTTGAAAAGATGTTGATGCTAATACAAAATAATTTTTCAAACAACTGTGTGCTTTAATTAATCTAAAATGAAAACTTTTTGGCAGAGGAACTATCAAAATCTAATAATTTGACTGTCTTAGTTTTAAAATCCTAACCTGCCCAAAGAATGTGACATATTCAAGTGTGTGTGACTATGTGATCTGCCTCTTACTTGTTTTAAATTGCATTCCTGTACGTGATCATTCTGCTCCCCACCTTGTAACCAGATAGGGTACAACGAGAATTATTTCCCAGGCTAAGTGTTGGAAAATGTCTTGTTATTTATAAGTAGATAGCTTGTAATTTTGAACACGTAAAAGAACATAGCTGTGCAATTAGGCACAGGCCAAGTATGTGAGCTGGGCAAGCCTGCAAAGTCTGTGGAAAGGAATAATCCCCACCAGAACACAGATGGGTAACACAGCACAACTCTCAATTCTCTGGCAGGCATTGAAACCCCATAGCTACAATAACCGCCTCTGCCTCCCAGTTTCATGAATAAATTAGGTTAGTGGCTCCACGGCCCTTGCTTGGCCTACTGCACCCAGGCCCTTCCTTCATGCTAGGTACTGGAGTTACCATTGTCTCTGCCTGAGGAATTTATGATCACATGTATAACACATGTATTTACTTTTTAAAAAAATTATAAATATATGAAGTACAAGTCAGCCACTGATTTTGTAGCCAATCTGACCTTCCATCCACACGGAGAGGGGTTGGCTGGATTTGCCTCATTGAGTTTCATAAAATGGATTTTATGAAAAGAATAATTTTATTTGCTAAGGAAGCTCCAACTTTGTGGGCATCTTTAAAAATAACAAGATGGGCCAGGATTAATTAACCAAGTTTTTAAAAAGCACAACAAAACCCCTGCAGGGCCTGATCCTGCCTCCCTTGCTGAGGTCACGTAAGAGTTTTGTGTCTGATTTCAATGGCAGCAGACGCAGTACCCTTAGAGCAGCAATAACACACTTCAGAAAGTTCCCCTTACATTTCACACCTCACATTGCACCTGAGGATTAAGGTTGGCTGGTATTTCTGGGCAGCCAGCTTGTCATGATATTTTGCCTACCACAGATCATATCAGTTTGGTCACTTAAAACGTGAAAGCACTTTTAAACCCTTGGACAAAGATATTCAATCATTAGTTAGCGAAATCATCTCCTGCTCTAACAAAATCCCATTGCTGTTAGTCAAAAGAATTTTTGAACTGATACAGTGACAGCAATTAATCTCACATTTTACAAAGGTCAACAGTTTATCTTATTTTATTTTGTTCTGTGATAGGCTGTCCAGTGCTAATTTTTTGTGCTTTTATTTTGTTTTGTTTTTTGGAAAATATATAACAGTAAATTTTGTTTTCTGATGTTCTGGCTTACATTAGATGATCATTTTAGTTTTTTATGCAAGACATATGGAAAAATTCATCATTGATTTACTGCACATTTCCTCACACAGTCAAACTAATGTCTGATCACTACTGAAGGAGAAAAGCCTACTTGGCAGTGAATGCATAAGCAAATTTACAAACATGTGGACGTGTGCAGCCTTGGGCGATAAACTAAGTGATGGAACAACATATTGTTTTATATTTTGACTATCTAATAGTGAAATGTAATGGGTAATTTCAATTGTGATTTTTTCCATTTTAGATATCATTGTAACTTGAACAGGTAAACAAAAATATAACCACACATCTCTCCAATAGTTAGAATTATCATGCATTTTCCTTTTTTTATTTTGTTTCTGTTATAACGTAATTGTGCACATTTATTTTACTGTAGGTGCCGAAGAGGATACTTTTGTTTTGTATAATACTAATAAAAATGAATCCTCTGCTGATTGGCCTGGCCAAATATGTTTTTGATTCAGATCATTCTTTTGGGTGAGATATAAAATCCCATTCCTGAACACTTGTGTCTATTAAATATCCCATCACACTATATTTAAGAGTAGAGATTATTTATGTTGTCTCTTCTACCTTCCTTAATTTCTCCCCTCATTTTCATTCGGATACAGTATGTCTTTAACTTTCTATTCTAAATAGTTTTGTGCTACTCAGACAGCTTCTATGTGCTAACTCAGAGGTTTAGCAGGATAAAGGTAGGTAAAATGATCCCTCTATATCCTTATCTAAATCACAGAGGATTGTGAAGTTTAATAAACTGTTTGTAAAGTGCTTTAAGATCCTATACTAAGTGATGTAGAGAAGAGGTGAAGTTTATTTTATTTGTTCAGATTCACTCATGTAACTGTATTTTAATGTTTGAAAACAAGGCTATCAAATAATATTAATAAAACTATATCATATTAGCTCATCATAGATTTGTCCTATGTTTAAGGGTTCAACTGAGTACAAATTCTGTCCCTAAAAGCTTCTGGGGTTCTTATCAATGACTGTTAATCCTGATTTGGGAGGCATTTAGCCACAAAGTGTGGTCTGCAGATTGACCTGACTCCACAATGGCTATACGGAGAAGATGGCTAACTGTGATTATAAGAAAATGCTAATAAGCATGAGCAGGGAGTCTTCCCGCATCCAAAAAAAAAAAAAGGAGGCTTTCTGAGGTTAAATGGCAGCAAGGGACCCTCTCCTTTAAAACATTAATAAGAGAGAGCCATTGCTCAAGGGCATATGTTCACCTTAATCAAAAAGAGGTCTCCAACGGAAGAAAATAGAATATTTAAATAACTAACTGAATTCTTTTGCAAGATCCTCTGCATGTGTGCAGAGTAGTTAATCCATCTTTTAGCAAGATTACATGTCAGATTAACTGTGACTCACATGGATAACATGTTAAATCTGAATGGAGGATGTGCTTGGAGAACACTGATGTGTACCCACATGGAGGAGGCTGACTTACAACACCACAGTGGAACGCAAACCCTGCTTTTCTGCTAATGCTGGCCAGAGCTCTGCAAACAGCCATTCACAGGCTCTCTGTCATACTGAGTTGATACAAGCCTTGATGTGGATTTGGACATGAATATGCATGCTTTGCTTATGCCACACACAGCCATGTATTTAACTCATTCTTAACTCAATGGGATATCTGCAATTACTGATTTGGACAATAAATACTAAGATACAGAATAAAGTATTTACATCCCTACCATATTATTTTAAAGTACAATATTGGTATCGCTTCATATGTGTACACTGTTCTGCTGAGAAGCAAACTTTCAGCTAGAAGCCACAATAAAACAACAGACCTGTGTCTTTATTCCATCTCACAGTGGTGTGTTGTGGTTTGTAATCAGTCAAGTGGCTATGGACGCACGTTTTTACATGCAGCTGATGGCTGTTAGCCCACTATATAGACCCCACTGTCACAAGCCTGGGTAAATATGTACTGCCATTATGTCTTCCAGACATCATAGGTAGAAGGAAATTAGCTCTATCTCCAAATTAGCAGTGGTGGTTCATCTATAACAGCAGCCACCTTCTGGAGCTATAATCTGGTATAATCCTGTACCATGTTGTGCAACTGGGCCAGGACATAAAGACCAGTTTCTTATCAACTTCCTGTGTGTCATACTTTTCTTATACCCTCTATTCTCATTACATCTGTTGCTCCATCTTTCATTTTCCCATAGGCTGAGGAAACCTCTTTTGTATGGCTTGTATACCTATACCTCTTCTGTAATCTTCCATGGAAAGTTACCAAGCTAAGTAAAGGTCATATCCTGCTCTGAAATAAAACTCTAGTCCAGCATGGATAGGGCACATGAGCTTTCAAGAGTGATTCTGGTAGCTTTAAACATACAAGTCAGAGATCCTTTTAACATTCAATATGCCTGAGTTACACATAGATACCTAAAGCAAAACTTGAGAGACTTTCAGGAAATTATAGGACAGACCTCTTTAGTTATATTAAACACACAATAGTCAATATATACAGTTTTTTTAGGAAAGAGAATGCTCAGAGTGGTATTGGATATAAAAGCCTTCCTTGGAGAACTCATAGAATCATAGAATCTCAGGGTTGGAAGGGACCTCAGGAGGTCATCTAGTCCAACCCCCTGCTCAAAGCAGGACCAACCCCAACTAGATCATCCCAGCCAGGGCTTTGTCAAGCCTGACCTTAAAAACCTCTAAGGAAGGAGATTCCACCACCTCCCTAGGTAACCCATTCCAGTGCTTCACTACCCTACTAGTGAAAAAGTTTTTCCTAATATCCAACCTAAACCTCCCCCTCTGCAACTTGAGACCATTACTCCTTGTTCTGTCATCTTCTACCACTGAGAACAGTCTAGATCCATCCTCTTTGGAACCCCCTTTTAGGTAGTTGAAAGCAGCTATCAAATCCCCCCTCACTCTTCTCTTCTGCGGGCTAAACAATCCCAGTTCCCTCAGCCTCTCCTCATACGTCATGTGCTCCAGCCCCCTAATCATTTTTGTTGCCCTCCGTTGGACGCTTTCCAATTTATCCACATCCTTCTTGTAGTGTGGGGCCCAAAACTGGACACAGTACTCCAAATGAGGCCTCACCAGTGCTGAATAGAGGGGAATAATCACGTCCCTCGATCTGCTGGCAATGCCCCTACTTATACAGCCCAAAATGCCGTTAGCCTTCTTGGCAACAAGGGCACACTGTTGACTCATATTCAGCTTTTTGTCCACTGTAACCCCTAGGTCCTTTTCTGCAGAACTGCTGCCCAGCCATTCGGTCCCTAGTCTGTAGCAGTGCATGGGATTCTTCCGTCCTAAGTGCAGGACTCTGCACTTGTCCTTGTTGAACCTCATCAGATTTCTTTTGGCCCAATCCTCTAATTTGTCTAGGTCCCTCTGTATCCTGTCCCTACCCTCCAGCGTATCAACCACTCCTCCCAGTTTAGTGTCATCTGCAAACTTGCTAAGGGTGCAGTCCACACCATCCTCCAGGTCGTTGATGAAGATATTGAACAAAACCAGCCCCAGCACCGACCCTTGGGGCACTCCACTTGATACCGGCTGCCAACTAGACATGGAGCCATTGATCACTACCCGTTGAGCACGACCATCCATCCAGTTTTCTATCCACCTTACCGTCCATTCATCCAGCCCATACTTCTTTAACTTGCTGGCAAGAACACTGTGGGAGACTGTATCAAAAGCTTTGCTAAAGTCAAGAAATAGCACATCCACTGCTTTCCCCTCATCCACAGAGCCAGTTATCTCATCATAGAAGGCAATTAGGTTAGTCAGGCATGACTTGCCCTTGGTGAATCCATGCTGACTGTTCCTGATCACTTTCCCCTCCTTTAAGTGGTTCAGAATTGATTCCTTGAGGACCTGTTCCATGATTTTTCCAGGGACTGAGGTGAGACTGACTGGCCTGTAGTTCCCCGGATCTTCCTTCTTCCCTTTTTTAAAGATGGGCACTACATTAGCTTTTTTCCAGTCATCCGGGACCTCCCCCGATTGCCATGATTTGTCAAAGATAATGGCCAATGGCTCTGCAATCACATCGGCCAACTCCTTTAGCACCCTCGGATGCAGTGCATCCGGCCCCATGGACTTGTGTTCGTCCAGCTTTTCTAAATAGTCCCGAACTACTTCTTTCTCCACAGAGGGCTGGTCACCTCCTCCCCATACCGTGCTGCGGAGTGCAGCCGCCTGGGAGCTGACCTTGTCTGTGAAGACAGAGGCAAAAAAAAGCATTGAGTACACTAGCTTTCTCCACATCCTCTGTCACTAGGTTCCCTCCCTCATTCAGTAAGGGGCCCACACTTTCCTTGACCTTCTTCTTGTTGCTCACATACCTGAAGAAACCCTTCTTGTTACTCCTAATATCTCCGGCTAGCTGCAACTCCAAGTGTGATTTGGCCTTCCTAATTTCACTCCTGCATGCCTGAACAATATTTTTATACTCCTCCCTGGACATTTGTCCAATCTTCCACTTCTTGTAAGCTGCTTTTTTGTGTTTAAGACGAGCAAGGATTTCACTGTTAAGCCACTGTCATGTGTACTCTGAGGACAGATCTCTGTGAGCAACCTTCTGATGACTGAAGGGAACAACCTGTGTCACACCCAAGCCTTGAAACTCCCACATTCATACTGCAGGTAGAAGTTTTACTGATCACTGTAAAGATATTTTTGACGTTGTTATTTATTTAATAAATAGTCAGAAGGAATTATGTTTGAACATGCGCTCCTTTATTGCAATAAAAGTTCTCTGGACATGTAACATCACCCACCTGGATTTAGGTAATTCTTTCTACCAGGGTATTGATGAAGCACTCCACGAACACTGCTCAATAAGGCATACATTTTAAATGGCGAGACTAACCACTGGAACAAGTTACCAAGGTTAGTGGTGGATTTCCCATTACTGACCATTTTAAAATCAAGATTGGATGTTTTTCTAAAAGATCTGCTCTAGGAATTATTTTGAGGAAGTTCTATGGCCTGTATTATACAGGAAGTCAGACTAGATTATCACAATGGTCCCTTGTTGCCTTGGAATCTAAGTACCCAAGGAAGGGACAAGGCAAGGAAACCTTCTTTTGAGAACTTCTTGCCAGATAATGAAAGCAGTACTACCTCAAATCATGTCCACGCACCGAAAGCAACTCAGGGAGGCACTAACTGAAAGACTGGTTGACCTTGGTACATAGCACTTCAAGAGCTGGGGTTACAGGATGGATGAATGGTGTTTGGAGGAACTGGGGCTCTTGTGCATAGCAACTATTAGTTGTGTATAAAGAACAGCTAAAATTAAAACAGAATGTTAGAAAGTCTTTCCACTGTCTTTGCTTTTGGCTGCCTGTATTTGCATTCAGCCATGAACCATCCAAGGATTTTTGGCTCGCATCTCAGATACATGGGCCAGCTGGATTCTACAGGCTGCATAGCATGTGCGTCAAAGCAGGACCCAAATATTTGGCAGTCACAAGTTTCATGACCTGTCTGTAACCATATATCATGTAGATTTCCTCAGTAGTTCTGTTTCCAGTATATACACTGTGTTTATAATCTTCTCAAGGACACTCAATTACCATTTGGGTATAGTTCACAGCCACTAGCATGTTAGGAAATCCACTGAAGTCAACAAATATTGCTCTGACAAACTATCTTCAGCTGTATTGGGGAAGTGAATTGTCTCCCTAAAACTAAGACGCAAGACATGAAACAGATGGCTGGCTTTATGCAGCTTTTCGTAAAAAGATCCTAGGATAGGGAATTAGATGGCCTGGAATAGGTAGACAAGCAACCAGGATTGCATAACCTCCTTCCTCCTTTGTTGCCAGTTGAGGCCTTAATAGATTTTTTTAAAAATTATGCTTCTGTACTAGGGACTGATGGTAGAAGAGCATCTCGGAGTGGAGGCCATTCTGGGACAATAAACCCGTTTGTTGCTGGCTGGTTTCCTCTTGCCTTTAAAGCAAAATACAACATGAACACAGCCTGAGAAAGGTTTGCATGAAAAATGGAGGCAAACTTGTGATAGTGTGAGGTTTAAGCAGTAGCGGCACCAGGGATGTTGCCGCCCTAGGCGGCAGCGTTCCTCTGCTGTAATCGGCGGCGCTTTGGCAGCAGCTCCTCTGAAGCTGCGTTCTTGGGAAATGAGTCACCGCCAAAATGCCCCCGAGGGCAGCGAAATGCTGCCCCCCAAATCCTGCCGCCCTAGGTGACTGCCTAGTGTCGCCTAGTGGAAGCGCTGGCCCTGGGTTTAAGTTTCAGTGAGTAAGATCTTCAAGAAGAAGAGCCCTGAGACGACTGTCCCTGGTTAACACAATGAACATGGTGTCCTTTTGTGCAGTACGCAGTAACGAAATATTATGTAAAATGCACGTTGGGCAATTTACACATGCACTTTAGTGTGTTTCCAAATGCCATATGTCCACCTGAAGGACACACTTATTAAAATCTCTCATTTTAAACCATGTAAGGTGATAACATGTAAGGTAATCGAGTCTGCCATGGTTTGAGAGAACTGATGATGAATTTTAAAAATGCTGATTAAATCAGATTCCTGGTTTCCGTGTATCCTAAAATATTCTTCTTTCCTAATACCTGCATTTAAACAATAGAGTGCAGTAAAAACTTCATAAATAGGTTTTTACAACCTTATATTATTAGTCCATATTTAGGCATTATTTTAAAAATGAAATTTGACGTACAGATTGAATGGGGAAAATGGCCCCTATGCAAGTTTTATAGAATGTATATTCTGCCTTCTTGGTATTAGAGCAGGTCCCATTTATTGTATATCTCTGTGTTAACGGCTATAATGAGAGTATAATTTTCTTGTGTGATGCTTAGAGGGCCTATCTGTTCAAAGCAGAGAAGGCACATAACTCTTAGACACCATTTCAGGTCCTCGGCTATACTCCTGGCCTTAACAAACCCTTTAACTTAACATTTAAAAATCTCCCATTTGCAATCTCACTCTCCCAGAGCAGAAATTTTCCAACTTTGCCCCTTCCAGCAGCATTGTGCTATGGTTCACTGAGTACACCTGCCACTCCAGGGGCATCTGGCAAGCACACATACAGATCTTCAACTATAGCTCACCTTAACTCTGTCCCTGGGAGTGGAGCAGACTTGCCACTCTGTGGGTATCTGGCACACCACTAGAACACCATCACTGCTATTTAGGCCACCCACCAACTCATGTCCCTCCCCAATCAAAGCCGTAACTGGAAGAAATAAACAAAGGAAATGCCAACCCGTGACTAGAGAGATTAGACACCTACCGCCAATTCAGTACAATCAGCAAACAGCTACATCCCAGGGGTCCAAAAGAGACAAACACTGGGAACTCAGCCGCTGTGATCTTATTACTAGTGAGTTGTTCAACCTGGTCTGTTTTAAAGAAACAAACTAGTTGACACAGAAAACTCAGCTCTCCATCCTTCCCCCATATGCTCTGTTCTTCTCCACGGATCTGGTTTTGTAGTGAAAGCAGAGAAAAGGTCCAAAAAGACAACACCCCCCCTTCCACAGCCCATTCACACAAGCAGTAGTCAGGGAAACACTGACAGCAATGAGGGTCACACCTGTGACTATAGCCCCTGTATCTCCTGGATGCTAAAACATTTAGAAAATAAGAAGGAATTATCACTTCATATGATAATCAAGCTGAGATACAGTTAAGCCCTGTAATTTACAGCAATATATTCTACTGATCAATAGCTATGACATAGGACATATTTCCCCACAGAAACAAATTCTCCTCGATTATTCTTTCTGTATTTATATCTATTTTAAAGTGTACATTTTACTTAACTAATACTATAAATACAATATTAAATAAATAAGAGCAACTGGATTATTTCATACTGATGGATGAAGGTGTTTCCTGGCCTGTACTACATCTGCAAGGCACGATGGCAGATCAAGCAATATTTATATATAATATACATACTTGAGGCGAACGAGGAATCCATTCATTCAGCACAGATGATAGCCAAATACTGGACTAATACAGGTGACGTGGTAAGGGAGGGGGTGTTTTATGTTTTATTTTGGTCCAATAAAAACTTTCCTTGAATTCTTTCCTCTTCACTTTACATTTCAAAACTACATTCTTTTCGGGGGAGGCAATACAATAAAAGCCAAAACAAGAAACTACATTAAATCAATCTCTAGCCTCTCACTACATAGGCTTCAGGCTATGTTGTACTTTTTCTTTTAAATATCTCCATGTAAAATCAGATGTTAACTCTCTGAGTGAACCCATGTGCAAAGTCTTTTTTCATCAGATTAATGGCTGTGCAGCAACAGGCAGTTGAAAATGTTTCCACTTACATAAGGTATTCATGACTTTTCTGAAAACTTAACGTTATTGCAACTACTTTTCAGCCAAATACTTTACATCTACTGAAGGGGGAAAAATTAGCAACAAGCTTTAATGGAAAACTCCAGTAGAAATGTATTGACACATACAGAAATTTGTTTCTTGAAACAGGACCTTTCTATTAATTTGACAGATGGGTTTTTGCCTTGCTATACATTTTAAAAAGCAGCCTTCACCCTGGGATATGTCAGCATTGCCCATAATAATAACAACTCCATTTATCTTTGCTTTCATTAATATTCTCTTATTCTATTTGTTGCCTTTCATAAACTTCAAATTCAAGGCATGATTATGTGAGGCCTCCATGCATGAAACTACTCAATGAAGACCTCTGTTCAGGGTGCAGCAATGGTAAAAAAAAAAATCCAAACAAAATTTTAGGATATATAAAGAAAAAAGATTGATGAAGTCTTATGAAAAATAATACAGAAAACATTATAATGCCATCATTTATTTATATGTACACATACACAAAGTGATATGTGGTATAAATACATACCACATATACTCAGTGACACAAAATATGTATAAACTCAGTGGTATGTCTTCACTTCTGGTTACCTCATTTCAAAAGGGACATACCAGAAATAGATGAAGTTAAGAGATGAGCAATACATATTAAGACAAATTGAAAACAAAGGGATTGTTTACCTTCCAAGGAGATACATAAGAAAGGATATGATAAAAGTAAACTAAATAATGAATGGCTTAGAAAAGGTAGGACAGAAATTTCTATACAGCTTGTCTTATACAACAAGGGAACATTCAATGAACATCAAAGGTAGTAAATTTAAAAGCGATAGAAGGAAATACTTTTAGACAATGCACAATTTGACTGTGAAACTCATTGACACAAGGTATGGAGAGGCCTAGAGCTCAGCAGGATTAGAAAAAATTAAACATTTACATAGATAGCAAGAATCTTCAGTTAAACAATAATTTAAAAATAAAACAAATAAGAACTTTGGAAGGGATATAAGCCTCCTGCTTCAGGGTTTTAGCCAACCTCTACCTATTAGAGGGTTAGGAGGAAATTTTCCCTTGGAGCAGATAATCCTGTAACTGCCTACTGTATTATTTTTGTCCCCTGGTGTCAGGGTTCCCTCCCCACTCTAAACTCTAGGGTAAAGACGTGGGGACCCGCATTAAGAGCCCCTAAGCTTATTTTTACCAGCTTAGATTAAAACCCCCAAGGTACAAAATTTCCTGCACCCTGAGAAATGCTTCTTTCGCTGCCACCATCAAATGTCTAACAGGAATCCAGGAAAGGAATCACTTGAACTTCCCTCCCCCCCCAACTACCCCCTCAAGCCATACACCCCCTTTCCTGGGAAGCTTGAGAACAATCTCCCAACCAATTGGTTACACAGTGATCTAAAAACCCACCCCCTGGGTTTTAACACCATAGAAAACAGTCAGCTTCTTAAAAGAAGGATTTTATTAAAAATAAAGAAGGTAAAATCATCTCTGTAAAATCAGGATGGTAACTATTTTACAGGGCACTTAAATTCCAAACTCAGAGAGATTTCCCCCTCTGGACAAAACCTTAAAGTTACAGAAAACCATGAATACCGCCCCCCTTGCCCCTTCTAACGCAGGGAATACACCAAGCAAAATTAAACAGAAATCTATTCGCTATGCTATCTAAACTTACTTCAGAAAAGGGAGGTTGGATTTTCTGTAGGTTCCTTCTGTCTTCCAAGATCACTCTGACTCAGACAAAGCCACACACACACAGCCTTCCCCCCTCTAAAGATTTGAAAGTATCTTGTCCCCTTATTGGTCAGATGCCAGCCAGGTCAGGTGTCAGTCTGGCTACCTGTATTTCTTAACCCTTTACTGGTAAGAGGACTTTATAGCACTGCATCAGACCCTCTCCCCCTTCCCTTCATTTATGACACCTGGTATTAGCCATTGTTCGAGACAGGATACTGGACCAGAGGGAACCCCGGTTTGATCCAGTCTTGGAATTCATACACGGAGTCTCTTTTTTATTTAATGCAAATATGTATATTCTATGTTTATAATCTTCCCAAGGAGACTTTGTTTGCATTGAGTACAGTTCACAGCCCACTACCATGTTAAGAAATCTATGGAAAAGAACTTAAGTGATTCAGATAGAATATTTGTTTTCCTTGCAGTTGACACATACTGGGTCCCAGCTTTCTTAATACAATTTATTATTACCTTTTGGTCTTTTCTGTCTTTAGCAGTGCGCTGCCTCTCAACTAAGCCAGAAAACCAGGGATCCTGACTGCGCTGTATGTTATATGTTAATTAGCACTTCTGGTACCTAAGAATTCCATGACACTTTTTTTGTTGTTGTTGAACATCCAAGAAATGTTACACTTGTTTTCTTGGCCAAATTCCACACTGATTAATTACAAAGACCGTGTAAACGCAGTAGGGTTCGATTTGTGAACTGAACTCCACAAGTTAGCTCTTGGGATTGAAAGGAAAACAACAACAGGTTTGAATTTAGGCTCAGTTTCAATCAACTTAAACCTTCAAGAGAAACCATTCATAGTTGACTTCTCCCTATGCCAACCCCCACCAAGGCCCCGGAATCCTCATAAAGATATTTAAGGAAAGAAAATAGAGCTTCCGGTGGGATGGGCAAGTTTAGGTAGTTGCAGTGATGGCTGGCTGTGGAGAAATGAGGTGCACTGGCTTCCCAGGTACGTGAACAACCTGAGACCATGTTTGCTGAACTTTTGTGAGCTTGGACTGAGGCTCATAAACAGATTGAATCTGACACAAGACTATGTATTTTTGTAGTTGGAACTGATTTTTTTGTATAGCTCTAGCTATTACTGTCTACCTACCCACATTCCCCCTGCAGTTTCAATTGGGATGAGCATTTTTTATCGCTCTGTACAACATTCCATGTTGTGTAGTGTTGCCGTGCCCCCTCCTATTGCCATATCTCATCTCAGAAGTTGTTTCAGTGGCCTGGTATGTAACATGATTACTATGAATATGGGCACAGAATGGCAATTGTGTGTCCAACTCCCATTGGCCTTTTATGGGAGTTTTGGCCTACCTCACACTTGCTCCTTTCAAAATCTCCCTGTTTACTGCATGGTTTGTTGAAGGCTTTAGGGTTCTATTATAAATGCACAATTAGATTATTATTGATTATTATTATTTGTGAATATTGTTATTTTATTAAAAATACCCAACAGAAATAACAGTATTTTAAAGTTGGTAAAAACAATAATTTGGTAACAATTGTCATTTGTTGGGAATGTTGTGCGTGGCATGATTACTGAATAATTCAAGATCCCTACATGCAAATTGCTCCCATAGACATATAACTTGAAAACATAAACACGTGCAATTGTTTTGTTATCATTGTAGCTATTTCAAGTACAATTTGTGTGGTACAAATAAGAACATATACTGACATTCTGACTCATGACAACTCTTTGCAAACTTCTTACAAGTTTGTCTCATCAGCCTTTAAGGTGTGTATTCATTTAATGGTTTGCAAGTGTGCGGCTTATTTGTGATAATGACATTTCTCATGAAGTATCCAAAGGTAATTAAGCTGAAGCATCTCTTACTGATTTATAGAACAAAAAGTCAACTTCAAGATAATATGAAAACAATTTTTTTAAACTGAATTGTGTCCTTTTTAAATTTCTTTATGGTGTAATAAAGAAGGCCAGAAATATTTTCTTAAAAACATCCTACATACAATCAGGAATTTCAAGTCTGGTCCTTCCTGGAGGTCTTCTTAGGGATCTCTAAAACATGTATTGTGAGCTCTCATACTTCAACTGAAGGGATGACAAAATCTATAACAAAGGTACCCTTTCTCCAGGCGTTCATTAGACACTGAAGTTAAATAAGTGTTAAAAAAATCAAAGCTCTTTTGGGGGCCATTATAACCATCAACATAGTTCATAGATACTGATTCTCTGCCAAGATTAAATTTTTGTAATCCTAATACGAGACTAGGCCAAGAAATAAGGATCGATCTCTCACAAGTCACATCCTTATTACACAGCGTATCTAAAATTTACTTTCCTTTTCAATCAGTCTTCGATCTCTTGTGTTATGTGATGTCAGAATTTCACTAGTTCTCTAGTCAGAGAGTCATTCAGATTGACAAACCTGGAATTTCTGTCATAATAAATAAGCCAGAAAATAATTACTATTAATTAAAGCCTTGTCAGAATAGATGTTTCGGACACTGCTGTAGCTACATGGGTACAAACACCCAGAATAGACATACTGTACTGTTTTTTTAAACCATTATTTACACTCGTGCAGTTTAACTCAGCCCCATAGCCTAACATGCAGGGTAAACTGGAGAAGTGTAAATTCCAGTATACACCAGTGTAGCTACAGCAGTGCCTAAAAACCCAACGCAGACAAGGCCTTAATTAAACAATAAATATTGATCCTATTAAAGTGCAGTTCTGTGCTGAAAAGTGACTATAAAAATAACATTGTGAGTTTAAATTTATTGCCCCTCGATGATTCCATTTCAACTTGTTCACTTTGCTAATTACAAGATGTTTTTACTAAATATCATCCCTGCAAACTCAAGTGCAAGTCTAGATGAGCCAAATCGATGGCTATTATCCTACTTACATCACTTGAGAACTAATCATTGGCCTTAACATGTTCTCTGGGCCGAAGGAAACTTCACCAGCATAAGTCATGGTTTACACCAGTTCAGCACATCTGCGTTAGGGGTTTGTATTGATGCAGCTACTCCAGGGTTAAAAATTCCATTGTCGACAAGATTTCTGAAGAGATTCAAGCCTATTTCCCTGTTCTGAATTGAATGCATTTCTTCCCCACTGTACTTACGCTGCATATATCTGAGGCATTGCAAAGATCATTATTTCTAAAATCTGGATCTAACGTTAATAGAAATGACTGAGTCTCTTAAATTTTCAAATAAAATATTCTGTATGTACATGTCATACAAGGACAGTAGGGGGCAACTTTTCCCCACAAGTCATATTTTATGCACTGATAGACTATAACGATAAATAATGAAATGGGGTAATTTACAGTATTTACCAAGCTCATTGTGTGGTCTATGACGACAAGGTAAATGTAAGGTTTCATTTTTAAACTCATGTTTTGTTATCCAGGCATGTGCTGAGGGAATAAGTGGTTTAAATATAAGAAAAAAGTAACCTAAGACAAACAAAGAAGCTGGAATCTAAAACCCTGTTAGAAATGAAGGAGAAGGAAATGTACATCCCTGCAGTTCAGTGTTACAGGATTTGTTTGAAACTGGTTCCACGCAAAAAAAAAAAAAAAAAAGAAAGAAAGAAAAAGAAAAAAGGTTCCACATTTACATTTTGATAAGCAATTCCCTCTTGGAGGAGTGAGTTCTAAAATTTGCAGTTTAAGACTCTACAAAAACAGAAGAGGAAAATACCCCCCAGAGTTAATATACCTGGTAATGTTTTCTCTTTCATTAATATGAGATTAGCATGCAAAATCAGAATGACTATAGTTACCAATAATAGGATGTAAAGTCTATATGATACTGTACACTTTGAGCTAGATCCTACATCACCAAAGAAAAGGAAAGTTTTGCCTTTAACTTCAATGGGTACAGGATCAGGACATGAAATAATATATTTTCCGAACAGTTTTAGTGCTGTCCCTTGGTGTATATTTACATTTTCTAGATGATAGAATATGGGATTTTATAGCACTACCTTTAAATTTACAATTCACTGGTAAAATGGCAACATTCTTTTTTGAGGGGAAGAAGGGGATGGGTGGGCAACCAGGGGGTTATTATTGCAGCTATTTTCACTCCAAAGACTGCCAATTAGAACAGTGCAAAATGTTTGTAATTAAATCACAAACCAGGTAATTATGAACCCCAAACTAGAGTCAGGTTTGCTGAAACATTCACAGAGGGTGATGACTATTCCTAGGATGAGTTTTAACAAATCGGGGCCAAATCATCCTTTCAAGTGAAAGCCATGTAAATCGCAGTGACTTTGAGCCAAAACCAAGTAACACTTGGCACTTCAAGTTAATTTTGGGATACCCTTGAATGCAAAACTCAGATTGAAACAGAAAAATGGGTTGCACAGAGGCACTCAATAGTGTCACAAGACTCTCCTTTCCACTAGTTCAACCAGAAGTTATAGACTTAAAGCGGGAACCAGTGGGTAAAACTCTATGGCCTGTATTACGCAGAAGGTCAGACTAGAAGATTGTAATGGTTCTTTCTGGCCTAAATATCTATGAATGAACTATAAACTCCCAATCCCTCACCTCCTTGACCCAAGAGAGACCATACTGATTATATTTACAGACCAGTTTCTAGCACAACTTTAAGATGTTTACCTGAAACATCCCTGAAACTTTTGAAGTGCAACACATACAAATCTGTATATCTGCTACTGTAGCTATAATGAAGGCCCAGTGAACATTTCAACAGAATCTCCCTGCAGACCGCCCCGGCCTCTAGCTTTTAAACTCAACCATCACTATTTGCTGCCGGAGGAATGCACAAGCCTGACTTCTTGGTACCCATATTTAATTCAAATAATTTACATCACTTCTCCACTGCAGTGCATTTGCCTATTCAGTAAAAATCACCAAAACAAACCAATAAAAAAGACAACTATGGCCCTCCTTATGTCCTACAATATAGGGTCAGATTACACTCTAAATTACACCCATAAAACCTAAACTCCTGTTGCAGTTACCACAGTCCCAACTGTATTTTTTCTTCACAACTAGAGCATTCAACATAAAAAACAAGGATTAGTGGACGTGGAACACCCTGTAGAAGTGACCTACATTTACATGAAAATATTCAATGAGTACAACTGTGACGGATATTGACAGAGTCATTTAAAAACAAAACCTTCAGAAAGAGTCATTTAAAAACAAAACCTTCAGAAACATCACAATGAATAGTAAATTCACTTTTTAAGCAGTGTCTGTCTCAGTATCTGAATGCTACCAGATCCAATTTTAGCAAATACTAACAACAACTGGGTCAAAACTAGAAAAAGATATAACTACCTTATGCCATCATTTATGTAATCAATGATATTTTTTTTGTCTGGAGAGGTGTAGCGCTGCTTTGTCATGAAATCGAAAGTCCAGTTTAGCCCTGTAGGTGAAAAAATTGTTAGTTGATTATTTTCTTTCAGGGACTATTTGCCCACTCTGAGATATTAGGGCTGAACATCATTTCCTTCAAATCTTAGAAACGAGTCAGATTTATCCAAGAGGCTCTGGGGCTTGGCCCTGCCCTTTCTCTGCCCTGGAGCAGGCAAGTACTTCCAAAGTTGTATAGAAACTCTATACTCCTATTAGTTGGTTAAATATGAATTTCTCAATGGTAACACACTTTATTAAATATATGCCTTGACTCAAAGGCCACCATGGAAATACCTAAAGAAACTCTATTGGGTGGGGATGAATGGGGAAAAGATCAGTTCTAGACAGAGAATCATTCAGGGAACAAATTTCCCATTGTGCAGCCTGGCTACTCTTCATATCTAAGACTTTTGGTACCTAGCAAGCAATAGGGAAAAGTCAGGAGGGAGGGAGGATGATCCAGTCATTAGGGTACTAGCCTGGGAATCAGGACACCTAAATTCAGTTCCTTGCTCTGCCACATGCTTACTTGGGCAAGTCACTTAGCCCAGGTCTACACTAACCCCCCCTGTCGAACTAAGATACGCAACTTCAGCTACGTTATTAACGTAGCTGAAGTCGAAGTACCTTAGTTCGAACTTACCTGTGGTCCAGACGCGGCGCGCAGGCTCCCCCGTCGACTCCGCCTGCTCCACTCGTCGAGCTGGATTACCAGCGTCGACGAGGGAGCACTTCCTGGTTCGATTTATCGCGTCTTGACAAGACGCGATAAATCGAACCCAGAACATCGATCCCGCGCCTCCGACGCGACGGGTAAGTATAGACATACCCTTAGTCTCTTTATGCCTTGGAGATGTTAGCACTTCCATATGGTTCTTGTATTATGTGAGGGGTAAATAACACTAACTTATTACCTTTCTCCACATCATTCATGATTTTATAGACCGCTATCATATCTCCCCTTAGTTGTCTCTTTTCCAAGTTGAAAAGTCAGTCTTTTCAATCTTTCCTAATATGGAAACTGTACCAGCCCCCATTTTTGTTGCCCTTCTTTGTACCTTTTCCAATTCTAACATATCTTTTTTGAGATAGGGCGATCACAACTGCACGCAGTATTCAAGGTGTGGGCGTACTATGGATTATATAGTGACATTATGATATTTTCTGTCTTATCTATCCCTTTCCTAAATTGCCTATGAGATATGGAAGGGAATTATGGGTTTGTTTTCCTTTGGATGACTAGATAAGTTTGATTAATCAGTGTCTGCAATATTCCCTACCCTTTCCTATAACTAGTATGAGTAATACCTAGGAAATACTGAAAACATTGAGATAACGTTTAGTTAAGGGCTTGTCTTCACTACCCGCCGGATCGGCGGGTAGCAATCGATCTATCGGGGATCGATTTTTCGCGTCTCGTTAAGACGCGCCTAATCGATCCCCGATCGCGCTCCCCGTCGGCGCCGTAAAACCACGTCATCGACCGGCGCAAGCGGAGTCGACGGGGGAGCTGCAGTGATCGACGCGCCGCCGTCTTCATGGTCAGGTAAGCCGATTACGATACGCCGATTTCAGCTACGTTATTCACGTAGCTGAATCTGCGTATCGTAGATCGACCCCCCTCCGCTAGTGTAGCCCTGGGCTACACAAGTGAATTGACAAGCTTTTAAGCATGACCTATGTATGAGAGTAGAAACTGTTTTATTTGTAATACAAATTATTTGGTTTCTTAGGTTTCAGTCAAATTAAATAAAGGAACACATTAATCACTGATTTAATTAAATGAAAAATGAGCCAAATTCACCACAATTATGGGTGCAACACAACACACTTTAGTGAAATTCTGCCTGCTTATGCGAGTGATGAATTTAACCTACTGTACTTCTAGCATTTTAGAGAAGGCCAGACGTGCTTGGCTAAAGCAAGGCTGTTCACTAAAAGTAAAATCCTGGCTCTGCTTAAGTCAATTGTAGTTTTGCCATTGACTTCAATGGCATCAAGATGTCTTCCCCTATGTCTAACTTGGCTGATACCAGGAAGTAATGGAAATGTCATTGGGAGTCAGGGTGCCTGAAAATCAGTATTTTTTTTTTTTAATCAACCACTTATTTATTTATTTATTTATTTATTTATCTGGCATAACAAAAGATAGTTTGACATACTGGCAGCTTTTAATTTTCTTAAATGGCTAAAGTGGCTATTTGTACTTGTTTCTTCAATTCGTTTCCTAATTGTTAGTAGAATTTCAGATTTTACATAGGAATGTTTTTCTACTGAGAACTTTCACACTTAAAATGCTCATCTAGGCGGAAAAAAACAAAAACAAAAATACAAGTCTAGTGCCTCATTAACATCCTTGTTGTGAGAACAACACAAAATTGATAAGCCAATAGCCCATGCTGTATGTGCAACCAAACTACCTTCCAACATATTCTACTTCCACTAGTGAAGAAAGGTAAAATGCTTCAGCCAAGCTATACCCTCCATCAGTTTCTAAGTCACTGGGGCTTGTGCTTCTAAGATACGTAGGTACTTAAATATGACAAGTTTTGAAAATGTTGGCCTGTGTGTATATAAAAAGATTCTCAATTATGATGTTACCATAGTAGGATAAATGCATTTTAATTGATAGCACTTATGCATCTTAATTTTGAAGGGATAAAGATTTTATAGCACTGAGAGAAAAGTTGTTAAAAAAAAATATTAGCAATTGTTGCTGGAAACACTTATGCACATACTTAACTTTAATCACAGGTACTCCCACTGAAGTCAGTAGGACTATTCAAATGAGTAAAGTTATGTACCTGCTTAAGTGTTTGCAGGATCAGGGCCTTAATGTTCAATATTTTGTTTTTTGCCTATAATAGTTTAGAAAATTGATAAGATATCCCATCGGTAGTATCTACATTTTCAGTAGCATAAACTTTCAAATCAGTTTTACAATGTCTTGGCTAGATTTAAAATTAATGGTAGAAAATCAAGCGATTTAAATAATCGTTTAAATTGCTTTGAATTAAACTGCTCCACCCTGTGGAAAGTGAGAGTACTGGGAGAATTCTAATCCAATGTTGAGACCAAACAGGTTAATGTATGCTTATCTGAACTTCTAAACCTTATGAATTTTACTGGGCTCTGATATTTTAGGCAGACTAATAAAAAGCATGTTCAGACCCTCCCATCATCCAAGTGTAGAATCTTCAAGAATTTCATCATTAAGAATCTTGCTGATAGTTAACTGAAATTCTACATTAGCAAAACTTTCATATGGCAGGCTTGTTTCTGTTAGAATACCAATAAACATGCACAAAACCACAGTGGCACAAAAAATGTTGTTAAAAAGATTCAAAAAGCCAGAATCAATAGCGTGAAAAACAAAACAAAGCAGCATGTTCCTTTCCCCATATGTAGTAACACTGGGGCTCCCCTTCCATTCACAGCCAGGAGTGTGGTGCCAACTCTCCCCTCTGTCAGCAAGGCTCTTCGGCCCACCCTCGGCCTAAAGAACCATGCCTCCTGCTGCCTAGTGTTATTTAACAGCAAGCACAGGATGCGTGTGTTTTGGCATCTAACTCTCTATAGAGCAGTGCAGATTAATTTGCCATTCACCTTACTTTTCCTTAGCTCACTCTTCACCCAACTCTTCCATTCCTTCCACTATTGCCTCTCTCCTTCACCTCTCATTAACTTTTCTACCCTGCCTCCTCTACTTTCTTCCTTCATCCCTTTCCCATCTCTCTACCCCAGTCTCTTCCTACCTCTCTCTCTCTCTCTCTCCCACCTCATCCCAGGATCTTTCTTCTACCACCTCTCACTCCACCTCTGTCTAGGGTTGCCAACTTTCTACTCGCACAAAATGGAGCACCCTTGCCCAGTCCCTACTCTGTGGCCCCACCCCTTCTCCGAGGTCACGCTCCTGCTCACTCCATCCCCCCACCCTCGGTCACTCGCTCTCTCCAACTCACTCACTTGCTCATTTTCACCAGGTTGGGTGTGAGGCTCTGGTGTGGGGCCAGGGATGAGGGAGTTGGGGTGCATGAGGGGGTCCAGGCTGGGGCTGAGGGGTTCAGAATGTGGGAGGGGGCTCTGGGCTGGGGCAAGGAGTTGGGGTGCAGGAGGGTGAGGGTTCTGGTTGGGGGTCCAGGCTCTGGGCTGGGCATGAGGGGTTGGGGTACAGGAGGGGGTCAGGGGTGCAGACTCTGGGCAACGCTTACCTCAAGCAGCTCCTGGAAGCAGCTGCATGTCCCCCCTCCGGCTCCTATGCTGGTGCCGCAGCCAATGGGAGCTGCTGGGGCGGTGCTTGGGGCGGGGGCAGCGTGCGGAGCCCCCTGGCTGCCTATACGCATAGGAGCTGGAGGGGGGCCATGCTGCTGCTTCCGGGAGCCGCACAGAGCCAGTCAGGGAGTTGCCTTCGTCCCGCTGCGCTGCTGACTGGACTTTTAACGGCCTGGTTGGGGGTGCTGACCAGAGCCGCCAGGGTCCCTTTTCGACGGGGCGGTTCCAGTCAAAAACCAGACTCCTGGCCACTCTACCTCTGTCCTGCCTCCCCTCCCTGGGCCCTTAAAGAATACGTCTACACTGACTCAGGTTTGAGACCAAGCCCCCCTTCCCTTCGCACACAAACCAGTCTGACTCAGGTCAGCGAGCACTCAGGGCCGGGGGGCCGGGCTCCTGCTGGGAGGCGTGGGCCAGAGCCCACGTCCTGCTGAGACCTGGGCCCAAGCCCCGTCATGTTGCAGGGTGGAGGCCGACCGGAGTCCGGTGGTGTGCGGGGCGCAGAACGGGCAGTCCCCCCAGCCACTCGCACCCACTCTGCTGCCTCCAGCCATGCTGCCTCCCTCTCCCCCCAGGGCAGCCTCACCTGCCTGACAGGAGGCAGACGGCTGTTCCTTGGCACTCTCCTCTGCAGGGAGTGGGTCACAGCAGGCTCCCAGCCGAGAAAAGACAACCAGCGTTCGGCTGCTGGCTGCACGCAGGCTGCCCCTGCTGGAGGCAGATGGGCAGTGCAGCGTTTTCCAGGAAGAAGAAGGGAGAAAGCCCCTGCTCAGTGCTATGAGCTGAACCGAAGGAAGTTGCAGGGAGGCGGCCTCCCCTTCCATCTCTCCCACATCTGGCGCAGTGTTGTACAGGGCTGGCTTTGTCACCCTGTGACGTGACAATATCCGTCTCTCCCCTTCCATCCTTAACAAGACCTTGGTTCCTTAAACATAAAATGCGAAGCCCTAAGTGTTGCCTCCATGCAATGGCGCAATCTATTCATCTTTAATTTATTTCCACAGAAGCCTCATAGCTTAGAATACCCCATAGGAGGTACAGCTTCATCCAGATCAGCAGTGTACTTGGCAATGAGGGAAACAGGAACATGTGCTATTTATAATCCCTAACAGATACTGGACAAATTTCTGGACTTTTTTTTTTTTTTTAATTAAGCATACAGGTCTTCTCACTGCATTTTAAATCCCTTGGAATCAACGGTCCTGATGCCAGCTATATCACAAAGTCCTGGATTTAGAAGTATTGAGAACATTTTTGAAGATCTGCATCACAGGACATGTCTTAGCAAAGGTACAAAAACAGGTTATTTGTTCACTCCTGGAACAGGTAAAATGTGCTCATATTTCCTCAGAATTCAACCAGCCATCCAACATCCAGGAGAAAAAAAATCAGGGTTATGGGTGTGATGGGATGGGGATTTTCAGTCAGCTGAAGTGTATGGCACACGTGAGACTTTTTAGTTCACAGCATCATAATCCAAGCAGTTATCAATGTTTCACAAAGCTGTCACATCAATTGGTTTCCTAAAGGTGGGAAGCCCTCCATGGTGAGATTGTGCAAAGGGACTATCTAAGGTGGAGAGCTCATTCAGGGGATCTCTGACCCTGTACACTGCAGAGGGAGTCTCTCTGCTAGGCCTGAACAGGCCAGTGCATTAAGGGAAGGAAGAAATTGGGGAAGGGAATGGCCGGGATTCTGAAGTATGCAGAACCAGCAGCGGAGAGCCTACTTGTAGGAGCTGACAGTGGCCATAAAGGGTCTGTGTTGCAGACCCTTAACCTACATGCAGGTGATAGGATGTGTAAATTTCATTCCCTCACTACCCCTATAGAGTTTTCTGCACAATGCCCTATTAGTTAGCCTTTGGGTAGGATACGAGTGGCAATTTCACTGTAAAATAAATATTACCATTTATTTACACTATCTGATTTTGGTTTAAATGAATATAGGTGTGTTGCAATATATTAAGAATGTATGTTCTTGCTCCAGCTACATTTACTTTTTAAAAAAAAAAGACTAACAATTTGCTGAACTTGTGGGTTTTAAAATAGGAAACAGGCAAATTGGGGCATAGACATGACCAAACCCACCAGAAATAAGTTCTAAATGGGGCTACTTTTAGTATGCTAATGTAATTGACTGTACTAGAAAAACTATACAAAATTATTTTAAAATGTAGAAAGACTGTTAGCTACCGTGTTTTATATTACTTTTATTTGTCCCCTTTTCTGTTTGTAATGTCTTATGTGGCGTTTAAGCATGTTCTTTGATCGCATTGGGCAAATTGCCTTATGTATGATAAATCCTGTTTTTAGTTCTCTGTCATGGAAGCCAAGGGCCTTCAGCTATGGCTGCCTTATTATATTTAGGAATGAATAAACAGACTAATCATTGATTGACTGGTATTCACATAGGAAAAACTTCATTTTGTTGATTTTTTTTTTTAGACAGACCGAATTTTTCCTGATAGTCTTTCACAGACACAATTCACTTCTTGTTGCATTAATGCATAAGGAAATTATTTAGCATTCACCAAAGATGCCAGTTTGACTAAATATAATATACATTTTTCAAATCCACAAAAATGTTAATCAGATTGTTAAAACACGTGCAAGCCTGTGTTGTGTTGTTACAGCTATTGCTGTCGGATTACTCAATAATTTGCATTTTGTTATGAGGACACGGGTGTGTGCAGAAGTTCCAAGATCACAGCTCATAATTCTAAGTATTTCTGCGTTAACAATAATGAATGAAGGACATGAAGAGTATAAATTTTCACTTGGGCTTTTTTCTAGCTGATTAATCTGGTTCCTCTTTTACTCTTAAAACACCCCCCCCCAACCCCCCCCCCCAACCAAATAAATATGTAAGTAAAAAGCAGCAGTAAACTGGAAAATGTGTTATTACTGAAAGTCTAAAAAAACCAACCCTGAATAAACCACATTGCTAACCATAAAAAACTGTAGCTATTTTTTGTCAATTGCTTCACAAGAGAGTGGATGGAAATTTGACACCATTACTACAGTGAGTAGTAAAACATGTAAATCAACACTAAAATGCCTCCAATCATTTATGTTTCTGTACAAAATGTTAAGTGGCTGAATCAATGTTAAATTAACTGTTAACTGTACATTAACATAGTATTATGCCATAACATGGTAGAGCTACTTCAATTAAGAGCCTGTAAGCATTTCCATTATCCCTGTTTTCAGAGTTCTTAAGCCACCTCTTTACCTCCTCAGACAAAATGTTCCAAACTGGGTGATAATAATTTAGAAACAGATGTTTTGTAACTAAAACCCATTGACATTGAGTTACTACTTCATCCTGCTAGGTGCTGAGCACTTTGACGCTGATTTAGGAAAGACCTTAGGGTTAAATTCTTATTCCATTTCAGTCAATGGCAAATTTCTTATAGACTCCAAAGAATCTAAGATTTGTCCTTAAGCATATAGTTAACTAAATATGTGAGTAGTCCCATTGACTTTATCTGAACCACTTATATGGGTCACAGTCCTCAGCCTCTCGCAGGATCAAGCCCTCAATGAATTACACTAATGAGTTCATTTGTTAAAAAAGACATGTCATTTTCAGTTCATTCTTTATTGTCTCTCTTTTAAGAGTATCTTTAATTTACTACTTCTCAACCTATAAACAGGTAAGATTACTCAGTATTAAGGGATACAACATAGAAGGCCAAATTCTTCCTTTGAGTAATAACTCTATTGAAGTCAAACCTGCTTTCAAAAATGCATTTATAATTATTTCATGAGTTTAAGCAGCAATATCAAAAAGAAATGAACAAAAGCAGTGTAATACTTTTAGCATACCTTGTCAAAAGTAAACTTTAGAAAAAAAAATACACAAGTCTTTGAACTATGGTTCCTATTCTGCAGTAATGACACAGAGACGTCTGCAGAGAACTCCAGTGAATTCAGTGAGATTCGGCTCAGGCAATGCCGTCCATTCATGCACAGTTGCAGGATTGGGGCTTAGTTCTAATTATTAAAGCCTAAAGTTTGAATGACCAATTCATAAAGTAAAACTAATTGTAAATATTTGTCCCTTTGTGGAACACACAAAAAATTGGTTTGAAATATTATCAAATATTATCATGCTCCTGCATACATATCTGAATATCCAACTGTATACAAAAAATGAAGTTTTTCTTGCCTGCAAACATATTAATATATGTGGCACAATTATAGGAGGATTTGAATTTGTATACAATGATCAGTTCTAATACTGAATACAACAGCTGTTATTTGGCCTAGTTATGCTTTGTGTTTTTGTGGTATTATGCAAATGTGCTATTGTACACTGAAAACAAAATAATGTTTTCTAACCAAAAATATTTATACTAATAATATTGTCTTTGGTTGTAAAAGTGCTATTGAAGTCAAGTTTAGGAAACCTCAAACTCTTCTCAACACAGATATAATTTCATGAGTCCTATATAACTAAATTCCCATGATTACTGTCTAGATGCATGGGGTATTTTGCCCCTAAGTGTTTTAGTCCTGAGTTACCTGACAGTTTATATGAGATGGAATTAGGGTGACCAGATGTCCCAATTTTATAGGGACAGTCCCGATTTTGGGGTCTTTTTCTTATATAGGCTCCTATTACCCCCCATCCCGTCCCGATTTTTCACACTTGCTGTCTGGTCACCCTAGATGGAATGGTAGACAAAAATTGGAACACTTTGCGCCTAACTTTGGCTTACCTATGCACATAGACACAAACACCAGAAAGCCTGCAGGAACAGCAGTGTAGTTGTGGTTTCACTGTAAAGTTACAAGGAGATTGCCACGCAGGCCATAACAAGTAAAGCAGAAGGGTATAAGGTGGCACAGCAAAGGAGGTACGTGAGTATGGTTTGACTGTACATGCCCAACCCAACTTATCTATGACATCTCTGTACACATCCCTAAACAATTTACTCCTTTTTAAGGCCTTATCTAGACTAGAAAAAGTGTTTTTTAAAATACATTAGCTAATATGTTTAAATTAAGTATGCTTAAAAATGAGTTTAACATGTTTTAAGAAGCACTTACTTAAAATGTGTTTGCTAATACATTAAAAAACACAGCTTTGTTTAGTCTAGACAAAAGTAGTTGCAATAGATGGAACCGTTTGCAGAAGGGGACTTTCTTCAGGCTGCCCACAGCTAGAATCTATGCATATATTAATGATACCATTGCAGTTTCTATATGTACTTCTTTGTGTTACTTTTCCTGCACTAGTTACAATTTGGACCCAGGATTAAGAGCAGGTTGGAAGTACAAAGTACTTACTCCAGGAAAATAAAAATTACTAAAAACTTTTGAATCTGTAGGTTGCACGAGATGTAATATGGTCCAGTTCATTTTCTGGGAAAATCCACACTAAATAACATGTCTTACTAGTAACAATATGAAAAGAAATTGGGATAATTATTTTTTTTTAAATCAGAAACTAGAAAATAGTCAGCTTTACAATGAAATATGATTAAGAACCTGAAGCATATTATACATGTTAATGTCGGAGTCACTGAGAATGGTTAACATGATATAACCAAATATCAAACAGAATACATATACTGCAGTAATTTACCATAGAGATCGACGTGTAATGAATTTGATAGCTTAGCCTCAGTTTCCAACTTCAGATGGTGAAGATTAAATGTTAAGGGCGTTACTGTAAATGTAACATGAACAAGGTTGATGAACGTATAAGATGAATATGGTTGATTTTCTAATTTTACCACATGGTTTACTTCAGAAGAAAACAAGCATTAGTAATAGTTTTGTAACTCAGTAAACAGTCACAAAAAATCAATACAACTCACTTCTTTGTTTATGTGGAAGATATTTAGTTTGGGTTGCAAATATCAGAAAAATAATATGAACCTCCTGGTAGAATACCACAACTAAATTTCTGAAAAGCCACTTGGCTAATCTCAGTGTTGAATCTAGCTGTTTTAAATTACAATAATACATAATAACAGTCTTAATGACAATACAGATGCACAGTGCCAAAGAAAGCTAGAAATAGTGTCCAAAACGATGAGCTAAGACCCAGCCCAAGTGACAAACATGCATATGTCTGTTTACAAGAAATGGAGGAGTTTAGGAATGCAAATGCCTGCGGTCTCCAGAATGTTCCAGAGGATTGAATTGTGAGGATTTACAAAGTCTGGATGACAGCAATACTGCTCCTGGAGATGCTAGGCCCTAAAATGGAGGCATCCATCAGTTCATGGTAGAATTTAGAGATATCTGTGGTCAGAATATATTCCATTGGCCTCATAATGTACATCAACAAAAATTAATATTGTATGGATGTCATTTCAAAGCCTCCTAAAGACGAAGAGGCATTATTAATGCGATTAGAGCACAGATGGTTCAAACTGTATGCAGATATTCAAACTTGCATTTTTGCATTATAGCTGCTTTTTTTTTTGCTGTTGAACTGTAATGAATTGTCTCATAATCTATTCCATCTTCTTGCCATTAGCAGGCTTTGAATGTTCACAAATAGGAGCAAAGAACTCATTTTCCAGAGGTTTAATCACACAAAGAGCGAATGCCTAATTCTCTAAATGAAATGGTCCGTGATCACTGAAGCAGAGATTTAATATATCACGGCAAATTAGGTAGATTTTAATAAATTACTTATCTCTCTGAATACTTTACATATGCTTATGAAGAAACATAGCCTGTTTGCAAACAGTGAAAACCCACAGCCTATAAAATCCTTTGAAGAAAATGACAAATAAAGTAAATTAAAAAATGAAATGCATTATATCCTGGTTCTCCAGAGACAATCCTTTTGCTGCATTGATTCACAGCTCCATTAAAAATATCAATTAAATCTTTCATTGAGATTGGTTAAAAGCTAGAAAATTAACTTTCCGAGCTCCTTTCTAGCCACTGGTTATCCAGATACAAGGATCATTGTATGTATTTGATGTAAGTTTTAAAAGTGATCAAAAAAACACTTGCCTGTCCCTACAGCTCAAACTAAGCAGAACAGAATCTGATTGATTCTTTTATATTTTCTTTCTGTGCTTTGATAGTTGTTGGCTGAAACTGTAAATCTCTTTTACTGTATATGAAAATTGAGTCCACCCTCCCCCTCCTTTAAATTATGATAATCATAAACAACTACTTATAATGTTAGTAGAAGGGCAAAAGTTATTTTTTAAAAAGCTTGCAGTAATTTAATAAGTCTTGCAACTAGCCTCATTTTTTATATTTAATTGATAGAAACTGCACGCATCAAAGAAAACGCATACTGAGATTTAATGTGCATAAAATGGATATTAGCATTTTAAAGAGGCAGATTAACACATTAATCCAAGTAATTTTCATATATTGCTTCTAATAAAATCTTCACAGTATAAAATTCTTAATGAGGCTAATCACAGGCACTGCATTTAGTGGGGTGATTAGGGATAACATAAAAGTATTTTTAATCAGTTTTCTAAGGCTAAAGATTTTTTATTAAAAATTAAAAATTCAGCTTGCATTTTTATTATTGTTTTATGTAAGAAAAAATGTTGAAAATGCAAATAAAGCACATCATTCAATCATGTAGGTATTAATTATTTACAAGACGTTGTCCATTGTGGAGAGAGCCTTAGCCTTAGGGGGAAATATAAAAACAAACAGACTGAAAAGTATACAAAACTTTACAACTATAAATCAAGCCTCCTTTTCATATAAATTATACATTAAATATACTGTAGTAATTACAAAAATCTCATCTTCGAAGAGCTATCAAGCATGTATTTACACTGGGAGAAGAAGCATCTGTAGGCACACTTTTCTTTCATGCCTCCTAGTCATCTTTGTGTTCCTCATAGACTGAGCGCAGAGCATGGAGGGCCTCCACTGTTACTTTGAGCTTTCCAATTACTGCACTATCATCTTGTGAATCGAAAACTAGAAAGGAAACATCAGACAACAATATTAGCAATTTAATTTAGTTTTTGTGTTACAATAATTTCACTTTAGCATTTGGGAAGATTAAAAGGCACCCATACAAGGTTAAAAAAATAGCTGTCAGTTCTAGTGCTCAATCCTGCAAGATGCTGAGTACTATCCACCTAACTGAAGTGAGGGGGAGGAGATGGTGCTCAGCATCTTACAGGATTGAGTCGTTCCTACACTAGGATGGAGGAATACTTTAAATTCCACCTCAATAATGATTGGTGCAAGGTTTAATTTTCAAGCTAAGAAAGCAGTACTTCTTATATACCTTCCCAAATTGTTCATTTTTTATAGTAAATAAATATCACACGAGGACAAGTATACATTTAGGGTTTGATCCTGCTCTTGCTGAAGTCAATGAGTGTGTTGCCATCAACTTCAGAAGCAGTAAAATCAGACCCTTGTTATCTATGCATTAGTAGATGAGGTGTGAATTGTGTATGTTACAGCCGGCTGTGTGCATGATTGGGGCTTGAATCATGCAGTTCAGATATTAATCTACAGATGATAAGTTGATGTTGTCTGAGTGAAGCACAATATGATTTTGACTCCAGGCTTCTTGCATGCTGTAGGCAAGTGTAGACAGAGAAATTATTCCCCCTTATGGTGAACCGTGACCAGATAACACATTTTTAAAACATCAACATTTTTGTCTACATTGGGTGCTTAAATGGTGTTTAAAAACTTGACATTTAACATTTAGCTAACACATTTTAAAATACTATTAATTTTTCCAGTCTAAAGAAATCCAATGAGAGACAGGCTCTGCTGCTGTGATTGCCAAAGTGCTGCTAGCAAACATACTCCTCTCTCCTGGGCCTCTATGCAAGGCTATGAGGCGCCTCTAACGAAAGTCTCAATATATTTTTTTTTGAATAAACACAAAGTTTTGGTGGGTGGGGGTTGGGTCAGAACAGCCCCTCAGAGCTAATTTAGCAGTAAGCAAATTGTATGATTATGTGTTGTATTCATTGCAGGGACCAGGATACCTCACTTGGGAACCTGCAGACATCTTTACTTCGTGCCACAATTTCCAGAATGTTAGGGCAGCTCAGGATAAGCTTGGAAAAAGAAGAGGGTAAGTCACTCTCTGTTTATATGTACAAGAGACAGTGTTGTGTAGTTGTTAACTTAAAGGACAGACAGGATAGGACTCCTGGATTCTATTTCCAGCACTGCTATTGATTTTGTGTCTGCTTGGACAAGGCACTGAAAGTGTACACCGTTCACTTAAAAATTAAATTTTTGGATGTTTTTCTTTTTACCTACTATTGTCACAAGTAACATTTAAGATTGCAATAAATGGAGAGATTAGAGAAAAACACTATTTCTCCTGTATTTTTTCCACTTATTTACATTGTTCTTTTGATAGCACGTAGTGTATATTTAGTGCCAATGTTTCCCTTGTGTAGTCAACCGGATGTTCTTGTATGCCTTTCATACAACAATCCAGGAGAGTAAAACATTTTAAAAAGAAAATGTGATTCTAAACCCACAAAAACGGCAAAGTGTAGATGTAGTTCTTGAAACTACTTTTATACAATTTTTAAAATTAACTAGATTTTGAGTTTGCAGTGCCCCTTTAGCCTCTCTGTGCATCAGTTTATTCATCAACAGAAAAAAGTATAACCACCACCACTTCGGAGGGATTTTGATAAGCTTCATTATTTGTAAAGAGCTTGAGAATCTCAAATGAAAGGTGCTATACTCAATAAGTGACTATTATTATTAAATTTAATAACGGTCTGGACCTAAAAGGCATGATCTTCAAGAAGAATATTTTTACAATGATTCACACTGAGGAAATTTCTTGAGAGATGTTCCTTTCCTGCTGTGGTGTAATAAAAGGAAGTTACTCACCTTGTGCAGTAAGGATGGTTCTTCGAGATGTGTGTCCCTATGGGTGCTCCACTGTTGGTGTATGTGCGCCCCTGTACCTCTAATCAGAGATTTTTGGTAGCAGTTTCCATTGAGCCCACACATGTGCTCTCCCTCCCTCATTGTCTGCCTCAGGCTATCTAGCACCGCGTGGGCGAACCCCTCACCAGTTCCTTCTCTACTGCAGAGCCCTATAGAGAACTCCAAAGTAGAGGGAGGAGGGTTGGTTGTGGCACCCATAGGGACACACATCTCGAAGAACCATTGTTACTGCACAAGGTGAGTAACTTCCTCTTCTTCTTCTTCAAGCACTGTCCTTGTGGGTGCTCCACTATAGTGACTCCCGAGCAGTACCTAACACTGGAGGCTGGGACTTCGGAGTGGAGTCTGGCACTACAGAGTACTGTGGAGTTGAAGATGGCGCTGGGGGCCAAATCTTCAGTGATCGCATAATGTTCTGCAAAAGTATGGGCTGAGGCCCAAGTCGCTGCTCTACAGATTACTGAGATAGGAATATCTTTAAGGAATGTGACTGAGGCAGAAATTGATCTCATGGAGTGTGTATGGACTCTGGATGGAGGCAGCAGATTGCGCCCTTGATAACAGTGATTAATGCAACCAAAAACCCATTTGGATAGTCTTTGAGACGATATCACAGAGCCTTCGGATCTTTCTGTGGACGAAAGAAAGAGTTTAGGGGATTTCCAAAAGTCCTGTCCAAGTAGAATGCTAGTGTTCTTCTAACATCTAGAAGAATGTTGGAGGGGAGGGATAGCTCAGTAGTTTGAGCATTGGCTTGCTAAATCCAGGGTTGTGAGTTCAATCCTTGAGGGGGCCACTTAGGGATCTGGGGCAAAAATCTGTCGGGACAGTACTTGGTCCTGCTAGTGAAGGCAGGGGACTGGACTCGATGACCTTTCAAGGTCCTTCCAGTTCTAGGAGATTGGCGTATCTCCATTTTTTTTATCTAGCATATGCAGAATCATCTCCCTGTTGTCACAATGTGATTTTGGGAAAAACTAGGGAGATGGATCTCTTGATTCATATGGAAAGTGCAAGAGAAAGTCCTGGTCCTCTTACACTGCAGCTCGTAACACCGCTAAGATGGGGAGTATTGAGGAGGTTGTGACCTGTGCTCTGACTGAAGGTATATCTTCTCTTCTGTCCCACAGTGTAGATTCCTAGGGAGTGTAATGTGGTCCGGGAATCCTTCAGGATGTGGAGAGAAGAATCTGTCTTCTCTGCGAAGAGTTTGGGCCCATCAAACTGGAAGTCTTCTGCATCTCTTTCAGAAAGGTGTAGTCAAGAAGCCTGCCTCAGTACCACTGTCATGGAGACCGGGCAGGCCACTGTATCGGCTACGTCCAGTGCTGTCTCTAGCACCAATCTGGCTATTAACTGACCATTTCTAAGAATGGCCTGAAACTGTTCCTTTTGTGTCTCTACTAAATGTTCCATAATTAATAAAATCATATTTGGCCATGACAGTTGGGTAATTTGTGATTCTAAATGATAATATTGCCCACAAATTCGCCGTCCTGCCAAACCCGATCATATGGGGTCGACTTGGCATGATGTTGCTTGCTTCATGCATTAAACACATCCACTACGATGGAGTTGGGTTGCGGATGCTGAAACAGGAAGTCTGCCTCTTTGGGAGGGATGTAATTTGGGGTTTTCTTTTGGCTCTTTTGCTGGTTGGTGCGATAGAAGCTGATGTCTGCTGGATAACTTTGGTAGGACCTAGAATCACCTCATTAATTGGGAAGGCAATTCTGGATGAGGAAGAGGTGTGCAGAATATCCACCAACTTGTGATATGTATCTGCCATCTCCTGTAGGGGAATCTGCAGCTCATCTGCCACCCTCTTAGTAAGATCCAGAAAGATCTTAAAATCATCACATAGTGATGGAGGGAGACATTACAGCCTCATCTGGTGGAGATGAGAAGAAGTTTGCTGGAGGAGTAGCTTCCCCTTCAAGCCCTTCTTCCTGTTCTGAAAAAGTTTTCTCCTCCCCTGACTCAAGGGCTCTGGACAGCCAGACTGTAGGAGACCATCCAGTGGACTCTCTCTGAGAGACACTGGACAGCCACGACATGTGGGGTGTGTACGTTTGTCCAAGGATTGCAATACAACCATGGGGTAGGGTGGGCATGGGGTTACCTCAGGGGGCCTGTACCACAATCATAGGTTGGCTTGATGGAATTGGGGAGGACCCTTGTATTGTGATGGTGGGCCACGATGAGGGGCCAGGGAAATGACCTCCTCCTGGTCCTTGTCAGACTCATCACTGGGTAAGGGCCGTACTGACTGGGGTATTGGACCCAGTGCCAAGAGCGTTTCCAGTCATGGGGATTGTGGCTCTTCCCCAACCATCAGGTCTCCAGGGTACCAAGAGCTCACATGGTACTGCGAAGTAGTTTCCATGGTACTCTGTTGGTACCAATGGTTGACAAGTTGTAGAGCACTCCCTAGATGAGAGTTTTGTCATGCCTGGTACTGAAAGTTTTGTCGGTGTCACTCTTTTAGAGATGGTACAATAACTGTCTTTCCCTGGTACCGCGGTGGACCACAAGTCTCCAGGGTACCGGAGCTCATGTGGTACCATGGGCTCACTTGGTACTGCAAAGGAGTGCCTGCAGTATGTTGTAAGTACCGATGGTTGAGAAGGTGCAGAGCACTCGCTAGATGGGAGTTTTGTCGCACCTGGTACCAAATGTTTTCTCTGTGCTGCTCTTTTAGAGACAGTACGGGGTAATTGTCTTTCTCCTTAGGGGGTGGTACTGTTGCCTCAGAGCCTGACTGCCTGAGCCCCTAGCTTCTCCAGGCAGTGCGGTAGAGCTTAGAGAGGAGGCCCCCTTCTGGGTACCGTGCTTCAGAGCTGCTGGTGCCATCGTACCGAGGTGGCTGCACTGAGGAACTCCTCTGGCTGGCCAACGACTCAGAGCCCTTTTTATGAGCCTTTACAGGCGGAGCCAGCTGGTTTTTTTCACAACTCTATCCTCTTTGAAGATAAAGCCTCCAGGGATGATCCGGGGTCAGCACTGGAGACCCCTGGACACTGATGTGCCTTCTCCATAAGGAGGAGTTTTAACTTCATCTCTCAGTTCCTGCAAGACTGCAGTTTTAGCTGTGGCAGGGGAAGCATTTCTGTGGGACCCTCTGCGGCATCAGACACAGCAAGAGTGTCTGGCCATTACAGGAATTGACTGCTTGCAGGAGGGGCACCTCTTGGAGCTGGGTGAGCTGGACATGCCCCTGGGCGGGGGATTATCATCCTCTAACAGGGAGGAATGCAGAAGAAAGGTCTTCTTTCCTCCTCTTCTTCTTTTCCTCTTTTTTTCAACTGAAAAAGCGTAGAGTCTTCTAAATACCCGGGGAGGGAGGGATGCTCCCAGACAGAGCAGGAAACGTAAACTAAAGTTCTTTTTCTTTCTTTCTTTAATCCCAACGGAGTAAAGAAGGAAACACTAACTGCTAAGGAGAACAAAAGAAATAAAAACAACTACGATTTATGCCAATGACGGAGATAAGGAAGGGACAACTGCTCACTCCATTTCAAGGCCAAAGGCTGTTGAAAAGGAACTGGGGCAGGAGAGTTGCCCATGCAGTGCTACATAGCCTCGAGGCAGACCACGAGGGAGGGAGAGCACATGTGCGGGCTCTATAGACACTGCTACCAAAAATCTTCAATTAGAGGTGCAGGGGAGCACATACACCTACAGTGCAGCACCCATAGGGACACTACTCGAAGAAGAACTATTCATGTATCTCTAATTTCACGTGTTCTAGACATTCAGAAAACACACTGATGTTGTATGAGACTCTAAATAGAACAGAATACAAAACAAATAATGATGTTTGCATAGAACCTACCAATTAGCCAGGATAATTAGGCTCTCTCTTACCCTGAACACCAAAGGTCTCCAAGATTCATAATGTTTTATAGGTGGAGCAAGTGGAATTTAAGTAATAGAGCACTGTTGACTGTCACGGTACTCAAATACCTGTTTATAACCTTTTACACTGGTACTTTCCCTTCCAGTCTAAATTGAAATTACAGTGCAGCAAAAAGCGCAAGTCATGACAAAGTAGAATTTCTTAGCTTTCATCTAAACTACTTTATAAGATTTAGCAGTCTCATATCCTAGAATGAAATTAACATCTGGGATATTTGAAGGCTCCAGGGGATGGTGGAAGGGATCATGTCTATTTATTACTATTAATATTATAGCTATGGTTTATCTAAAACAAACAAAACGTCAACAAATAATGGTTCCCTATGTTACTAGGAAAAAGAAAAGGAAAATATTTTCCTACACTAATTGCTACATTTTGGCAGAACAACAATTGGTACTAAATACAACAGTTCTGCCTGTTAAACTTTTAATAATTTCCCAAAACGATGACTATTAAGAATTTTGGGTGCATTTGTGAAAGTAGTTTCAAGGTTAGAAAACATTAGTATCCATTGCATTTACATAACAAATACATTTTGTCAATTGGGAAATATGAGCAAATAGCCATAAGACTAAAGGTAGGAGGACACACACAAAAATTCTCCATGAAGAGACTACACTTAATGGGGGACATATAGCTCAGTGGTTTGAGCATTGGCCTGCTAAACCCAGGGTTGTGAGTTCAATCCTTGAGGGGGCCATTTAGGGATCTGGGGCAAAAAAATCTGTCAGGGGACAAGTACTTGGTCCTGCTAGTTAAGGAAGGGGACTGGACTCAATGACCTTTCAAGGTCCTTCCAGTTCTATAAGATAGGCATATCTCCATATATTTTACATTTACTTAGAATAGATAATGTTCTGTATAGCTCTTCAGAAAATCATCACTGCTAGGGAGAAAATAAATGGTTCAGGCAAAATAAGAACCAGCCCAAACCCATATACTCATTGATTCAAAGAACTGAAACTCTTCCAGGGTATGGAAATCTGCTCCTTCTCATCATTTACTTACTTCACTTGAACTCTGGCATCTGCTCTGGGAACTTAGAAGTGCATAGTGTACTCTGGAATTTCAGCTCCAGCACAGTTGCAAGCACACATACAAAATAGGTATGGGGAATAGACAAGAAGCATCAATCACTCACTCATTCCCCACTCAGCCCCATCACATTACTAACTCAAGAACTCAATACCCCATCGTTCAGTTTCCTCTGCATGTCCAACACCATGTCAGCTCCCCCATCAGGTGGGGAAGAGAAAGAGACGAGTATTGGCTGTAGCCTCTTCCCTGTGACCTAGGGCAATGGGAGGGACTCTAAGGGTACATCTACATTGCCAAAAAAAACACCCCCACCCTCAGTGGCAGTGAGTTTCAGAGCCAACATCAACTGACTCGGGCTCATGCTATAGGGCTAAAGATAGCAGTGTAGATTTTATTGTTTAGGCTGGAGCCTGGGCTCTGAAATCAGGCGAGGGGTGGGAAGGGCTAGAGGAAGCCAGCAGGGAATCCTCTCTCCTCCCCACAAGAAAATGAAAGATTCAGCATCTCATCATACTTCTTCAGGTGGCCCTCCCTGCCCCAGACAATCACCACCTATGTTTGCCAGTTGAGAAATTAATCAACAGTAACTGAGCTTGCTCTAACTGAATATCGAATGTCAATCAATACTCTTTTGTCATGTCTTAGATACACATTTCATACAGAGGACAGAGTAAGATTCAGAATTGGTATATTCAGCATGAATTCAGACTGAGTTGATCTTAGTTGGGGTTGGACTAGATGACCTCCTGAGGTCCCTTCCAACCGTGAGATTCTATGATTCGATGATTCTATATAAACCATGTGTGTATTATACACAGTACATGAACATTCTATGGGTCTAAAACCTGAGTGTCTACATTAGGGGACCCAATTACTCATTGAAGTCACTGGGGGTTTTCGAATTGACTTCAACAGAACCAAAAATTGGCCCTTTGAAACCGGCCCTTTGAAACCATGGAGATGCTATAATTGCCTACAATGGATAGATAGCTATTTGTAGTAAGAAATTATTGACAAAAATGTTGAATATAAAATTACGTTCAGAGGCTTTATTAGCATTTAAAGAAATACTCTCCTTGTACAAAAGATAAAAATATGCTAGTGAGTAATTAGGCCTAACAGTCTCAGGTTTTGTAAACTGATTAATCTAATAATATTTTACTAGTAATACTGATCAGATTTTTTCCAAACCAGGGACTGTATAACTCGTAGTTAGAAGATAATACTAATTCTATTAATAAGTTCTTTAAGTTTTAGGTAATCCTATTTATTTTCAGAAATAAGTTGTATGTGCAGATGAATTGTGACAATTTATTAAAGTGATACTGTATGGTTCAATATTATAACAATCATTAAATATTAAATCTCTCAGAGCAGAGAAGAAAAAGTTTAGTAAAATTTTGAAATGAACGGATATCAAAAGTTAAAACTAAGAACTCTACTAAACTTACCATCAATATCTTCCTCAATTATGTCTTTTTCTTTCTGAAATATCTCCTTTAGACTGACGTAAGCAAAGCCAATGTCTTCACACTCAAGATCTTGTTCATCTTCTGGAGGGTCACTAACCACTGTAAATCGTATGCTGAGAATAAAACAAAAATGCTCACTCTTGAAATGATCCGTAACACCCAATCACTTGGGGACTAAATTCAGACAATAAAACAAACAAATATAAAGGCAGAGCATATCTAGAATTTCCCAATTTAGCATATAAAACAACTCTTGATCAGTGGTTCTCAACCAGGGGTACACGTACCCCTGGGGGTATGCAGAGGTATTCCAGGGTTACATTAATTCATCTAGATATTTGCCTACTCTTACAACAGGTTACACAAAAAGCACTAGCGAAGTCAGTACAAACTAAAATTTCATACAATGACTTGTTTATATTGCTCTATATTATATAATGAAATGGAAGTATAATATTTATATTCCAATTGATTTATTTTATAAATTATATGGTAAAAATGAGAAAGTAAGCAATTTTTCAGTAATAGTGTGCTGAGACACTTTTGTATTTTTATGTCTGATTTTGTAAGCAAGTAGTTTTTAAGTGAGATGAAACCTGGGATATGCAAGATAAAGCAGACTCCTGAAAGGGGTACAGTAGTCGGGAAAGGTTGAAAGCCACTGCTTTTGATTAGTTCTTCTCAACACTTTCCATAGCAGGACTCAATTTTTCATAGCACATCATCCAGGTACACCTCCACTGCCTTCCCAGCTGGCTGAGATATGCCTCTCCTCCTCCAATTAGCAATATGGAAAGAACTGGTCATTTGTGACCTCAAGTTGAGATCCCCTGTTTTAGATTAAATACATTTATTCATAAGGTGACACCCAATTGTTCACATGGTAATATATTAAGAGAGGCAGAATTGCCTACGGGACTGAACTTAGCTCTCAGAGCCAGGAACTTCTAAATTTGTAGCTCATATTGTTCAATCAATTCACCATTTTAAAAAATAGGAAACTGAAGTACAGAAGGGATAATTCCCATATAACTCTCAGAACTTTTTATGAGCACTCATGTATGTATAATGCTTTGAAAATGTAAAGCACTACTGTGCATTTTACTGTGATGACCTTTATTTGTTTGAAATGGCAAATAAACTTTGTCTTCGGGTGGAGGGGGAAACTGGAATAATCAATTTCCGTGTTATGTTTTTAATCTTAGCTGGCATATGTATACTTCAGGCTGAAAATGATTAATTAAATATCATTAGAATTTTGTTGGTTAAATCTTTCTGTACTACAGAAAGTCATCAAGCAGAAGATCTGCTGCTTTACTTTAGTGTTATGCCACGTAATAAACTCTAGGCACACAACAAAATGAAAAGGTCACTCATTCTCTTGGCATTACACTGAATCATGATAAATAGATAAATAGAGATATAGGGGCTGGGCAAACCAAATAATAAATCAGCCAGATAGCAGAAATACTAGCCATATTCAGTAAAGCATAAAATCAACTGCAAAATATTCAGCTGTAAGATATTTGGGAATTTACACATCTGTAATAGTTGCTAGAAGAGAATATTCTAGCTAAGAAAAACACCCACTATTTCTTGTTCCAAAACAACAACAAAAGTTAGAATCCAAAGCCTGCTGCCCCAGAATAACATCTTTGTAAAGGAGTGTTATGTATTTGGTATTCAAAGCTGGATAATAATTAAATCCAGCAGTCATGTATAAACACACAGCAAATGCATCTCCATTTGGATTTCCAGTATTCATTAATTTGAGTCCTTCGTTAGTTACCACGGTCAGTAAAGAGTATCAGAGGGGTAGCCGTGTTAGTCTGGATCTGTAGAAGCGACAAAGAGTTCTGTGGCACCTTCAACTGCTAAAAGAGGGCCTCATCCTCCCTGATTGAACTAACCTCGTTATCTCTAGCCTGACTCTTCCCTGCTTATTTATACCTGTCCCTGGACATTTCCACTGCATGCATATGAAGAAGTGGGTATTCACCCACGAAAGCTTAGGGTCAGTAAAGAGTGATTCTTGTCTTAGTCAATAATGCTATGATAATTTCATAAGGGTACAAAGACACTTATTACAACTGAAATAGGAAAAAAAAAGTTCTGATCTTCTCTTTACCTGCCCTCATGCTGTTGCAGCTGCATGCACTGAATGTTTGATACATACCTGCCAAACTTTTTGCCTATGCTGTTTCCTTTTGCTGTGCCCTACCTCCCCCCTCCCTGTGTCTTTTTGCCATGTCCCATTATCAACATCCATACAAGAAAAAAAATTTAATTCCCCTTTTTTTCTCTGCTCTCATGCCAAATATAGTTAATATTTTATCCCCATTACTGTGCACCCACTGTATGTTTAAAAAAATCGAAAAACAGTGTATTTGGTAGGACCAGTGAACACAATTATTATCCAATCTAAATAAGGGACTACTTGCCCAGTCCTAATGTCTAAGCCCAACAGCTATACAAAATGTTTGCATATCTTCTGCAAACTTAAATTTCAGTCACTGCATCCAAGTATTACTTTCTTTCTAAACATATAATTGTAATGTTCTGTTGGCGATGACTTCAATTAGTGGCTTGTGCAGAGGCCAAAAACACTGGGACTGACCGAATGACAGGAATTCAGAGCTAACTACTCTTTTGATATGTCTTGGAAATGTTGTTTAAACCATGAATCCTTATAAACTTTACTACTTAAAATTTTGTTCAATAACCATGATCCAAAATGAGAAAATCAAGTTACCCAAAATCCAGGCCCATGAGAGATGATACCTTAAACAAAATATGAACAAATCCTCCTAAAAGTCCTTAACAGTATTAGCAACCACTGCAACATGCTTTTATGGTGTTGTATTTTTGTGTTCAGCTACTATAACTAACAATAAATATTTAGTTCATTTACGTAAATGCCTGTTTTTAGCTAACATCAAACATACACTGAAAATAAGAAAAAAAGTGGGGACAAAAAAGAAAAATACCTCAGAAGCTACATTAAGAAGGGAGAAGATCTGGCGGATTATGATCAGGTCCGGCTTTAGGCTGATTCCCCCGATTCTGCTGAATTGGGCCCCGCGCCTAAGAGGGCCCCGTGCCACCCACTTGTGCTCACCCGGCAGCGCTCCGGGTCTTCGGCGGCACTTCGGCGGTGGGTCCTTCATTGGCTCTGGGTCTCGGCGGCGGGTCCTTCACTGGCTCTGGGTCTTTGGCGGCACTTCAGCGGCAGGTCCTTCAGTGCCGCCAAAGACCCGGAGCGAGTGAAGGACCCGCCGCCAAAGTGCCGCCGAAGAGACGGAGCGCCGCTGGGTGACTAAAAATTAAAAAAGGCGATCCGGGCCCCGCACTTCCTAAAGCCGGTCCTGATTACGATGGATACAACTCTAAAATCTTTGGCATAGCACTAAGCAACAGGAGCAAATAAATAAAAAACCAGAAAGCAAAAAAGGAAATAATTCTTGGATACAAAATAGAAGTATCAAATGAACGTCAGAGAAAACTATTCAGACTCTCTAAAAGAGACTGACAAAGACATGTTTGGTATACCGTGCACTTATTCTTAAAAGCACAGAATGCAGCCAAAGTGATTCAGCAACTATGGTTACTCAAAAACTTGGAGAAATCAATTATGTGATTGGGATGGTGAAGATAGAGAAGGGAATTGTGAACCAGCAGAGTCCTTACCTCACTGTAGCACAGAATACAGTGACCAAACTCAATCTTTGTAGGGTTCTTTTTTATTGGCAGTTAAAATAACAAAAACACAATATAGGGATAAGATTTCTTATCCATATGAGGCTATTTCTAGTGTTTCCCTCTAGGTCAGGGGTTCTCAAACAGGGGGTCGGGACTCCTAAGGGGGGGGGGGGTCACAGGGTTATTACATGGGGGGTTGCAAGCTGTCAGCCTCCGCGCAAGCCCTGCTTTGCCTCCAGCATTTATATTGGTGTTAAATATATTAAAAAGTTATTTTAATTTATAAGAGGCTTGCTGTGTGAAAGGGGTCACCAGTACAAAAGTTTGAGAACCACTGCTCTAGGTTCTCTTTCACAGACTCTAGTTCCCTCTGCCCAGAGAGCCACTCCCTACATGCCCTTTCTGTGCTTTAGTAGGCAGTGCTACCAATGAGTCAGCAAGAACCATTCAGCATTTCCAGGCAGGGTCCACTACCTGCTAACAGGGTGGGTAAAGACTGTCACCTTATCAAAGGTACCATTCAGAAATATTTTATAAAAATTCCAAGGGAATAGAGTGGATACCTAAACAAACCTTTTATGCCAATGGAGGTCCGAGGGATAAAGGAATTTTAAAAAGAATTTCTTTAAACAGCTAGTACTCCATATACAGGATTACCATTGGTAGCAAGAGGAAATTAATACATTTTATTATTAATTATTGTTTTGAAGCCCAACCCCACAGTGCTAAGCACTATACACACCTATGAGAAAAAGATGGTTCTTGCCCCAAAGAGCTTACATTCTGCATACAAAACAAGAGACAACAGGTAGAGACAACTTACAGACAAAGGTTTTTGGCGGATGGGGGGTAGTGAGAGGAGAACAAGATAACAATGAGACAATTATTGTAAGTGTAACGGACTGTGATCAATGGGTACCAGCCGTTGAATGATTTGAAGACTTCATGGCAGAGGTGGATTTTAGGGCTGTTGATTAATCGGAGTTAACTCATGCGATTAACTCAAAAAAATAATCGCAATTAATCGCATTGTTTAATAATAGAATACTAATTAAAATGTATTTAATATTTTTGGATATTTTTCTACAATTTGAAATATATTGATTTCAGTTACAACACAGAATACAAAGTGTACAGTGCTCACTTTATATTATTTTTGATTACAAACATTTGCACTGTAAAACTGATAAAAGAAATAGTATTTTTCAGTTCACCTCAGACAAGTACTGTAGTGCAATCTCTTTATCATGAAAGTACAACTTACAAATGTAGTTTATTGGTTACATAACTGCACTCAAAAACATAACTATGTAAAACTTTAGAGCCTACAAGTCCACTCAGTGCTACTTCTTGTTCAGCCAATCGCTAAGACAAACAAGTTTGTTTACATTTAAGGGAGATAATGCTGCCCACTTCTTAATTACAATTGTGACGGGTTTGGTAACAAAGATCCCCTTAGGACTGCACCTGATGTGCCGAAATTACTTCTGAGCCCATTTTCCCTGCCAGCTTGGGACTCCAGAACCCTGCCTTGTTGAGCCAGACACGCCAGCCTGCTGCAACACAGACCCAGGGTCTGGGCCACGCACCCAAAGCTGCAGACTTTAACTAAAAACGGTTCGGCAGGTTACCTGACTCCAGCACCCAGACACCTAGCTCCCAATGGGATTCAAACCCCAAATAAATCCGTTTTACTCTGTATAAAGCTTATACAGGGTAAATTCCTAAATTGTCCGCCCTCTATAACACTGATAGAGAGATATGCACAGCTGTTTGCTCCCCCAGGTATTAATCACTTACTCTGGGTTCATTAATAAACAAAAGTGATGTTATTAAGTATATAAAGTAGGATTGAAGTGGTTTCAAGTAATAACAGACAGAACAAAGTAAGTCACCAAGCAAAATAAAGCAAAAACACGCGAGTCTAATCCTAATACATTAAGAAACTGATTACAGGTAATATCTCACCCTCAGAGATGTTCCAATAAGATTCTTTCACAGACTAGACTCCTTCCTAGTCTGGGCCCAATCCTTTCCCCTGGTACAGTCCTTCTTAGTTCCAGCAGACATCTCAGGTGGTAAGCTGGGGTTCTTTCATGACTGGCAGCCCCCCTTTTGTCCTGCTCCAACCCCTTTTATAGCTTTAGCACAAGGCGGGAATATTTTGTCTCTCTGGGTCCCCACCCCTCCTTCTAAATGAAAAAGTACCAGATTTAAGATGGATTCCAGTATCATGTGACATGGTCACATGTCCTGTGAGACTCCATCCTCCATTCTTCCTGGGCTGGCCCACAGGTACACAGGAAGGTTTGCAAGTAAAGAGAGCCATTTACAGGTCACTGATTCTGAAGTACCCTTAATGGCTTCCACTTAATATGTTTACATCAGTGATACAAGTTGATATCTTATTCTCCTAAATCCATAGAAATAATACATGCAAACAAATAGGATGAACACACTCAGTACATTAAAACTTTGTAATGATACCTTACAAGAGATCTTTTGCATAAAGCATATTCCAGTTACATCATAGTCACATTCATAAGCATATTTTCATAAAGCATATGGAGTGCAACGTCACCAGAAAGTGAGAACAGGCATTCGCATGGCACTGTTGTAGCTGGCATTGCAAGATATTTACGTGCCAGATACACTAAAGTTTCATATGTCTCTTCATGATTCAGCCATCATTCCAGAAGACATGTTTCAATGCTGATGACGCTTGTTAAAAACATAATGCGTTAATTAAATTTATGACTCAACCCTTGGGGCAGAATTGTATGTCTCCTACTCTGTTTTACCTGCATTCTGCCATATATTTCATGTTATAGCACTCTTGGATGATGACCCAGCACATGTTCGTTTTAAGAACACTTTCACTTTAAATTTGACAAAACGCAAAGAAGATACCAATGTGAAATTTCTAAAGATAGCTATTGCACTTGACCCAAGATTTAAGAATCTGAAGTGCCTTCCAAAATCTGAGAGGGATGAGGCGTGAAGCATGCTTTCAGAAGTCTTAAAAGAGCAACACTTTGATGTGGAAACTACAGAACCCGAACCATCAAAAAAGAACATCAACCTTCGGTTGGCATCTGAGTCAGATGATGAAAATGAACATGGATCAGTCCACACTGCTTGGGACCGTTATTGAGCAGAACCCATCATCAGCACGGATGCATGTCCTCTGGAATGGTTGTTGAAGCATCAAGGGACATATGAATCTTTAGCGCATCTGGCATGTAAATATCTTGTGACGTTGGCTACAACAGTGCCATGCAAATGCCTGTTCTCACTTTCAGATGACATTGTAAACAAGAAGCGGACAGCATTATCTTCTGCAAATGTAAACAAACTTGTTTGTCTGAACGATTCGCTGAACAAGAAATAGGACTGAGTGGACTTGCAGGCTCTAAAGTTTTACATTGTTTTGTTTTCGAAGAGTTTTTTTGTACATAATTCTACATTTGTAAGTTCAACTTTCATGATAAGGAGATTGCACTACAGTACTTGTATTAGGTGAATTAAAAATACTATTTCTTTTGTTTTTTACAGTGCAAATATTTGTAATAAAAAATAAATATAAAGTGAGCCCTGTACACTTTGTATTCCGTGTTATAATTGAAACCAATATATTTGAAAATGTAGAAAACACCCAAAAATATTTAAATAAATGGTATTTTATTATTGTTTAACGGTGCGATTAATCACGATTAATTTTTTTTAATCACTTGAAAACCCTAAAGTATTTTAATTAATAATAACTTGTGGATTTAATAAATAAAATCAAAGCAGAGGCAAGGGGAGTGAGGTAGTATCTTTTATTGGACCCACTTCTTTTGGTGAAAAAGGCAAGCTTTTGAGCTTGTCTCTTTCACCAACAGAAGCGGGTCCAATAAAAGATACTGCCTCTCCTATCTTGTCTCTAATATCCTGGAACTAACATGGCTACAACACTGCACACAAAATCAAAATAGATATTCACTTATTTAGCACTTTTATTTATGCCTTCAAAAAGTTTGACAAACATTAATGAAGTAGGGCCTCACAACATTTGTGTAAGGAAGTTAAGTAGAAACAGAGGCTCAGAGAGGTTAAGTGACTTTCCCAAGGTTATACAATATGTCTGTGGGGAAAATGCAGGAGACTTGAGTCTTCTGACTGAGTTCTGTGGTGTAATGAAAGCCTTTTCCTGATTAAAAAAAAGAAGAGTTTTCTGAAGAGAGTTAGCGGGGTCTCATAAGAAGGAAAATTGTGTGGTACTCCACAATTGCTAACCTAAATGTGATTCCAGGAATGGCCCCCATGTCCTCAGATTACCTATTGCTCATATGTTAAATATAGTAAAGCATTCTATTTAGCTGTATATTTTATTATTGGTTGATAAGTATAAAGTGGCATATGCTGAATGCCAAACATCACTGCAGTTTCTGCCAATGAAGCCATTTATTTAAGTATAGAACCAAAATGAACCTCAGGAATGAAGTTTTCTACAGGAAGAAGTGGAATAGTAGGAAAAATGGAGAACACTTGAGTTAATTTGAAAACAGCCAGAAAAATCCACTTTTGAATATATGAATTGCCATGTTTAATTGCATTTGTCTACCTGTACATATAGAACGTCAAAGGAACATGAAGATACAATGTGAAATTTATTATTTTCAGTAGCACTTTAATCATTGCCATGATTATAAGATTTGGTCACCTCACAAAAGTTTGGCTTTGCAGCTTATTACCAAATGTGTTATGTTAAAAATCTATGAAAATATCAATGTCAATGAGATTTAATCCCTGTGTTTATATTGTAGATGTGGCTTTAGAGAGTACTTTAACTTTTAAAGTGATCCAGAAGATCTAACACCAATGGCAACAGCATTTGGCTTCCAATACCGAAGAACCTGAGTTATAAACACCAGAGTTACAAACTGACTGGTCAACGACACACTTGGAACCAAAAGTACGCAATCAGGCAGCAGCAGAGAGACACACACACACACACACAAAAAGCAAACAGTACAGTACTGTGTTAAATATAAACAACTAAAAAAATAAAGGGAAAGTTTTAAAAGAAAGACACACTGTTCTTTAAGAAAATGATAATGGATGAGAGTGGAGATATGCTATTTATCAGATTAATTTAACAAGTAAGCATATATTTACCAGGAATGTGTGTGCTTCTTCTCATGAAGACCTAAGGATTTCTGAATTTCACCTCTCTTTTACTTCTTTCCATCTCTCAAAGGGCTTTCATTACTGTGATTTTCCTCCCAGAAGAGCAAAACTGGATATGTCTACCATCTTGGCCATATATTTATGCACGTTCTAATATGGCACCCCATCACTATAGTATTTAAGTGTCCTTACAATGAATGTCACTTCATCAGTGTTGCATGTGATAAGGGTGAGGATTCATTTGAAAAGCTGCACAAGGTGATCTCTCCCCACCAAAACCTGAATCTGTACCTTCCTCATAGAACTGCATTTATAACAAGACCAAAATGTTTGCCCTGGTCACATGCAGCCAATTTTGACTGATATTTATATTCATGATCATTTGGTTTCCTGAACTTTAAAGTATTAGTTTAATTCCTGTTTCAGCTAAAAAAGCCCTGATATTATTACATAAGGCCTTGTGACAGCAAACGTGTCGAGGGAGGAGCTAAGCCAGCTAAGCCAAAATGAGCAAGATCCAAAACCAATGGCGTTTGGGGAGAATCATGCCATGGACTTCCTCTCCTAGCGGTCCCACTGTTGGAACAGGAGAGGAGACTTGATCAGTAGCAAGTCTCTTGTCCTGATGTTGAGTTAGTGCAGAATCCAAATATCTCCATAGTCCAGGGCTTCAAGCTATGATAAATGTCCCACGAACACAATATAAATGTAAGTGAAAGTGAGCACAAAGAGAAGGTATTTTTTTTGTTATGGTGAGAATGCCATTGCTGTTTCTACTTCCTTCTGTTATTTCATAGTGGCTATGAGCTGTTCTGCAAGATGGCTCAGATGCTTGAAATGAACATAATTATTGTATTTGGCCTACATGAAATAGCTATTTGCCTCACTGAATGTACTCTGGGTAGAAAAAAATAAGAATTTTTTTCAGTGCTGTAGGATTCTCTAGTATACTGTGGTCTCCAACTTGCTAATTTACATGGTAAAACTGAAGTCCTCTGCTTATTTGTTGAAATGAAAATTTATTTGTATTTTGGAACTTCAAAGTGCTTTTAATGTGATATTTCCATGCTCTTATGGGATCTGCTTCCTGTCCGATTTAATTAAAAATGGTCTTCTCACCAAGGGATGGAACTCAATTTTAAAGTTAAATGGAAGAAAGAGAGACAACTATCTTATTACCAAACTCTGCCCTTACATGTCACTGGGTATCTCTGACTGTGTAATTAATTAAATGACCCCACACTTCAAACACCATTAGCAGGTATTCCACTATCCTGTAAATGGCATAGATCATCACATCAATGGGCAGTATACATTTGTGATGGCTGGCCTCCAAAAGAAAACAGTATACGTATTTGTTGAGTTTTTTGTTTGTTTTTAGTAAAAACAAATAATATGTATGCTACCATCCAAAGAAGTTTGGACCTGAACAAACATAGTAAATTACAGTTAGCCCTGGTACAATTAATTTATGCTAACAGCAGTCTGCTACATGAACTTATACAGGACTAAATACAGGACTCAAGGAAGGACACCCTGTGGATTTCCTACACTCCCTAAAATACATGGAGATCAGCAAGCAACGAATGGATTATCTTAATTCATAAATGCACTTTTAAATCTGTTACAGATACAACATTGATAATATTTATTTCCTTAACTTTGCCAGAACATTGTGTGCTGAACAAAATGTGACACAATGGAAATTGCTTTTACCAACAGCGAGAGAGGGTTGCATCATTTCAAGGCACATGAAAAACCACTCAGTGAAGAGACAGGCATGTCATCACATCAAAGCTTAGGTGACTGACAAGCCAGTGTGACACATGCAATTCAGGTCACTGGAAGGCATATCACATGCCATAAAATGTAAAATTCTATAATAGAGCCCCAGTTCTGCTTTATATTGCAGTCAATTATAATATGCAGTTATAACATATCACTGGGAAGTTAAATCAATCTTAGCACCAACTCAGGATAGTTTAAGTTCTAACAACTTCTCAGAGATATTTCTTCAACAAGAAATTGTTAGAAGGAATGCCGTGTCACAGACTGTATGCGTGTATTTACAAAGATTTTGTCTGGTGTGTTTCACCACCAATATTTACCTGTCAGTATTCAACTCTGATTCTTGAAGTACAGACTTTAGGAATTCTCTCCTTGCATGGTTATTCAACTTATCCACGTGAATCACTGGAAAGCAAACCAAAAACCCCAAATGAATATGATTAGTTATAAACTAAAATTAGAATAATCTTCTTTTTGGTGTTCAGAGGGAAAAAAATGAGAAAAAACAATTTTCCTTCCTCAGTGCTTCCTAGGAAATGCAACAATGAAAGCTAGAATTAAATCTAAACAGTCATGTGATCTAATGTCATGTCACTGCCACCTTTATGTGCACAATGTCAGAAAAGATAGAAGCAGCATCTAAGTGTGCTACATGGCTGTCATTTTCTGTTAATAGCACTGGCAGTCATGACTGTAAAAGCCAGTGGTCTTTATTGCTTTGTATATGAGGGGATTTACTGCATTTTCTTTCACCCAAGAAGCTAGTGATAATGATAATGTATGGCAGAATGCTTGTCCTTTCTGACAGCCTTGGTAATTTAATCCTCCTCTCCTGCCACAACACGCAATAAGAGAGGCATCTAGACCAGTGGATTGAGGAAATCCACAGCTTGATATTTATTTTTTAAAAAGCTGTATTGCTTCAGTTTAAAAACACATCCACCACCAGTGCAGGCTTAAGTTTTTTGTACCACTAAAGTGACAGACAGTAAAATCCCACTAGATAAAACCATGACGAGAAAATTAGAAAAAAGGGTTTCAGAAAATTCCCTATGAAGGTTTCTGGCATGGACTTCCTTCACTGGAAAGGGGCCTCTTTCTTAGGACATGGTAACAGTCTACAAGAATTAGAAGGGTTTAAAAAGCAAGAGAGTGAGGAGGAATTATTTAGATTCACTGCCTGGAAGTGAAACTAGGAATAAAGAAATTAAATTAAGAAAGATTTCAGGTTGAGAAACTTCCTGAAAAGATGTATTAAAGTGGAACAGGCTTCCAAAGGAAATGGTGTAAACCCTATCAGATAGGGACAATTACAACCCACCAATTTCAAACAGTGGAAATCATATTGTAGGGAAACCCCCCCCTATTGGCTCCCAGGGGTCAGGCTGGCTGGGAACTCCTAAGTCTGTTCCATCTCTAATATATATGACTGATATTGTGTCTGTTACGCTTTTCCTTTTTTTTCCATTCCATTCACATGAACAGTCCTAGTTCCCCTGCTGATCTCATGATTGCAGGGCTGGAGAGGACTCACCACGCCATTATCTCCCACTGGGGGCTGGGGTGTTTGGAAGATCATGTGAAGGAGATGTGAATAGAGAAACGGCTTTCCTCCTTTTCCTATTTAAGGAATCTCTTCCCTACTCTCCCTCCACCACTAAGAAATCCCCCTTTACCCTCCCTCTCATCACACCATATTATACACACACAGGAATACCCCTTTTTCTCTCCATCTCACATTAAGGATTTCTCATCCCTCACTCCAAGCTGACAGGAGTCTACACTTTACACACTCTTGGGTGCCTGATTTCTACCCCTTCCATTCCCCATGGTATGAGTAACACACATTTACTTCAATGGGAATTATTCATCCTACTGGGGAATAGCGAGAATTGGGATTCAGAAGTTCAAAGTTCTATGGAGGCTCAATCTTATTCCTCACAGATGGGCTTCTCAAATCTTTATGAAGAGAAGAATTACTACAAGGAGCATGCTTTACAGAGTGCTGGGCTCTCCAGTGTTCCCAGTTAACTGTATGAACATGGTCAGTGGATCTGGGATTACACCAAATCCATTTCCCAATCCCCACCTCTCCAGCAGGAACAAAGGAACAAACACCCTTATTAGTATGAATTACTTCCAGGTAACAGCCATCATCATTGAGATCTGGAATCTTCCTGCAATCACATAATTTTTGCATCCTCTGGTTAAATGAAAGCAAAGGATTAATAGTCTATAGGAGTCACCACAGTTTGTCAGACCCCTAAATCCTCTGAGTCCTCCATCTTCAGCATCTCTGCCTACTTATAGTGGCAGATAGCAAAATCAGTCATCACTGCCATCTGGTATTCTTCTGGGTGTGCGGATGCCTTCCCACATGTGCTATTTGCACAGCTGAAAACTCCAGGGACCACTGAAGGAACTGATGGGGAGGCAGACAGGTGGACAATCAAACAACTTCAAAGGAGTCGCCACATCACCAGCGGCTTCCCGACACCGGCTGAAGTTTCCTAAATCGACTAATTCTAAATCTGAAACTATTCTATAATAATGAAAATCTATATTTGAAGCTGAACAGTCTGAATTCATTTCTCACCCATGGATAATCTAGCATGTACAGTGTGTACCTTAATAAACCCAGGCAAGCTTGGGTGGAGGATGACTAAGAGAAACTTTAGTTTTTAGATTTAGTGGTGAATAACTATGCTTTCAAATGCTCAAAACTCAGGATTACAACACTGCTCCAAAGCATACAGCATTTCATATTTGTGTCCAATAGTTGGAGGACCATGTAACACTAACTAATGACAGTTTGTATCCAGAATGATAATTTTCGATTTGTTCCAAAGTAACCCTAAAAACTGAGATTTTGAAACTCCTGTACTTCATTAAAGATTACTGGTATAGTGCATTCCAAGACAGCCACCATAATATCAGTACAGAAGCTTGTGTTTAAGTTCTTTAATACTTGCTGGGACCTCTCTAATAAGAGGTATTTACTGTAAATGCTGAAACAGAGGTCCCATCACAATTATAAGGAATCAGTGCCTCATCTAGTGTTGGTATGTGGTGGAGGAAAGGAACAATCTCTTTGAACTATATAATCAAGAGCGCTTTCCAATATTAGGGCTAATATTGCCTTAACATTGTTACAGAATTTTACCAAGGAAACCATCTTCCCTTAGAGTCCAGGCCCTTCATTAATTTATTTTGAAACTAAAATGTATCCCACCATTAACCAGGAAATCAGAAGTTCTGTATCCTCTTCATCTACTAACGTAACTCCATTTTGTCCACATAATCAACTCTTCACTCCTCAGAGACAAAGGCTTCTGATCTGTATAAGTCTCATAAAAACTTTGGAAGATTTCATTAATCTTTTCCATTCTATTGTCAATCCCTGGAAGGTTTATATAAAGCAAAGATAACATTCTTCAGACCTGCTATCATTTATCTTATTTCCTTACCACTTTCTTGCCTTCTCAGCATTCTCATAGCAATATTTTCCATCCCTATGAAATATAAATGCTGTTTCTTTGTTATCAATGTTTGTCAACTAAACTTGATCTTTTGTATTGTCCTGAAAATATATTTTAGGTGAAATTAAGAGTCAAATCTCAATGTACCTACTTATTCCAGGTTGAACAAAATGTGAGCTTTACCTGAATCCTCAAAATGTTCCCCATATTTTTCAGACTGTATAAAATAAAAGCTAGGTTCACTCTGAAATGTGTACTTTGACATAGCATTCATATAGTTAGCAGACACTAATTTTATTCTAAATGTTTCACCTGTATTGAAAAGTCTAAACTGCTTATTATGGCTCAGATCACTCCCTCTTGTGAAAGAAAAACTGTGGGAAGAAGCCTGAGATGAAGAAGAGGTGATTAAGTTTTCCTTGCACTATTGCCTTACCTGGGATGGTTTTGGGGGGCTGTAGAGTTTGGAAGCACTCATGGATTTTTAGGAAATTTTTTTTGCAGAGCCTGTCCCAAAGTACAGCTATGTAGGGAACTTACAGTAACACAATGCATCTCTAAACTGTATTACCTCCAACCAAGATTTCCATACCAAAATCCAAGAGATTTACTTCCCTCCCTGTCCTCTGAGTTGAGCAAAGCGCCATTTATGGGGAGCTACAGAGACTTACCGATAGAGGCACTACCCTGCTTCTGCCTAGAAAAGGGGAATTCATTTTGTGGATTGGATCTTCCATGCAATGATCAACTGAGATTATCTAAGATATTATTCTTTTACAAGATTTGTTTTTACTAATTGTAACGCTCGTTTGCAGCTATCTCATAATGAAATCACAAATGTTAAGGTGCTGATGTAAGTGTTAAATAATTAAAATAACTGTCCCTTATTAACCAAAGATTCCAACAGATCATTCTATGTCAGCTAAGACATAACAGCATTTAAAAAACAAAAACGTAACACTGCTTCAGTTATAAATAAAATAATAAAAACTCAGTAAGGTTTTATTTACCAGAATTAATGATTTCTTAAATTACTTGTGGATTTACCATGATTTTTTTCATACAACATCTAGAAGACTATTAGCTTGCCTCTAAGCTCAAAGTACATTTCTTTCTCTCCATGTAAATCTCATTTTTATTAAAGAAAATATTCAATTAACCCCAAATATTCTACAAACTCAAATCTAATTAGGTATGAATAAGAGATGGAATAAAGCTATAGTAAACACACACACACACAGAATTCATTACTATTAGATTATTGGCCTCCTCACCGACATTATCAAACAGCAAATTCATTAGGACTTTTCCCTTATATGCAAAGCTAGTATTAAGTAGAAATTAAAGGACCAGTTATCGAAGTAAAACACTAGCGAGAATAAATCAACCATATTGGAAGGGTGCTGCAAATTAGAACACTGTAGCCATTAAGACAAAAAGTATTTCTAAAGAATTATTTGCTAGGATATTCTAAGTTATGAAAACAGTTTTACATTACAACAGCAAATGGAAAACCAGGGTTGTTATATCCCAGGTTTCGATTAGTAAAGTTAAAAACAATTAAATGTATTATTGCCAACCCCAATCATTCAAAAATCACAAGGCAGGTCCCGAAAAGTCATGATACTGACTTAAAAAACAATGAGATTTTTATAAATAATAAATTCTGGATTCTGATGTTTGGGCCTTTAGGGTTTAGCAATCATAACCATTAGAAACTTTTAAAAAGTTTTTAAATAAAAGCTGAGAGTCTCACATAATCACATGACTCCAGATCTGGGGATTTAACACCCAATATTGACGTTCGCCAAAAATTATTAGAATTTGCTATATTATTAATACAGATTGACAGTATAGTTTAAGAACTGTCCTATTGCTAATCTTTTTACATATATCACCAAACCATTTCTGTTTTTTACAGTCTCTAGACAACCACTGTGATTCAGCTCCTGGCCCCACTGAAGTCAAAGGAAGTTCTGCCGTTGACGTCAATGAGGCCAGGATTTCACCCAGTAGGTCTATTTCTTTCTTCATTTGCTACCTGATGTTAGTCTAAGGGTAGGTCTACACTTACCAGTCGCGTCGGAGGTGACGGATCGATGTTCTGGGTTCGATTTATCGCGTCTTGTCTAGACGCGATAAATCGAACCAGGAAGTGCTCCCCCGTCGACGCTGGTAATCCTGCTCCACGAACGGAGCAGGCAGAGTCGACGGGGGAGCCTGCGTGCCGCGGTGTGGACCAGGGGTGAGTACTTTTAAGTTCGAAATAAGATACTTCGACTTCAGCTACATTATTCACGTAGCTGAAGTCGCGTATCTTACTTCGAATTTCGGGGCTAGTGTAGACCAGCCCTCACAGTCCAACTTTACTGAATCAGCACTTCTAAAAGTAGTGTAGGCCTCGTATATTAAGGGCCCCATTCATGTGCTTTAGGGATTATAGTACATAAGATCACTCATTCTTATACCTGTTAATAAAGGCCATTATATATTGGTTATATACTGATTATATATTTTGGTTTCCAAAAAAGGAGTTATCTAATTTCAATTTGAAGGTATCTCCCCAGTTTGCCAAAACTATCACATCAGTTGACCTGTTCCTATGTACTTTCATTAGAGAAGACCTCAAGTACTCAAATTTAAGACCACATCAAATTTCTGAAGCTTGGATTGAGTAATAATATATTAATAGACTTTTGTAGTTAAATAGAAAAAAAATACAGCAAGTACATCAAGTTTCAAGATTGAGATAATGTGAAGTTACTGAGAATTCAAGACTCACAATCAAAATATTAGCAGCCTTTACTACAGCAGTAATAACTTCCTGTTTGGCAAAGAGATTATGCTTAAAACAATGCTGTGTGTTGCAAAGATATAGGCACATCTAATTATATGACTTCTCATTAAACTTGTGTTTGGATGTTGGAATTCTATGTGATTCTATTGATTAATGACTTTCTGGGTGGTTTTGCCTCTTTTGCACTGTGATGGTTAAACACTTCATTTAAAATATGATAAAGATAATTTAGTTTCTGGTATTCTATAGGTATTTCCATTTTCAACAAATTATTTACATTTTATGACACACATTCTCAGCTGATGTAAATTGTCATAGCTTCATTGATTTCAATGCATCTATGAGAATCTGCACCAGAAGTGATAAACCCCTATACATATATATATATCTTGTATGGCATCTGTGCTATTTTCTAAAAGAATATTTAGAAATGGCAGATACAACTGGAATATCTACCAACTTTACTGTAATCAAGAGAGTTAAGGAATCAGAATTTATTAAACATTTTCTATAGGACTGAGTTTAATAGAAGACATACTCACCATTGCTAAAATTGTAGTGAACCCACTGTCCATTTTTTGGTTTAGGAAGTGACACTGGTGTCTCTTCTGCAAGGAAACTGTAGAATCTGCATTCTACAAACAGTCGCTGTATTGTGTCATCCATTGCAACTCGGGAGTCAGTGAGATTTAGGGATATAATCTCAATCCGAATTTTTTCTATTGGCTGTTTTAAAAACAAATAAACCATAAACACACCATATTTCTTGTAATGTCAACTTGAACAAACAAACATGTAAGTCACTGGGATGTTTTGTACGGTAGAACATGATTTATTATGAGAGAGATACGCTGAGGTTCTAATGCCCCCGTGTTTGCAGTTAACTGTTTTTGCAATAGACTCCTCATTTGTATTTGAGGTTGAAAATACTTCCATAGTAGTCATACAGTAGCAAAGGTGTTGTATATACATTTATCATCATTTAGTAACCCACTCGAAAAAGTCTCAACAATATTATGAATCAAACTTTTCCAACTGGATGACTATCACTATATGCCTACTGAAGATTGCAATGCTATTAAACTAGATCTGATATAAAACATATGATGTCACATGAAGTAATACAGTACTTATGGATCATTGAATTTCACATATTAAACTCACCTACTCTAGTTAAATTAAATAAATGTTTAAATGGATATTTTGATAGTACATTAAAAAACTCTAAATTGGCCTTCAACATAAGACAAAAATATAAGGAAAAATAAATTAATTTTGACCTTTTTATATTTTATACTTGAAACTGTTGCTTTGTACCCCTTTGCAATTTTTGTAATCTTGGCAGGTTTTTAAGTATGTTTGTTAACTTTATAATGTACTGTACCCTGCCATGGAGAGTTTAGGTGCCAAACATAACAGAGAGGGTCACAAATATTTCCTTGAATAACTCTGTGATTTCAAAGAAAGAAAAACCACTGTGATTTCAAAATTAGGCTACACAGATGAACATTCAAAGGATGAGATTCTGTTCTTCAAAGAGCAAATAGAACTCACAGTTCACAACTGTCAAGTTTTTCTTAACTTTTTTTTTTAAAGTTGTTATCTGCATTAATGACTATTTCTTCTATATGGTGTTTGAAGACTTCTGGTTCTAAATTCAAATCATTTGAAGTAACAATTATTAAATTCAAAAATAAGACATGTTTAGAAGATCAGTTTTCTAGACTTCAGTGTAAGAACAGCAAATTCACTCACACCATGGTGGTTGCTGATGTATTTCAAAGCATATTATATAATTAATCACATTGAAAAGCATGAGTATCCTATTGTAAAAATATCCTTCATAAAGAAAAATTTTCATTGCTGTCAAGCCCCTTCAATATTTGATGAAGTAATTTTACCCCCTCCTTCAAAAGACATTTTCTTTTATTATGTATCCTAGGACACTTTAACTAAAAACCCAAATCTGAATATTTCAATAAGGTTGTTTTATTATTCAGTAGATTCATGGAAATTTTACTAGGATGACAGAGAAAATTCCACACCATTCTGTCTCCACTAATACAGGTACACGGCTTCAGCTGGCAATATTACTAGGATTAGCATAGTATGATGAAATATTTAAAGGAATTTTTTTTCTAAAACCTAATAAATCAAATGACTGCCAAATGTCATTAAAGTGATGGTCTTTGACTTGAATATGCTTTTCATATTCAAATTTGAAAAGAAAGAGATGAAAGCCAAGAAAGGTTACTCGGTTTCAACTAATAACCTCAAGCACTCTACATTCACATGCATAAAAAATGAAATTGGCTCTATTGTCTAATTTTACTTCAGAAACAACTCTTTTCTTTTTGCATTGTACAGATATATTAGCAGATGCATTTAAAGTGATATTCTAAGGGGTTCTCCCCCCCAAAAGTATTTAACAATTATGTCAAACTAGTCTGTACACATACAATAGTTTATAAGTCAAAACCAAATATACTGTATGATCAAGTCTTTTCACATAACGTAATTTTTTTTGACATACTTAGCATTTGTAATAGTATGCTACAGGAAAAAACATTTATATTAGTTTCCATTTTCAGACAGAGGAGAGAGGAAAAATCCGCCTATTGATGGTATACTGCTTTCTAATTTTTAAGGCGACAAATAATTGTAAGTTGCAGTTACAAAATTAGAAGAAAAATAAATGAATTGTTCTAGATTTTAAAAAAGAAAATTTAGAGTCATGGTTTTATTATTATGAAGCATGCAACATAGTGTATATTAAAGAGAACATAAGTTGATTTTTTAAAAGATAATTTACATTTGCAAAGGAAACTATGCAACTGCTAAATACTAACAGCTAGTATTGAAGTCATATTTCACTACTAGTATAAAAACCACAAAGTTAGTATAAATAAAAATAAATGGCACAACTAATATCAGCTATGAATGAAGTTTTAAACTACAGTTTTTGGTACTAGGCTGCAGAAAATTATATATTTATATTTTTCTGTTTCCCTAAGTGTTAGATTTTTCTTTATTCTCCACAGCCCACCTATTAGGTTTAATTACAGTGAAAAATAACTAGTTTATCATGACCAATTATTTCCCTTCAGATAATTTTGCTTTGATGGAAATTAAATATTTTGTTGTTGATGTAGTAATAAAACAAATTTAAGAAATGTTTCAACGGATTATATGGGTTGTTGCAGTAATGATAGAACGATTTGTGCTACTGATAGACTGTTATTAAACCAATGAAACATCATTTAATATTCCAGGATTTTGGCTTATATTAGTGTATGGTATTAGTGTTAGCGTAGTTCGGTTACATGTTGCTTCTAATTGTATATAGGAGTATTTTTATTATATTTAAATACCTAAGAATGAACAATATTGTCTTCAGTCTGTTATCTGCCAAGTCAAGTTTAATGCCTCTCTGGCATTTGTAATTTAAACTGTGTGCTATGCATTGCTGGAAAGCCTCCTCAGACTTCATTTCAACATATATATGGTGTTTGGATACTATTATAGAAATTTATATTATAGTGCTATTGAATATTATTGGGAGACTGGGGCTTCAGTTCTCCTATACTTCAAGGGGGAAAAATACCAACCAAACCAAACACAGGGCAGATCCTCAGCCCTTGTAAATAAGCATAGCTTCACTGACTTCAGCTAGAAATACACCAATTGACACCAGTTGAAGATCTGGCCCTATGAGGCTGATGAACTCAGAAGAATCGAACTCCCACAGTGTAATTTAGGACTGTGTTAGATGCTACTTCTTTTTTCAAGAAGGTTTAAGTAATGTGCTGAATACTCAGACATCAGAAGTTTAGAGTAGGTGCATTTATTTCTTGTTTTTTTCATTGAATTTCTTTTGTCTGGGCAAACAGCAAAGACAAACCTGGAATACGTTTCTATGCACTCTTGGATGGGATCTACAGCAACTAGTACACTATATTCTGCAGTTTCTTTACAGACCCAGGGTGAAATCCTGACCTCAGTGAAATCAATGGGAAAACTCCAAAGGGCCAAGAATTCACCCTCAGAATCAATAGTTTTAGGCAGTAACCTGCTTGGATGTTTCTGGCCATTACGGAGTCATTTCTCATTGTCTGTCCATGCCAGAAGAAAGACAGGAAGTCATGGATGTGGTTTAATCAGGGCATAAATTTATTCACTTATAATATCTGGGAGAACCTGACAACCAATCATATAGAGCATGAAGGAGAGGAGTTTGTTTTCCACTACCCAGATGTAGAACTCCAAGCCCCTTTCCTCAATTCCCTTAAAGGGGGCCAGAAAAAGGAGGGGAGGGTCAGTTCCCTGATGAAGAGACAGAGGAGCCCCAACCTCCACTTATTTGGCTCTCTTAAGGGAAATGCTTCCCTTCAAATCATTTTCCAATCCATTTTATTCAACAACCGATATCCCTTCCGTACTACTGAGTACCTCAACTGAACATCTTCCACAAGTTTTATGTACGAAGTTGTGACATTATAACCTAACCCCCTTACTCTACTCCAGACTAGCTATGACGAAGGCAAAAAAATCCAACCGCCTCGGCTAATATGGCAGTGAGGGGAATAATTCCTTCTCAGCCCCTCAAGGAAAAGGGCAGCTAGCTTAATGTCCACATTATGTCCTTTTGCCAAGTTCATGTCTGGGTGGGTGCTGCCACCCTGATCCTGGTAAAGGAGAGCCTCTACAAGGCTGCATGGGATATAAATACTTATCCCATGCTTCTGGTCAACAGGAAGAGCAATGCAGTAACCTTGTCTTAACCTGGCCCCAACTGCTTCCTGCCCATCCCTGTACATTTTCCATCTTCGTCCCACCTGCTCTCAGAGAGGCCTTACAGGGGCAACACCCTTTTCTTCGGACAAAGGCCCACACACATAAATGTTGTAGTAAGCACTTTTTTTCTTTTTACCAACCAACTTGTATTAATGCTGGTTATTTTAATTCCTCCTTTCATGTTTTTCTCAGTTTATTCACTTGCAGCAACTAGTAGCAGACTTGTGAATTTAAATATGTCCGGGGAGTATATGCAGGGAATACTGATTCAGCCTTTCCTTTAAATTGCTCATTTTGTGCACTGTTGTGCAGTAATGCATATACTACTACAGACGCTCCCCGGGTTACCCAAGACCCGACTTACGCAAATTCGCACTTATGGAAAAAATTCCATAAGCCAGAAATAGGATTTTCAAGTTGCGGAAATATTTGCGTAACGTACGGGTATACGTTTCCGATTTATGCAAAATTCGAGTTACGCAATGCTTCCGGAATAGAATGATTGTGTAAATCGGCAGGCGTCTGTATTCACATTCACTACTGACTGAATGAGAAACCACCAGCTAGTAAATTCAATACTGAAAACTGAAGCCTGAAAAACAAGCTAAGCTAGCCAGCTTTACATAGAACCATGATATCAGATGCCTTTCCCCTCCTTCCTGAAGTTTTAGATTCTAGCAAACCAAGCTTCCTAATAGTTCACAGCTCCATCCACAACCCTCTTTTCCATATGCAATACCCATTTATTCCCCCTGTTAGCAATACCTCTTTCACCAATTACCTTCTTAAAAGGTAGAATGTTCTATAACTTTCTTATGGTTTCCTAAACTGGCCTAACCTTGAAGTTCTCATCACTCCTTTTTTAGTTTTTACTTTTCAGAACACAGGCTGAAATTAGTATTTACAATAATAAATTAGAGATTAATGTTTCTAGTAACAAAACACTTTCAAATAGGTTATATGCATACAAATACATGTGAGTGACAAGATAAAGAATTCATGAAAAACCCAATGATAAAACCCATTAACACCGGAAAAAAAAAACTGGATTATTTTCTTTAAAAACCTGGGTTTTTTCACAGCTCAAAATACAGCTAACACCTGAGTAAGCAAAAATGATTGAAAAGTAAATAAAACAGTAATTTTTTTTCACCTCCCTCTGACACTGTTGCCACAAGAATGCCAGTCTGATTGATTTTATTGATTAGAGATGCATGACAATGTGAACCAGGGTTCTGTTAACAAACCAACAGTCTGGATCTAGTAGATACTCACTCAACAAATGACAGCAATAATTCCTTTGACAACCCTGACCGAGATCATGTGATTGAGATAAAAGATAAAAATTTCAATTTCTTAGTGGCACTCTCATCTGTCAGACCCTTATTAAACTCACAATTTAAAAAAAGATCTCATTTGGGATTTTGCATAAACAATGATCAAATAAATGAGAATTATCCTTTTTCAATCACTGCCATGGCACATTAATACAAGTTATACTTAGAAGGAATCTTCTTCAAATTCTGCTCTAGCTTTCTCCCCTTTTGCTTTAACTAGTCATTTGGAAATTATGGTAACCTGTGGGAGAAGGTGGTATCCATGTGCCTTTTCTTTATATTAGCTGTCTGCCAGATGGAGGCTCGAACTACTACTATGGAAAATCTACACTCTTCTTGTGCCTTGGTGGCAAGGTTCTTCACAGAGAGAAAGAATCTGAGAGTAGGCTTGTAAGAATGGAGGCAGGAAACCTAAAGGAGCACAAGTCTGTCAGAATCATATTTTCTTGCTTCAATTACATTATTTTATTAAAAAGAACAGGATTACTTGTGGCACCTTATTTATTTCAGCATAAGCTTTCGTGGGTTAGAACCCACTTCATCAGACGAAGGTTCTAACACTGACCACTCATTTTTCAAGAATTGGATGAAGTGACAGTACAGTACTAAGTGTCAACCTCAATCACCAATTAGACATCTCAGTACCATCTATTCATGTATGAAAATTATTGCAAATGCTTTGTGGGCTTCAGTCACCTTTAATTTCAAAGGCAAGGAGGACTCAGATATTAACGGATGAAATGCAAAAGGAGGACTCTGATATAAAGAGCTCTCACTTCTGTACTTTCTGTCTACAGAGAGTTAGGCAATGTTTAGGTTACAGAATGGGTGTGCCAGCTGTTTACATGACATTCAGGATAAAATATGAAGTAGTTATATCTTATAAAAAAGAAACTGTAACACAACAAACCTGAATACCCCATGTTCGTTTCCCACATGCAGAGATCAGACCTCTGGCCTAACTCTGAAGGAGGGTGGTGGGGAGAAGAGAAAAAAGGGACTTATATGTAAGTCTATAAAAATATAAAATCTATGTATTTTGCATGCTAGTTTTCTCAGAAAGGAGTATAAAGAAAATACATAGAAGGAATTATCAAACAGCACATTTTCAGTTAGTAAGAGTACATTTCAGTACTATGAAAAGTGATTATGTAAATAGCAGCTTATTGCTCAGTTTACCTGTTCCTCATTTATTCCAAGTCCTAATTAGTGACAAAAGTAAGTTCGTACTACTTTCTTTTCCTGTCAGTGGAGCAGAGCCAATACAGCTGAGTGAGTGAATTGGATTCTATTCTGAATGTATGTATCACCAACAGAATTGTTAATATTCCATTTAACGACTCTTTATTATACATGGTGTGTGAGCTGGAGAAAATTCAAATTCTAGATGGTGTTTTTTAGGGCTATGGTTAGGGGAAAATACAAAACCTTTTTTTTTCCTACTTGTACAATTATTATAATTTATCTGCACATGACTGCAACAAAATAAATATAGAACCTCACAAAGCTATTCAGACAGCCTTTTTTCCAGAGCAGAACTTGAGTATCATGCATTTGCCCTCCAGGTGTAGATTTTGGCAGATGCCTAAAAAAAGATTTAGTCCCTCTGAATGGGTGACTAAGCAGTGTTGATGTCCACCCATTATCATACATTCAGTTTTTATTCTGCATAAAATTTAATGCCACAGAACATAAAATAAGTGAGCCACTTAAGGGCTCCAGTTTTCCAGAAAGCATTCATTCGGTTCCAATTTAGACATAAGTATTTTACCCACTTACTGCATCTTCACCCTTATGGAAAAGTCTTCAAGAATTTAAGAAGGAATCCAAAATAATTAAAAATACTAATGTTTTAGGTCACTCTTTTCATTAAGGGTATATTTATAAAGGGTGAATAAATGATTAATAGATTTTTTAATAAATGATCCATCAACTAGTAGGGTCCAACTAGTCAATAGGTTACTTATAGCCACTGGCTTCCTTGTTAAAGTTAAATCCAAATTATATTAGTTTATTATGATAGTCTCCTCTTACCTGGAATTTACCAAAAATATATTATAATTTCGGACATAGCATTTATGTGCACACTGTTTTTCATCTAAAGGCATCTTACCAAATCTTTATATGTCCTGTCTGAAAACAGAGAAACTGCAGCCCTTGTGTCAATTTCCATTTTGACTATACAACCATTTATCAGTACTTAGTTTTGGTTTTTATTTTGTTTAAAATTTCCCAGGAATTTATCAGTGTTTATCACAAAATTTTTAAAAAGAGTGAAAAATCATTAAAAACTGAAAGCAAAGGGCCCTAGATGCCTGAAACACATAGGCTGCAGTGACCTCTATACTCATGGTGATAGTCTTGATAATGTGGCTCTGTGCCACCATGATATAGCAGTTGAGAAAAACCTTCTGCATGGAGTCTAGACCTGGCTCCCTGCTCTGAAAGAAGAGATGGTTAACAAGCCACCATCCCTCTCCCTCTGGAGCAACGAGCCAGGTTTACGGAGTTCCAACACTTCCAAAATTCGGGTGAAGAAACAAATTGGCAAAACCTCAATAATGTTTTTTTTAAAGCCAGGAATTTTTCAGAAAAAAAGCAGCAAAAACCAAAAATAAAATGGCCTTACACTTATATCTCAAGGAGATAATTTTTTTCTTCACTCTCTCCTATCTTTGGTGCTGTCCTTTTCAGATCCTCAAATTCTACTGCAACATATTTTGTTCTAAGATTTTTCCTCGGTGGCATTTGGTGCAAACATTTCACTCTGTCTGGAGCAAGCTCTTCTAGTTGGTCATAGATTTCCACAGTGCAGTCTTTAAAAAGGAGCACAAGTCACTGTGGTGCAATTAAGATAATGGGCATGGTTTGGTTTTCCAAAGCACTATGCTCTTCTTTCAAAACCTAGTCAAAATTGCTTACTTCCAAATGTTTTACCATTTGTTTTTTTTAATTCTGAAATTGGGTGTCTCGCTATCGTCAAAGACTGTTATTAAGTCTTTTGTAAGTGTAGCTCGAAGGAAGTGGATTCGTAGCACAGCCTTTGTGAACCACAAAGAAATCTATCATTTAGTGTTTCATTTCAGAATTGTTTTAACTAAAATATCCCTACCAATCTATTTAAATTCACCACGTACTTGCCAAGCATTTAATCATTTAGTTAATTTTTCCAGTGCAGTTTTTATGTGGTGAAATAAGGTTTGTTCTGGGAACATTAATATTTCCATTAATTTCTTCTTCGGCTGTTTTTTATAGTGATGTTATATCTGTCAAATACTCAGTCTTTCCCTCTTCACTATAGTTCAAAATAATTTCATTTTTCTTATGTGGCAGTCTCTCAAACTATGAAATAATGTTCAACTATAAACAAAGTTCTCATCATGAAAATGAAGAGTGCTCAGTTGTACCAAACAAAGGCATGTTAGCCAATACTTTAGCAGTACTTCAGCACTCTTACCAATTTTTCACTTATAGAAGGGATATACTATGGGTTTTCTTTTCTTTTGCTTTTTGTCTATGAACAAATTGTAAATAAATTAACCAGTCCTAATAATGTCAATTTCATTATCAAGAATTCTGTGTTGTATATTACAGCCATACAGAGTAGAATCTTGCATTTTTTCTCTTTTCCTAACTTTTAAACATAGACTTTCAAGGAGAGGTATAGATCAAAACAGAAGTCAAACCAGCTTTTTGATAGCTCTGTATTATATCAGAAAGTGGAGACAGTTGTGCCCATGAACAGGCTAATTAAACACTGCTGATCAGAAGAGTAACTGTAACTTGTCATTAAAAAAAACACACAACCGTTTCCCAATCTTTTTTCAGCCTATAGGAAAACAGCAACTCTCACAAACGTTAGCTCAGCCTATGTACATGCCTGGGGAGGTAACATACTTTAGCCACCAAAATATAGCAACGTGCAAGATTCGCAGAAGTGGCCACAATATTCCAGGTGTGGCTGAACCTGAGTTGTATACAGAAGCACTATATGTCTGTTCTGAACATTCAGAACAAAAATCAAGTTTTTTTTTGGGGGGGGTGTGTGTGATTATATTGCATTGCGCATTCACATCTAGATTACTGTTCACTATTATCTAGAGATCTTTTCCAACATTATTGCTCTCCAGGTTTTTTTCTTCCAAGTGAATATCTGTGTTTTCGGTTTTATTTTTCCTCAAAATGTACTAGCTTGTATTTTTTCATGTCGAAAATTATGTGCTATTTTCTGCCCATATTTCTAAACTCACTTGGCACCTTTGTATTATAATATTTCTGCCCAATATCACTTGTAAATTTTCTTAAGCCCTTTGCCCTATCTTCTCATTAATCAATTAAGCTATTAAATAAATTTACTAACGCTATTCGAAACTTCTCCTTATATCACTTTTGTTGTTGTTGTTGAAGGCTCTTTAGCCTGTTTTCCTATCCAAACCATTTGAATTAGCTGTGAGGGGAAGATTTCATGACATACTGTAGTATCAGATGCTTTACTAATATTTTCTAATTGATTTATTTAGTAGAATTAAGCTCGTCTGGCAAGATTATTTCTTCATAAATTCATACAGCCTACCATTCACAGTCCATTCAGTTTAAGACGTTCAGAGGTGGTGTTTTTTATCCCAGATCCCTCCCTCTTAATATTTGTTCCATTATTTCACTAGATTCAGAAGTAACGTATACCATTTGGTAACTCCTACAATCTAATTTGTTTTCAGAAGGTTGATTCCATATTTAATTATTTTTCAATCTTCTGGCAGTTGGTCAGTTCTCCATAATTTTTCAAAAATAGCTGTCAGTGGTTCAGTAAGATCACTGGCTAATTCTTTTAAATTCTGGTATGCATTACACTTCAATTTCCTGACATTTGCCATCTTGAAACCTAATACCCTTTTACTGCTATGCACTTCATTCCCGTTCCTTGCTATTGGTGCATTCAAGAAATTTGTGGACACTGGTACCTTATCTGTTTAAGAGGGGTCCATCAAATCCTTTATCAGAGTAGATTGTTGAGAAGGTTGTTGAAAGATAATTTTGGTATTGCCAGAAGTCTTCACACTTCTTTCACCCTTTCACTTTGGTTTTAGTCTTTTTTTTATCTTATTGACTAACAATGACATTGTAATGATGGAGTACGATCAGAGGTTAATGCTTATTCTCTTAAATGTGTCAGCAGCCTTTGAAAACACTGACCATGAAGTTTTAATAGCTTGCTTTTAGAACCTCAGTGGGGTAGATGGTACTGGTTAAAGGATTCAATTTCTTTCTTCATTATACATGCCAGTACAGTGTTCATATTTTTCCAATGTCTGACTGAGGCTGGATTTGGATGAGAGCATGCTGGCTGAAGTCAAATCCTGGCAAGACAGAGGTATTACTAGAGGATAAAAATCATGAATGAAATACAAGTGGAAAATGAAAGAAGAGTAAGGCTTATGAAATTTGGACAAAGTACAAGCACCAGTCTCATATGACAGAGTCAGGCTGATTTTAAAAATTGGTTATCTGAAACTCCTAAATCTATATTTAGGCACCTAAATAAGTAGCCAGATTTTCAAAAGTGCTGAATACCCAGCAACCCCCAGTGAAGTCAGATCTCAAGCAAATACAGTCAGAGTTACCCGAATGTATTATAGTCCTGCAGGCGGGAAGGATGAGGGGGGCATAATGCAGCCAGCCATGATTTTAACATTTAATGTAATGATCCAGATCCTCAGCTGGTGTAAATTAGCACAACTCCACTGACTCAGGGAACTATACCAATTTACACTAGATGAGGATTTGGACCACGTACCTGATTTTCAGGCCCCAGCCTCCACTTATGCATGAATAGCTCTGCATATGCACATCTATGCATCCATTTGGGGTTGTAACCACCTGCATTTGCAAGTCACGGAGTCTCAGATTTGTGCGTGCAGGTGCCAGGTTTTACATGGGTAAGTTCTATCCAATCACATTAGATATTTCAAACTTACATGTGGGTGATACTGTATAGCATATGCACATGCAAGAGGACCTGTATGCACAAATGGAAGCCAGGTTAAGGCCCCAATGAAAATCAGGCCCATTACATTTACTGTAATGATAAAAATATATTCTCCCCTTTGATGTATGCATGTAATTCATAAATGATATTCAATGCCAGTCCAAAAGGAGCACATTAAAAATTGAAAAGTGTTTATTGCTTCTTACTATGCAAATTTCACTGTGTGCATTATGGATGTTCAACCTTTCACAACGCATTTTACTGAACACCAGAACCACAACCACCTGGCATTGCTGGTTCTTGTTATTTAATGGTAACATCCAAATTAATTACATCATGAGATCTTCATTTGGAGAAACTGATTGTGACAGTTTTCACTAAACTACTGTTAGTGCAAGCAAAATGCCCTTACAATATCTGCCATGAAGGAAAAAGATGTAAACATACCTAAAGGAAAATGGGACCACCATTGTATAAATTGCTTTTGCCAGTAATTGCCTTGTGGGCACATTTTAAAATAACTTGGAAGCTGACAACAGTAAATTTTATTGTGATAATTGAAAACTATATTATTACTCAAGATGATAAAGTGCAGAGGTGGGGGTGAAGGGAGGAGAGATGGAAGAGAAAAGGAAATTGTTAATTTTTTTAGACTATGCCAAAGCAAATGCAAATTCCTAGTTTTGATGTATATTTTGAGGACCTGAAACAAGGCTTTTAATCAATGTATTATACATCAAATTGATAATGTTAACTTCGGATTATTCAAATGTATGAAATATTCATACAGAACTGTCCAAAGTTTTACATTTCCCTGACTTTTTTTCTCTATTAATTATCATGCCTGGAAGCTTTTTAGTAAAAGCAGCAGCCATCAGCTTGACTGAACCTGACAAGCTAGCAAGGCCCAATTATACTGGCACTCTGTGGCACTTTGATGTACTGGAAACGAAAAGAGATAGGGGCAAATTGTATAGCACATTATGTTAATGACTTGATTTAATCCAGCCACTAAACTTTATGTAGCCTGTTAAAAAAGATGCTAACACTAATTACGCCACTTTGGAAAGGAAAGAAGGGGACAAGCATTTCATACCGACAAAGTGAAGCTCATAAATGTTGTAAATGAAATGAAACAAAATGAAGTAATCTATGATTAATTATACATCACAGACATGAAGAAAAGAGAAAGAAGCAAGTAGTACAGCTAAGTACTGGAAAATCTGTTAGATTCCTTTTATGATCAACATATCTAAGAAAAAACCATGAACTGTCTGATTTGCAACATGCAAAAAAGAAATAGTATGATCTTAAATGGCTTAAACAGTGTGGCATGCAAATTCAGATTCACAATATAATTAGCATGATCTGTAAAAATCAGAAGTTTTATTTACAGTGTTTGAATGATTGCAGGATATTTCTCTCAGACATAAATGTAAGGTACTGATTTTTAATTAAAAGAAAATTAGTTCAATCTAATTTTTATAAATTGTAGTCTTTGAATTAACCAAGTTTTCGGATACAGGAACCCATTTTTCTCCTAATTCTGAATTATATGCTCCAGGCCACCAACACCAACCTTATTTCAAATCTATTGATGGAATACTTAGAAACTTCAAGGTTTTTCAGTAATCTTATCTACCTTCTTGCACATTTGCTTTGTTTCCTGATGAACAGATCAATAGGGAAAGAAAGATGCTAATGATCTATAAACTAATCTTTCTAAAACAGAAAATCTTTTATGATTGTGCTTAAATCATTTTGATAAAATAAACTGCAGTACAACTCTAAATTTGTACATCAACTCATTATTGTTTGGCTTAATGGTGATGAGTAATTTCCAGTTTAGTTCACAGTGTTACAGATTAAATAATTTTATGGCATTCACTATGTAATTAAATATAATGCAGTTCCACCTATTAAAATAACTTCGGTATCTCTCTCTAATTCAGATAGGTGGTAGCACTTCTAAACCTCTGTGAAAAGTGATGAATAGATGTGCAGCCAATCACGCATGAAACATTGCTTAATGTAGCTGGTTACATTATAAGATGTTGCTCATGCTTTACTGAGATAGTGTCTGACCACAAATCAGATTATTGACCATTGTAGATAATCACATTTCGGAATGTTAAAAAGCCAAGGTCACTCAGCCCAAGTAGGATATAACAGTGTGATATCACTCAAATAACCCTCTCAGACAACAGGAAAAATCACTCAAGTACTTATTATGCAGTTAGAAATCTTACAGTCAATTTTTGTTGAGGAACTAACTTCTTTACTTTATAAAGACTGCTCAACTTCAGGTCAATTCAGTTAAATTAAAGTCTTTATTCTCCATGTCTTTAGGAGACCCTTACAACATTTTTATTGAAAGAAAATGTACAGAACCAAGTTTTCCAAACTTGTTCTATGTTGTGTGTGTGTGTGTAATTATGTGCAAGCCATTTTTGCAGATTATCTCTTGTGCATACAAACAACAGTAGAAACTACTCATGAAACTCCCCTTTGCATGCTTAAGTCAAGGGAATGCTCTTTTCACATGTGTCCATTCTATCATTTATACAAATGCACAAAACAGTACATGCAAGAGAGTGCATGAGCAAAGTTGAACCATGAAAACAGAGATTGTGAAAGAGCTTCTTTGGAAAAATGGCTCTCGGTGCTGCAGTTAGAAGAAAGATGGGGAAGGATGAGAAAAATGATCTGCGAACATTTCAGCTGATTAAAAACTAAACGTCAGTTTAATGTGTTGTCAACATCTTAAAGTCAATGGAAGTGAGTCAAGGTGCTGATAAGGAGAGGGTGGGTACTGTGGTATTGTGGAGGTTATGACAATGGAAATTACTCCTCTTGAGCAGTGGGCATGGTGTCTGCCTCAGAGAGAACTGGGGCTTTCTGTGTAAATAAGACTATCACTGGCAGTTTTTCTGCGTGAAGTACAGGATCAGGAAGAGAGTAACAAGAGAGAAAGTTTCTTAGAGATTCAGGCTTCAAACACAATTACTCTCTATGGGAAAGCAATGAATGCATGAGTTCTGTTTTAACTCAAAGTGGCATCAGGCTGATGAAAGCCTCTAGTTGCACTTTCCTTTTGTGCAGTTTAACAAGCAATACATGAAAAAAATAATATAAATCATACAATAATATAAATCATAAATGCTAGCTCCTATGTTTTCACAGAGATCCCTTTCATGGTTTCTGGTCAGCCCAACACAGCATTCTTTCAAGGTGCTGAGTCTAAATAGCCTCAGCTGTACTTAATTAACTCACAGATGGTAGTGCCTCCATAAACTGCCTCTGAACTCTGGATGGAAATTAATCCCTGAAATCACAGGAATTACTCTGATTCAGTGGAGCCTCCTTCTAGGGACACCACCGGTGTGGCAGGTTTTCTGTGTCTCCAATAGGGGGTACCAAGACACCTATACACTGTCATATACATATATCAAAACACAAAAAAATTATGTGAAAAGATTATTATTAAGGTAGCAAAATCAAGCCCTCAAAAGTTAGGAAATGCCAGAGTTAAGGTTGCCTGTGGAACCTGAATTCAGCTCCCTTATATATATGCATTGTGATAGAGTCTTTTAGTATATGATCACACACCATTTCCCCCCCCCAAAGACTCCTGCCTCATTCACTGCACAGTATGGATAGTGCTCATTTAATAGACAGCTATTTAGTATTTTGTTTTTTCCTCATTATTATGTCTGACCCAAGGCCTTATTTTATTTCACACTAGTCAAATCCTGCTCTGAAACCAGAACTATTAATTTCCTGATGGGCTTTTCTATGGTGCTCATCACTACGGAATATTAATGCTCCAGAAGGATTATTTTTACATCTCTGTTATATGAGGGTGTATTATTCCTATTTTATAGATAGGGAATGGAAGTACAGAGATATTAAGTCCCAAAGTATCCACTAATTTTGGGTGTCCAATCTGAGACACTTAGGACTTGATTTTTCAGAGTTCTTAGCATTATATCGCATTTTACAATACATGTCAAAAACAGCTCTCATTGATTGTAGGTGCTGCTGTATGTGCTCAGTACTTCTGCAAATCAGAGTGCAGGATATCAAGTCAGGCACCCAGAAAATGAGGAACACAATTAGTAATCAACTATGAAAATTTTGGTGTGACTTGACTAGCATCACATCACACAGAAGTCTGTGGCAGAGGCAGGGATAGACTCCAATTGTCCAGAAGCAGCAGTTAATAACCATGAGACCAACCTCTCTCATCCTCCATCACCCTGCCTCTTTCACTTCACAATTTCCAACTTCTGCAACAAATGAAGCAGGGTTCCTGCAGAAAACAGCCTCTTGCACTACACACACAGACAACCCTAATTCATCCCCAGAGCAGGTCCATCCTGTTCACTGAAGGAGGCAGGGGTCTTTGTATGTCATCATGTAATTAAAGACTGAAAGATAATACATACACCAGGGGCCTGAATTAAGGCAACCTTAATTCTGGCATTTTCTAGCTTCTGAGTGCTTGACTTTGCAACATTAACAATGTCCTCCCAACACAGCATGTGTGTGTAATTTCCCAGGTTGTTAAAAAAAGCAAACTGAAAAATTCCATTGTGTGGTATCACACTGACACCCACATGGGTCATCAGCGTGGTTGGGACATTTAGATCCACCACATAGACCTCTGCCACTTCAACCAATGGCGTAAATAATAGCTGTAGTAGGTTGTAATCCTGCTTGTGGGCCAGCACTAGAAAAGATGGGACACTTTACCAGTTGCTTTTACGGATATTTCTTGACAGCAGAGGAATGGTGAGACTCAGGAATCTTGGATTCCATTCCAGGCACTGGAGAGGTATTCTCTAGTGGGCATAGATTCTTCTGCCCATTTCCCCCAAGTGTGACCCCTTCTGCCTGGTCTCCAACCTCTGCTTGTCCCAGTCTTGTTTCTTCCCCACCCCTGGCTCCTCATCACAGTCACATTCTCTTATGTAGCCAGTCCAAGTCTCCACTCCTCAGGCTTCCCATGCTAGTCCCAATCTCTTTCATCCAGCCATTCCCAGGTTCCACTCCCCCGCCAATCTCTCAGTTTCCTGTCCCCATCTCTTTGCCCAGCAAGACCCAGTTCCAAGCTCCTCAACCTGTCTGTCTCTCTTCCCCACCCTGGCCTCCAGTTACATCCCACTGTTCACATTCCCCATCTCCACTTACTTTCAGTCCCAATCTCCCACCCTGGGCTCCATGTCCAAGATCAGAGCCTTCCCATCGAAACTCACTGTCCCAGTTTCCCTCTCCCCAAATCAGCCTCCAGTTCCTGCCCACCCCAGAGGGTAGTTGTCCCAATCTACTCGCTCTCTTACCTCCTACTGACCTAACTCTTAAGAGTGGAGGATATTTCCACAATCAGACCGTTAATTATTAAAAATAATTTGTCTATAGAAGAAGATTACATGTAAGTATTAAAACTGGGAAGAAGTTAAAATTAAAGTGCTTAACAAAGCACAGCAGTCACACATCGATAAGATTAACTGCCGAATTTCTAACAAGATTTATGCTTCTCAGTAGATTAGACTAGCACAAATACTTTAGTAGCAAGAATTGTAAGTATTAATGTTCTAATAAATTTTAATTACAAACATATTCTATTCTTGTAAAGCAGATACTGTACTATTATTACAGAAATACCTTAACACAAGCATCCACTGCTAAAATTGGTTACAAATAACTTTCATTCTATAGAACAAGATACTGTGTGTGGTTCTGGTATAGAGCAGGCACTATAAAATTAACAATATACTTTAACCAAACAACACATTTTCCTGTTAAAATTTTGGTAGTAGTGTTTTAATCCACCTCTTGAAACATTAAAGACAAGTTATCTATAAACCTTCTTGTAATTTTGTAATAGTATGATTGTTGAAGAACAGAACGTCTAGAATGTATACTATTCCTATCAACATCTTCAGTTATTAGATTAATTAACACATACAAATTAATTACATTTCTTTACTAATTACTAAAAGAAGACTGCAATTTTTAGAATAGTCTAATCTAGTAATACACTTACACTTTTAAAACTGCTGTCCCTTAAAATTAAGATTAACTGAAATCTGATTCCAAAAATTATCAAAGCCTGTTCCGGCACTCCTGCAGAACTCCTTTTGACTGAAAATGGGATTCCTCCAGATCAGTGGCGGGCCACCTGTGGCCTGCAGGCCACACGAGGCCCATCAGGATACTCCGCGGGCGGGCCGTGAGACAGTTTGTTTACATTGACTGTCCACAGGCCCGTCCGCCCACAGCTCCCAGTGGCCGTGGTCCACCATTGCAAGCCAATGGGAGCTGTGGGAAGCGGTGCAGGGGATGTGCTGGCCACCGCTTCCCACAGCTTCCATTGGCCCGGAAATGGCGAACCGTGGCCACTGGGAGCCGTGGGCGGCCGTGCTTGCAGACGGTCAATGTAAACAAATTGTCTCATGCCCCGCCAGCGGATTACCTTGACGGGCTGTGTGCAGCCCACGGGCCACAGATTGCCCGCCACTGCTCCAGATGGAAAGACTGACATAGGAACTAATAATGACCACACAAACGAATCAGAAGTAAAAGGACCATGGAAGCAAGGGTTTGTATTGGTAACAGAACTAGAGGCATCACTGCAGCAAGGTTGAGTCCCGCTATGGACCTACTGCTTACACTCCTATAGATTTGCAGCCATGTATATCAGTGCTATGGTAATGCACTTAAACCCCCTGGCAAATCCTCAGCACACCCATATTCCTTTCCCTGTGAAGTTGCAGATATGTTCTCAGTACAGTGGAGTGTGGAATTTCCTCTCCTTTTCTCCTGCCAAGCACTGGATCCTTCAATCTTTATTTGGCCCTTTAGGATTTGGACCTACGTTTCTTATATACAAGGACAGAAAATCCAAGTGTTTAAACCATTCCCTAGAAATTAAACTAAGGTCTCAGTTGAGCAAGGTACTTAAGCACATGCCTAACTTTTAGCATGCGAATAATACTATTGAAGTCAAAATTAATATTCTCACGCTTAAGTATCCTGCTGAATTGGAACTTAAAACAGAACGTTTTCATTTGGGACTTTAAGGTCAAATGTGGGAGGAAATATTTCAGTGGTTGAAATGTATTAAAAATTACCCTGTAGGTAAATGATGCTAAATGCATTTGAGTTCAGTTTATCTGAAAATTCAGAGATGCAGCGAGAAAGTTTTTATTGTCCTAGAATTAAATGACAAAAAAACCCCAAACCAACCCCCCAAAACAAAACAAAACAAACAAAAAACCACGAGTATTTTGCAAAGAAGAGAGGACCAAAAAGCTGAATGAACAGCAACCATCTGCTTTTGAGCATTTGATTGATTAGACGGACAGAAGAAATAAAACAAGCAAAACAATCCCTTTAGTAAAGACAGTGGAAATCCTAACAGAAAAAGGATCTATGGCATTGTGAATTTATGGGGCAAATTGACAAATCAGAAATAATGTTCACTAGAATGGAGCCAATACTTACTCTAACTGGCCAAATTCAGTCATTGTTTGGGGTGGGGTGTTTTGTTTTTGTCTTTTTGGGGGGTTTTTTAGACTGAAGACTGACTTCAGTGCTTTTTATTTTAGAGTGCAACTTTCTTTCACACCAATTACAAACTTACGAAATGTGCTGGAATGCAAAGTTGCTTAGTTAATGACTCCAACATTTTAACCTGCCAGAATGAACATTCTACTTTTAAAACTCAGCCTAAAAGTCCATTTAAATATAAATAATAAACTGATTCTTATTCTTCACATAGACAAACAGTTTGAGCAGAAATAGTGGAGGTGTTCACAATATACTTTTAGAACCCTCAGAAGGTTTTCTGGAACACAAATTCTGAAAGGAAGACCTATTTGTGTTATCTTATATTTATGCCCAACTGGGCTTCACGTAAAGTTTGGTGGAATAACATTTCCTAATATAAGTACAGTTGGGGAGGTTGTATAATTCAAATCACAAGGAAGAATACATATCCAGTCTCAGGGACTGCATATGGTTTACTGTCATTTGACCCATATTGCCTTACAAAGATCAGGCCTGCATTGGTGTGAGCTTGCTAGTGTTGAAGACTTGTAGGGAAGATAAATTCTTGATTTGAGGCCACCTGGTGTAATATTTAAATTCAGGGGAGTGATTGGAGTGGCAATTGTTCTGTGTGTAGAATCCATCCATGAAAACTCCTTGATTCTTTTTGCCTGTTTAGGTTAATAAACATCACGAATAATGGTGTGACCTACAGGCCTTTTTTCTCCTGATAATTATGTAGGCTGGGTATTCCTGAAACCATTTTTAATAAAAACAAACCGTAAGAGACATGCTTTAAAAAGTGAAGTGTGTGTGCTATTTGGTTTTTTTTTAAAACTCCAGACTTCAAGTGGGTGGCTGTTGTACAAATATCACATACATCTCTGCCCATGCACCTCTATCAGACTTGCAAAATTCCATGTGTGATGCTGGTAGATTAGGTGCCAGCTTTTGCCAAGTCTGTAGGCATCAGCTGAGCACTGGCAAATTCATAGCTGGAAATCAGACCAGCTCACCTATATGTTAATATTGTTCAAGATAGGTGATGAACGTGGAAGAATGTGTTTAGTGTTTAGACTCTATGAAATGGTTATAAGTTGCTGCATGCATTACTCTTAGTTGTAATGTCTATATCCTGCACTATAAGGTAATATGTAAGTTACGCTTTATAATTGTAAAAATGCTTGCTCTGAACTTGTGAACCAGGCACGAAAAGTGGTTCATCCTGACCATTCAGAAGAACTATCAAGACTCAGTGCGCCATTGTGGAACATCATGACTCAAAGCCTGGTTTAATGGCCCTCTTACACCCATGAAGGTGCTATGTGAGAGAAAGCTCATCCCATCAGCTTGAATTTGGAAGAGCGAAATAAAAACAGCCAACATGAAATTTTTTCATCTCTTTGCTGTCTGGACTCTTACAAGGGATGAAGCTAAGAAAAAAAAAAAGCAGAGATCACCACGGTCAACCTGGCTTAGCCCTAAAAAAAAATTCACTTCTGACAGATTACTACATCTCTGTCACGTTTTGGAACCACAGACTGAACTCATTTGCGTATATATGTTGCCTGCTTTAATCTGTAAATAACTCTTTCATTTCCTTTTCCTAGTTAATACATCCTTAATTAGTTTACTATATGATTGGCTACCAGAGTTGTCTTTGGTGGGAGAGCTAAGGTACAAATTGATCTGGGGTAAGTTTCTGGTCTCTTGGTACTGGGAGCAACCTGAATATTTTCTGATTTTTGGTGTAAGGGACCATTTATCACCAAGTCCAGTTTACCTGCGAGGCAAGATAGAGTGGAGCACCCAAGGGAACTATCTGACACTCCTTGGTAAGACTTGCAGTGATCCAGGAGTTCACGTTTGTTACTGGGTTGGTGAAATCTAATGATAGAATATACCACTAGTTTTGGGGGGCTCTGCCCTGCTTTTGACAGTCTGCCCTGAGATTGGCACTGTCAGTCATGAGCCACTCCAGACAGCGTGACACAATGGTATCCAGTTCTACACTCTTCTTAGTATCAGAGGGGTAGCCGGAGTAGTCTGGATCTGTAGAAGCGACAAAGAGTCCTGTGGCACCTTATAGACTAACTCCAATACTTCTGTTAGTCTATAAGATGCAACAGAACTCTTTGTCACTTCTACTCTTCTTAGTGTATGTCTCCACTGCAATCATGGGGTGTGACTACAGCTCATGAAGACCCATCCAAACAAAAAAGCCATGGCAGCACAGACGTCAGTGCGGGCTAGCCAGACAAGTTATTAGTCAGGGTTCTGGGTGAGCATGTCCAATCCATGCTGAAGCGCACACTGCCACAGCTTCACTGCTTTAACAGCAGAGCTAACTAGATTCAATGTAGCTAGAGTATGTCTACACAAGCTACAATCACACACACAGGGATGCAGATTAGACATCCCTTAGGGTTGACCCAACTTTAATTGAAGTCAATGGGAGTCATTTCTTTGACTTAAATGGCAATTGGACTGGGCTCTTCATGAGAAGTTCTAATTATGCTGAAATGTGAAAAAGGGATGTGTGATTTGAGATGACACTAACAAATCTGTTTTTCTCATTTGAAACCAAGTCTCATCTAGTGAAATATACAATGCCACCTAGCTTTCTTGGGTTACTGCTTTATATTCTAAATGCAATGTAAAGGCTTCCTAAGCAAGAAAGTTGTACTGGACACAAATGATATCTGCATATAATTTGCATATTAATGGTTTATGCTTGCAAACGTGTACCTGCACATGTATTACACAGTCAGATCTATAAATGCCTGACCTGGGCCCAAGTTTTGAAGATCACTGAAAATTTACAGCTTAATTGATAGAAAACCTATAGTATATAGAAAACCTCTATTTGCATGCATAATCAGGTCATTAGGCTAAGTTACCTGATGTGTGTGTACAAGTTCCCTATTTCAGTTTGAAAACAGATACACATACAAACTGAAGGCTCTTTGAAAATCTAGCCCTTGATATTTCACTGCTGATATTAGAGGAAGACGTATGTAAAATATGTTTTTCTTAGATTTACATAATTTCCCAAACAGAAGCATTTAATTGCCATAAATATACTGACTGACCTGTTTAATATTGTTGGACACTGGGCTAGGAACAATACAGTCATCACTGTCAGTTATTATTGATTCCATGGCATCAGTTGCCTGTCTATTATCTTGATCTGTTGGGGAAAAAAACAGTTAAAAAAATTCTGTATTTGTAGTCCATTTGAGATTTACTGAGAAACCGAGGCGCATAATAATAGTTTTTCTAATAAATATAGTTTGAGAGAGTCATGCAAATCTTTTCTCATTTGCAGACCATGACATATGCAAATCCATGACTATTAAATGGTCTAGAAAGTCACCTAGTTTTTCTTCTGATCTGCTAAAAACACTAATGGCTATGATAGTGGAAACAGAGATACAATTGTATCAAATCTCCTGTGATAAATAACAGTGTAAACAAAGATTAGTTTAATATAGGAATTAGGGCTGTCAAATTATTTAAAAAATTAATCACGATTAATCACAGTTTTAATCGCACACAAATAATAACAGAATAACAATTTATTGTAAATATTTTGGATGTTTTTCAACATTTTCAAGATACATTAATTTCAGTTACAATGCAGAATACAAAATGTAGAGTATTCACTTCATTTTTTTTATTACAAATATTTGCACTGCAAAAAAGATAAACAAAAGATAGTTCAATCTACAAGTCGAAGCATGAAGGGGCACACAAATGTTTAGCGTATCTGGCACATAAATAACTTGCAACAACAGCTACAATAGTGCCATGCAAACACTTGTTCTCACTTTCAGGTGACACTGTAAATAAGAAGCAGGCAGCAGCATCTCCTGTAAAGGTAAATAAACATGTTTCTCTTAGCGACTGGCTGAACAAGAAGTAGGACTCAGTGGATTTGTAGGCTCTTAAGTTTTACATTGTTTTGTTTTTGAGTGCAGCTATGTAAAAAAAATATTTCTACATTTGTAAGTTGCATTTCACAATAAAGAGACTAAACTTCTATGAAGTGAATTGAAAAATATTATTTATTTTATCTTTTTTACAGTACATATATTTGGAATAAAATAATATAAAGTGAGCACTGTACGCTTTGTATTCTGTGTTGTAACTGAAATCGATATATTTGAAAATGTAGAAAAACATCCAAATATATTTATAATAAATGTGTATTGGTATTCTATTATTAACAGTGCAATTAAAACTGTGATGAATTGTGATTAACTTCTTTTATCAAGTTAATTTGTTTTGATGTAATTGCTTGAGTTAACTGTGATTAATTGACAGCCCCTAAAAGAACTATTGATTTAATCTTTGGATTTCCACTGTTCAGGTTTCAGCAGCTTGCACATAAATGACTACACTGCAAAATAATTTCTCAGAAACAGGTTAGGGTTGGATTCAGGCAGACGCTTCTACAAAGCCTTCAGCTCAGTTTTGCTGGAGTAAAAAAAAATTATAAATAAAATAAAAAGCAAAGGGAGTTAACTCGTGATTTTTGCAGTCCTAATGAGAACAGAAGGCCTAACAAGAAGCTATAAACAACTGAATATAAAAATCTAGTATCCTGTTCCTGCCCTTATTGAGCAGACATGGACTCAGCTTGATTCCCTGATACTAAGCTTAAAATAAGAGCTGGAACAGGATGACCTGACTTTTGTAGTCTGTATATAAATCTGCCTCTAACAACTTGAAGTCACAGATGTGATAAGATGTACTGCCCTCTCATTGTCTAAGATGATCTCTGATATTACTGTTGGGTGTTATCTGCAGACAAAAGAACACTTTTTAAAATATTCTTTAGAACATTACTCTTCTGAAGAGAGAATATAAAGACATTTAAAACAGAAGCCAGGTTTCCTTTAATATTTTATGAAACCAGGTCAGATACCACATTTTTGCATTCAATTACTATATAGCTTCCAGTTGGGCTAAGAATAACACCAACAAACCCACCGAGGTACAGTCATGAGGAACAGTAAAATATAATTTCGGTCATGAACCTTCTTATAATGAGGTAGCTCCCACTGTTAACAACAAATGCTTAAAATGGAAAGAGGAGTAGCTATATTAATTAAATAGATTCATTTATAATTTATAAAAATGAAAGTTACCTTCTGGTTCCAATTCCTCAGTTATTTCTGTTTCATCTTCAGAAGTAGCCGAGCTCTGGTCAGCCAATTGACCCTCAGATAGCTGAGAGAGGTCATCTTTTTCTTGCTGAATTTCTCCAAAAGTTTCCTTTACTTTATCATCTGCCACTCTTTCCTGTATAACCTCAAATAAGGCAAGCAATATAAAAGTAGGTATATTTATAGACATTCTGTGGTATTTATAACAACTACTAGAATAGGAAAAGCTACTGAGACTTAAAACTTGAAGAGTTATGGCTAGTATGCATTATATATGTTACGTGTTAGTAATGATATAGCTTAAACAGGATAGAGAGCAATGAAAAGCTCATCAATTATCAACTGCAATAACAAATATCTGACAGAGTAAAAAGGCCAAATTCATAACAATTTACATTTTCTTAAGACATAATTCATAAAATCTCTTGGCATCTGTCATCATAAATGCAGCCTCTGATGGTTTCAAAACATTTTATGTATTTTAAACCATTTATTTTTAGAAAAATTATTATTCAGATGGTATTTTTATAACCTTGATTAGCCTTTATGCAGTGTCTTCATGAACTGAAAATAGCACTAAAAAAGAGCCAGTTTAAACATTATATATTTAATGCCTCAAAAATCTAGGGTAAGAGAAGCCTTTAGTTTATAATTTTCTCTAAATTCTCTTTTCCCCCTCTTTCAGATCCACTGAAATCACAGATCATGGTGCCTTTTTCAATATGTACTAAATCAGGAATATTACACCCACCAATTCTGCTGGAGTAAATTTTATCTGCTCTATAGGGAGCCTAGTAAAGCTTGTTAACAGATGATTTTCTTTCTGGGTCTGATTTCTCTCCCCAGTCAGACATCTGAGCTGCACCTGTCCCCCTACAATATTGGAGGCATGGGGCTCCAGGGCTTCCCATAACCATTCTATTCTTGGGCCAGGTGAGTCCCTCCACTCTACACCACTGCAGCAATACAAAGGAACTTTAAGAAGCCACTGAGGACTCTTCCACCAACTGAACAATTCTCTGCTGGTATGAAGCTGGCTTTAGGCCCTCATTGGCATAGGAGACACATCAGAGCTGGGACACTGTGTGCTCCAGACAATCCTAGGCCAGTGGAGCATTCTTTATGAAAAACAGTGGCAGAGCTCCCTTTTTGCAGCTCACGAGATGATCTCCTAACAGATGGAACTCCTTGTAGTCTTTGGCTCATTCTATTTGGCCTGCTCTGCCTTGAGGGGAGGAGGAACAAACAGAAAGAGTGCAGCTAGGGGAACCAAACCTCTTTAAATGTGTTCCCCTGAGGTGAATGGGGGGAATTAGCTTATTTGCCCTCAAAATAAGTTTAAACAAAGAAATAAAAATGTAAAATCAGGAGCACTGAACCACGGTTTTGTTAGCTCACCAGACTGATATCTGTCAGGAGCCCTGACAGGACGTAGCTGCTGACAAGTTTCTGCTGCAGCCACTGCTGGCAGTAAGAGATCTAAATGTCTTGCATTGGGAAGGAAGGTCAGGTGCCAGAAATGAATATCCTTGTACAGGTTTGCAAAAGTATTTAATTATCCTTATTTTTCTCTGGGGAACAGAGAAAGGTAAAGTCTCCAATTCAGTGCGATGGCAAATGTAACTTCACTAGTGTAATACACTGGACAGGTGAACCAAAAGATGCCTATCCATCATTTCAAGAGATAGAAAAGAAAAGAAAGGGTAGGTTTAAAATAAAGTATGTATTTAATACTTTTCTTACCCTTGGTATTTTACATATTCAGCATATATTCCAAAATTGGTGGAATTTTTTTGCTGTTATCTAGTGATCATCTTTAAAGGGAGGGAGGAGATGCATTTAATTCAAGTGTTAAAAGCATAAGGAATTATGTAGGAATATTACTAGCTTAGTAGTGGTTGAGAGGAAATAATGTCAGTCACTGAATCACCTATATTCCAATGCATTTAATGAAATTTCCTCCATCCAAATACTGATCCAGGCTTAGCCTGCTAAATGTATTTTTTTCCCTTTCTATTTCCTCTGCATGTACAGTTGGAAGGCTACATACCATGTAAAGAAGCAGTAAGTTGGACAGCAGCCCATAATGGCAGCACTATGCACGTTCCTTCCATGAACTCTAATCCTTCTTGGCAACGTACTTTTGATTCTTTAATATATAACATGACATGTCTTGTACGCCTGTATAAAACCATTTACTAAAACATTCATTTGACCTGCCTGACAAAGCAAGTAATTTTTTCTCTTAGATTCTTATCTTGGGTTTCCTAGTTACTTAGCAGTTGATGAACACACAGCACTTGGATGATAATGTTGATACCAACTTCATTCCTGACCACTTAGTCAATTTCTCTACTATAGTTATTCATCAAGAGAACCAATTAACATTCTAATTACCAAACAATTAGGATATCACTGTATTAGTTTTACCCTTAGCGCATGACTAAACAAATCTGATACTGAATTTTCCGCTACAGCTATCAACATATAAACAGAATTCAAGAACAAATTTGTATATGACATCATAAAACTTGAACCACCTCATACCTCTGGAACATTTGAAACAGTAGGTGTATCAGCCTTAATTTTCTGTGAAATTTCTTCATTGTCTTCATCAGCAATAGGGCTCTAAGGTATTGGCACACAATAAGGAGACATATTTAACTGATATTACAAAACTAACACAAAAGGAAGACTTTCAGCCCAGCTTTCAAATGAGCCTCCTTTTTGCAGCTGCAATTATTTGTATTGTCAAAATGGTCACATGAATATCTAAGAACCAGAGTGCACAATAACCAGGCAAAGTAAACAGACTACTAAGGCTTACGTTTATTTCTAACCCATTTGTGTTTCTGATTCTCTTACACTAGTACAATGCTGCAATATCTGGGCTATAATCCATACAAAAAGCTGTTTGGATTCTTTTTTTTTACTTAATGAAAACTTTTACTAATATTACTTTTGCCAGCAATTTAGGTCATTTGGACAGCAAAGCTGGGCTTTTCAAAGAATGGAGTCGAGCACCTAAATCCTACTGAATTTCAATAAGGTTTGGGCACCTAGCTCCCTTTGAAAATCCCAACCTTACGCATCAAATTATACCTGCAAATCAGATAGACAGACTCCAAATAACAAAAAAACTGTCTTCAAATATTTGTAGGGACAAATTAGGAAGCGGTGGGGCCCATTTGAATAAATTTGGTCCCAAGATATGTTTATATTACTTATATAAGTCTAATGTGACTAAAGTTTCACTTAAGTGGAAGCCATACATATTTCATACAAACACACACACACACACACAAACACTTCCTACTTTCATTTTTCAGATTTAGGCTTCTGAAAAAGTTTAATTCCATCTGTGCTGAATTTGATTATCTATGGTGTACTTACAATAGACTGACTTAGTTTGTACTTATGCTCTTTGGTATTTATTATTGTTCAAAACAAAGTTTACTCTGACTAAAATTTAACTGACAGTAGGAAGAGTTGTAGATCAACATTGATACTATGTTTTTAATATGATTAATTGAGGTTATCAAATGAATTTATTAACAGAAGTAACTGTATATAGCCCAAATATAATTAATACACCATATTAACAAATAATAAACTACACTTAACACTCATCTTAGGACATTTTACAACTGATGTTAGAGACTCCTTTTTAGTTAACTGGCTTCAGCTGATTAAAATAGTAATTATTAGTACTATAATTTGTTTAAATTATTACATGATTACATTTTCAATACATTAACTCTTAAGAAAATACTTAAACCTTACTGGAATCTGCAGTATGCTGACATCCATAAAAGACACTTTCTTGTCTGCTAGAGCAGTACGCTGCCTTGGTTTGGGCTTTGGTGCCTAGGATAAATCAATATAATTAAAAAAGGCGTTTGCTACAATGTGGTACTGGCCCTTTAAAAACAAAGAGACCAAAGCACCCATTACTCATAAATTAGCTGCTTCCTAATTAGCACCTGGACCACAGAAATGGGGAAGAAACAGAGAGTGGAGGAGTCAGTCAGGAAAAGGGCAGGTGAGAGTTCCCTGGGAGCAAGTGATCTGTAAGTGAGAGCTTCCAGACACCAGGTCCCTGGAGAAAGCTGAAGGTGGTTACTAGAGGAAGGCTGAAAGCAGGAGAACAGCAAGATGGGCTTGCTGGCGGACCACTCCAGCCACACAGGAAGAGCCAAAAGCCTGGAGAGAGCTGAAAGCCAAAGAGGCAGGCATGCCTGTTCTGCCACAGCCTACTACACTCAGAAACAGAATTATGAGGTCTTTTTTTCCTCTTGCACTCTCCCGATGTCTGTATTTCTGTCAGTTCCTTTTCTGGGAACTTCTGGGTGACAGGTAGAAACACAGTGGAAGCTAGCAATGTTTGGAAAATTAATGAACAATACTGAAATATTTCCCTGTAAAATCTGATTGAGGATTTGGATTTTACTTATTTTAAAAACAAAAAAGGTAAATAATTTGAAATGTCTACAAAATGGTTCTATCTAAAAAGGTTAGTGTTTGCTTTGTCTCTCCTATACAATTGTCTATGTGTACACATGTTTAAAAGCTTCAAAAGTGACAACATGGAGGCCTTTTCTTCCAGAAGAAATCCAACTGGTGGTTGTATGAAGTATTTCTACTAGTCTCTATTAAATGCCCTGTATTGTAGGGATTAATCCTACTTGGCAAGGTTGGATGGGATGACCTACTGTAATAAGTCTTTTCTATCTCTAACTTCTTTGAATTTGTTAGATTACTTACTGTCATTGATGAAGTAAAAGAAGGGGTCAGGGTTAGAATCTGCACTTCTTCCTTCGCTGGTAATTTAGATGCCGTTGAGTTTTCATTTTGGATGTAACTCACTAGGTCTGCTGCCACTGCTGATCCACTTGGAGGTAGATAGGCAAACCTCCATTTTAGGTCAACGTTGATGGTGCCAGAAGAATGTCCTTCAGAATCTGTTAATTCAAATGTACCTGAAAGGAGAGTGCAAAACCCATCTAGCTATCATGCAAAGTGAAACAGCATGTAATGCAAGAATTATAGCGTAACGACATTCAGTTTCTTGAGCTCTCTTGAGAACCACATTCAAGACAGGCTTTAGAATATTAATTCCAAGCAAAAGGATGCCTCCTATAATTTCAAGTCTCACATGAAGAGTATTTTAAAGCAAAGGATTCTGAGGGAAGGCCATAACTACAAGAGGGGGAAAAGTAGTGCAAAGCAGTCAAAGCTTAGTGTAGGTGCCACTCTTTCCTAATAAGGAGTTACTTTGGAGAAGGAAATTTCAGCTCATGACAATGTAAAAGAATGCCTGTTGTTGAGGTTCCATTAGCGAATATGTTCAGGATTGATTGGTCACATCCACAGCATACCTTAGAATGGGAGCCCAACAAATCAAGCCTATCAATGGTGGCATCCAAATGCATACAGGTTGGAGGCCCCTGTCAACAAGGATAATTCAGTGTTTATATGCTAAACTCTTCATGTTTATTCCTTCCTTCAGGATCACAACTGGGCACAGGAATTGGTGACAGATGTGTGAGCATTTGGCCCACAGGTACATCTACTGGGTCTCACTAATGAAGCATCCCTGAGTCAGCATGGATGGAAGGGCAATCTATAGGGAGCAAAGGAATGGATCAAAGAAGGGGAATACTTTTGGATCAGCTGATACCCCTTGTACACTCTTTGGCAGCCTACTAACAGGCACTGGATGTGACTATTTTTCACCTCAGTAAAAATGATTTAGGAATGTGTGAGGGAATCAACTTGATGATCAGAGCTAAATGGGATTTGGGGCAGATCCAGAATTTTTTCTTGGAGTGATGATTATTTGGTCTGAACTGATGCAACAGGGAGTATAGAAGGAAGCCATAAAGCCTCCATGGGTTGAAAAGGCTAGAGCAGTGGTTCTCAACCTTTCCAGACTACTGTATCCCTTTCAGGAGTCGGTTTGTCTTGCATACCCCCAAGTTTCACCTCACTTAAAAATTACTTGCTTACAAAATCAAACATAAAAAATACAAATGTCACTGCACGCTATTACTGAAAAATTGTTTACTTTCTCATTTTGTCCGCATGTAATTTCAGTTTGTACTGGTTTCGCCAGTGCTTTTTATATAGCCTGTTGTAAACCTAGGCAAATATCTACATGAATTGATGTACCCCCTGGAAGACCTCTGTGTACCCCGAGGGCTACACATACCCCTGGTTGAGAACCATTGGGCTAGAGGGAAGTAGTTACATTCATATATGACCAAGAGGGATTGGTAATTACTCATCTGGACTTATCTAAGTGGGCACCCGAGTTATTCAGGGAGGATGGAGTATACCTAAGCAATTGGGCAACAGATATACTTTTGTTTGATATTAAGGAAGAAATCAGTAAATATCTGGGAACCTTGAAGTGGGGGGGGAGCCTACACCCTCCTTTTATAACCCTCATACAAGTGAAGGGCCAAGGGGTTCCTGCCATGAGATGGCTGGGACCAGATAATGGATGGTGGAAATAATTAAGGAAAGGATAACAACCAGCACTATACAATGTATTGCTGGGTACTGTTAGATATTTTAAGTGAATATAGTTGTGGCCTAATTAAACCTCATCCATCTCCACCCATGTTTCTTCCATCATGGCTGGACAATAGATTTATGTGCACAACGGATAACTTGTAGGTTTTTCAGGCCTTAGGAGACCAGGTTCTCTCTCAGATACCATATTCTGTGTCATTATTGTAATATTTAAAAATAGCTTTATCTAAAACAATTAATTCAGAGTTTACTAAACGCTGATTTTTGTTTTGTTTTAAACAATTTATACTGAGGGTTTAAATATTTGTGGAGTTGCCAGAAACTTGCCCAATCCTAAAATTGGCAAAGCAAGAAGAGGTTACTCACCTTGTGTAGTAACTGTGGTTCTTCTTCGAGTAATGTCCCTATGGGTGCTTCACTTTAGATGACTCTACAGAAGTACCCCGATGGAGGGGTGGGACTTCAGAGCTGAGTGCAATATTGACCATAGTACAGTTGAGCCAAATATAACATCAGATGCCTAGTCACAGGTGACTGCATAATGCTCAGCAAATGTATAAGCAGATGCCCAAGTTGCTGCGCCGCATATTTCTGTGATCGGAACATCATTGAAGAAGGCTATGGAAGTTGACAGATCTTCTAGAGTGAGCTCAAGCTCCAGAAGGAGGTTCAAGATCATATGCACAATAGCAGTAGTTAATGCAGTTCAATATTCATCTAGGGAGTCTTTGCTTAGAGATTGAGCATCCTTTATATCTGACCGCGATGGAGAGGAATAGTCTTGGAGATTTTCTGAAATGTTTGGTCCTTTTCAAATAGAAGTTTAATGTCCTCTTAACGTCGAGTGTGTTTAGTGTTGCTTCCCTTTTATTCTGGTGAGGTTTGGGATAGAAGACTGGGACGTGGATAAGCTGATTTATGTGGAAGGCTGAACGTATTTTTGGTAGGAATTTGGGGTGTGGTCGTAATGTGACCTTGTCTTTGAAGAAAATTGTAAAGGAGGGGGCTATGCTATTTGGGCCTCTATTTCTCCCACTCTGCGAGCAGACGTTATGGCCACTAGGAATGCAGTTTTCATAGAGAGGTGCAGAAGCGAACAACTGGCCAAAGGGAGATCTTGTAAGACAAGGTTAAGGTCCCATGCTGGTGTAGGATCTTTGATTTGAGAGTAAAAATTACTCATATCTTTAAGAAATCTTTTTGTTGTAGGATGAGCGAACCCAGAATGACCATCTATCTTCTGATGGAAGGCGGTGATGGCAGCGAGATGTACCTTCACCAAGCTTAAAGATAGCCCTGATTTCTTTAATTCTAAGATGTGGTCTAGCAAATTGGTAAAGGAGAAGACGTACAGGTTGTGACACTATGCTCCACATTCTTCATAGAGATATTGTTATGATATGAATATGGCATAACTACGATATGTTTTATGCAAGGTGGGTCATGTGAGATATTGGAAAGGTTATGATTTACTGAATGTGATTATCCTATTTGTATGCATCAATTCTGTATCTGAAACTAGGAATATTGACTATGTATTAATTGCAAAAGTGTTTGTCTGGTGGGGAATGCCCACCAGACAAAATGCAATCAGTCTGTCTGGTTAGTCAATAAGCCATTAGGAAGGACAATAGGACTTTGAAGATGCTAATCTCCCACCTTCCTGAGAAACTTCCTGCGATACTGCTTTGACACTGCAGGGTCATGTGATCATGTCACCTGATACTGGACACCATCTTGGAACTGCTAGTATTTTTCCACTAGGAGGGGGTGGGGATCTAACTGGGAAACAGTTGTATGGGGACGAGAGCTGGGGAAGAGTTGTTCTAAGTCAGCCAGAAAAATGTTGGCATACTGTGGGGCCATGTGAGTACCCATAGCAGTGCCGCTGACTTGAAAGTATAAGTTGTCCCCAAATCTGAAATGGATGTGGGTGAGGACAATGTTGACAGGATCAGCCTCATCAGGAATCACAGTATAGGGGGAGGAGGGTAATGTCCCAGGTCTGGAGGCTGAGACTTCTGCAGCGGCCAGTGTGGATGACCCTAGGGCCGCCAAAGAGACTGGCCCGGGTGCCAGCTGCTCAGGCAGCCCTGGGTACAGCCACACCAGCCGCTGCTGGAGCGACTCCACAGCCAGCCGCTCGGGTGGCCCTGCAGCCAACCGCACCAGCGCTTCTGGAGCAGCCCAGGGGCCAGTCGCACCAGCCACTGCATGGCCAGCCCCAGGCAGACCGCCCAACCTGGCCCCAGGGACCCCCTGAGCTGCAGTCCCGGGGTTGGCTGGAAGAGCTGCTGCTCAGCAGCCCCTGGCAGCTGGAGCTGCTGGCCTTGGTGGCCCCCAGCAGCTCCGGGGGCAGCAGCAGGCGGGTGGTCCCAGCATTGGCCAGCGTAGCTGCTTCTAGGCAGCCCCCAGCAGCTGGTGCCACCGATCCTGGTACCACCCTCCCCCCCAAAGCAGCAGCTGGCCCCGGCACCCCACATCCTCCCTAAGCAGTGGCCCCCAAGCTATGATTTATAATACAAGTCATGGAGAGGTCATGGGCGTGACTTTTTGTTTACTGCCTGTGACCTGTCCATGACTTTTACTAAAAATACCCATGACTAAATCATAGCCTTAGTAATAATTATTCTACAAGCAAAATAAGATTTTTTTTAATGCGGGACGGGGAGAAAAGGAAAAGGAAAGGGGGAAAGGAAAAAGTGGTAATAACACTAATGGAAGCTCTATTCCTATGTTTAATACTGAAGGAAACGCTAAGAGAACTCTGCCAATGGGTTCTGCTCCGTCTCAGGCCCAGGGTGGTAGCAACAAGGCAGAGTACTAGAAGAGGAGAGCATATGTGTGGGCTGAATGGACACTTTTACCTAAAATCTCTGATCTGGGGAGCAGGGATGTAAATACACCTAGAGTGGAGCACCCATAGGGACACTACTCGAAGAAGAACAGCTTCTATTTGCCTTTAGTCACAGATTGTAACTAATAAAATAGCTAAAGTTGGACATGAACTTTAAAATAAGATTATGAAGCAGCTCTGAGAGTCCACTGCCCAACAGACCTGGGAAATCTTTTCCTATATTAAATACACATTAGAAATATTTTCCCCCAACTCAAACCATCACATATTTTTTCTCTTCAATACATAATAGAATTACATTTTTAGAGTCTCAGCATTTTTAGAGTCTTTGCAAATGATTTCATTAAGTTATTTTCCAGTGGTGCACTAAGGAGCAATAATTATCTACTGTAAATAAATAGGTTTTCTAAAAATATAAGCTATATATATAAACAGGCAGCCAAAAGTACATAAACTACAGCACCAATTAAGTGCAGTTAAGTATAAGATTAACAACATATATGCTAATTGTTTTTCTTTGACAGGATTATTTAAAAAACAAAACAAAAAAGAAAAGTAGCAATACCTTTCACTTAGATTTCAGTTTACTAGATAATTCAAAACTTCACAGGCAGTGCTTTAATATGTCAACATATTCCTGCTATGTGCCCCAATCCTGCAGTCAGATATATATGAGAGCAAATGTCCATCCGCGTGGATCCGATTGCAGGACCAGAGGCTCAACTGACACAGTATTTGGACATATATCTTAGAAGTGACATCTTAATAGATGTGCAAAATATTGCTCTTCCTTTCTAAAATGAAGCCTTATTATAAATATCTTAAGACTCCCCCCGCCCCCAAAAAACTCGCATTTATTTTTGTTCATTTATGTTAGTTTTAGTTTGTGGATTTTTTTCACATTTATTATCTGTCTGCTGCACAGCATGGGTTCAAATGACCTTCCTGTTTTCTATTCTCTATGGCTGAAAGATGACAAAGGGCTTCTCATGTTAATGTCCTAATTGATTTCTAAGTGCACTTCAGTTAAAATAATTAAAGGAGAATCCTGAAAAAATGAAGTCAAAGGATGGAAGGTAACCATGGAGGAAATTAGCATGCTGTTACTAGAAAAATTAAGAAAGATCACTGGGAAAAGAGAGAAAACAACTACAAAATGCTTTCTATTATTATAAAATTATTACTGTCAGTAAGTATTTAAAAAGAAAGTCATGAAAGTAGATCTTCAAAAGATCCAAAGAACTTTTTTAATCACACAGATGCATTCAGGAGGATTTCCAAGATTTCTTATTTAATCTATATTTGTTTTCTATGTACTTTACAGAGGCCCTGTTACATTTTAATAAAGCAGCACGGTAGGAAATCTAATGGTTAGTTTAACACTTTCCAAGTGATGTTAACACTAACAATGCTCTATTAGCACACTAAATACAAATGCTAATGATGTGGTGTCAGAGAAATACATCAAATTGACAACTCAACCAATCAGGATAGATTTCTGACAGTCAAATCTATGATCAAAAAGTCAAATGCAAAGAAAATATTACTAGAATAACGAAACTATAGATGGTGTCCTAGCAATTAACTCAGTCACTATTAATGAATGATGATTTATACCAGTCAGGCTAAATTATCATATAGTATTCATGCCACAGTCGAAGTACTCATTCATGGCAGAAGAACACAGGATCAAAAGGTAAAAAGATGTTACTTGTCATTATTGTGAGCAGACTCAATGAGAACTTTGCCACTGAGTTTCTGTTGGTTTTACTTTTTTTACTCATAGGGAAGTTTAAAAAAAAAAAATACAACTGTCCCCATCATTCCAAGAAGACTTGTGCAAAAAGCTGGACCTTGCATTCAACACTACAGATTGCCAGTTTTGACTCATTCTGCTTTTCTGGTGGTAATTAGATGCAAAGCAAAGATCCCCAACATCAGAATTTCAATTTATGTTGGTGTAAAACTGGGAAAACACAGTGATGAATTAAACACATAAAATATATCATGAAGCAGTAGGTGTAAAGTTAGTTAGTTCTGAAAAGGTCAAATTCTTACCTGAGATATATCTGTCATGTGCTAAAGAGATAAGAGGAACAATGGCTTTCCCTACATAAACACCTTCTTCTGTTTCACCATCATCAAACACATAAAAAGTCAAGGATTCTGATTTTAAATATCGGTCTAAATCTGCATTCATTGGCACTGGAAAACACATGTGATCATCAAATTGAGGGCAGTTGCTGCTATGAATGATGGGAGTATCATGGTCTGCAAAATCAAAGAACTTGTAGACAACATAAGGATTTGGCTGAAGGTGGTTTTTTCGGGACTGGAGATTGTTACAACATTTTATTGTAATATGAAGCTCATTTAAGTTGCCATCTGCTGAAGTGCTGACTTGGGCAGTTCTGAGTATCGGTTGCTTTAACTGAAAAAAGCACATGTTAATTAAAACCCGTTAGAATTCTTATCCTGGTTCAGAAGAGCTATATAAACAGCAAAAACAGCTGCCTGCTTGAATGACAACCAAACTACTGTTTAACTTAGTGTCAAAACTTTGCTTGAACAAAAACTTTCAGTAACTTTGGTTATAAGCCATGGGGAAGAAGAGATTAATCCTTTCACTGAATCGAAACGTCAGAATAAAATTAGAGTGGGGTTGAATGAAATGTTTTGTTCAACCCAACTCAAAATGTTTTGTTTTGATTTTAAGCAAAAGGAGACTAGATTCACAAGATGGCTAGAGGAGAAAGTGGCACCAGCAGTCTTCTTATAACTTTTAAGTCACTTACGTTGTGGGAGATACAGATTCAGTTTCCCATCTGCCTGATGTGGAGCCGGGATTTGAATTTAGGTCTCCCATGGTGCAGGAGAGCGCACTATGAATTAGGGAATCGGAGATTCTAGTACGGATACTTCTCAATCTTGCTGTTGAAGCTCTTCCACTTTTTATAAATAATTAATAGTCATTTTAGCAGGGACTTCAATTTACGTCTCCCACTTCCTAGGAGAGTGCCCTAAGTCATTCTCACTCTCTTTTCTTGGTCCAATGACTATTCATTAATTATTCATAGTGGCAATTCGCAGTCATCCTACCTAAGTGCCCTAATCACTGGGCCAAAAGTTATAAGGAGGCTGCCTTCTCCTAAAGTTCTCTTGTGACTCCAACCCAAAAAACATTCAACCAAACAAAAAAATTAAATTTTTCGGGAAACTATTCTCCAAACTTGACATAAAATTGGAAATCATTTCTGGTTGACCAAAACAGCATTTTCTGGCAAATAAACTATTTGCAAAAAAAATAAATAAAAAAAATAATCAGCCTAAAAAACTTTGTTCATTGTTCGATAGGTAATCAAATGAACTATAATATAAAATTATATTAGTATTTTTAACCCTGTAAGATGAAAAAGTCAAGCATCTCAACCTTGACTTATTCCTATCCCTATTCAATGTCCAGATATAATTTTTATAATTATAACCTCATTTGTACATACATTTTTCAATAATTTAAAATTAATTATCCAAATTAATTCCTATTGTGTCTCTAGAGTTACACCAGGGATTTATTTGTCCCAATTATTTCCCACCCCATGATCCAAAGCCTTTATTTAAAAAAAAAATCAGCATATGAAGAGCAATAATAAAATGTTCTGAAGTGTAGCAATACCCTACAACTTATATTGGTGCAATAGTACTGTAAAGCCAATGGAATTTTCTTAATTTATTACATACAATCATCAACACCTTGCATATTCTGGGGCGAGGTGGACATAAATTTTGCACAAGACCTGTATACTCCATGGCACCCTTGTAGACTAAGAATTCCATGGGAGCTTCACTTGTAATTTTAATATTGATATTTTAAAATTAAATACAAAAATGAGTAATCCAATGGACCTCAGTATCTCCCCTCTTATTTATTTTGATATTAAATTCATTATTCCATCTCCACATTTTTAGTTTTTGATATGCCAGAAATACTTGTATTGCCAGCGCATGATTGCATTGCAGAAGTTGTTGGGGGAAGATGGAACTTTTGGTTGAAGTGTGGCTTTTGACATTTGGACAATTTGATTTTGTGGGATAAAGCACATTAGCGAAATCTTTCTCTAAAATGATCAATTAATGTCACCGAAACCTACAGAACACACAGTTTCAGATTGATCAATTGAGAGAATGGGGCAGTTCACACCTCTCAGAGCTACTGTTTCATAGGCTACTAGACTCAGGGAGACAATCTGTAACATTGTATTAGGGTCACATTTTCAAAATCACTGTATCTTCGTGACCATAAGGGCTAGGTTTTTTTCTGTTATTTAAATAAATGAACGCTTAGATTCTGGAGCACAATACAGCAACTAGTTGTGAAGGTGAGGAATATACTGGGCCCTTCACATAATATTACCTGTGTTCAAATTATAACAGGATATATTTCTGAAAGCAGCAGAGATTCAGACAGGTGTGTGTAAAGTTTATTTCCACCCTATTTCCCCATAAAATACAGATTCTAATGCTTGTTTTAACAACTGCCAGCAGTCACTAATTAAATGACCACACCGCACCTCTAAGCGCCTCTACAGGTGGGAGGGAGGGGAGAGAGGTCAGAAGGGTAGAAAAGGGACAAGCCCAGGTGGGATAAGCCCCTTTCCACAGAGCAGGCGAGGCAGCACCCACCCTCTCTCCCTTTAGGTGGCCAAAAAAACAATTTGGTCAGGACCTGCTGTGGGCATTGCACTAGTTCCCCCTTTTTAGGTGGCTGGGAAGGAATTTTTTCCTCACCACCAGCTTGGCCTAGGTGGAGTGGAGGTTTTTTTGCCCTCCCCACACCACGTTCAGGGAGGGCTTTGTTAATGTGAAGCGTGAAGGGAGTTAAATAATGAGTTGTGACATATAGTCTAAGTGTGGGGCGGATGTCCAGTGCAGGTACTCCGTAGGTAGGGCCCTACCAATTTCACGATTGTGAAAAACATGAACTCTGATCTCCCCCGTGCTGCTGGGAGCCCCCCAACTGGGGGGCTCCTAGCTGCAAGTGCTGGCTGGGCTGGGGAGGGACAGGACGTGTCCTTCCCCTGTACGGCTGCTCTCAGGGGGGGCAGGAGAAATCAGACCCACCTTCGAGTGCCTCCCCCTTCTGCAGGAAGCTCTGGGGCTGGGCAACAGACCCAGAGGTTCCTGCAGCCGGAGGAGGTTTGTGGAGATGAGTCCGACCTCTCCTTGCTGCTGGGAGCGCCCTAGCCTGGGGTTCCTAGCTGCGAGTCCCCGCTGGGCTGGGAGGGACAGGACTTGTCCTTCCCCTGCATGGATGCTTGGGGGATTCGGGGGGATCAGACCTACCTCCGGGTACCTTTTGGGTTGGGACCCCCACAGTTACAACACAATGTAATTTCAGATGTAAACATCTGAAAAGATGAAACTGACTAATTAAAAAACCCTCTGGTCATGAAAGTGATCAAAACGGACCATGAATTTTGGTAGGGCCCTATCCATAGGGAAGATATACAGTGACTGGATAAATGGCTTGGTAAAAGACTTTAAAAGGAGGTGTTGGTTAAAGGAATGGACTAGGGGTGGATTTGAGGCTCCTATAAATGGTCTGGCAGGGAGCCAACCCCCTTTCTTATAGCCACATTAGCTCTCCTCTGAGAGGGGGTGGATGGTAAGGTCCAAGCAATGGGTTGGCTGGTGGGACCTAGACGGAAAAAGTCAGGGGGCTGGCAGAAGCCCCCTGGCTAGTTATTGAATGAACATGGGATTACCTGCACTGTACACTTTTATCTGCCGGGTATCCCACACACCTAATAAAGTTGCGGCCTGATTAAAACCATATCAAGTGTCTCCTGTCCTTTTTTCGGTATAGCTGGACATTGAAAAAACTCTTCAATTCTTGTAAACATGAAGCCAGAGTAAGAAAATGCAAGACTGTTGGTATTATCAACTGCTACGTTATTTTTAACAACTACAAATTGAAAATGCTTGCACTGATCTAAATATAAGTTACTGCATCAAATTTCTCAGGTTACACTGATGTAAATCTGGAGTAAATTCATTGAAGCCACTCCAGATTTACACTAACAAACAAAGCAAAAACGGACTCACTATATGATATTAAAGAAAGTGTTTCATTTTGTTTAGCTAAAGTTTTTTTGTTTCCTAAGTCAATGTCAAACACATCTGAACTTCTCCTCTTTTACTCCCTGACTGTTGCTTACTGTTGTTGTGATGCATAAGTAATAATCATATGTTAAAGTATGTTAATAAACTTCATCTAGATGAAAAAGTGAATTTGACAAAAAGGAAAAAGTAACAGCTCAGTGTAAAAAATATTAGTTTATTGCAGTATATTTTAAGTAACTTTATTGTAAATTTGTGAAACTATCAAAGAAAAGCTATTTAGTAAAATGATTTACTGTACTGTGTTAAATTGTTTTTGCAACATCAGTCTAACTGATATAAGCAAACACGAAATCCTGTATTTCCACAATGGAATTTCAAATTAACCCTTTTAAATCTGGACTGACTGCAGAATTCTGCAATGGCGCAAATGTATTTTTCATTAACATTTGTAATTTCAAGAGCAAGAAAACAGCCATTTGAGTTTAAAGGATGTCTCAGAGTATAAGCACTTTGGAACCAGGCCTTTCTGTATATTCTGTACAACAGTATGCATAACACATATAATAAAAGAAATAATAAAGGGTCCAATCCTGCAAGGTAATAACACACTGAACTCGGCAAAAGGTGATAATCAGCTCTAATTTTTAGTTACTTGGAGTTCATTAAAAGCAAGTAATGGAGAATTTCTGTACAGTCATGGCGCAGTTTACAACATTCATTTTTATCCGTGGCAGTTTGAGATATGAACCCAAATCCTCATCTCCAGCCTCCTAGATAAGCTATGATCCAGGATGCCTGTGTTTTTCTTCAACAGCAGCTTTTCCTGCCTGTATTGCTGAGAAGTCGAGTTGGCTGAGAAAATTTGAAATGTTGATAATATTTTCCATTTAAATGTTTATCTTTGATTTTAAAAAAATCAATTTTTTGGAGAAAAGATGTATTTTGTTTTTTAGACACCTTTCACAGGAAGTGGTTTTCTATTTTTAAATTAGCTCTTGTTTTAGCTGCGTTTTTGCTCACTCTTGAAACCTTTTTGACGGGCCACTTTTCTTTATCTCTCTCATTTCCTCCTGACTCAGGAATATAAAGCACAGTCTCAACCTGATTATCCAAACAACAAAAATCCTAAAATTTCTTCTGCTCAAGCACTTCAGATGTACTAGAGGGCTAAGCTACTGGATCAGCCTAGAACAGCAACATGTTGGAAAAATTTGGCATCTCAGAATCAAAAGCATTAAACAGAATGTTTACTCATTATTATTTCACTATTTCAGGCCAAGAAGTTAGCAACAGATAGTAGTTTTAGTGACAATTAATGACTGATGGTTAAAACCTATTCTCCCTCACACAACCATATACTGTATCATACAACTAGTAAAATAAAAAACTTTACTTTTTAAGGGCTCTTGAACAGAAATGAAAACAGTTTATATACACAGCAAAAGCAAACAGTGGAAGGAAGCTATTGAACTGAAAGAAAATTTTTTGAACAGCTTACTCTATGTGAATACCAAAAATAAATTAGCTTACCTGTGGGGCTTTTTCATGTTCCTTTAAATTGGATGTTATGTATCCCAGAGCTTTTGACCTCTCTTTGTAGAGTCTGATCGCCTGATCCATAGGAACTCGTAACCTGACCCAGTAATCCACTGTGCCATAGTTTGGGATATGTCCTCCAGTTCCTATAGAATAAATATTGTATTATATATATTACATACAAAAAATTTCATTACATAAACATTTCAGTAGCAAAGCAAACACTAAAAAGTTAGGTAGTGACAGAATTAAGGTTGCCTGTGCAAAATTAATTCTACCCTCTTGTGAATATGCATATGGTCTGTCAGCAGTGCATCAGTAGTCTATGGAAGAACCAGGAACAGAAGCCAGCTCTCTTGCAGCCAACTCCAGTGCCTAAACAAAAGAGAACATCCTTTTGCTTCTTGTCCATCCTCTGCACTGAATGAGGCAGAGGTCTTGTAGAACAACAGGTGATCATGTGCATATGCATATAATAGTTTTAGTTATAAGGTGGGTGCACAACTGGTTGACAAACAGTACTCAAAGATAAGTTATCAGTGGTTCACTGTCAAACTGGGAGGATGTATCTAGCAGAGTCCTGAAAGGGTCTGTTCTGGCTCTGGTACTATTCAATATTTTCATTAATGATTTGGATAATGGAACAGAGAGAGTGCTTATAATATTTGCAGATGACACCAAGATGGGAGGGGTTGTAGGCATCTTAGAGGTCAGGATTAGAATTCAAAATGACCTTGACAAATTATAGAATTGGTCTGAAATCAACAAGATGAAATTCAATAGAGACAAGTACAATCTTATTGAAATGTTCCCTAGTGTGCTTCAACATAGTACTGTTTCAAACAGCACCATGTTAAAGCACACTAAGGAACATTTAGTGTGCAAAAGCAAGGTCTACACAGACAGATTAATGTGGAACATGTTAGCGTTCTTTAGAAGTCACATTCCCATAGTCTAAATTACTGCTCCATGCCTTTAGATACAAATAACCATTTCCAGTGTTTTCTTTTTCGCCTGTGTCTCTTTTTTACTTGGGGTGTTTTGTCTGTTAAAATCTAAAATCAGAAGCCCTAGGTATGCAGAATCGAAAGAATCAACAAATTATTTCCTGAATTGATAGTCCATCTTTGCTAGTTTAATTTATCCACATTGTCTATAATATATGTCATAGTCAGACACCACTACATTGTTATCATTGCTATACACATCCTGAATGTTCATTCCATTACGGGCAAAACTGTTCCCTTCAGGGTCTGCCCACAACTGCCAATGGAATCAATGTGAAACGTACATTCACATCCCAGAGAAGAATTTGGCCTTGTTTATACAATATTTCTTTTTTTAAAGTTGTAAAACATGAATTCAGTGCTGTACAAATATATACCATTATAACTGTCTGTTAAAATATCACACATAATACACTTTGAAATGTTACTTACCAACTAAAATTGCTGTACTATAGATCCTGCCATTATTTTCCAAGATTTCATGGAACCTCAGCTGACATACTGCAGCTGTTTCATAATCTGTGCCAAAGGCACGATGAATCTCAAGAGTGATAGTGCTTTTCTGTATGTATTGCAAAAAGAAGTCATCAACGCGCACAAGATACTGTGAAGTGAAGTTATAGGATGGATTAAGACCACGAACTACTGGGGTTGTCTGAAGTTCAAAGTCATAGAATGCATAGGTACAGAAAGTTGCTGGTTCCTGGTCACCAAAAGCATGCACAGCTTCTGTAGAAAATATCACTTTGCTGATGTGAATTTCAAACAGGTTTTCTCCTCTTTCTAAGTGGACAGTTTCATCAAATTCATCTACTGGATCTTCTGGCAGGATTTCTGATCTAAATTTGTATTGTTTGGTACCATAGGCAATATCCTTTAGTTGAGCTACAACAAACAGCATGAAATTGAGCTAAACGTGAAAAACTTTTTCTTGTCATCAACAAATGCTGCAACAGAACTCGATTAAATGGCTGAATACAGAGAAAATAAAGGGTAATTCAATGTTTAAAATGTTATTTTTTTCAAACATTTTAGTGCTCCCAAACTGTACAATTGCTTCTAGGTATCAAATGATTCACAAGTTTTATATATGGGGCCTGATGCTCATATAAGTCACACTCATATAAATCAGGAATAAGTCAATGAAGTCAATGTAGATACACTAGCTTTAGACCATAGTTTCAGCGCACTGGAGTTACTAATCGATTACAAGGGAGTTATGAGAAAGAAGCCTTAAAATGAAACATCTTTTTTAAAAAAGGGAGGACTAGATTAAAAAACGTACCAGAGATTTAAGCTCCATATTTTTGCAGAGCTCACTGAGAATTAATCACAGAGAGAGTTCCTTATGGAATGCATAGGGTATAAATACCTCCCTCTGACGCATACAGTGGATCAATGCCTCCTCCCTACTGGTCTGCCATCTTCCTGTTCCCACCTTGGCTCTGTTCAGGTAAGTCTATCTCCCTTTCTCCTCCCTTCTAATCAAATACATTTGGGACCTGTAAAAGAGCCCCATCCCCTTTTTCCTACTGACCAAAGACCCACTGCATTCAGGTGTGATGAATTTTTGCAGTTGAAGGCATTTTTGAAGTTGAGGTATACAAATAAGCAAGTATACAAAATAAGTTTTATTTTTTGGGGAAAGAGAAAATAATAAAACCAGGGCCCAACGCACCATAATATTCTTCAGTAGATAGGATGCACTTTTATAGTACATAAAAAGAATCGAGCCATTATTAAAATTCTTATTACATTAGTCCTTGTTAGTTATAGCTTTTTTATTTTTACATGTAAGATCATATTTTAAATGAAAATGAAAAACAAAGCTGGCTTCATTCAACTCAGCAATAATTTGTGAACTAATGGAAAAAATAAAATGAGTTTTGAGAATTAAAAGAAGGTTAAATATTAGGAAATAACAGCCATTTCAAATGAAAACTTGAAAATAGAAAAATGAAAAAACAACTGGGCCTAATTTAACATTTTAACAATAAGCTAAAAAAGCTGGCGTATTACTGTTTCTAATGTAAGACTAACCAGAGACGTTAAAAATTACGTATGTACTGTAGAACCTCCAAGTTACAAACACCAGAGTTATGAACTGACCAGTCAACTACACACTTCTTTTAAAACTGGAGGTATACAAGCATGCAGCAGCAGAGACGAGACAAAAAAAAAAGAAAAAAAAAAAAGCAGCCAATACAGTAGAGTACTGTGTTAAACTTAAACTACTAAAAAAATAAATAAAAGGACAGCAGCATTTTTCTTCTACATAACACAGTAACATTTCTAATCTGTATTGTAATGTTCAGTTGTAAACTTTTGAAAATACCATAATGTTTTGTTAAGAGTTACGAACATTTCAGAATTATGAACAACCTCTATTCCCAAGGTGTTTGTAACTCTGAGGTTCTATTGTACAACATTTTCTCCTCATGGAGACCTCTCTTTTGAGGCAAACATGTGAACTGGTTGCTCTGAAAATCTTTCCAATTTTGCCTTTATGCATAAAGTGACATCAATATTTGTAGCACAACACTATATTTTTGTGGTGAATACTGCGAATTCTATAGTTGCATTATTTATTTGGTTTACAGAATTGCAAGTGTTTAAGGAGGACTGCTGTACTATATAGTATGATTTTATATATATATTTAACCCCTTCCGAGAGAGAGAGAGGGGGGGGGGGCGGGGAAGGGGTTAAATTCATTACTATACTGCGGTATCTTGCAGGTATATTAGGCAGTGATTTCTGGGTTTTTAAGGGCACTCACCATTGTAAGAGGTCGATACATTTTCAATATACAGTATAATACACATCACAAACTAGTTCTACCCTTATTCTGAAATAGCTGCTTCACAGACAGCTACTTTTTATGGGGTTTTGCTTCTTTGGCTGCTGGTTTTATTTTTAACTTTGAAGTCAATGGGACACTATACAGACAAAGAGGTGGATCTGTGCTAGTGGATCCCAATGCTAGATGTTGCCTTCTAGTTTTAGGAACAGCAAGATCCTATGAGGATGATATTCAGATTACTAACAATTTAAAAACAATAAACGTTTAAATCCTAATAATTTTTGGCAGATTAGCTATATCAAATAGGATCAAAAACTGGACTAAAAATGTACCTTCTAATTTTCGGATACGTGCAGCCCTAATGTCAAGAAGGTGGACATACTGTTCAAGTTTTAACTCATAATCTTGCTGTAAACCCTCCATCTTCTGCGTCACTGCTTCAACTTCAGTCTGAAAGAATATTAGTAAAGATAGTATATTCTGATAATTTATCATATGTGGGGGGAAAAGGTATCATTTCCTTTTTTTGACTGAGTTAAACAATATAATATTATTAACAGAAATATTCTACATTATTTACAAGACAGATGTCAAGTGTTGAAATTGAAGAATTAATTTTGGGGAAAACTGGACAGCTCAGGGGACTAATAATTGAATATAGATTAGGTGAATTAATATAAAATAAATGTTTTTTAAAATCAACATTTATTGTTCCAATATCTGCAATAAGAATAGTATCTCCCTATTGCTTAGGAGAGCAGAGATTGTGGTGCTGTAGTGACTACAGACTGGCAAATACTGACTTTTTAAGTGCACTCATTCTAAGGCTTCTAGATCACCTCTACTCAGCCCCGATTGGTAGGGGAAGAGCTGTTACCACTTTTGTATACATTATGTCACAGTTTTAGAGTAGTCACCATTTCTTTGGCACACACCATGGAGTTACAATGATGACCAACAGAAAAAAAAAATATTTAAATTCAAGACTGAATCCATATTTTGAGACACTGCAAAAATAGCAACCATTTCCAATGAATTAACCCAGCGATGTATCCTAATTCCAATAGAAATAGACTCAGGCCTTGTCTACACCATTGGGTAATGCATTCTATGGGGGTTGATTTCTAAAGCGCAAATATGTTGCATATTAAATGGTTTGTGTGAACCCTGATCGTGTGCTCTACAGGGTCCCTAATGCACTTTAATACTGCTCTGTGTAGTCAAGCCTCATTTTTAACAATAGTGATTAGCTATTGTTTCCGTTTAATGATGCTAATGTTGTATTTCAGATTTGTATGCGTTTAGAATAACATCCATTATGTGAAAAAGGTCTGCAGTTCCATAGTAAAGATAAGTTTGTTAGAGGAGGAGTGAACAGAGTAGCTGACTGGCCCAAAAGCTTTGCTTTGCCTGTACACTTTAAATCAGAACTCACATATGGCCGCAAATAGGCTTGTATTCAAGGAATGAGCTAGCAGGGGAAGCTTACAACCATGTGGATCCTGTGGACTAAACCAAACATTGCAGATGCAAACATGCTACGCTGTCCCTGGTAGGGTGACCAGATAGCAAATGTGAAAAATCGGGACGGGGTTGGGGGATAATAGGAGCCTACATAAGAAAAAGACCCAAAAATCAGGACTGTCCCTATACAATCGGGACATCTGGTCACCCTAATCCCTGGCTATGGAACGTAGATTTCATGCACTCCTACCCCTTTGAATTTCATCCTTATAGCCAATATTTATCACAACGGGAAACTTCCAATGACCTCAAATATATCAATATTTAGTTTTTTATGCTGAAAACTTCCTGAATTCACAGGTCTTAACCATTAATTCAAATTTCTTGACAGTGAAAAAGGTTAAGGTGCTGCTAATATTATTATTTTGTTATAGGTTATTTTCCACTGTGAACAGTTTAGTACCTGATAATCTTTGTTAATTTTATGCTGCACAATTAACATATTCCGTGTCTTTTCAAGTTCTTGCACTGTTTCTGCATGTGTTGCTTGAAGCTCCCGCATGGCGTATTCCATGTCTTTATGGATGTCATCTTCTATTTTCTCTAAAAAGGTAAGGTCCCCATTCTTCTGCTGTTTGCGAACCTACAAGAAAAAGTGTATTTGTTTTACTATTGGAGAACAATTTTGCAGTACAATTTGGTGTTTGCTTACATGGTTTAATCTACTGTGAACAAGACACTAAGACACAGGATATTCAGTCTTATTCTGGCAACAAAATAAAAGATTATAGGACTAATTCTGTGAGTTTCCAAGTGCCACATGCCAAAGCATGGGAGAAAATATAGTTCAGCACCTCTCAGGACTGTGCACTATCCTATATTTCATTATCTATCTGGAACCAATGACATCACACAAGATACCTAGAAGAAATCAAATCTCTATTCATCAACTGAAATTAATAAATTTCTACTGATTTACTTTAGGTATCATTAATGACAATGACTTAGCAGTAAGAATTGAAAGATAACATATGGTCTTTCCAAAAATATGTAAATATTTTGGTAACGTATATATATGAAAAAGCCACAAATAACTTTACAATTGTCCTTTACATATCCCAAAGCTGTACAGTTTTAACAAAGCAATTGAAAAGACTTGATACAAAGGATCTGAAGACTTTTGCCAAGTTGAAAAGATCCAATCCATTAATGCAACTGACTAGAAATTAAGGCAAGATCTTAAAAAATATTAGTGTTTAAAATTCATCTCCTAAATCCTTATTTAGGATCCAATTCTTAAATTAGATCCTGCATCAGCACAGAGCTGTTATTAACTTTAAAAGAAGTGCATCCATCTGGATCTCCTGGCAGTACGGGGACCCTAGGCAGCGATATATGACAAGTTTCCCTGGACCTGTGAAGCTTCTCCATGTACTGGACATCCAATGCACATTAAAGCTTCTGGATGCTTGCGCTTTTGAAAATCAAGACAACTTTCAGAAGTGCCTAAATACAAATTTAGGACTCTAATGTTCAGCATCCATTTTAAAAAATCTTTGTCTAAACCTGCTTCTCCAAAATTAGTTTCTGATTCTTTGTAGTATGAGAAATTCGATTCATGGATGTCATGATCTTATTATGACATAAGTATCATCCATCATAAGAATGTCACTCCCAGCACTGATACCTCCCTCTACCTAACTCATTGGCTTTTCACCCAAGATTATAATTCTTTACATTGCCTCAGCCATTGACACTAGGGTTTTCAATACTAGTGGAATACTTTTTCTATTCTAGTCTTTTTAAAAAAAGTTTAAAATAGTGATTTTTTTTTGTTTGGGGATCTTTTTATTTTAGAAATGGTATTTATCTTTAAGAGTCCAAGATAGATCATATATAATGTAAAAAATGTGAATCTTTTAAAAGAAAAAAAAAATCAATAAAAAGGATTCGCCTGAACTCAGGAAACTTAATCTGTTCCATTCATTTCTTCTCTTTCACTTCATTGAAGTCTTATTGTAAAAGACAGAATTACAAACTATGTGCAAGAGAAAAAATGCATTTTTCTGGTTCTTTTATAAATAAGCAGGTGTTCAGGCACTGGAGAGCATCTTTTTATCGTGCTTTCAGAGCTTAACATTTTAGTTTGGAGTATAATTCCATTGCCTTTAAAATTAGTAAGCAAAAAGTTGTTTTTGATCAGCACTGTAATAGCGTAAAGTGATAAATAAACAAACAAAGAGAAACTCTTTTCACTGAAATAAAAAAAAGTTAAAGTTTTAAAAGCAAGTGTCTGCCAATCTGGCCCAATTCACTTTTGATGTTATTATGAAATATGTACATAATGTAAATAAATTTCATCCTGCCGTATTTTCCTCTCTCTCTTCTGCTTTCCTGTAACTGGAGACTGACATATGCACATGTATGAACAAGAAGCATTAGCTACTAAAAGATGCACGAATGATTCACCTCTTGAAGACTGAGGCATTGTGTAGAGAACATGCAAAAGTCATCATAGAGTTAAAAAGTAGAGTGGGACAAATCAAACTGTGATCAATTTCTGTATAAGTTACCTTTATAAGCATGAGGGCTTCACTGAGTTCTGACATTTCAATATCACTCTCCTGAAACAGAAATAGTCAATAAAAGGTGTTATCAGATGTGAATGAATAATGGAAAGATACATTCAGAATAACATGGTGCATTCTCACTAAACATGACACTTTGCCTGATATCATGAATAAATAAACTCCATCATACTTCTGCATTCTTTTGGTTTTGCTTTTAAGAGTACTTGCACTATACATAAAACATAGAAAGCTTTTTTGGTAATTTTCTAAATGGAAAAAAGTTTACCTTGGTGAAAAACTTCATGCGATTTTTCAGTTCATCTAGCTGTTGCTTGTGTTCCAGATAACGCAATTGCAGTTCTTTGTTCTCTTGGATCAGCTTCTCATTTTGGTCTTGTTCAACAAAAAACAAACACCATACTCCATTTAATCCAATATAACTCAAAAAGGTGTGATATGGATTTTCAAATCTACCTTTATATAATAAACGCATTTTTAAATATTTGTTCCATATTCCTTATATGTAGCAAGTCATATGGTCTTAGCTAGTTGCAAGAGGAGGTTGAACATTGGTTTTCTTGACCTGGTAGTTGGAATTAATATATGGAGGGTTGTTCTTACTGACATTAAAGCTCAACTCCATGCATTAAAAAAAAAATCTAAATTTAAAAAGAAGCATATTGAAATACAGAGAAACCTTCAACATCATCACATTAAGTATTTTCAACCATTTTCGTGTAATATTCTTAGTCAACCATTAACTCATCTGGCATGGGGTGTAAAGATTTCCCAGAATTATCCACTAACATGCAATTAAATCCATATCAATAGCTAGCAAGCTTTAATAGGAATTTTGCATCAGTAAGGATGAAGTAAAGAAACTTCAGGATTAGACCAAATGATTTTAAATCAATTTAGTTCTAACCAGTGCAACTTTTCTAACATAGACCAGTCCTAAATTTAAACCTTTTCCAAATTACCGAGGTTCCTGAGAGACAGATGTAGAAAATGTCTACCACTCGCTTTGGTTTATTGCAATGTTTTCTAGAATGTGTATTCCTCCTCCCTTGACTATCTACTGAGTGTCCCAACAGTATATTCCCTCATCATTTGCTATAATATTATAAATTCATTTTCTTGGTTAGAGATACAGTCAACTTGATGTGAATAGCTTTTGCAATTCCCATTTGTACTAATAGGAGTTGATTGGATAAAACACTACACATTTAGTTGAGAATATATCCTTCTCCTTTCAAGAAAATAGCTTCTGACATCCTCTTAATGCTAAGACCTTTTCTGTTGACCTCAAGACATGCTCCATAGCTTATCTATATTTACAGAGTTGCTTTTTAGTTCTGAAGACTAAACTCAGCAGATACCAGAGATTCTAGTTCTGAAGGTTTCAAATATTGGCATTAAACTAATTTTTTTTCTGTACTTATATGACACAACCACTAAAATTAAGGGAACTCGTCACTTTCGCCACACCACTCGTGATTTTACATACCTCTATCATATCCCCACTTAGTCTCCTCTTTTCCAAGCTGAAAAGTTCTAGCCTCTTTAATCTCTCCTCATGTGGGACCCGTTCCAACCCCCTAATCATTTTAGTTGCCCTTCTCTGAACCTTTTCTAATGCCAGTATATCTTTTTTGAGATGGAGAAGACCACATCTGTATGCAGTATTCAAGATTTGGACGTGCCATGGATTTATATAAGGGCAATAAGATATCCTCCATCTTATTCTCTATCCCTCTTTTAATGATTCCTAACATCCTGTTTGCTTTTTTGACTGCCGCTGCACAGTGCGTGGACGTCTTCAGAGAACTATCACGATGACGCCAAGATCTCTTTCCTGATTAGTTGTAGCTAAATTAGCCCCCATCATATTGTATGTATAGTTGGGGTTATTTTTTCCAATATGCATTATTGGAATGTGGAATTTACATTTATCCACATTAAATTTCATTTGCCATTTTGTTGCCCAATCACTTAGTTTTGTGAGATCTTTTTGAAGTTCTTCACAGTCTGCTTTGGTCTTAACTATCTTGAGCAGTTTAGTATCGTCTGCAAACTTTGCCACCTCACAGTTTATCCCTTTCTCCAGATCATTTATGAATACGTTGAATAGGATTGGTCCTAGGACTGACCCTTGGGGAACACCACTAGTTACCCCTCTCCATTCTGAGAATTTACCATTTATTCCTACCCTTTGTTCCCTGTCTTTTAACCAGTTCTCAATCCATGAAAGGATCTTCCCTCTTATCCCATGACAACTTAATTTACATAAGAGCCTTTGGTGAGGGATCTTGTCAAAGGCTTTCTGGAAATCTAAGTACACTATGTCCACTGGATCCCCCTTGTCCACATGTTTGTTGACCCCTTCAAAGAACTCTAATAGATTAGTAAGGCATGATTTCCCTTTACAGAAACCATGTTGACTTTCGCCCAACAATTTATGTTCTTCTATGTGTTTGATAATTTTATTCTTTACTATTGTTTCAATTAATTTGCCCGGTACGGACGTTAGATTCACCGGTCTGTAATTGCCGGGATCACCTCTACAGCTCTTTTTAAATATTGGTGTTACATTAGCTATCTTCCAGTCATTGGATACAGAAGCGGATTTAAAGGACAGGTTACAAACCGTAGTTAATAGTTCCGCAATTCCACATTTGAGTTCTTTCAGAACTCTTGGGTAAATGCCATCTGGTCCCGGTGACTTGTTACTGTTAAGTTTATCAATTAATTCCAAAACCTCCTCTAATGACACTTCAATCTGTGACAATTCCTCAGATTTGTCACCTACAAAGGACGGCTCAGGTTTGGAAATCTCCCTAACATCTTCATCCATGAAGACTGAAGCAAGGAATTAATTTAGTTTCTCCCCAATGACTTTATCGTCTTTAAGTGCTCCTTTTTTATCTCGATCGTCCGGGGGCCCCACTGGTTGTTTAGCAGGCTTCCTGCTTCTGATGTACTTAACAAACTGTTTTTTATTACCTTTTGAGTTTTTGGCTAGCTGTTCTTCAAACTCCTTTTTGGCTTTTCTTATTACATTTTTACACTTAATTTGGCAGTGTTTATGCTCCTTTCTATTTACCTCACTAGGATTTAACTTCCACTTTTTAAACGATGCCTTTTTATCTCTCACTGCTTTAGCCTAACCTCCCTATCCTTTTTAGTTCTGGGCTTACAATCCCTGCAGATTTGGCACTGTCCATGATGTGAGGTTCTCCAAGGCACTTCAGGCACCCGGAGTGCAGGTCACTGACTGATATCGGTTTCTTGCATCCATTGCAAGGCTTGAAGCTTAGGGACCAAGGCATGCCCCAGTACCAATATGGCAGAAACTGAAGAGTATACTAAGTAAGCCAGCAAAAGGAAACCTACTAGTAAAAGCTAAACTAAGACTAAAACTATTAAACAAGTACCAACTACATACAATAATAAGAAAGAGAAACATTTCCAGTAGCAAGGTAGAATACTCTGACAACAGTCACGGGTGATAAGAAACTGAGGGGGTTAGGGTCAGCTCTTCCCTTTGTACAACAGCATGAGACAGCAGAAGGTGCATGCGCCGCCCCAATGGCTACAGGAAAAATCTCTGATGCTAGTGCACTGGGCATACACACACCTTAAATGGAATGGAAATGTGAAGTCACTTGGAGAAGCAGCAAATATCATCATGCACAATCCGCTTGTATGGATAAACTAAACTATAGTCCCCCAAGAGCAATAAGTGCCTCTTTTGTTTACTATTTCCTTGCTGTCTTCCCATCGCCACATAAACATACATCCCCCCACATTTACCATGATGCTTTTTCATTTGTATTAGCCATGAAAAATGCATCACAGACCGTGAAATCTGGTCTCCCCATATGAAATCTGGTTTTTTGTGTGCTTTTATGCTATACTACACAGATTTTTTGGGGGAGACCAGTGTTTCTCAAATTGGAGGTCCTGACCCAAAAGGGCGTTGCAGGGGGGTTAAAAGGTTATTTTAGGGGGGGGGGGTCACGATATTGTCACCCTTACAGTGCAGCAGTAAGGGTGGCAATACCATACCATGTCATCCTTACTTCTGCGCTGCTGCTGGTGGCAGCTCTGCTTTCAGAGCTGGGCTCCCGGCCAGCAGCTGCTGCTCTCCAGCTGCCCAGCTCTGAAGGAACCCGCACCAGGTCGTAGCATGCTTGGATGCATGACATGATCCAAGACGAGATCCTGTGTGCAGAGATGGGGAGGCCTTTCATCCTTTCCGCTATTTCTACAAAGAGTTGAGGCAACCTGCGGAACAGTTTTGTCCCTTCAATGTAAAAAGCTAAGGCCCATCTAACATCCAAGAAGTGAGAGAAAAATCCCCCAAACTGGGAGAAAAATCAGTCAGTTGTAGTGGAACTGGGACACCATTTTGGGGGAACATTTTGGATGTGGGTGTAGCTGAACCTTACCTTTAAAGAAAACTATATACGGGTCTCAGTGGTGAAGGCCTGGATCTCTGACACTCATGTGGCTGACGTGATGGCCACCAGAAATGCAACCTTCTAAGAGAAGTGTAACAGCGAACATGTTGCTAGTGGCTTGAAGGGTGGGCTCATCAACTTTGATAAGACAAGGATCAGGTCCCAGGGCGGGATTGGATCTCTCATCTGAGGAAAAACTCTCTCCAGGCCTTTGAGGAAACGGCTTACTATCTCATGAGATAAGACCGATCTATTGTCGTCCTTAGAATGGAATGAGGAGGTGGCCACCAGGTGGATCTTGACTGAAGAGAGGGCTAGGCCCTGCTGTTTCAGGAATAAGAGGTAATCCAAAATGAACTGGAGGGATGCTTGCTTAGGCCGAACTCCACGCTGTGAAGACCAAATGGAAAATTGCTTCTATTTTGCCAGTAAGTTACTCTCGTGGAGGGCTTCCTACTGCCCAGCATGACTTTACAAACTTATAAAGAGCAAGCTTGCTCATCAGAGGTTAGCCATGAAGATTCCAGGCCTTTAGATGCAATGCGCTGAGGTCTGGGTGGAGCAATTCTCCATGAACCTGAACAATCAGGTCCGGGAATAACGGGGACCTGATTGGAGTGTCCACCAAAAGCCGTATCAGCATGGGGTACCAATGCGGTCTGGGCCATGCTGGAGCTATTAGAATGACTCATGCTCACTCCTTGTTGATCTTCATCAGAACCTTGTGAATCAATGGGATGGGGGGGAAGCACAGAACAGGTGAGTCGACCATGGCAACAGGAAAGTCTCTGTTAGAGACCTGGGGCTGTGGCCTCTCAGGGAGCAGAACTGCTGACGCTGCCTGTTGGTACAAATGGCAAACAAGTCTATGTGGGGAAATCCTCACTTGAGAAAGATGTCCCGTGTGACATCCGGGTGAAGAGACCACTCGTGGTCAGCAGAGAAGGACCTGCTAAGCTGAACTTGCACCCCTGGTAGGTAAAATGCTTTGAGGCCGATTTAATTAGCAATGCAGTTTCCACAGATGAGCTGACTCCCAACTGTGGGGGAAGGAAAGCGCTCCTCCCTGTCTGTTGATATAGAATATGGAGGTCTGAGTCTCAGCCTTGCGTGTCGAACCACATAGGTGCACGATGCCATGTGTCCGAGGCGGCTCAAGAAAACCCGAACCATCATGATTGGTGGGGACTGAAGGGAGCTTATCAGAGATGAGATTGCACAGAAACGGTCCGCAGGCAGAAGAGCTTTTGCCTGTAGGGAGTTGAGAATTGCCCCCAATAAACTCTATTTACTGCACAGGTATGAGGATCGATTTCTGAACATTTATTAGGACTGGAAGGTTGATTGTATGAGAGTGATGTCGGCCTCTACCTGCGCTCTGGACCAACCTTTGATCAGCCAGTCATTGAGGTATGGGAAGACCTAGACCCTCTTTTTCCTCAGAAAGGCTGCCATAACTGCCGTGCACTTGGTGAAGACTCTTGGGGTGGCTGACAGAACAAATGGCAGAGCCACGAATTGGTAATGGGCCTTGTTCACGACAAACCTCAGGAATCTCCTGTGGCCCCAGAATATTGATATATGGAAGTATGTGTCTTTCAAGTCGAGGGTAGCATACCAATCGCCTGGATCTGGAGACAGGACGATGGAGGCCAAGGAGACCATGTGAAACTTCAACTTCTTGAGACAGCAGTTGCGCTGCCACAGGTCTAGGATGGGTCACATGAAGGGTGAAATAGAGAGAACTGTACAACCACCAAATGATTGTATGGTATACACACACCATAAGATAGTGCTTGGAGTCTGAATAACAGTGGCTCATATTTTGGGAGGGAATGTCAGACACGGCCTCTTGTCAGAGAGAAGTTATCACAGTGAAGGATGACAGTGAATAGGAAGCCAGAGTAAAAGCAGGCTTAGAGTGAAAGCATTAATGCAATTTTAAAATCCCAATGGATATAGCTTCCCCATTCAGCACATACTTAAGCACATGCCTAACTTGAATGGGATAATGTATGTGATTAAAAGTTAGTCATGTGTTTTAGCACCTTGCTCAATCAAGGCCTTGAAGTGTGGCCCATAATCTCCAGTTATAGGAACTGAACTTTTCTATGACATGCATACTGGGCTAGAACTAGAAAGGCAGAAGAATCTTGCACATGCAGCACACTGAGAAAAAGACTGCTATTTTATAAATATACCTCTTTCTAGTTTCATTCTGTCAAGGATTTCACTTTTGTCTGCTAAATCAGACTTTAAGGCAGTCTCAAGTTGAGCAATTTGTAATTTCAGTTGCTGTTCCTTTAACTTCCATTGCTGTTCATGGCTCACACTGAAGGCACTGCAATAAAACATGTGGCATGTGAAGAACTTTTAAAAATCAACTTCAACAAAAATAATAAAGAAAAAAGCTTTTAGTGGCACAGAGACTACTGTCATCATGTTTTAGGAATTAAGTAAACATATGCTGGTCTGCTGCTGTTGAAACCAAGGCGCCTTTCTCAGGCTGCGGTTAAAGAACATGAAAGAGTTTGTGGGATGAGCAAAGGAACTGGCCTTAATTTAGAGCTCCAAAGTCAGAAAAGTTGGCAGTGTGCAGCATTTGTGGGACTAGAAAAGGAATTCAGATGCTTATTCCAGGGGAATCCACAACTCCAAACCTCAGCAACAGACAACTGACAAAACCATTCTTTCCACATACAAAACCTCTTAATGTAGAGACCTGTGATTACCCACCTGATCTCTTTTTCTCATACTGTAAAATGACTCTGATTCTGATTAAGAGGCACTTACACAAAGTAGTCTTGTGTCCTAGTAAAAAAAAGTCTAGGGGATAAGAATAACTATTTTTGTCATAACACATTATTTGATTCTAAACCAAAAACCAGTATGCAATAGGGATGGGACATAGAATTAGAATTTCTGAAACCATCACAAAATATTATTCAGTTTGAAGTGAGAGTAAACATATGAAATGATTCACAGTTAGGATAGAATATGTAAAGATATATGCAATGTGGTTTTGTATAGTTAACAAGATGAATGCTACTTTGTGCTGTTCACATCATTATTTAACAATGCACTCACTGGCTTACAAATGTTCTCCTGGGCTTCAGCCAATTGTAAACCAGCTTATTCACCAAAGTGTAAATTGAAAAAAATGTTCTGCATTTTTGTGAATAATCTGAAACTGTTCTTTAACTTCAATAATATATGAGCCAGCTCCTCATGAATCTGATTTGGAGAAGCTGATTCCAAATGGAATAGGTATGTTTTTCATGGCGATATGTAACAAAAACTAGAACCAAAAAAACCCCAAACCCACACAGCTCTGCTTTCCACACCTAAATAGAAATGGAAATTAGATGTCTCAATGGATTGGATGTGACAGAGTAAAAGTGAATTTACATCTAATGAATCAGGATTAGGATTTGCATAAGGAATTGAAGTAAGAATTATTGTAACATGAAATCTTGACCCTACTTTTTAGCTGACTAAATTCCAAGATACTAGAGAACATCTCATGTTTTCCCTGAATGTAATAAGTGAAAAGTTAAATGTTCACCATTTGTTAATTTTCAATGCTATTAACATATTCTACAAAGAAATGAATTTGAGAGACAGTGTGGCCTACTTATTCAGTGTTTCTCAACTACTGGTCCATGGACCAGCGCCAGTCCGTGGCAGCCGCCTTGCTGGTCCCTAAAATTTCCCTGACAGAGTTTAGGAAAGCAGAAAGCCAGTCCCTGGTATCAAAGATGTTGAGAAACACTGGGCTAGTGGACAATCAGAACACTTGAGCTCTATTTCTGGTTCTGACACTAACCTGCTTTGTGATTCTGAACAAGTCACTTCCACCTCTCTGTGCCTTTGATTCTGCTCCCAACACAAGTGTGTCTGGTCTATTTAGATAGGAAACAGTCAGGACAGGGACTGTCTGATTCTGTGTTTGCAGAGTGCCTTTTACAGTGGAGTACTGATTTTGGTTAGGACCTCTAAGTGCTACGGTAATATAAATAAGTAATAATGTGTACTTCTCCCTCCATTACTATAGTTTTGGAGAGGTTTCCTTGAATCCATGGTACCAGCAATTTTGGGAAACATGTAGACTTACATTATTCATGACCGACTGACTAATGTGAAGAAGGGATTACTTTGACATAAATTATAACTGGTTAAATTAAAAAAAAAGTCGTATGTCCTTAATCTTCACTCATCCGAAGAAGAAGAAGAAGAAATTGCAAGTTCTTGTGAATATGCTGCTATGTAGGTTTCCATCTATATTCACTATTACTACAGCTGTTTAATTGCTACATAACAAAATACAGGTCCACATTATTTCAGTTGTCAAAAATGCTATGCTCCAGTGCCCTTCATACCGGAACAAAGATCACCAACAGTTGTTCTGCCAGTAATATCAGAATTTGGATTATTTAAATTAAGAACAAATTTAGAAGCCAGTCCTTTCCAAGCCCCCATAACACTAATGTTAATATGTATAAATTAGTTTGAATTCAGTCCATAGCTATCTTCCCCTCTAAATTTAGGGTTACATTCCATTTGAATTTATGTGGGATTTCTTTTGAAATTACTATATTCCACCACACTTGGAGCCATCTGGGTAACTATAAACGGTAAACCACATCTGAAACCATTTCCTTTGCATGGATTGTGTGCATGACCAGATCTGCATTACAAGAGCCTATGAAAACAATCCCTACAACCTTGTTATTCATGCAACTGGTTTTCTTGGATGTTGCCTAAATAAGAAGACTTCACTGACAAACTCATACTTATGTATGCAGTGTTGTGGTAGCCATGTTGCTCCCAGAATATTAGAGAGAGAGAGAAGGTGGCCAAGGTAATATCTTTTATTGGACCAACTTCTAAGTTTTCAAGTTTACGCAGAGCTCTTCTTCAGAAGCTTGAAAGCTTGTCTCTCTCACCAACAGAAGTTGGTCCAATAAAAGATAATACCTCATGCACCTTGTCTCTCTAAAACTCATACTTGCTCTCTGTAAAGTCTTGGGGCCAAAGCCTGCAGTCCTGGCTTCAGCAAAACTCCCACTGGATGTTTCTGTGAATAAGGCATAGGTAAGGAATGCGGGGTTTGACTGTTATTTTCTAGCTCCTACATCATATCATCAACCCTTTGGCATCTGTGGTCACTGGTATGTCACCTACTAGCAACAACTGTAAATATAGGGGCAATCCATATGTGTAACATTGGAACTACAGAACCAAAGGTATAGCACAATCAGTTTGCTTCCAGTTTATTTGCACTGGAGATTTACCTGTCTTCATTGGCTTTCTCTCTACAATATAATCCTTTATATTTGAAGGGACAGTGGAATCATTTGGATAAATGAAGTTATGGATAAACAGAGGGATTATTTGAGGAAGGGAGGAATAACCATGTGGCAGTTAACTGGGAGTTTCAGTTTACCGGGATCTGGTTAAGTAATGTTTTAATTTACCAGTTTATTTTAAAGACCTGTTCTGTTTAGTTGCCCCACTTAATCTTGAAAGGCAAGAGATAACTTCAAACCAAGATTACAAGATGTTGCTTTATCAAAAGTTATTTCTTTGCATAATTGAAAAGGAATTATGGCATAATAAGAAATATTAATTCACCATTTAAAAGCCAGAGGAATCCACAACATCAAATCTCAGTAACAGACAAAACCATTCTTTCCATATATAAAGCTTCTTCACATAAAGAGCTGTCATTACCCACTTAGTCTTAAAACAATCCTTAAAAACAATTGGTTCTCAAATGCTTTCACCTATTTACATTTTTTGTTTGTTTCTTCACAGGAAGGTAACAAATATAGTAACAACTCAGCAAATAATATCAGATGTTACTGTATTTACTTCCCAGAGGTCCTCTAAGAGTTGCTAAGTTGACAAACGTCAAAATACAAGTTCAAAAATCATTTGGGGAGTGCAGGGGAGGGGCCGAAAAGAAAAAGACTTCTAGCATTCTGGCTACTTCCCCAGGAAACTAATTAACTTTACAATATGTGCCTTATTATTTTAATTGTTCCACCTGGACAGAAAAGGTCATGTTCTCCTTCTGTTAGAAGAAAGACTGTTGTCTTCAATTCATGAAAAGTTTATTTCAACATCACTTTACTCATTAAACTTTTGCAAATTGGCTAATTACTTCAATTTTCTATTCTGCATTAGAGACTGAGTTGCACCTTATCAAGCTTCATTTTCAGAAGATTTAGCATTTTAATGTTTTATTTATGTGATTTTAAACACTGCTGACAGGATTTATACAGGCTATTATCTCCAAGAGCCTTCACATAAGCTTTAAGTAGAACCAGCACAAACGAAACAGTTGCTATTAAAATAAACACAATTAGAAAATGTCACCAGAACTGTCACAAACATTAGCCTCAGGTTCACCTCTACTGCAGGGATGGGAGGAGTAATTCAAGAAAATATCATCCAAGAAAATAAATTTAATCTGCAGAATCCTACGTCCAGAGATACATGGATTCCTTATCATTCAAAAAGCAGTCACTTACACTGTTTCTAATGTAAATTCACACCTACTCCTGAACATCTTGGCTTGATGGTCAAAATTATGCGACCTATATGGATTTTTAAAAAATGAGTTTAATACTTGAAGAGCACTGGATTGACAGTCCGGGGAGGTTCAAGCCCTTTCTTTATCAACAAAATAGATGCAACACAGGCATGGCAGCACATATATATATGGCATATATATATATATATATGAGGAGCTAGGAAACAAGAAAGGGAGTCAAGTGATATTAAAAAAATCATTTATAATTTACCTGTTATATAGTTTATCATAATTTTCCTTTAAAAGATCCCTCTCCTTTTCTAGGTCATTAATTCTATCCTGCAACTAAAATGAAGAAGAAAACTACATGTAATGCACAGCACAGGAAAAAATAAAAACAACAAGTTATAAAGGTGATTAGCAAATATCTGTGGACACTGTTGAACATGCTTTTATTTTTTTAATTCAGCATTGTGTGTAATAGTCTCTTAGAAGCATAAAAATAATATTTTTCTTCCACCAATATATCTCCACTTGGACCACAATTACTTTTTTCACGTTGTTTATGGAGATGAGATTAACGAAGTCTGGTCTGTGTCTAATAACAGCATCGAATACATTGTGGTTTATGCCTAAAAGATTTGTTTTTGGCACTAACAATTGTGATGATCTTAGTACTGTTCTAGGAATGGTGTTAGCTAGTTAGTGGCGTCTGTATACAGCAACTCCTCACTTAAAGTCGTCTCGGTTAACGTTGTTACGTTGCTGATCAATTAGGGAACATGCTCATTTAAAGTTGTGCAATGCTCCCTTATAACGTCGTTTGGCAGCCTTCTGCTTTGTCCACTGCTTGCAGGAAGAGCAGCCTGTTGGAGCTAGCTGGTGCGGGACTTGGAACCAGGGTGGACCGGCAGCCCCCCCTATCAGCTCCCCACTCCCCTAAGTTCCCTGTGCAGCAGCTACCCAGCAGGCTATCAATTGCCAGCAGTTCAGCTGTCCCTCCCCCCCACTGCCATGTGCTGCTCCTGCCCTCTGCTTTGGAGCTGCTCCCGGGAGCCTCCTGCTTGCTGTGCAGGGGGGAAAGAAGAGGGTTAATGTCAGGGTGTCCCCCTCCCCTCTGCTCCTGTACCCCACTTACCCCTTCTCCATATAGAGCAGGGTGGGGACACAGACGGAGAGAGACAGAGAGAGCTTGGGGCAGCAGCTGCTGTCTCAACTTCCTGATTGACTTAAAAACACAATGCACTTAAGAGTGGGGTCAGCGTACTTAAAGGGGCAATGCGCACCTCTCTCTCCCACACATAGGGTGTGTGTCGCTGTCTCTGTCTGCCATGCTGCCTCCTCTCCCTCCATTTGTGCTGCCTTGTAGAGTGCGAGGCTACATTAACAACAATGCGTTCACTCTTGACAGCTCAGCCAAAAGCTAGTTCATCATTTAGCAGGCAGGCATTACCTGGGAAATATCCCACCCTCTTACTTCACAACCTCAACCAAGCTTCACAATCATCATTGCTGTGTACAGTATTAAATCGTTTGTTTAAAATGTATACTGTGTGTATACATTTATATATATATAAATTTCCCTGGAACCTAACCCCCGCCCCAATTTATATTAATTCTTATGGGGAAATTGGATTTGCTCAACATCGTTTCGCTTAAAGTCGCATTTTTCAGGAACATAACTACAACGTTAAGCGAGGAGTTACTATAGTTAATTTTGTTGTGAATCAGCCAAACAAAAACAGATATTATTGACTGCTTGCTTTCAAAATGTGCATTGAAGGGAGATAAGAATTTTAAAGCCACTAAACATTAAAAAAAATTAAGAGCTTTCCCAAGTATATTATAACAATTTAGAGGTTATTAGATATGGGATGAGTTTATTTTAGCTTAAGCTTTGTTGATGTAACAATAAATTCACATTGAGCCAACCTTTAGGCATGACTAAATGTAGCAAGATATACAATGGAAGAACCTGAACTATGATCCTGCAAACCCCTTCTCCTGCAACACATAGTCAATGGAATTACTAAGGGAGTAAGGAATGGACTGAAGGATCGGGCCCTAAGTCTGGATCAACACTGACTGTGGCACTTCTATTCTTCTGGCGAGTGGAGCTCAGGAACAGAAAAAGTGATTGATCTGAGCTTCCAGGTGGAAAGGACAGCCATCTGTTATGTGAAGAAATCATTTAAAAATATTTTAGGTAGATGTTCAAACTTGCTGTAATTCAAAAATGTGGTGCTAAGAAGTCTCAGTAAAATCAATCAAGAAAATATGTACTATGGCTGTTTTTTGGAACTAGTATTTCTAAATACTAATGCTTACCTGAACACTCCTCTAACTTTAAGCATGTTCACAAACATAGGAAATATTTTGAAATGTACAATATCTCTGATACACCTAACAGAACTCATTATACTAAAATAACCAAATTTTCACCAATAAATGAAGTCAGCCCAGTGTCAACATGAAAGTTCAAATGTATGCAGAAAAACAGAGGTCAAATATGTAGACGGCCTATTAGAACAAGTAGTAAGTGTAGGATATCATTTCTAGACCTAGGGAGTCAGAAGTTAAATCTATACTATACTTTCTCTTAACCAAAAAGTCAAGGAGCAGTGATTTGCAGAGCAACATTTAGATAATCTTTTTAATTGAAAGTACAATTCTCTCACTAAATATTTCCAGAATTAGATTTGAATGCAGATCAATGCCTGAGCCCTATGGAATCTCACCTCTTCTATCTTTTGTTTTGAAAAAGTCATCGACTGTAATTCTTTCTCAAGATGGAGGCACTTTAAACGCTGTTCTTTAAGCTGCAGATTGAGTTCATTCCCGTTTGCCATTAAAGCATCATGGCTGGCCTTAAGGTTCCTTTGATTCTATAAAAAGGAATGGAGAAGAAAAAAAGAAAAGGTTAAGCTTCCAATAACAACACAATGATGAAATAATTCCTGAGTTACAAATATGTATATATTCAAATAGTAGCTGATCTTGCAAACCAGCACATAATGCACATTTTCAACTCAGCCAACAGGAGGCACTCTTGAACTAAATTTGACCCCCTGTAGGAACTGAAAGATCAGCACACATGGCCAACAGAAAGGTTGTGTTTTTTCCTCTCCTCAACATTAACATCTTACAGTTAGTTGTGATGAGAAGGACCAAAACTACATCTGTTAAAGCAACTAAAACATTTTGCTGTGGTTACAGTGGTTAGATGTGCTGACCAAAAACACTGCAATAACAAGCAAAAGTTAAGGCTGACCACAACTATGCTAATCGCAGAACTTGACAGCTCTGCTAACCCATAGTTTTAGGTATTCATTTGATTTACATTCACAATTCACTCAGATACATTTCCTTGGAAATAATAATTTAATGAAAGGTTTACAATTTCTTTTAAAATTTAACCTACTTTGTTGGATTAACTGTAGATACTTTAACCATCCTTAATATTAATGTAAGATGCTGGTAGAACCTCATTTCCAGCATATTACTGATGATTATACCCCTCATATTTCAGTGTTTTAGTAACACCTATTCATTATAAAGAATTTCACTGTAAATCACATTCAGACAAATATGGCTGTTAGACTGTTTTGTTTCTGGTCAGTCTGCTATTTAACATTCTCTAAACCCAACATGTAATTATATAAATATAGGAGTCTTTTATGGATGGTTTTGGATGGGGGAAGTTAGTTTTCATGTTTTCCACAATTCTATGTCATGTAATATTATCAGAAGTTTAAGACAGAACCTGATAGAGAACTCTGTGCAATTTTGTTCTGAGGAGTCTATGTGCAGAATGACTACTCTCAAAAATGACTTAAGAAAAAAAGTCCTCCACTTGATCTTTTACCTCCCATTTATCCATAAAATAAACCTTATGTAAAACAGCAAATATGGCAGATGCTCTTATACCAGAGAAATCGCAGAACAAATTAAGTATATTATCCATAGACCTCATCACTTATTTGCAGCCTTTGACTCCTTTCTTAAGCCAGTTATGGGCAACTGCACCTGTATTCCTCCTCTATAGTCCATAGTCCAGTGAGGGCACCCACTTAAGGCTTCCAGCGCCACAGCCATTGCCTTTCTTCGGGGGAGGCACGTCTCTCCACCTTCTGATCAAGGGATTTCAGAACAGTTCCCTAACTATATCTTGGCCTCCCTAGAAACAGGCAGACAGGCCTGCTTTGCTTTCTCCTCAGAGATGGTAGACAGTGTAATTGTCAACAGTTAGAAGTTACTACAGTAATTTCTAAGCATGTACGTTTATTCTTAAGGTAAGAGCACTACAGAGAAAACATACTAAAAACAATCAAACAATCTACACCCATGCCAATAAGCTTACCAATGATCACCTCTTACACCAACAAGGGCTCTGGGTGGTGATTAGTCTATCAAATCCCACACAAGGTTTTTTCCTGTGATTACAAGTTCATCACAGCTTCCGCTCAGAACAAACCTGCTCATGTATCTGATCCCCCTTCTATCTTCGGTTTGGGTCTTTGAAGTGACCATGAATAGATAATTGGACAGACAATAGGTTTCTGTTCAAGGTGTGGCTTCAAAAGAATGGATCCTGGGGTGGGTCATTTGCATTTCCCCCTCCTCCCAAGTATTTCCTAGAAATCCCCCTACTTTGTGTAGTTTCAAAGAGTCCTTTCAAGCACATAACACATCCTAGGGTTTACATTGAATACGTTAACACAGTAACAAATAAGTATTAGCATTTTTACTACAATGAACTCCTAAAATTAATTCCAAAAGGTTAAACTAGGCTATTGCAGAATATTGTCATATCTGTCACTCTCCACTGCCTTCTTCCCCATCTTCTATCTCTGAACATTATTTGTTACCTTCTTTAAAGAGGGAAAAATAACCTGACAAAATCTGTTGAGAACTCTCTATCCCACCTTCTCTTTCCACTCATTTCTCTTCTTCTCAAACTCCTCCCGTTTTCCCCAATCATCAGCCTTGATGTCCTCCATCTCTACCCTTCCAACTTCCTTACTTACATTACCCTTCTACTCAACCCCTCCCTTGCCCTACTTCTCAATCTCTCATTATCCCATGGTTCTTCCCTTTCTCAAAATATACATGCCCTCAACTCTCCTATCCTCAGCAAATATATAAATAAAAATCCCTCAATATTACCTGCATTTCCATGTACCACCCCATCTTTCGCCTTCTCTTCATCTCTCAAATCACTGAACATACAGTCTACAATCAATTCACCCATTTTCTCTTGTCCTAGTCTGTCTTAGATCCCTTCTAATCTGGCTTCCGACCTTTTAAATCTTTACTGAAACTTCATTCACTAGAATTTCTAATAACCTACTCCCAGAAAACCTAGGGCCTCTACGCTATCCTCATCTTCCACAATCTCTCTGCTCTTTTTGATACATACTGTTGATACTGCTCTTGACGTCTGGGGTGAAAACCTGGTCCCATTAAAGTCCATGGGAGTTTTGCTATTGACTTCAATGAGGTCAGGATTTCACCCTTTATCTTCACTGGTCTTTCAGGATACAATCTTCTCCTGGTTCTCCTTCTACAACTCTGACCATTCTTTCAGCATCTTTTATAGTGGGTTCTCCTCCTCCTTGTCTCTCTTATTTCAGTAAGTTTTTTGGCTTAGAAACTTATTATTTGTTGGATCACTATTTCAGTTTGCAACTGTGAAGGAAGTTTGCACATGCATAAAACAGAAAATCAATTGCTTATAAGAATTTGAAAGAAAGGTTTAACTTCAGAAAAGGCCAAAGGATTTGAATAATATTTCACCTACTCTGAATTAAATGAAAATAAGAAAGAAAAACTTGTAGCACCTTAGAGACTAACAAATTTATTTCAGCATAAGCTTTCGTGGGTTAGTACCCACTTCATCGGATGACACCCATCAGATGTGAGAAACAATAGCTCCAAACTATACCCCTTATAAATAACAAATACATCTGGTACTGCTACATTTTAAGGAGAGGGACCCCCTCTCGCCGCACGGGTTCATTGTCTGAAGGGTACAAACCGCACAGAGGGGAAATGGTTAGCTGCCTCACTGCCATTATCTCACTTCTCCCTGGACCAGCACATGGGTATACATGAGAGGGGAAGGGGAAGAAGGCGGCAAAGATATGGACCTTCAGACCATGTATGGAGTCCACCAAGCAGCAAACAGCCTTACTTCTGGTGGTTATTTTACAGAAAATTATGCTTCATGTGATTTAAACTAGTCCTTAAAAATGGTTTCCCTTATATTATAGACACAAGTAAAAGCTAATCTTCAGAATTCCGAACAGCCAAATTTCTGTTTTATCAACACTCAGCTCCAGCCCCATATTTCAAATTCACACTGTTTTTTGAAGTGTGAAACCCTGTTTTAGAAAGATTTCAATCATTACCTGAGACAACTGGAAATCTGCAGTTTACCTGTATAACCAAAATTGGACCACACCAAACCCTTGCACTCCCATGGATGAGCTCACTGCATATGACCAAGATCTGTAGAGCCTGAGGGACCCTTCTGCAAAACTTTAACACTGGAAACATTGTAAATTTCAGATAGCATGTGTGTAATATTTTATACAATCTATTCTCAAGTGTTCAATGTTGTCGTATGATTTGAGAATGGAATGTTACTGATTGCGAGTTAGTTACCTCTTGAAGCTGAAGAAATTTCCCTTCCATTGCTGCTAGGGCATTGCCTTTCTCCATCAGTTGTTTGTGGAGCTTTATCATTTCCACATTGTCCCGAATGTTTAACCTTCAAAATTGTAAGGTTAAAATAAAAAATAAACTCAGTGAGATTTAAGATACAATAACAGCCTTCTTATTAGTTTTGCCTTGAAAATTTAAAATCCCTTGCAAATTAGTTTTTCATGGCTTCTTACTTCCACAACACACTTAGGGGAAGGTTTAGCGTGTAATAGCCAACTTAATTCCTTCTTTTAAAATTTGCATTATAGATTTTAAGTAATTCCACATTTTACTGGAAGATGACATGTAAGTATCAATCATTATTTGGACAAGTTTGTTGACAATATCAAAACTACAGATATACTGCAGTGCAGAGAGCAATCCTATGCTTAAAGCAGAAGGATCATTTGTTTTGCAATCTATCCACTTTCTTTAAAAGTATGTGGTCATAGGATTACTACTTATTGGAATTTCCTCTCAGAGCTTAAACTTCTTAAATATTTCCAAGAAAAGTGACTTAGCATTTTACACAGATAATACCCTAAGACCAGCATTCAAATCAGCTGCAGATGTGTCTTTAACTATATAAAAACGCTTAACATCTATGCAGAAACTCTATATGCCTACAATTCTGTTATATATTTCCCTTGCTGAGATTTAATTGAGAATGCATTATTTAATAGGAAAAGCTTGTTAAAGGTTATCACAGACCTAAAAAAATATTTCCAAAAAACTTTTACCTCAAACAGCTAAAGGTGCTCTCATTGGTAGATATGCTGGAGGATAGGGATAGGATACAGAGGAACCTAAACAAATTAGACAGGATTGGGCCAAAAGAAATCTGATGAGGTTCAACAAGGACAAGTGCAGAGTCCTGCACTTAGGATGGAAGAATCCCATACACTGCTACAGACTAGGGACCGAGTGGCTAGGCAGCAGTTTTGCAGAAAAGGACCGAGTGGTTACAGTGGACGAGAAGTTGGATATGAGTCAACAGTGTGCCCTTGTTGCCAAGAAGGCCAATGCCATTAAGTAGGAGCATTGCCAGCAGATCGAGGGACGTGATCATTCCCGTCTATTCGGCATTGGTGAACACTCATCTGGAGTACTTTGTCCAGTTTTGGGCCTCACACTCCAAGAAAGATGTGGAAAAATTGGAAAGAGTCCAGCAGAGAGCAACAAAAATGATTAGGGGGCTGGAGCACATGACTTACGAGGAGAGGCTGAGGGAACTGGGGTTATTTAGTCTGCAAAAGAGAAGAGTGAGGGAGGATTTGATAGCTGCTTTCAACTACTTGAAAGGGGGTTCCAAAGAGGATGGATCTAGATTCTCAGTGGTACTAGATGACAGAACAAGGAGTAATGGTCTCAAGTTGCAGTTGGGGAGGTTTAGGTTGGATATTAGGAAAAACTTTTTCACTAGGAGGTGGTGAAGCACTGGAATGGGTTACCTAGGGAGGTGGTGGAATCTCCTTCCTTAGAGGTTTTTAAGGTCAGGTTTGACAAAGCCCTGGGTGGGATGATTTAGTTGGGGATTGGTCCTGCTTTGAGCAGGGGGTTGGACTAGAACCTCCTGAGGTTCCTTCCAACCCTGTTATTTCTATGATTCTATTATTATTTTTGGCACATATTTCAAGCCAAACAAAGAGAAACCCCTGAACAGCTTTTTACAAATACAAAATAAAGGGAGATAAAAATCAGACTATAGCAATAGTGCTTGAAATGTATAATTTCTCTTCTAATATTTATCTATCACAGACTATTAGAAAAATTGTCACAATATCATGCTGGAAACAGAAAATGTATTACAAAGCTTACACATCTGTAAACCATCTGAGGACTTGAAATACTAATTCTTTAAAATATCAAAGTTCATTGTGTTTTGGTATTGCCCAGTAAATTGTCTTTTCACAAACGATAAACAAGCTCATAAACTTGGGATCTTCCCCAAGAAACAACCCTAACAAAATGCTAAAATAATCATGTGTTCAAAACATGTTATCTATATAAATTAAAGTTGTGGTGCATATAGACAGCAGCATTTTCTCTTATGAGCTATTTAAAAGCTAATGTAGTGGCACATTTTTATTTATCTTGTTTCACACAAACAGCACTGATCCCCTCAAACGCTTTTTACAGGAGGTTTTTTTTTTTTAAGTAAACAAAAGGAGCAGATGATAGTGAGATTTATGATATGCAGATGTAACTCCAATGGCTCTGGACAATCAAAATTAACCATTATCTTCAACGGTGACAAACAGTATTTGATGTGAATGGTTTTGCCAATGCTTATTACCACACCACCCTTCAAAATCAGGAAAAATAGATATTTATTAGAATTGAGTTTAGTTATGACAATTCTGACAATATCTAACTACATATAGTTGCTAACTACTGAAAGTAAATGACACTTATTTTTAAGTAATGACACTGCCTGCACTGTGAAGATGGATTTTAATATATATATTTTCAAATATTTACAAAGGCCAGGGTATCAAGTTTTTCCTCTCAGACATGCATCATTTTCACGTTACTCCTATTAAATGGCTGTGTTCCGGCTGATCATGTACATGGGTGAACACCTGCTAGCAGTGGTGGGAACACATGGCAAAAGCTGCCTTTCCTCTTTTGTTTCTTCTATAAAACCATAGAGAGATGACTCCTCAGGTCTTCCACAACTGACATCACAGAGCAGCTGAAGAGACAGTGGTGAGGAAGAAGTTGACATAGTCCCTACGAATAGTGTATGTATATATACTTAAGTGATCACCTGGACAAAGTACAGTACCTCATCCCAATTATTCTGTCTCTGAGCAGAAATAGTTTATGCAAAGGGGTCATAAGTCTAATATGAAGCAGAATATGAGCACATATTAATGCTATATTTTCCCTTTATAGCCAAAATTTGGCGCAAAATAACTTGCCCTCCTCCCCTCGCCCCAAAAAAGTTCCAGGTGAGAATAAAGAGATTTAATTTAATATTATGGGCTTACTTTTTTCTCATTTGAATATCAATTACACCAGTTAAATTAAATTAGGAATAGCTCCATTGTAGTTACACTAACGTCACAGAGATCTGCAAACTATCAAATGTAACAACACTGAGACAGCAGTCAATGGATATTTCTTGAAGACAGCTTCTATTGCCATATCAGCTAAGCAAGCCGCTCTCAACTTTTTCCATATTGTTAGCCCTCGTTTGAACAGAAAACAACTTTCAGGACCTCTTCCCTCTCTATTCAGAGGTAAAAAAAGAGAAAATAAGGGAACTGGCCAATATTTTTCAGAACAGGATCAGTCTCCCATCAATACCCCAGAAATTTATTCAGGTTAATCTTAATGATGGAAGTAAAAAAAATAATATCACCACAGTGTATACTACTGTCATTTCTACAAACACATTTGAAATGACAAAACTATATACTGGCTTAAGTCATGTCCGTAACACTTTTAATAGGGTTTTTGTTTTGTGCCTCATTTCTTTTAATGGTGGTCAAATAAAAAAGAAAAAAAAGCAATCATTTACTCTAAGTATCACATTAGTGTCATTATCAGATGTTGATACAAGAGAAACTAGAACTATTTCAATTCACATATCAAATTATATATTAACCATTTCAATTTAGAACCGTACACACAGAAATCAGGACAACATGCATCTTTGTGTGCACATTTACATTCCTGCTTTCAGTTCAACTCAGTATTTGCATGTGGAAATAGGGATTTTGGATGTGTGCGTAGCTAAATAAATACCTATCCAACAACCAGCAAATCCCTGACCTGCAAGCACACAAACAAGTGTGAGAATGAGAAGTCAGGTGTGAGAAGTCAGATGGAAATGTGAGTACAAGTTTATATTTGCACTGAGTCTGATTTGGCAACGTTTTATTTATGTGCAGTTCTACTGAATCCCCATTGCTATATTAGGTCTATCTTGTTTGGTCCTTCTAATCTGGGAACAGAACTGCTACAATGCAAACACTGTAATCAAGAGAATTTAATGTACTCTACTCCTAAATCTGTGTGTTCAATAGGCCTGATTCTGAAGTTCTGTTGCAGAAAAAATGCTATTCTATATACAAAATACACTATTTTTCTATATTGACAGATGAAGGGCATTGTCAAGTATCTGTTTCACAAATACACTTCTGAGCTGCTTCAAAATATGTTTTCGGAAAATACCAAGAGCAATTACATTACTTGAAGGACTAGCTGCTTGCAAAAATGTAATTGTTCAGAATTAAAGCATTTTGGCTTGAGCACTATGTTCTGTAGAAATCATCGAACCATGAGGTAATTATGTTTTGCCCATCTTTAAATTAAAAACAACCAAACTAAATTAAATTAAATGTTATGTTTAAAAATGTAACTAGCCTATGTGCCAACTTTCTCAAAGTAATATGCCCCTATTTAAAAAACAAAACAAAACTTCTAATGGAAATGATAAGAAACACAGTATCGGCAGCTGTACTAGTGAGTGCCGCAATAGTCACCTCAATGCATAGTCTAACCCAGTGGTTCTCAAACTTTTGTACAGTTGACCCCTTTCATATAGCAAGCCTCTGAGTACAACCCCCCTTATAAATTAAAATCACTTTTTAATATATTTAACACCATTATAAATGTTGGAGGCAAAGCGGGATTTGGGCTGGAGGCTGATAGCTCACGACCCCCGTGTAATAACCTTGAGACCCCCCTGAGGGGTCCCGAACCCCATTTATTATGTCTTACCCACTTGGACAGACACTAGTCTATGTTCTGTGCTGTGCCTGTGCTGTGCCTGTCATAGAAAATCTAAGCCCAGGATGGGGTGGGACGGGGAGGTCAAAGTGGCTTTAAGCCACCTTTGTGATTCTTGGATTTCAGGCTGCTTTGGGGGTTAGGGTGGTCCCCAGTACTATTTAGAGCATTCCACAGGGCTGCTCTGACTTACACTAGCTTGGACACTACAGACCAATGTTCCCTCTAATTTTTGACAGTCTGTGTGTGCAAGAAAATTTCTTCTGTGCAAACTGTTGTGCTTCTGTGTAAATTTTTGTGCGCGCGGTGTTTTGCCGTGTGCACGGGGTTTAGGATCCGTGTGCATGCGCACAGCTTAGAGGGAACAGTGCTGCAGACTACATGCTACTGTGCAAGCCAGAATTTCTGGACCATGAACACACTAGCCAAACCCCTTGCTGTAGTTCTGGTCCTATGTCCAGCCTCTTCTTGTACTGCACCAGGGTAATTCTAGAATGCCATGAAGAAGCTATAGCATGGGTTGGAATCTGTTAGTTCTCTTGTATTGCACTTTCAAAGTCACAAGATATTTAGTTCACTTCTTAAAATTCCAAGTCTAATCAACATAAAAAGAGTCTGCTTTACATCTAAAATGTGACACTGAGCTTCTCGAGGAAGAAAATGAGTGTTTGACAAGAAGGCTAGGAAGTTAATAGTCCGATTAAGGTCACACTCATTACCCAGTGTGGTAAGAGCCTGGAATAAGTATATGCAATGATCTTATCTTTGTGATATTCAATGAAGGGAAGATCAGCCATCACATTCTGTAGCTCACTTACTTTTTACAAGTGCTTACAATAACAAATGCTTTTTAACCATAAAGTGGTAAAAAGTTGTATTTCCTAAATGCTCAAAGTGTCTTTAAATCTTGTGAACACCAAGCTGAGATCCCATGATGGGACAGGTTCAAAGATTGTTGAAAGCACACTCATCAGGTCCTTCAGGCATCGCACAAATCACCAGGTTTCTAAAGACAGATTTATAGATTAAAAGGCCAGAAGGGACCACAGTGATCATCTAGTCTGACTTCCTGTATAACATAGGTCATAGGACTTCCCTGCATTAATTCCTGAGCTGCCTTTTGGAAACTAATAAACACAGACGGTAGCCAAATGTATGCTAATTTAAGACAAGGTGGGGAGTTTAGGTATAATAAAATTCCGAAATACTTGATCTTGAAGCAGAACAAGGAGACATTGCCAGCTGCCCAAACCACCACTATTTCTGATAGCAGCACTTTAATATCAACAGCCTTCTGTATGGCAATAGAATTTTCTAAACTTTCTGAGAGGAGAGAAGACCGGACTTATTTAAGTCCCATGATTCAAGCTGCCAGGTGGAACATGGTGCAGAATGAGACTGTCCTCCTATAGTAGCATGTCAGATGACAGCTGTAGGGCTCCTGAGAGAGAAAGACAAACTAAACTCCTAGATGATGAGTGAAGATATGTGCACCCATAACCAAATCTGGAAAGGATAGAACTGAGGCTACTGGATCCTTACAGTTCATCCTCCATAATATGCACATAGAGAGCACTACATAAACCACTTAAATTTAGGGATCAATTTAGAAATTATGGAACAGAAGTGACTATTCCATACTATTGTGTTGACTAGGGTAGCATTCCTTTAGCTATTTCTCCCACCATACCTTTACATGGACATGGTGAAGCCTAACTATTAACACATTTTGTAAAAATTCTAATATTCTTTATGCTGTACTGGACACTTAATTTTCTACTTTTTAATATCCATGTGCATGTGATTTCACAGTGAACTCTTTTATATTTACTGTAGGACCTCCTTTACAAACAGGGAAATTACATGCATTATATTGGTTACTTTTTATATTGAATTTGGTTTAAAAACCACAGACACAGACTGCAAGAACACACACATTTTGCTAACAAAAGATTATGTGGAATATATGCAAAAATCACATCTCAGTGTTCTAGGGGCCCCAACAAAAGGAAAAAACCATGATTTTAATAAAAGGGTGTTTTAGTTCCTATTTCATGCCAATTACAGGCTTGGGATGACTAAAAGTTTATGTCAAGTTGATGACAAACCAAACTGGTCAATTAAACAACAACTGCAAGGAATTTCAGTAATATTTTCTGTAAAGATCATGTGCCATAAATGTCAGGAACTACTAGTATATAGAGGTCTAACATTTCAGGGCCAGAATTTTGAACAAGGAATCAGATAGCTAGGAAATACTTCCAGAATTTCAAATCTGAGCTTACGCATGCAGGAATGGAAACCTAGATATAATATTGTTACTGGTACCTGTACAGTCATTTTATTAATGTAAATAACTATAGATTTACAGTACTATTACAGATTACATGTATTTAGAATCTCTAAAGTTAAGGTAAAATACATACATAATACATACAGATTTTTTTCTAAGTGGAAGTATTACTAATACCCTTTTAAACTATTCATGTTATGTTTTAAAAGAAAGATGTTCTTGCGTCAATTCAGTTCTAAAAAGTCAAAAGATTAAGTTTAAACAAAACAAGAGAGATGTAAGTCATTAGGAAAGTCAGGAAGAAGATAAAAAATAAGCACAGAAGTAGAACTGGATGAGAATAAGGGAAATTAGAGACAAAAATGTTGTGAGAAAAAATAATGCACAGGAGAAAAGAAAGTTTTGAGGGTGGAGAATAACAGAACAAAAAAGCCAGATGAGGATAAAAGAGGAAAGGGAAAGATAAGAAAAGTGAGGAATTAGGAAAAGCGGAAGGAGAAATATATAGGAATAAAAACAAAAAGAGAAGTCGGGGGAAAAAATGAGAGGTAGCAAGAAGAGGAAAGAATACAACAGTCTTCAGTTTCTTCCCCTGCATACCTACAAAGTGCATTCTGCCGTATTCATTCAAACATCTGTGCAGGCCATCATTTTATTGCATTTAATAGCTTTATGTTCAGTTGACTGAGATCATTTGGCTGGCCCTAAAACAAATGGCTCCCCATGCAAGGAGCATCTTCAGTGCCCCCTCCCTCCATTTGTTAAACTTTTGAATACCTAATTTGTATTGCATTTGCAGCCCATTTCACAACTTTGATTCACGATTTGCATGCATGATTTATCCAGGTCACATAAGATGATAAATTACAAGCTAGGATCTGTAAAACATTTTACTTCAAGCATTCTATTTTGTCTTTTGTCACTAACAACAAAAACAGCATCTCAAACCCAGGACCTCCCAAGCCCGGTACCCCAGGCAGTTGCCTGCCCCTACATCCGGCCTTGTATGTAAACTTAGGGTCAGGGCCTATCCTCGGCATACTAACTGGCCAGTGTCAGGGAGAACAAGGCTTTACTTGAATGCCTTAGTACTCAGCATTACCACACAAATAAATAAGCACAACAAACATCATTTGTTATCTAAATGTCCTGTATTGTTTTGAGAAATATGGAGGATATATGAATTAGGACATAACTCTCTAATGCTTCACCCTAATACATACCTCTGCCCTGTTGCTTGTTGCTCTTTCAGTTGCAGAACAGATTCTTCAAACTCTTTTTCCTTCTTCCTTATCTGACTCCTTTGTACTTCTCCAGTGTGCTCCAATTCTTCAATCTGTCCCTTTTGTGACTCAATCACGTTTTCCCTGCAAGTTAATAAAGCAGCTTGTGTTTAGAGGTTTTTTTTATAAGAACTAGATAAAAATTAGATGCTGAAAAGAAAGCAGAAAAAAGTATCCTGTGTGAAGATACATTCCTGGATCAAATCTTCTCACCCATTTGAACAAACGTGCTAACTTGAACTTCTAGAATTTTAGTTATCATGAAGATTATTAGATGCATATTTAGTTCATGTAGGGGGATGCAAATAGTTCAAAAAAATTAGATGATCAAATATTAGCTACACTTTCAATTACAATAGCTAAACCCTTCATAACATCTTTAAAACAGCATATATTAGATGGCTTAAATTAAGTTTGTTTGTTTAGCATGAGCAAGCTACTATGTCACATCACATCTGATTTATTTACATGGCATATTAAGTGTGTCCTATTCTTAATTTTCTGTTGCCAGAAGGTTTGGGGGCAGGAAAGCTTCACCTCCAGGCATGAGAAGATTAACAAATCATCAATGGACTGACTAAAACAGGGAACTCCATTTTTAACCTTTTATTTTGGGTTATGTGGTGGTGTGTACTGCAATTTAGGCAATCTGCATCAAAATTACTAACTTTTACAAGTAGTGGAATGTATTCTGATGAAGTGATATTTCAGGTGAGTTCTACCCAGATTGGGTTTTCCTTGAAAGATGAGCAGATCAGCACATCATATTAATCAAAATATGGTATATTGGTAACTTTGTGAATCATCTTAGTAGAAAACATCCTGATCTGGAATATTTCTTGGCAAAGTAATCTCATATTTTTTCCCATTGCAATTATAGAGGTAGCACTGTGTATAGCTACCTTGTATGTCTTTATTAATAGCATCTTCCACTATACAATTTTTTTGTACGTTAGATACAGTTGCTAGCTATTAACTCTAGTAAATGTATATGTTGCATCTTGAGAAAACTATGCTCACTATTCACTCCAACAGGTAAGGTACATTTACTGCATATTTTACTCAGTGAAAATTATTATGTATTGTATTTTGAGATCACCCTTTTAACTGTTCACCAAGGACCAAATTCAGAGGTCATTATCAACAGTATTCTAAGCTCCTTTAAGTGGGTGGAATTTACACCCAAGGGACCATTTAGTTTATGCCTATATTGAAAATTTAGCCCTTATGGGACCGCAAATAAATCTGGCTTCGATAAATGTTACTGAAATATGATTGTCATATGCAAAAAATGGATTTAGGAAAAGCCAGACCTCAGAAAACTAGAATAGCTACTGATAAGTTTTAGGGCAGAGAAATAATATAACAAAGTTCTGTAACAGAGTTCAAGTTGGAAACTAACTACTTTTGCTACATGTTTCCTCTCCCCGCCCCCACCCTTGGATAACACAGCCCTCAATGTGCCAGAGGTTCTCTGTGCTCCAAGTCTTACTTACAATGCATGCCAGATTGAATTGAAGAGCAGCCTGGAACCCAGGAAATGCAAAGATGACTCACGGTATGTCTACAAAGCACTAGACATCCATGGCTAGCAAGGTGGGAGAGTCCCTGAGCCCGGAAGCCTACACAGCAACGAAACAGCACTGCAGCCCAAGCCCAACTCTGCTGGCATGGGCCAGTCGCAGGTTTTTCTTTGCTGTGTAGACATATCCCTAAAGCCAGGTTTGCCACTCGCATTCCCCAGGCTGCACCTTTCAAGACGCACAGTACAAAATCTGGCCCACTTGCTTGGACTATGAATCTTCATACTTCATCAGTTAAGCAACATCTAAGTTAGATCACTACTTTGATGGGAGATCTCTAGACTAAAACCCAGGTGCTCCAAGAAGTGTGTTAGTAATAGTTTCATAGGTAGCTTTCTTCCTTCTGTCAGTGTTAACCCAATAGCCTAGCATGCGAATAGGGGGCACTGTGCATGCAAGAAGTGCTGGTTTTTGAATGAAACATAAAAACCAATGCTCTGGCCACTAAGAGTCATAAAAAGATTCCAAGGCAAATTTTGCATGAGTAAGGGTGTTAAAACCTGACCAAATTCCAACTTGAGCACATACATTTTACTGTATTAAATTTCTCTGCCCACTGCAATTTGATAAGGGATCCTTATACTTTCCATTTCTAAATCTCTTGTGCAGTGTTGCTGATGCCAATACAATCAATGCCAGATACTAAGGCCCCATTTTTTGTTGGAGTGGAAGCTCTGTAAAACACCTTGATGATTGCAATAATTTCTCAATAATATTACATATACTAATTATTGTATATTCTAGAAAATTAAGAAATACAAATATCATACAAATTTCTTATCTCAGCCCTTGCTTCTTCAAGCAAACTATGTCCGTATCTTGGGAGCATGGGTTGGGGGGATCTCAGTTCTACATCCTGAAATCTCATTCCTAAAAATAAAGAAAACAGAGAGGCATATTTCTGACACTGAAGTTAATGAAAAAGATATTTAAAATAAAGTAAAAAATCCTTACACAATATAAATATTTATAATTACTATATAGATATCATCAAAGGTATTTTTATATCAAATACACAACAGAATTCGATGTATACATTCAGAACACACACCATACAGTTCAGGTATCAAATTCCAGTATGGACAAAACAGTATGCACAGTTACAGGGAGATGTTATCAATAGGCTTTGATATGGGTCTAGCAAAGAACATAAATGCCAGCTTCAGTGCAAGACAACTTAACAGTAATGATCATTTAAAAAGTGGTTACTGCCTAGCAACTATTCTTGTTCTCTGATTGGACTATCTCTATGGAGCCATACTGGAGGAGTCATGTACCTAGCTTAGCAGTCACAGGACCATGATTAGTAGTTTGTACTTAGGGGTCCAAATAATTTCCTCAAGTCTTACATTGGACCGACTGATGGTATAAGTATCCCAATCAATTTTAAAGGTCTTTCGGTTCCTCTTTACCTCCAGAAACTCTATTTAGATCTGGGCTCCAAAGCAGGAGAAAAGAGATGGCCAGTGTAATTCCTTCTCCTTCATGACTATGCCACCACAAAGCCCCACTGAAAGGGGCTAGCTACATATAACCTCCCTGAAGAGCACTGCTAGGCTAGCTGAACAGTCCTCCCAAATCTAGCATCTAATCTTATTGCAGCATCAAGAGATTAGTGATTTGTTAACGCGTGAACTGAACTCTATACATCAGCTTTTCAGACTTCAAACAGCGCACTGAAGATACATGCCACTGAGGCTGCCATCCCTTTAGATGAGTGAGCTGTGAGATGTTCAATACACAGGAACACCAGCAAGATCCTAAAATGAACTAAATGCACTGTCTTACATACTTAGGCAGCCTTTGAACTGAGATAATTTAACCTTTTATGTATTTCCAAAGGTTACAAATCATCTGTTTGACTTTCTAAGCAGCTCAGTTATTCCAAGAGTAGCTAATCATTCTTCATATCCAGAGCATTCCTGGTTGGATTTTTATTGTTCTAATAGCACACAAGTTAATGTGTAAGCTTGAAAGTTTGTCTCTCTCACCAACAGAAATTGTTCCAATAAAAGATATTACCTCACACACGTTGTCTCTCTACGTGGTAAAATATCAAAAAAGCCACTGAGGATTTAAATGACTACTCGTACTGAGCCACACCTTTCTGACTCAAGTAGTCATAAGAACGGCCATACCGGGCCAGAGCAAAGCTCCATTTACCCAACAGTGGCCAATGCCAGGTGCTTCAGAGGGAATGAAAAGTACAGGTAATTATCAAATGATACATCTCCTGTCGCCCATTCCCAGCTTCTAGCTAGGGGGCTAGGGACATCATCCCTGCCCATCTTGACCAATAGCCATTGATGGACCTATCCTCCATGAATTTATCAAGTTCTTGTAGATGTTTATGGGCCTGCCAGGTACATAGCAGATAGGCACACTTGAGATAAAGTGACTCATTCCTGTAGATATCTTGCATCCTGACACAAAGGAGGAAATCAAGTTCTCCTTTGTCTGTTTAAGCAACCATATTGTCTCTGAAAAGCTGCACTGGTTTCCCTTTGAACTATAAAAAAGATTTTGAGATCCAGCCTGATAATCATTAATTTGCTAGAACTGTGGACTCTTTGATTCTTGAAGTCTCCAAAGTCCACATATAATCAAAGATCTTAGATGTGTTCCCCAACCCAGACTGAAGGCATCCATGCCTATCACTATCGAAAGAGCAAGCTGAGACAACATTCAAGACATTTTTTGATGGTGAACACCATAGTACACCATCTTTGACTTGCTGAGAAGGAAACATTACCATACCCAAGCTCTAAGCACTTGCTTTGTACACCAGATTCAATTAACCTTACAAAGGCATCCTTAACCTGTGAGTATGTCTACACAGCAGCTGCCAGGGTGTTTCCCAGTGTGGGCAGACAGACATGCACTAGTTCTGCTCAAGCTAGTGTGCTAAAAATATCTGTGTGGCCATAGTGGTAGTTTGGGCTAGCCACCCGTATCCAGGGGTTTGGGCAAGACTGTACTCAGGTAGTTAGCCTGAGCTGTTGCCTGTGTTGCCATGGCCACTCTGCCATGTTTAGTGCGCATCTGTCTACCCAGGCTGGAAAGCACCCGCCCAACTGCTGTGTAGACTCCTGTCAGGCCTAACATTCACAAATAAATTCTCACTGTGCTTTCTAGCCTAGACCTATCAAGAATTGGATGAGAGAGACTTGGCTGGATAAGATCTCAGAACTTGCCCCAAGGTAAGGAATCAAGCTACATCTTACGTGGAATCTAGGATGGCCACTCTGAAAGTCAGAACCTGAATTGGGATTGAGATGGTTTCTCTTTGTTTACTCTCAGATAGAGATATTCGGTCATTTCCTGCATTATGTTTGGGAGACCTTACTGTATTTTTATGTATCATTGTGGACCAGGAATTGTACATAATTCCATGTGGGATGGTGCCTACAGCATTCCAGGAACTAAGGACAGTGGGAGGTGATTAGGCAAATTCACTTTTAGCCTGAGTTTAAACGGACTCAGAGTCATGTTTCTGATCCAGCAAACGAAAAGAACCTTCTGTTCGGGGGGACGAGGCAGGAGGTGAGCAATCCTTAGAGATGGGTTGGAAGGAGTGATAACTGCCAGAGCCTAAGGCTGAGTTGGAAGCTTTATAGCATGGGTGTAGAGTCTTTTGTTTTTAATATGTTTTCTCTGTAATATTTTCAACTTAAAAATAAATGTGCCTGCTTAAAAAGGGCTCTGTTGTAACTTGTAATGTGGGCAATTATGCTGTTTGTAGCCTCTGAGTAGAAAGCAAAGCAAGCCTGCTTAGGCAGTCTGATTTGCTGAGGAACCCACAGTGTAGGCAGGGAACTATGCTGCCTGGAAAAACCCCAGTCAGGAGGGAGAGACACAAGGGTCTCTGCCCATGAGAGGTGACAGCTGAGGAGCTGGGAGCCTGGAGTGGGTGTACGTGCTGGACCACAGAGGGGGGAATACAGATGCAGTTACCCTGAACTCCGACACCTCTCACAATATGTGAGCTATCTTGCTGTTTTTATACACCCAACTGTTGGACTGTATGTCTTAAGTCGGTGTTTATTGGAACAATTTCCACCGCTTCTTCAGGGAAAGCCCCTGGCGCACTGGGCCGGTTTGTTGACCTGCCGCATCTGCAGGTTCGGCCGGTCACGGCTCCCACTGGCTGCGGTTCGCCACTCCAGGCCAATGGGGGCTGCAGGATGCGGCGTGGGCAGAGGGATGTGCTGTCCGCCGCGTCCCGCAGCCCCCATTGGCCAATGGGAGCCGCGACCGGCCGAACCTGCGGACGTGGCAGGTCAACAAACTGGCCTGGCGCGCCAGGGGCTTTCCCTGAAGAAGCAGTGGACCACAGTTGAGAACCAACTTCTTAAGTAAATTGTGCATGCCCCTAGTTGACCACTGCTACTCAAATTAGATTCTGTAGACATCTGGCCAGCCACGCAATTCCTACAGTAGGGCTCTGCAAAGGCAATATCATAAGAAAAAGAGTATGTTTTCTTTTTTGTAATAAAATAAATCTTTGTAAGATTGCCACGCAAGAGAACAGAATATCAGAATCTTTCCACAAAGTGTATGTATGCCAATTTTAGCTGCCATGGTTGTATTTTCTCCCCCATAAGACTAATATGTACAAACGCAAATAAAACAAAAACCAGTGCTCCTTTCATACTTAAGGTATCCCAAAATGCTTTACACAGAAAGAAAAATGAGTTACTGTAGTCAGAAACTGATAGTGCTACAATTAGGTATGTAAATACAGCAGGCAATGCTCGCCTACTGCCTTGGAGAACAAAATCTATTTTATTGAGAAACAGAATATTAGCCAAGACACTAGGGTTATCACATTTTTTTTAAAAGACAAGAAGGCAATCTTTAACTGCAACAAAGAGAGACATGAAACAAATAGAAAGAACCTCTGCTTAACAATATATCTGAAATAATTTTGCAAGAATAGGTCTAGGCCACAATAGGTTGCTCTTCCAACCTGAAGACCATTTATAGTGTGTCGTAGAACATTCCTAGTTTTCTGTCCTTGCACCACCTTTAACTACAGCATTGTAGAGGCAGCCTAATTGAAATGTTTAATGTGTAATTCATGACATCACAAAGGCTGAAAGAACAGTTATTGGGTATTAAAATTTTCACACTATATAAACATTAGGAGAGTAAAATGCAAAAGCCTATTACTTTTCATTGCCTGTCTAAAAGTGTCAGAATTATTTTTTTTGGCAGGTCTAAGTGTCATAGTAACTAATAATCTCAATGTGCTTTCCCAGCTGAATGAATGTTTGCAAGAGTATAGGATATTCTCTTTATGGAGAAGCTGAAGATTTGAAAAAAAGACAAAAATGCAAAATGCAAAAATGCAACCTGACCATGAGTCTGACACAAAACTCATAAAAGACAATGGGGGGTCTCCAGCTCAGTTTTGGATCAGGCCCCATATGACTATTTTTTACAAGTTATTTGGATAGATACAACAAACTATCCAAACACAAATCCCTTCACAAACTTTCTCCTTATAAACATGTAACATATATAATTGAACTCTCTTATATAATTGAATTACCCCATATACAAGATTGAAAATGAGTGCCCAATTCTACTCCTCTTGTAGTCAAAGGCAAGTCTTGAATATAAAAACCTGCATTAGCTATGATTCTATCTCACCATATAACTTCCAGAATCTACATACGTATAATAGATTTTTCAAAGATTTGCAATGTTGTGCACGCATGTATCGGAGAGTAGAGCCTAGCCCTAAAACTGAATAAGGAAAAATATGTGAAAAATTGCAGATGTGTTAGTTCTAGTCATCTTTTCATATACTTTAGGTTTTACATGAGCCCTTAACATTTACAGAGATTTTAATTTACATTAATATGTTAAAACTAGATTTTTTTAAGACTATCCTATGTTTGATAATGATTGTACCTGAAATTCTTTTCCTATTGCCAATACCATCATGGCTTCTCAAGTGAAAACATACAACATGAACAAGACTTAATGATTGCCACACAGAGTAAAATAAATTAAAAAGGGAGAACAGCTCACTTTCTTGTAACACTTCCTGAAGGGACCTCTACCCACAAATGAGCTAAAGACCAGAAATTAGCATGTGACCGTATATGTAACTACTTTTTGGGTGAAGAGCTAATCAGGATATTGTCTATTAAAAGTTGTTAGCTCATAATCTCAATTTTAATTATACCTTTCCTTGTGCGCTCTTGGATGGCGACAGCCTCGTTCACTTTTCTGAGACCAGTGTTAATGCGAGATTGAACATAGCTGTATGGAGTGTGCCGATGGCCTTGAACTTGAAGCTGCTGTTTGGTTGAAATGAGTCTCTTGCGGATGCCTTCATTTTGTTTCTCGAGCTCACGAACTTTCTCTTGCAGCTGCTCAATCATTTCTTCAAGCTCCACATCCTGGCCCAATCGCTTGGGGCCACCACCAATCTGCTCAGATCTTTTCTTGTCATTAACAAGCCGAATTAACTTGGTGGCCATTCTAGGGAAATAATAAAAAGATGAAAAAGAATGTGAAAAGTCAGCATAAAAACCATTGTGTTGAAAAGAACATAATCACTGTGAAGACTTCAGCGTAAAACCTGAATAATAAATTGCAGGTTTTGATACAACTATTACTGCCTGTGAAGAACCCTTTGAAGATAATTGAAACCACTGGGCAGCAATCTGCTTTATAGCACTGACAAATAACAGTTTCCTAAGGCTTATCATTTAAGGTTAGTAAAAAGAGGACACATATTTACTCCATATGCTCCTTAAATATAATTTTTAACGCATGACCTTACAGAGGAACTCTGCATTCTGTTAAGTACAGTTACAGATTGGGGATGTGGTGGAGCAATGTATAAAAACTACAATTCCACAAGACATTAAACTATTGAACACATGCTAATAATATGCAGCATTTCAGTTCTGTATTGTTTCCACTTTCACTGTAGGATTTTAAACCACATTTCAGTTCTAAAAACACTAAAAAGTGTAGGTGAGCATGCCTAAAAAGCTCCTCAGGAGAAAGAATCTTAATAGTTCATGTTGCCATGCTAAATTTTATATTCAGCATGTAGTACCAATGTGCTAAGAGAAGTAATGATTAGCTGTGGGATATAATTCGATATAGGAAGTGTGGTTTTCATCTGTCTTTAAAAGGATACAAATTTTGCTTTTGGCATCTCAAGAGTTGTACCTTTGATTTCTTTTAGTTTTGATAAACATTGGTAAGCCAGAACAAAAGACAGAGAGGGCACATGGGGGTGATGTAATATGCAAGAACATAAAACATGCCCAGCAGTGAATAGAAAAAACTTGGCATTGAAAGAAAGAAAAGGTGGCTTTGATGAGGGAGACAAGTTCAAGACTTTACAAAATTGGTCGCACATCTTTAAGAGCTGTATCTAGTTTATAGGGAATCTATTTTTGCAGAGGCCCAGACAGGAGATTGAAAACAAAGACACACTTCATTTGTTTAAAGGAGTTTGTTTTACTTTAGCATGGGTACAGACAGAAGCTTTTACTTAAAAGAACAAAAGTGAAACAACAAAAAATAATTCAAAATAGCTTTGGGATGTCACAGAACTGCCTGCAAGCAGTTTTCTGATATATATATTTCTACTGCATATTCAATCCACACTTCTAGCTACAAGGACTCCAGCATTGGGAAGAAATTCACAGCTGAATTAGTTAAGACTTCTTCCTCACAGACAACAGAGACAATGCACCGAGGGTTTGATTTTTTATTTAAAATACCAATTAGTGCATCCACTGCATTATGACCCAGGTGGCCAATTACACGAACACTGGATGAGTTTAGGAAGTCCACAGTACTTCTCTCATTGGTCTGAAAGAGAGAAAATTCCACACAAAAGGACACTAGTGATCCATCAGATCAAGTACCTGACAGCAGTCAGTACTGGATGCTTTGGGAAAAGCTACAATGCAAATATGTAGAATAATGGCTTGTACAGACTGAGATAAGTAGATTCCTTTTCATTCTGTCCCATACTACAAAAATAATAAAACACTTAAACCTAAAAGGTGGCATATTTAGATCTGATTAAAGATGTTTAAGATATTGAACAGCTACTCCTATGCAGATATGAGGAAAACAGTTGAGAACACACCAGTCTGGCCACTTTTAAAAGGATAAGTAAAGATGGGAAGACCTGGGGGATAGAGAGCTGAACTGCTGCATATAGACTGTCCAAAATGTGGGATGAAGTCTCCAGTCCCTGCTTGTGCCTCTACAACCTCTTTTTTCAACCTCCTCCTGGATGCCTTTAGGATTTTTGTCCCCACACAACAACATAATAAAAGCCCCAATGGAAATGGGCTCCAAGATGTGCATGGCAGATGGGTACACCAATGCACAGACTCACAAAACCTCCTCCACCACACAGATCCACTACATCCCATAGCGAAGGAGGCAGGATTCACCCCAAACTGAGGGGGTGCGGATGGTTTACATTCTTGTATGTCAAAAAAGTACTTTGTACATGCAAACCAGACATAATTGACAGTACGCAAGAGATGGTTTCTATAAATCGGAGATTCCTAAACTGTGATCTGTGGAACACCAGCAGCCCATGGCAAGCTGGTTGATCACACTGTGCTAGCTTTGCTCCTGGCTCCCAGCTGCTAAATTGAATTAAGAGAAGCTAAAAATCCACAAATACTTTTCGAATAGTTTTACAGGTATCCAATTTCTGTAGTGGTCAAAAGATGTTATATGTTTACAAATGAGAGGGGAAGTGATCTGTGCAATGACAAGCGAGAGGGCAGGTGGTCCAAAAACAATGTCTCTACTAAGGCGTGGTCCACACTATAAACATGTTTGAGAAGCTCTGCTAGAGGATACATATCTAAACAGATGAGATCATCCATATCATCATATGCTAATACAACTATAGGAGCATACATATACCGCATGAGTTGTCAGGAAAAAAATCTGAGTCATCTCGCTTCAAACAGAATCCAGAGTAGCACCAATAGAGAAGATACTTGTTAAATGGGACTGAGAACTGGAAGAGATGTTTTCACGAGCAAAATTCCATGTTTTAAAGTAACATGAAGCAAAGCACTTTAAACAAGGGAATATTGCAATACATTTTTATTTTTCTATTGAATGTTTCTGTTTAAAAGTACATGTTCAAAATGGAGGGTGTGAGACAATTGTTTTCTCTATCATAGCACAAATAGCACTAAATTAGCAATGTTATATAAAGTTTTTATATACACAAACACATATCCTCCCACCCATCTCATACTTCTCCATCTGCTCTTTATTTAAGCCCTTTGGAGGCCTAATTCATTTGTTTTTTTTCAGTCTATATCTTTCCTCTCTTCTTCCTACATTTTCTTCTCTGCCCTTGCATTTTTGCAGGTAAATAGCCTATTGCTAAATATTTATCTAGCAATCTATAAGACCCCAATCACAACATGTGGCACCAAATCTTTACTCTTTATCTTGAAAATGTTGACCCTTTTAATTTTCTCCTTTCCACTCCACCCCCCACCTCCTTTTTGGTTTCCTACATCTCTATTTCCTCAGCCTTGAAAGATCTACAGGGCTACCATGCTTATGTCAGTAGGGGAGCAGTTCTCATCTGGGAACTAAAAAGGTAGCACCTGGATTCCTCCTATTTCAGGTGTCGTGATCTGTCTCTGAGTAGAAATCAGCTCAGTGGAGTAAGATTAGAGGGGGAATGTACATAACACAACATTGCGCTGCAAAAGTTCTGTGGGCCATATTAGGAGTACTAAGGATTTCACAGACCACTCTGAAAGGCTTTCTTACTCCAGTTTACACGATTTTGATTTGTTGATGATTAAGGTTTACAAGGACATATTCTTCAAATTTGATTTTGGTTTAAAAAAAAAAAAGAAGATTCAAACCTTTTAATCTTATCTTCTTGCTTATGTGCATGTTGCTTAAGTAAGATGTTTTCATCATGCAAACGCAGGAAACGGTCTTCTAGCTCCTCACGACTAATCCGTGAGACAGCTTGCCGAGCTTTCACATTCTGTACAGCTGATGATTCTAACAAGCAGAAACAAAATCACAGCAAATTACTTTCACGATTCCCAAAGGAATATCATCATTTTGAAACCTAGCCAGTTTTAAAATACGAGTTTAATATAGTTTCATGTTCAACACCTGGCCAAGTCTGTCTGCCAATTGATGATCATAAACTCATATTTTCTAATATTTTTAATGCTTTCCAATCCTTTGGATAGAATACCCATACAAATGACATGGCAAACTGGGTAGCTAATGGATGATAGAGGGGAAATAGCTTAATTGATTCACAGCTCTTTATATGTAAACACACAGTCTAAGAAGCAAATTGTCAATTTTTATAGATTGGACAGAGTCCTTCTTTAAAAGCAAAGTAAATGTATTCACACAAAACTATAAAAACATTAACAGATAAAGTCCAGGAAATTCAGTCTAATGTATGAAATAAGCCTCAAAACAGTAGATGACAGTACATACAACGGATCTGATTCTAAGAGGAGCAGAGCATCTCCTCAGAGATGCTGAGTGCCTTCTGCTCCCATATTCAATGGGCCAGCTTCTGCTTGCACTAACATCAGTCGATAACTGGATATGGCTCGATGGACTTGCAGATGCTCAGCACCTTGTAGGCCTGAGCTCTATATAAGTAGTACTATGAACTCTGAATTATTTTATATCTTTGTGAATTTAACCCAGACTCTGAATATTATCTGAACTTAATTTTCATAAGTGTGAATATCAGAAACATTTTTAGAAAGACGCCAACGAAGTCACTGATCAAAGTCTGTCACTGTAATAAATAACAGCTGCTACAAACCTTGTAATCCTCCAATTCCAGCTAGATTTAGACCTACATCTCTCACAGGCAGGTCTCCTGCAGTTTCATCAGCTGGAGCAGACATGGTTTATCTGTGGATAACAAAATTCATATGAAATCCTTTTCCATCTGTAACTTAAACTGTTAGACTAGAATGAACCATAATTACATCATATAAAATGAATAAGAAAAAGGTAATGACAGATTCACTATAATGACAGACTCATTATAGTAAGATCTCCTGCCCCAAATGCAGGACTCAGGGGATATTAAAAACTTTCAGTTTTTAACATTATGCCAACTTGAATCATAGTATACCATACATACTCTTTTCTACAGTACAGGTCCTATAATTTATTTTAAAAAGGGCTGTAGATTAAACTTTTTTTTTCAGGGTCTGATACAAAGCACAATGAAATCAATGGAAAGACTTCCATTGACCTTAAGTATCTGATCCAAAGCTCATTGATTTCGACTGTTTATAGCAGGAAACTTAAGGCATCATCAGGTGGAGCATTCTGCTGTGTTCCCCATTGTGAATAGCCTAAGAGAAATGCAGGGTGTTCCTGCTTATACTGCCTTTCCAGGCCTCATTACTTCTCAGCTAGTTTCCCTCAAGTGGTTCTCAAATATCTGTATATTAAGGATCACTTCTTAAAACAGAGGCTCTTATGGACACCTCATCTCCTAAACCTGATCTTGCACCTTCTATGAGGCAAATGGAATGCTTAGACACATGAAGGAATAATACTAGAACATATTAAAGAGATAAAGTAATACATTTGTTTTAGAATAATGGGTGCAACTGTTTGGTTACAGTCCGCATTTATTTGTTTATTTCCCGGAATGCAGAACCTCATTGTCTGCAGAGCCACACTGCTCTAACTCCTTCAGCTTATTTTGTAGTTTGGTTCTACTTTTCTGCAGGTTTACATCCTCTCCAGTTTTGGTGCTGTCCACAAACTTGACCAAAGCTGAATCAACATAAAAAAAAGTCATAAAGCCTTGTGCAGGGGTCAGTGTTTCCCATTTGCATACCCCCATAGTAGGTTTTCTGAAAATGAATAGTGAGTCCAGAAATGTCTTGGGAAGTTTAGAGACTGAGCTAGAATTAGCAGCAAGTATCACTGCTTAAAGATTGACACCACTTTGAAAAGAGTAACTACATGATCTGGAAGCGTTCTGAGAACAATTTGCCCATTTTACCCCAAAGCTGTGCTTTTCTTCTGAAGAGCAAGTAACTTCCTCCAAAGTAAACACCAATGCTGTTACACCTCTGCCCTGCAATACTGGTGCATATTTGTTCTAATATACGACTCTTGCAAGAAGTGCACTGATGTCTTTAATGACCATTGTATCCATCATCTTTCCTCTGAAACATGACACCCAAAGAGCAATTCCCCATAGAAACATGTCAGGGTTATTTCTAGAATACTAACTCAGGGCCCAATCATAAACTACTTGCTCAAACAAAACTCTCATTTAAGTCAATGGGAGTTTTGACTCTGTAATCAGATCGTCCTCACATCACTTCGAAAATGCATGGGTTTTTCCCAGAGGTCTCCAAATTACATAACTGGAAGGCATCAACTTAACTGATCAAACCTGATGAGAGTGTATCACAATCTTGTTACAAAAAGCAATTGTACTTCTAGTTTAGAGATGTAGTTCTAGAGAGAGCTTCTACAGTTGGCATAGCTACTACCTCTCATGGAGGTGGATTAACTACATCTCCCATCAACATAGTAGCGTCTTCAATTAAATGCTACCGAGGCACAGCTGCACCACTGTGGTGTTATAACATTTCAGAACAAGATGAGTGAAGATGTCGTTTTCCCTGAACAACAAGGGAGAAAAACAAATTCCATGTGTAGTGTGCCATCAAGCTCTTTATGTTTTAAGAGAATGGTTTGGCATCTAGATAACTAATTTCTGGTGTTTCAAGTTCATTCGGTGTTTGTTTTCCAAACAGACAGAGAATTCCTTTGTATCCTCTCTTTGAATGAATGATGACGGCGAGGCTGTTGATTTTTTATGTAAGCAATTACATTTTTCTCTTTCTTTTCTTTAATTTATTTCCTTTTGTTATTTCACTCTTCTCCTAAGTAGCTAAAATGGTTAACCAAAAGACTGCTAAGATTTTCTTGTCTACAGGGCCTGAAAAGAAACACACCTGTGGTTTGTTTTAAGTGTAGACCTGCCCTGCCCTAGGACTAATCAATAGGAAGACACACACACCTTCCTTGGTTGTATCCTGCACCCCATCAACTCTGACTGTTTGTTGCCCCCAGAATAGGTTACCCTATAAAGGATAATAGTTACTTGAATATTACTCAGTTCCTGTCCTTGGAAATGAAGCACAAACCTTCACAATTGGAAGAAGGAAATTAGAAATATTGTGATTAACCAACATAATTTTGTGGCCTTAGCATAAAATCATGAAGTTTCCAGGGTGCTACTTATACTGCAGAAAATGGTAGCTTTGTAATCTGTAGCACTGAGTTTACGGAATTGTTTTAGCACTATTTGTATTTGACAAACATTAGAAAGAAATTTACATATAGATTTACAATTTGCACACAAGGACAAAAATTGCCAAACATGATTGCTTAAAGCCGGGGTGGCCAACCTGTGGCTCCGGAGCCATATGCGGCTCTTCAGAAGTTAATATGCGGCTCCTTGTATAGGCACCAACTCTGGGGCTGGAGCTACATGTGCCAACTTTCCAATGTGTCGGGGGGGTGCTCACTGCTCAATCCCTGGCTCTGCCACAGGCCCTGCCCCCATTCCACCCCTTCCCACCCCCTCCCCTGAGCCTAATATGCTCTTGCTCCTTCCCCTTCCCCCCCAGAGCCTCCTGTATGCCACGAAAGAGCTGAGCAGGAGGTACAGGGAGGCAGGGGTAAGCGCTGATTGGCGGGGCTGCCAATGGGTGGGAGGTGCTAGGAGTGGGGTTACTGACACATTACTGTGGCTCTTTGGCAATGTACATTGGTAAATTCTGGCTCCTTCTCAGGCTCAAGTTGGCCACTCCTGGCTTAAAGCTAAAAACCTGAATACCTGTTTATGGCCCAATTCTGCAAAAAGAATGTGCAAGTGGACTCTTGATCCGCATCAGCCCCATCAACTTGGATACAGTTCATACAGGCAGATGGGATTACTCCTAAACTGTCATTAGGTACCTAAATTAGTAATCTAATTTTCAGCAGTGCTAAAAGGTGCAGTTTTTATTGAAGTCAATAGGAGCCATACATGCTCAGCACCTCTGAAAATTAGGATACTTATTTAGCTAAGTAAGGATTTAAATGCCTAACTTTAGGCATTTCCATTTGAAAATATTGGCCATTTTTAGCGTAATTTAGGGAAAAACAAGCAAACACACACATATCTCTGAGCCACAAATTTGTAAATTCCTTACACCCTGCATTTTTCTTCTAGCCATACATCAGAGGTAACTGTTTACACTGTATTGGGGTCGCTATTTATCTTTTCCCCCAAGAAACAGTGCCTATTGGGAGATGGCATTAAAAATAATCTCACAATTCTTTTTTAGGAGTGAGCATAGACACATGGTCCAATATTCTTTCACACTTTTCTAGATGTTACAATGTTGAGGAGTTTTGTTTCTTTTTCACTGTCTCAATGCATTGGCACATTCTGCAGTAACTGGTAAGAAATGCACTTGGGTCCTCTCATTGCTAATGCTATGCAAATAAATAAGCGCACACTTATACAGGGGTTTGCCTTCAAAATACTTTGCAAACATTCACTAAATTTTGCATCCACCCTGTATGAGGTAAGTGGGTAAATATCATTGTCCCCACGTTAGGAATCTGGGAACTGACACAGAAGCGGTTTCTAGCCTTCTCCCCCTGGTTGCAGTTCTACTGGAGATATCAATGGCAGGAGCACCAGAGTAGACAGGCTATCTGGCCACTGTTAGAGGGCTTTCCTTTCACCCCCTCCCCTGGTTCTTGTCAAGCAAACAGAAAGCAGAAGACCAGAAGTCCAAAGTGCAGGCAATTCAATGTTTATTGGGGTTAGTTCCAAGTAAGTATATCCAGAGCTCTACACATCAGTAGAGTCTGTTTCCCAGTGTTCCGTTCCCATCTCTGATGCTGCAGAGCGTTTACCCCGTGTCCCCCTTCCCAGACCTGACGCTGCAGAGTCTTGCCTGTGTCCCCGTTCCACCTTCCCCCGTCCCCATTCCTATTTCCCACCTCCTCCTTCTTAACAGGCCCAAATATACCTGCAATGGATGCCCTTGGTCCCACCCCTTACAACGTATGGTCATGTTCGGAGGATCGTGAGTCTAGGGTCTTCATCCCACCTGTTTTGTATCCCATGGGAGGAGTGAGCTTGTGCTATGGTCAGGGACAGGCATTTCTTTGGCCTTTTAGTGTTTTATACCTTCCGCCCATCCCCTCGCAACTGGTTGCTTGACCGTGCCTTGAGAGAAGAGCCAGGCAGCCTTCTAGTGTATGCTCATATTTTTATTACACTCCTACCACACCCTGTAATACTTTAGCTCTATCCCTTATCTTTTCTCGTTGTACTAAAAGACCCATCTGGTTGTGGGATATGCAACACACAGTATCTTTGTTCTTTGCTCTTCACACATATTAGTATAAAAGTATCAAAAAAATCAAACCCAAAATTCTCTCTCAGGCTAACAAACAAACCTATATGCAAACAACCATTAGTGTAACCTTGGGTGGCCTAAACTAAGCCAGTCTGAGAGGGACAGTGTTTGAAACTCTGGGAGACACCAGCACCTTGCCTACACTCGCACTCCCACCTGTGTAGCTGCACCAGTGCAAGCAAGAATGGGTAACCTTAGGAAAAAACATGCTGGTGTATGTATGCAAGGTGAGAGCCCATGAGTATCTTAAAGCTACACTCTCCCCTCAGGCAGAGGAGTGCAATTCCCATTTGAGCCCAGCTGCCCAGTGTTATCTATGTATCTGTAGGAAGCATCTGACCCTTAGCCAGGAGCAGGACTTAGACTAGTCCTTTGGGTAGCCAGCCACACTCCTGTGCTCAAATCTCTGGGAGCAAGGCACCCTGGCATAGGATGGCGTCTCACGGGCCCCCACGTGATCTGGGGACTGGAACCTGCCCCAAGGAAAAGGGGCACCAGCTTGAATAGAGCAGGACGGGTGGCAGCCCCATGACCTTAAAAAAAAACACCCCACGCCCAGGGTAGGCCATGGCTAGACAAACCCCAGTATAGCTCCATCACAGGGGTCAGCAACATGTCCGTACACGGACACAAGTGTCCATGGTAAAAATGTTGAGGTCCGTGGGGGGGGCGCTAATGGGCTGCTCCCCGTCCCTGCTGTTGCTGGCAGGCGGCTCTGCACGCTATCTCCGTCCCCCCTTCCCAAGCGCTGACTCCACAGCTCCCAGCCACCCAAGGTAAGCCTCCCTATCCCTGCTGTTGCTGGCAGAGGGGCGGGCAGGCGGCTCTGCACGCTACCTCCATCCCCCCTTCCCGAGCGCTGACTCTGCGGCTCACAGCCCATTGGCTGGGAACCGCAGCCAATGGGAGCTGCGGAGGGCGCTGCTTGCAGATGGAGGCAGGGTGCCTGCAGAGCTGCCTGGCTGCACCTCCGCCAGCCAGAGCAGGGACGGGGAGCTAGCCGAGCAGTGATTTCCCTGCACCCCCCCAAATTTCCCCAACACCCCCCCAGTTTTGTGAACTAGTTACATGCCAATTAAGTGACACCCTCCCCCCCAGTAAATTCGAACACCCCCCCTAATTTCAGTTCCTGGGGAGGCCACTGCACCCCAAACAAGCCTCCCTGTCCCTGCTGTTGCTGGTGGAGGCGCAGCCAGGCGGCTCTGCACACTACCTCTGCCCCCTCTCCCCGGCAACCAGCCCATTGGCCAGGAACCGTGGCCAATGGGAGCTGCGGCAGCGCCTGCAGACCCGCCTAGCGACCCCTCTGTGTAGGAGCCGGAGGGGGGACACGCCACTGCTTCAGGTAAAGGCTGCACGGAGCCTGCACACACACCCCGCGCCCCACCCCTGACTCCCCTCCCGGCGCGCTCAGGGGATTGGCTGCCGGTGGGTGCGGAGCACCCGCTTATTTTTCCCCGGGGGTGCTCCAGGCCAAGAGCACCCACGGAGTGAGCCCTGGTCCGTCATGTCCCACCGGACCCCGCCGCAGCCCTGCACCGCACCTACATAACGGGCCAAGCTTGTTACCGCGCCTGCCTCTGTGCCCCAAGGGCGGTAAAGTCCCTATGTACTCACGGCCCTGCGTGCTCCTCTCTCCCCCGCGGCCGCTCATGCTCCGTTAGCAACGGCCTCTGTTGCTACGCAAAAAGGTCACTTCCTCCCACGGCCACTGTCTGACGGGAGTTGTAGTTCGGCGGCGACCGTTCCAGGCTCCCGACTACACCCCCCTCCCGTCCCCTTCTTCCCGTGTCAACCGCGCTGCATCCCGGGAGTTGTAGTCCTGCCAGGAGCGCCGGCCCTGCGCTGCTGCCGGCGGGAGGAAGCTGAAAAGACTACTGGGAGGCCGAGCGCGGCGGTGTGGGGCGCCGCACGCGTCGGGGGCTGCGCTCGAGCCCGGCAGCATGAAGAGGCGAGCAGGGGCGAGCGAGAATAAAGCAGCCAAGGTACCTTCTCTTTGCTTCCTGCCCCCCCCGGCCTGGTCAGGCCCCCCCTCCCCCCTCAGCTCGCCTCTCCCGCGCGCCGGCCCGCCCCCAGGCGGGGCTCTGCAGTCCAGGGGGCGCCAGGAGCGATGTCTCTGCTGCCTGCCGGGGAGCTCATCGCGCCCCAGCCTGTCGGGGTTGCCGGAGCATCCCTGCCCCAGCGCCCCGCGGCAGGAAGGGATGGTAGTGGGCGCTGCTGCGGGCCGGGACCCCCACCCTCCTTCCCCGGCTGTGAACCCAGCAGCCTCCCGCTCGCCTGAGGGACACCGCGCCGCTTATGATTAAACCGAAAGCCCGACCCTGGCCTGCCCCCTGCCTGCCGGGCCCGAGTGTTAGCGCTCCCGTGGCGTTAGACTGGAGCCCTGCCCAGGTGTCCTGGGTTCAAATCCTCCCCCTCTTCCCCTGGCATTGCAGCGCGCTGCTGGGTCACTGGCCACAGCCCTTCGCCGGCGCTGTCCGCCCAGTGCTTGGGACCTTGCGTTCTGCAAGCACGTGGCTGCGGTTGCCTTCTCCAGTGGAGCTGAAAAGTCGCGGTGTCTGCAGGGCAGTGCCCCTCTCCCAGGGCTACTTCCTTCCATCTCCTGGTCACGACATCGGTGGTCACTGTAGACACAAGAGTGGGACACAATCGCCTTGCCTTCTAGCTGTAAGAGGTGTGGCCTGAGCACAGGGCTGGGAGCCTGCGGCCTCTGAATGCTAATCACAGTCCTGATAGTGGCTAAAAGTTGGTGCTGTCCTCCTGCTAGATTTAACTATTTTTTGTAATAAATAACTTTGAAATCATATAACTGACTGTTTTTGAAGCCATTTCCAAGGTCTTTCATGGTTTCTGGGCTGCATTCTTAGTGGGAACTTTATAATGTTCACCCGGAGTAATTTTTGTGAGTACATGCACATTAAATTGTTTCCTTCTTACTAAATGGCCAAATAAGTGTGCTTTTGTTTTTCCAGTAAAACATTTTCCCCTGGCCCAGATGATCCAAATGATTTTTATATTAATGTCTCTGATAGGAATATTAGGTATTTTATAGCTTCCTGGCATTTGAATTTTTTTCTTGAATCTGTGTGTATGTTTAATGATATCATGAGCCCACCTTGAAAATTTAACCCAGAGTACTAATTTATATAGCTTGAAGGCACTTAACTATAAATTTTTTTGTATGGCTTTCTAGCACCCTCATACGGTGTTTGATTAATATAATGAATCTGATTCTCCTTTATTGGTGATTTTACACTGTTGTAACTTCATTGATTTCGTGGAATTACTGCTATGCACCAGTGTAAGTGAAAGGAGAATATAAGGCCCCTGTATATTTTGTATTAAGTATGTGTAACTTTTCAGCTCTTTGTTTTAAAGCCTAACTCTGATCTCACTTACACCTGTATAAATTAGGGGTAAGAGGAACTATAGTGCAAGGTCTATAGTGCAAGAGGAAGTGTTCACACACACATCAGTAGAGACTGAGGTTAGGCCCTAGTGATGATCAAGCACTGATCTCATGCAGCAGGCTACCTTTCTTCAAAGGAAGCCTTCATGCACATCATCAAAGTTCAGTGAAACCCCCATATAATGTGCCCCGCGATAATGCAAATTCGGCTATAACACGATCATAAGGTGGCTCCCGCGGCCCCAAGCACACACACGCACACAAAAGCATCCAGAGCGTGCTTCCTCGCCTGGAGCCAACCCTGGCTCCATCTCCGCCCTTCCTTCGCCCCCACCTCTTCCCTCCTGCCCCTGCTTCCCCTTTTGGGGAGAAGAGACCTGCTTGAAACTCAAGCTAGTCAGTTTCAAGCTGGTCAAACTTCTCTGCTTTGGGCAGAAGAGAAGAGACCCGCTTGAAACTGACCAGCTTGAAACTTCTCCGCTTTGGCGAGAAGAGACCGTCTTGAAACGGTAAATTTTCATAACCACGCTATAACGTGACCCCACATTTATTGCAATGGAATTTTTTGGACCCCAATTATCGCGTTATAGTGGGGTTTCACTGTTTTTGTGTTGTGCTATTTTAGAAGAACCCTCCTGCTCCGAGGACTGTGGTGGGATTTCTTTAGAGTACAGTTTCTGTAATGTAATGTTCAATTGCAATGTACTATATGCTTTTGGTCTCCCTATGACCTGTGGAACATTAGTACCCTTCTGCTGAATATTCATATGGGTGCAAAGTGATGGAAACTAGCAGAACTTCATGGACATGAACTTCCTCAAGGTGCTGGAGCTTGGTGCTGGAGCTCCATCAGCTCCAATTAATTTCAGCCCATGATTTGTCCTAAGCCTAGCTCTCCTGTCCTGCCTTCACCAAAATTGCCTTTGTGTGCATTATAATGTTAAACATGAAAGTAAAGCTGTTAGACTAGACATTATTGATTGGTGATTCTAACAGGACAAACATTTTAATTGAGCACTCAACACATATGAGAGTTTCCTTTCTCTTCACATATAATTTAAATGGAATTAGTCTGATCTGCTTTTTTTTGGGGTTCCTTACTTCATTACAGAGTAGGCCATAGTTTTGGCCATTTTCTTTACTTAATTGGACAAAGAAAATATACAGTTTTTAAAACCAACTTTCCTATGCTTGGTCTCAGCCCAGAATCTATTTTTTCTCCTTAAAAGTTTGATTGAATAGTTTTTGAATATTTGAAATGCTTTTAATTAAAAAAAAAAACAGGGATTTTTCACCTTCCAGACACTTTGTCTGATTGATAGTCGCGGTTTTCTTTTAAAATTTAATCCATGATAAGTATGCATTGCTCAATAAGCAATGTGTGCATTACTTTGTGTTTGTGGGTTTTGGTTTTTTAAATTTTTTTTTACGTAAATGTGAGGCTGAGAGATGCTAAGCACCAGCAACTTCAGTTGGCAGGTAGCATCTTGCATGAGTAAGAGTTTGTGGGATTAGGAATTAAATTAGGACTGTTTGAAAAATGGCATACCAATCCCTCCCGGAATGTTGTTTTCCTTTACTTTAATAAGATTAGTTTGTAGGATTTGGGGGGATGATACTACTGGACCCAATTCAGTATTAACCTGCATCTTGTGTAGTCATTTACACTGGTGCAAAGTGGCTGTATAATGCTAAGAAACAAGAACTAGCAGCAAAGAATCTGTCTCACCATCATTAAATATATATTTGTACAGCACTCAGTACAATTGGCTCGAAATAATAAAATGTATCAACATACAGACATCTGAATGTTCAGAAGGGATTTTAGTGGCATCTCTGTATATTTTGGTGTGTGATTGTTCCACATGTGAGCAGGGTTGAAAGGGAAAGTAATGGAGAATTCTTTAGTCTTTGCTAAAATATCATAAACAATTTTATTTTATTTACAAAAAAGAAAAAAAGGAAGTCGTGTACAAATAACTGTAGCAACACAATGTTAAGGCTGAGATTTCATTCTGTCAAAAGTCAGGAATTCAGTTCCCCATATCATTCTTAACTTGCTGCCTGGCACATACCAAATAGGTATTTAAATAGGGTGTTTTATCACATTCTCTCACACCACTGATGTAACCAACTATTCTCAAAATAACATAACAAGGGAGAGGAGTTAAGGTTGATATTGGAAAACAGTATTCTCTTTTATATGATTAGATATCTCAGCTTTAACATTGCATTGGTGTAGTAGTTTGTTTAGATAATCCTTTAATTTCCTGTTTTTCTTGTTTGCATTTTTCTTAATAAAACAATAAAAATGTTAAATTTGTTGATTAAATGTATTTTGTCAGTCTTCTTAGTGTCTGTATCTAAGTTAAATAATGTGAACATAACACTTTATATACACTGAGATAAGCCTGTTGTCATGTTATGCTTCTTGCTTAGGTAAACAGTGTGCAAGTTTTAGCAGAATCAGCAGCCAATATGCCACTAGCAGTTTTTGTTTTAGTCACATTATTGGCCCCTAACATTATTAATGAGACAGTAATTGAGAAATAGTCTTGATTGTCACATAAAACATGATCTGTATATTGGAAACAGCCATGTAGAGGCCTTGCATATGTAGAATAAAATAAAAGAAGGAATGAGTGGCAAATGTTCCCTACTTTTAAATTCATCACAACCCTGCTGTTTAAATTGCTCCAGCTGTTAATGCCGGTGGAACCATTACAGTAATGGACTCAGCAAATGAAGGAGAACCAAGACACACACACTTTATTACCTGAGGGGTAATTTTCTCTTCATCTGTAATAGCAGCAGTGCCTAGTATTGATCAGACCATCAAGATACTAATCCTCTGTAAAATTACGTGTTATAACTGAAAATGTGTTAATCCAAATCAGCCTGTGACCTGACTTTCTACTTACTATTGAATACAGTCTATTAGATGGTTTATTTTTCATTATTTAAACCCTTTACATTGATAATAGTTGGAGCTTCCTTTGCAAGAGCGAGTGCTTAATCTTCTCTATAGCCTAGGGTTGTCTTTTTGTTTTAAATAGAACATCACCCACTTAATTAAGGAGTGAGTGTCTGTCTTGCTGGTCTGAATTATGATGGTACTTTAGGTCCCCAGATTTATTAAACATGCTGTTTTACACTGTCTGTTGTTTTTGTTGTAAATAAGAACAGGCCCATCTTGCCCAGATTAGAAGTTTGCAGGTATAAGATATCAATAAATGCTAAGAATGTAAGTTACTTGGATTTTTATTGTAAGCTCTAGTTTGTTTTGTCGATTGTGTCCTGTAAGGAGAGCATGCCAGAGACTAACACAAACAATGTTTGTATTTTACTGTCTTGAAAATATTATCTCCTAAAGCTCTGAATATTTTTCCACTGTCATCTGTAACTTTGCAAATTTGGCACCTGGCCCAGCATCTGGCTGCTGAGTTCCTTCAGTTCCCATTGATTTCAGTGAGAGGTGACAGGTTCTGGACTGGGAGTTGGGAGACCTTGTTCTATTCTCTGCTCTGCCACTGACCTGCTGTTGCTTCACCTCTCTGTTCCTTTTAAGCTGTCATGGGATAAGAGGGAAGGTCATCTCATGGATGGGTAACTAGTTAAAAGATAGGAAACAAAGGGTAGGAATAAATGGTCAGTTTTCAGAATGGAGAGAGGTAAATACTGGTGTCTCCCAGGGGTCTGTACTGGGCCCAGTCCTATTCAACATATTCATAAATGATCTGGAAAAAGGGGTAAACCGTGAGGTGGCAAAATTTGCAGATGATACAAAACTACTCAAGATAGTTAAGTCCCAGGCAGACTGCAAAGAGCTACAAAAGGATCTCTCAAAACTCGGTGACTGGGCAACGAAATGGCAGATGAAATTCAATGTTGATAAATGCAATATAATGCACATTGTAAAACATAATCCCAACTATACATATAAAATGATGGGGTCTAAATTAGCTGTTGCTACTCAAGAAAGAGATCTTGGAGTCATTGTGGATAGTTTTCTGAAAACATCCACTCAGTGTGTAGCGGCAGTCAAAAAAGCGAACAGAATGTTGGGAATCATTAAGAAAGGGGTAGAGAATAAGACAGAAAATATCATATTGCCTCTATATAAATCCATGATACGCCCATATCTTGAATACTGCGTGCAGATGTGGTTGCCCCATCTCAAAAAAGATATATTGGAATTGTAAAAGGTTCAGAAAAGGGCAACAAAAATGATTAGGGGTATGGAACGGCTGCTATGTGAGAAGAGATTAATAAGACTGGGACTTATAGAGGTCTATAAAATCATGACTGGTGTGGAGAAAGAAAATAAGGAAGTGTTGTTTACTCCTTCCCCTAACACAAGAACTAGGCGTCACCAAATGAAATTAATAGGCATCAGATTTAAAACAAACAAAAGGAAGAATTTTTTCACACAATGCACAGTCAACCTGTGGAACTCATTGCCAGAGGATGTTGTGAAGGCAAAGACTATAATAGGGTTCAAAAAAGAACTAGATACGTTCTTGGGGGATAGGTCCATCAATGACTATTAGCCGGCATGGGCAGGGATGGTGTCCCTAGCCCCTGTTTGCCAGAAGCTGGAAATGGGTGACAGGATGGATCACTTGATGATTACCTGTCTCTTCATTCCCTCTGGGGCACTTGGCATTGGCCACTGTTAGAAGACAGGATACTGGGCTAGATGGACCTTTGGTCTGACCCAGTAGGGCCGTTGTTATGTTCCTTTGTTGCCTCTCTCACCCTTTGTTTGTTTTATTTATTTAGATTGTAAGATCAAAGGTCAGGGACTGGCCCTTTTATATGTATAGTGCCTAGCACAATGGGGCACTGATCTTGGTTGTGGTCTCTAGTTGCTACTGTAATATAGATAATTAGTAATAATAACTGGTGTTGCAGGTGCACATCACCTCCCAAAATGGAGCTTTCTAAAACCAGCAAAACTATTTTAAATTGTTTCAATGGCCATGTTCCTGCATCAGGATTCATTAACATGGACCCGTGCCCTTTTTGGAGTGCTAATAAAGCCATTGGGATATTGCTCATGAGACATTCTAACAGATCTTGTTGCAAGGTCAGGGTCTAGAACTGGAGGATGGATGATTATTTTTAAGAAAAGTGTCTAGTAATGTTGCATGAAGATGATTCACCCTGATATGTGAGGGGGGAAATCTTCAATCATATTTCCTTTTTTATACTTAAAGCGGCAAGTTCATCTTCACTCTAGCAATGCTTGTAGAAGTGTTTACTTTGTAATTACCCCTCTCATTGCAATTTTTGGTTTTATTGTGATGGATCCAATGTACATTATTTTAAAAAGAATTAGCCTTACCAAGAGTATATTATGTGTGCCTTCTGCAAAAGGTTTAGGCCTTGATCCTGTAACTGTACATAAGCTTCAAGTGGGCTCTGCTTGGTTATACAGGTCTGCCTGCAAGATGGGGCTAAACATCGGAATTTAAAATTCCTATTCATAGGCTAGGATAACTCTTGTATCCCATGCCCATGGGTAATGTATTTAATTATACACATGCTTCAGTGTTTGCAGGCCAGCGGCTCCATAGCAATTTCTTCCACATTTTGATACGACATTAAAAGTTTGATTTATTTCTATCAGTCTCCAAAAAGTGCAGTTATTTTTTTTTTTTTACATAAGCAAACTATTAGCCACCTAAGTTAGTCTCATTGAACTTAAACCAGTGGAATCTCTGAGGTGCCCAAAGCCCCCCCGCTGCTACCCCCGGAATCCCTCTTGAGTGTGTTTGCGTGTGTGCTCACACGTGAATGGGGATGGGAGAACAACATTCTGACCGAACCCAAGCTTCTTCCCATGCTCAGATCTGGATCCCCAGGACACTTCTGTGGACGTACCTCTGGGGACATGGGGGAATGATGCCAGAATGGTGTCCCCTTTCATGTGCCCCTCACACTCCACACCTGAGCAGATATCCATTTCGTGAGTATGATGGGATGATCTAGGCCCATGGTCATTTGTTTAGTTCTAACTTCATTCATGAATACCCCGCTTCCATAATCTTCAAGAACATAAAATAGATATCCTTAAAAGCTAGCACTGAAATTAAGAAAATTATCAAATCCTTGGAGTTCTCTTGGAACTCCTCGGAAGGCATTGTCCAATATAGAGCTACTCCCTTATCCACAGTATTATTTTATGGGTATGGTTGAAAAGGACCTCTGAAGGATGGTGCAGCCTGTCTGCCTCTTTTCTTTGTACACTAATGAACCGTGTGAAAGCAGTAGTGGCTAGAACTATGTGGGATATTTGAAATGAAATTAGAAACCTTGAAAACTGAAGTTAGAGAAAATATGTCTGCAGATTTACCACAAAAGTAAAGAAAAAAAACCATACCTTGGATTTTTTAAAAAGGAAAATAGAACTTTGTGTGCAAATAGGCCAACTTTCTCTCAATAATGGTTCTCTTTCTGGACAGGGATAGCACAGTTTTGGTTTTATTTGGATAAAATTAATTTTTGCACTGTGATGGTTGTTCATATAAAACTGGGGTATATTGTTGTATAATACCAGAAGCAGACCACAGGCTGTTTTGGTCTTCAGATTCTGCACATACAGCACATGATGTTAATGGCATTCCACATGAGCAGCTCCAGAAGTGAATCTTCATTCTTGAAATTAAACCATGATGGAATCACATTGTTCCCTATGGAAACAGTGATAAAACTTTCATTGATTTCAGTGGGAGCAGGATTGGGTTCTAATTATGGTTACAATAACTCATCCATATTCTCAGTTACTCAGTTTACCTTTAATGACCCAGAGCATCAAAATATGAAATGATCCTCTTGCCTTCTGTTACCAAATGGGAGTATAATATTGTATTCTATTATATTTGATACTGAAATCCTCTGTTTAATAAACGATAGTGCAGTAGTTTACAAATTGTTTGTTTTAAAGTTATGATAGTCTTACTGTGGAAGGAAACTCTGGAATATTGTGTTTTACTTAAGCAGCCTCTCTTCCATTATACTGCACATAATGCACCTTTCCTAGAAGAATTACATCTCTATCCCCTAGAATTTGTTGTTTCGTTTCATTTTGCCCTTTTATCTGCTGCTCATCCCACTACTTTTATTTAAGAGTGTAAACTTACTTTAGTGTAACTGCTGTTGTCACCTTTGCCCTCAGCTAATCAAATAGTTTACCTTGAGGGAAGCATTTATCTCCCACTTTCATTATTATTATTTTCGTAGCTGTAAAGATATATATTTTGTGTCTGCAGAAGGCTGTAACAGTGAAACGAGGTATTGATCTGCTGTATTTGGCAATTTCTTTCCACCTTGCCATCGATATCATGTCAGCCTCTGTCTGTACTGTGGTTGACCTCACAAATAGCTCTTTATGTTCCCATTGGATTCAAATGATATACTATGCTGAAAACTAAATCAATGAATGATTATAAAGTTTTTAGTATTATTTCATGACCCTGAGGCAACTGGTGCTTCATGCATTGAATACTTGAAACGATACCTAGTGTGGTAAAACAGGTGTTGCTATTTTTGTTCTTATAGAGCTGGAAACATCATAGCTTAGGTCTTAAGTAACTGTGCACTTTGATATTTTTGTGATTATTTTACAACTTGGGCAAATCTGTGTTTAAATTCCTTAAGGGCCTGACTAGAGGCAACTCACATTACTTGAAGTTTTGCCTCGATAAAGGACAGTAGGATTGGACTCCAATGAGTCTTACGGCTCCAATCGAAACAGTTGTAATTACTTACAAGCAAAAATTCTCCTCTCTGTTCCATGCTATGTTGCATATCGTGCACTCATTGTTTGCAGAAGTTCAATAGTCCTTAACAGAAGGATGTGAGGAATGTGGTTTGTTTTTTTTGCAGAGGTGGGAATCGGATAGGATACCTAACAAGGAATAGTAAGTTCAAATAACCAATGGGTTTTATAAGTATTTTGTTCTGTCCAGCAGGCAAATATTATTACAGCTCTGTAGAATGTTATCTTGTGTATATACTCTGATCAGTAAGATTATTACATTATCTTTAAAGATGAAGCTAAACTGACTTAGCAGATTTAATAGTGTTCAAATTTTAAAACAGTTTTGAAAAAATTCATATTAACTCCAGATAGATATTTGCAGAAATGGACAGGATTTTCACAAGCACTTAAATGACTTAGGAGAACAAGCTCCATTGACGTTCAATATGACACCTAAATCACTTAGACCCAGATTTTAAAAAGTATTTAGGCGTTGCTGTGCTCAGCATGAAAAAGCCTGCTTTAGGAGCCTCAAACTCATTTGGCTTACTTAGGAGCCAAAATCCCTTTTGAAAATGAGATTTAGGCTCTTAAATCAGTTGGGCATTATAACACTGAGTGCAGCAATGCCTAAACACCGTTAAAAATCAGGGCATTAGGCACCTCTGAAAATCTCACCCAATATCTCAAAGTGTGAAATACAAATTTGTAATCAATAAAAAAGGTGTTTATAGAACATTGATGGGGGGGAGGGGGACTACTTACTAATGACAAATGCATGTAAGTTATTCAAAGGATGATGGTGTTAACTTGGCAGACAATTTATATCGGGTGTTAGCCAGTCTTACAAACAGTTCTATGCAAGCAGTTCAAACTATACCAATACCACTGCCAATGAAAATTGCCATGGGCAGAATACTCTGATGTTGGGAAGAGTGCTTTCACTGTCTGGTGTCTGTGATTCATGTGACTTTAGACAACTACGAAGGGGAGATGTACTATATGTGCCCTGTACCATGTACTAACAGGCATTATCACAGATTTAAACAAAACAAATCTTCCATTTTAATAGTCCTAAATTCTTCCCAAACAGCGTAGGTACAACATCAGTGAAATTATTTTACCTGTAAAATGGGAAGATAGGAGTAGAGCAGATCAGACATTTTCCAAAGGAACACTTTTTCATCAGAAAATGTCTGTTCACCAAAAGCAAAACATTTAGCAGAAATGTGTCAATTTTTATGAAAATTTTATTTTGAAAGAAAAATTGGGGTGAGGGGGAAGCATTTTAATTAGGTTGAAAAATTCTATTTTAACCTTTTTCAGAACAAAACATTTAATTTTTTTGATTCAAAATGACTTCTTGTATAAAATCAAAATTGGAACTAAGTGTTTTTAAATTGACTTGAAATGAGTTGGGTTTTTTTTCCAGAATTTCGGTTTGCTGGACATTTCATAATTTTTTGTTTCTGTTCTGTTTTGGAATGGAAGAAACGACAAAATCATTGTAATCCCCATAAAATGAAAATCCAGTTCTGCCCAGTTCTAGATAGAAGCCTAACTGGCACACAGTGCTCTAATACAGGGATGGGTTGTAATTGATAAATACACTGGAATAAGTAGTCTTATGTAATGGGCCGTGGGATGTTTACTGCCCATTCACAGCAAGCAGAATTAAAAAAACGTCTGCCACCCTACCCCTCCAACTCAGTTTAGCTACCCCTGGAAGGAGAAAGGGCTGAATCAACATTGCTAGGGTTTGAATCAGTAGTAAAAAGGAATTTACGGTTTTGTTCCTCACCCCACCCCACCCCCAAAATCTGGTGTTTAGTTCACTAGGCCATCGTCACCTGATGCTTCCCTGCTCTGTTTTCTAGAGCAGTGTTTTTCAACTTCTGGGGATCTGCGGACTGTCTAATATTTCCAAAGGGGTCTGCCCTTCCGTTTGAAATTTTTTTAGAGGTCCACAAATGAAAAAAGGCTGAAAACTACTGTCCTAGAGTTTATTGTGGTTAAAAAAAAAAGTATAGATAGTTGGTCATATTTGTGCATCTTTTAATCTGTTGTGCTTTCTCTTAAAAGTTTTAATAAGATGTTGGTTGATAAACTCTCCATGGAAAAGGAACTGGATACATGCTAATTGGAATTAAGCCTCTCCCGTCCTATGAAACTAGATGGTGGATTAGGCACTTTCACTGTTAAGGCTTGATCTTGCAAGCTGTGGTGTATTTGTAGTATTTATGTCACTTTCTGTTTTGCAGGTGGTTCAGCTAAAAATAAACTAATGGTCCAGTTGTACAAACACTTATTACAAGGTGTGGTGCTTACTATAGTGAGTAACCACATTGAAGCAGCCCTGTGAAATAGTCAATGGGATATTAGCACTATGTATGGTAGCCAGTGTTTTGAATGATTGAGTCCTAAATGTGGAGAAAAATATGATGTAAAACAATGGGCTAATGGATACTACAAATGGTATTTCTGCCCCAGTAGTGTGATTCAACTATATACATTTCTTAAAAATTTATTTTCGTTCTGTTAATTAAGGGCAAGAATCCCTAGCTCTCCACTTCACCCAGCCTAAGCAGCTGGAGTTGGTGCAGGGAGCTTTGTAGCAGCTTTCAAGCCACTCTCCCGTGGCTGTAACAGCTCTGATGCTCTAGGGGATCCAGGCCACTACTCCTTGCGTGATGGTGGCCAGCAGATGAATGTAACAGCAAATTAACAGCACTACCACTCCTCTGTTTGAGAGAAAGACTTGTGGAACTATATTCCACTGTCTCACAAGGTGTTGACACCTTTGCCAGGCTCCCCTAATCTGTCTTTATATGTTCTCCATCACCATAATACTTGAACTACAGCCTGTCTGTCTACCTATTACTTGTATAGCTTCCTTTACTGAAATATCTGAGTGTCACAGTTCACATGAAGTGGCAAAGAGTGCTGTGGCACCTTATAGACTAACAGACGTATTGGAGCATAAGCTTTCGTGAGTGAATACCCACTTCTTCAGATGCATGCAGTGGAAATGTCCAGGGGCAGGTATAAATAAGCAGGAAAGAGTCAGGCTAGAGATAACGAGGTTAGTTCAATCAGGGAGGATGAGGCCCTCTTTTAGCAGTTGAGGTGTGAACACCAAGGGAGGAAAAACTGCTTTTGTGTGTGACCAGGGCCAGACGTGTACCCAGAAGCCTCCTGCTGCGAGACAAACTGAAGAAAGAAACCAATAGAACTCCACAGGCCATCACTTACAGTCCTCAGCTAAAACCTCTCCAACGGATCATCAGTGATCTACAACCCATCCTGAACAACGATCCCTCACTTTCACAGGCCTTGGGAGGCAGGCCAGTCCTCGCCCACAGACAACCCGCCAACCTGAAGCATATTCTCACCAGCAACTACACACCGCACCATAATAACGCTAACCAATCCATGCAACAAACCTCGATGCCAACTCTGCCCACATATCTACACCAGGGACACCATCACAGGACCTAACCAGATCAGCCACACCATCACCGGTTCATTCATCTGCACATCCACCAATGTAATATACTCCATCATGTGCCAGCAATGCCCCTCTGCTATGTACATCGGCCAAACTGGACAGTCCTTACGCAAAAGGATAAATGGACACAAATCAGATATTAGGAATGGCAATATACAAAAACCTGTAGGAGAACACTTCAATCTCCCTGGACACACAATAGCAGATCTGAAGGTAGCCATCCTGCAGCAAAGCAACTTCAGGACCAGACTTCAAAGAGAAACTGCCGAGCTTCAGTTCATTTGCAAATTTGACACCACCAGCTCAGGATTAAACAAAGACTATGAATGGCTAGCAAACTACAAAAGCAGTTTTCCCTCCCTTGGTGTTCATACCTCAACTGTTAAAAGAGGGCCTCATCCTCCCTGATTGAACTAACCTCGTTATCGCTAGCCTGACTCTTCTCTGCTTATTTATACCTGCCCCTGGACATTTCCACTGCATGCATCTGAAGAAGTGGGTATTCACCCATGAAAGCTTATGCTCCAATACGTCTGTTAGTCTATAAGGTGCCACAGCACTCTTTGTCGCTTCTACAGATCCAGACTAACACGGCTACCCCTCTGATACAATTCACATGGTAACTTCACCTGTGTCCCCACCTCGTGGTCCATCAAGGGCACCCATTCTAGGCTTCCAGCTCCTCAGTAGTCACCTCCCTGTGGCAGAGACCCACCCTCTTGACTGGGGTTTTTCCAGGCCGCACCATTTGCTGCCTACCTGTGATATTTCCGCCAAGCCAGACCGCCTAGACAGGTCAATGTCTATTCTATGCTTCCTCTCCAGATGGTAAAAACAGAGTAGTTGCCAGCAGTTACAAGTCACCACGTAACTCTTTATAAGCAAGCACATTTATTCTCAAGGTAAAAGCATTACAGAGAAAACATGTTAAAACAATAAAAGAACATACATGCATGATAAAAAGTTTACCACAGATTACGTATCAGCCTTATAGGACCCTACTTGATCAAGTCCTTACAACCCTTTCCTAAGAATTTCCCCCAACTTCAATATAAGGTTCTATCCATTTGCTGAATCAAAAATAAAGGCCCTGAGTCAGTTTAAACTTGGTCTATGTATCCAAAAGTCCTATTTTTGTCTGTTGATCTCTGGAGAATCTAATTTGAACTAATATATGCAAGTCTCCCAGGAGATAGTATCTCTCTTGCAGGTTCAACCTTACTGATTTGCCTTTATCACTGCCCACTATTTTTAGTTCTTGGAGGAGCTGCGGTAGCCCTCCCACATGATTAGCACACAATCTTACATAAACCACTCATTTAAAACAATGGACCCAAAAGATACTACATTGTGTTGCAATATCTCTTACATATCCCTCTTACAGAGGTTACAGACAATCCCGGCCCACAATAATATGCAAACTTAATACAATAAGGTCTTTTAAGGATATTGCAGGAAATTACCATATCTGTCACACTGAGGACATTAAGATCCTTAAAGCATTTATCTTGATAACGCCTCTGTGAGGTATGGCTGTGATGTCCATTTTACAGATGGGGAACTGAGGCATAGAAAAACTAATGCCAGGTCTACACTATAAACTTACATCGGTATAACTATGTCAGTCGGGTGTAAAAATCCACACCCCCGAATGATGCAGTTAGATCAGGCTAAGCCACAGGGTAGACAGCACTATGTCGATAGGAGGGCTTCTCCTGTTGACATAACTACTGCCTCTTGTGGAGGTGTTTTAACTACGCCAATAGGAAAAGTTCTCCCATTGGTGTAGTAGTGTCTTCACTGAAGCGCTACAGTAGTGCAGCATAGTGGTCACACAGGAAGGTCACAAGGGAAATCTGTGGCACAGCAGAGAATTGAACTTGGGTCTCCAAGCTAACCGTGTAAGCACTGGACCATCCTTCCTCTCACTCTTTCATTCACTTTCTTCCTTCCCAGCCTGGAGGAGAAGTGGCTTGGTGTGTTTGTATATTTTTTTTCTGTGGAACTTCACCATTTCCTCTGCAGGTAGGGCCTTTCACAGCTGCAGAGGAATGCTTATGATTTATGCTTTTTTGGCCTGCAGGCCTTTGAAATGCAGTGATCAGGCTGTTTTCACAAAATCTTTAGGTTCATTATTATTTATAATTAGGTAAGTGCTGACCGTGTAACTGGTACTATAAAAGACCCAAATAGAGATACAACTCACGAAGGAGTTTGTGCATAAGGTGTTTGTGTATGAGACAGGCAAGTAGTTTTCTGAACCAAATGTATGCCTCATAAATAATGATGATTTGCTCTCTTTTTAGTTTACAATGCACACAATTTGTGAATAGGGCCTTTAATATGTCGGTGGCATGACAGAAATTGGTACAAAGCGGTGTCTTGTGTCACAAGTGGGATGATACCAGTGACCCAGCAAAGAGAAACAAGCAATTTGCATGTTGATCTGTTTTGTTAAAGGGCAGTATTTGGCCCCCATAAGTGCAGGAGAGATGGGCTGTTCATGAAAAGGGCATAAAAAACCTAACCCTTATGACACTTTGTCAGCCTGATTAAATTTAATGTCTGGAATTCAGTTTATGTGAAAGATGGGAGGCATCACTGTTTATCTAATAAACAAAGCATTTCTTTTTTTCCATAAGTATTTTATATGTTAATACGGGCAAACCTGAATATGATCACACAATTTAAATGTGCAAACAGAAAATATAAATCTTGGCTGGCAATTGGTTAAAAATATGGTTTGTATGTATTATGCAAAATAGTGCAATTTGATTGTTGATCATACTGTGCAAACATAACTCTTCAGAAACAGTTCTTTTAAACAAATATTAAAATATTGTTATATTGAACAATTTATAATGGAAATTATGATTTTATAGAACAATGCAACATATTTATTTGCAGTGCTGTAATAGGTATGGTTCCATTGCAATATTAATACACAAATATAAAATCAGCATTCCAGGTGTTTTTATTAACTCTGATTATAAGATGTCAAGTTCCAGTCTTCTCATATTTTAAAGAAAATTCTGTATTTAGAAAACAGAGTTCAGTATGTATAATTTGAAAATGACTACAATCTGCTGCGAGAACCAAATAAATGCTTGCGGATTATTGACTTTTCTGGTTAACATTAAAAAAAAAAAAAAAAAAAGTTTAGGTGCCTTTTTAAAAAAGCAAGAAAAAGTCTAGCTTGCTTTAAACAATTGCTGAAGAGCTCTGCTTAACCTTATATTTTGCATGCATTCGTGATTTGAAATAGAAATAAGTCAAATTTGAGGCAGACAGCTTGAATGGCATGCTGTCAGTTTGACTCTTCATGAATTGGCAATGGTCTCGTTTAGGACCTTCAGATATGTGTCTGCTTGGACAGAATGAGAACATTTTGCATGTTCTTCAGTAGACAACCACTCCTTGCTGCCTCACAATATGCAGTGGTGCATGACAGTTGCCCTTCATTGCTGTCTTCTTAGAGCTTAACCTTTGACCCTCCGCTTAGTCGCTGTGCAACGGTTGGAGCAGGCCAAGATGTTCATGAATGACGGGCATCAGCCTGCAATGTGCTTGTCATTATTTGACTGTCAAAAGTAGCCTGCTATTGGGCTCCATCAAGGTTTGAAACCTATGTGCAATAGTCCATATTACTTAACTTCCAGGGCTGTCAACAGGATGATCAAATGTGCATAAAATATAAGTGTGTTGAATACATCTTCAGTCATAAAACTCTTCCTATTGTGTGTGTGTGTGTGTGTGTGCTGTACGTATTCAGATGACTTTCACAGGGCCAAGAGGTTGAATCTGTTGCCAGGGTAAAAAGTGAACTGTCGTCTCTTGTGGTCTAAGTTTCAAATAACACAATTTAGATTTGAGCAGCTCTGCCAGTTAAACTCTCAGCTTGTCTTGCGTATCCTATCAGCTTTTCAGCCAGCAGTATAAGCAACTAGATACTAGATCAGTGGTGCCTGAGGTTAACTGTCAAACTGCAATATTCATTTGGATCTCACTGTAATGTAATATTATAGAGAGAGCGGTCAGCTTGTGTGATTTGAAAAGCAGTTGTGAATAGCTGAAGTACTGATTATGTCAGCTACAGTATACTTTAAGGAGTCCAGTATAGAAAGCTTAATTGATTATAATAAGAAATCAAAGGCAATATAGAATATCCATTTTTTTGTCCAAGTGCAGAATACTGTGCATAGAAACTGTTCATATTTAGGAGGTTCATATCCTGTTTTTAGCATAATATTCACTGTCTGTTACTGTTCCTGCAAAAACCTTCCCTACTGCAATTTATTATAATGGATTTAAAAGGAGTCCCTATATTTTCTCCCATAATGTCCTTGTTTGTACATTTCAAGTGGTGTATATTTTAAAAGGAAAATATCAGATTAACAGGTTTAGATTCAGCATAGATTATTTACAATGTAAAACTTTAATCCAAATAAAATGAAATAGCACTATCTTGCCAATTGGTTAAAGTATACTCACTGTGCTTATTTGTAAATATTTTTGTACATTTAAAAAAACTTACTCCCCCCAAAACCTCCAGGTTTCATAAGGAAAATGATTTTATGTAATAAAATCACATAAAGCTGAACATTGGCAACTGACTAGGAATAGCAACCCACATTTGTTCACTTCATATTTTTAGTGCCCTTTATATATTTTCAGAGGCAGCTTTCACTCTCCCTTGTTGATAGTCAGTGTCACTTGCAAGAGACCTCTGTCCAAAAGCATTGGTCTCAAAAATTAGATCATGGTATGGAGGGCTACATGAAGTCTTTACCCTTCTTCTTGCTGTTAATCTCAAATGCTGGTACAGTCTGATAACAAACACTCCAATCCTTTGATTTCAGTATTTGCTCGTGTACTTGTTTTAATATCTGAGATGGATTATATTTTTTGTACATTTTCAAATGTGTGCACACTACAAAGGTATATAATTAATTTACCAAGCAAGCTGGTTCATACTTGTCAGGATTTGCAGTATAGTTATCAACCAGTACAACCATTTTCACATAAACAGTATTTCATACTTGTGACCACCAACTTTGCTATTAGTAAATGTCAGTTAGTGTGACCCACTTTTTTAAAAGGATGTATAAGTGCACTGAATACATTTTGGTGCAGGGATTAATTTTTGAAAATTGTCTGCATACAAAAAACGAGCATATAATTGAATGCCTAATTCATGCAGCAGTTGTACTTGCAGACCAGGTATCTGAACATACAGGCCAAAATCGGGTGCCTGCATAGTTTTTAAAATTACACCACAGAGTCCCAGGAAATCAGCTGGACTCTTTCCAGACGAAAGTAATACTAATTCCCATTCATGGTCTTCAGGAACCCAATACTGCTTCCCGTTGTAGTCAATTGACTTCAGCGGAAACAAAATCAGGCTTGTATTCCTAGTGGACTCTAAGAGTTTTATGAAGGGCAAATGCTCAGTTTCTGGAACATAGAAAAGTTCGAAGTCTGTCAACACTAGCCCTTCCAGTTATTCAGAAGGGAAGGTTTTTGTATTAAGGGTGGAATGCCTAGTCTTCCTGGAACCACAATTTAATCACTAGGCAAATTTGACTCATACCTTTATTATTGCTTATTATTTGCATTACGGTAGCACACAGGAGACCTAGTCATGAACCAGGGCCTCATTGTGTTAGATGCTGTACAAACAGAACAAAAAGACTATTCCTCTGTGAGGAAGAAATAAGAGTACCATCATGCAGTTTACTATGTGTGTACATGTGCATGCTCACACACATGCATATCATTCAAGTGAAAAAACAAAGTTGTTTGTGAACACTAAAGATTCCATTATAGTTTTCATAAAAAGGTTTGTTCTGGTGTTTTGGCCAATATAGCCTTTCATGATGTTTTTCTGTGCATTTATTAGTTGCACATTGATGGTTTCTAAAACTATTACAAAAAGATATGGAGAAACCATAGCTATTTTAAAAAAGGTATATATATTCCCGTGCTATGGACATTATGGTATAGAATGTCAAATATATAATCGGCAGAAGATGGTACATTTATATTATCCCAGCCTTATCTTACATGTTATGAGAAACAGTGGCTTAAAGCTATTATAGCCAGGGTAGTAAAAAAACAGTGAACTTGCACCAGTGACTTTAGGGTGGCCAGCCAGGTGTCTGGTTTTCGATCAGAAATCCAGTGGAAGAGGGGATCTGATGGTGTCCGGTCAGTTCTACCATCCCACAAAGTCTGGTCACTGGAGGTGCCGGGTAATCACGCGTGCCAGCCCCTACTTAGCTGGGGCCGCCTCCTACCTGCATTACTGACTGCAGCTCCCAGCCGCAGCTCTGCAGGAGTGTCCCTCCCAACCCACGCAGGCAAGTGGGGAGAGGGGAAGAGCAGTGAGTGAGGGGGGGCACCAGACTATAAACAAAATGTTTTCAATTCTGGATTTTTTTGAAGGAAAGAAACTTCTGAAGTTGTAGGCATACTGCAAGATGTTTTCTCTAGATTCTTGCTTCCAATTTCAAGAAGTATTCAAAAATATATATGTATGTTTGAGAGGTTAAAGATCTATGGTCCTATGTTGCCTCTTGAAAGAGAAATAAATCCTATTATCCAAAATAAAAGAATGAGAAATACCTTAAGGGAAGTGCTTCGTTGTCACATATATACTCTGCAGTATAAATATCAGCTTGTCTCAAAGGTTGAGACCTTTGTAGTGCATTCTTTGAGGGTACAAACCTGTCTCTCTTCTGGCTTTAATGCAATAGCTGTGAAATATCTGTATTAGGTAAAATAGCGGTTAAGGTACCTTAAGGGCACTGAATTCTTATCTTTTTTTCTTCTTCTTTTTTTTTACTAGCAGTTGTGTCAACATGTACTAAAATGTGATGACCTACTCTTCTCTTTGATAAAAGGAAAATGACCTGTCTAGTGTGGATGGTGATAGTTGCCTTAGGCAGATTATATTGTCACCTTCTTTACTATCAGCATGTATAAAAATAAAAAAGGCCAGGATATTTCTGTTTACCACAGAAGTATTTGACATTTCTAGCTACTGATAAAATATACACGGGGGTGAAAAGAAAGAACTGGTTTACATTACTAAATAAGGTTGTGAAGAAATGCAGAGATTCTTTATTGTGTGAGCTCTTGGTATCATAGGACATATGGCACGTACCAAGAGATTCCGTCCATTGACCTCAGACTCTCAAGGTTCAAGTTCTGCATTTAACCCTGGTTTTCACTTGTTTTAGGCCTTTTGGTGAATGAACAAAGACTCTGACATCCCTTGAGTCATGGGCTAATGTATGTGTTTAAATATTAAACTGAATCACAATTTGTGATTGGAGCAGACACTATTCTAGTGTAAAAGGCTTATTATTATTAAGCAGCATCTAGAGCCCCAGCCAAGATCTTATGCGCCTATTATCCATAACTTCCATTTATGTTTCTAAAGCAAAGATAACTTTGGGGGTCTTTATTTCCTATTACTTTGGAATGTAGAAAATGTATAGATGGCAATATGGAGATAACTTAAGTGTTTAATAAAACTGTAGATCTAATGTGTATCAAAGTAATGACTGAGGATAAATTGATGAATATTATGCCAGACACACATACATAAATACAGTGACAGAACATGTTTTCCTTTACGGTGGTCATGTACTCTGTCCCAGAGCACTCAAGAGATTAAGGGCAAAATTAGTTCTAAGCCCCTGTCTTGGTGTACAAAGGAGGCATGTGCTCAAGGAGCGCTCTGCACCTTGAGTCAAAAATAGAGGTCTGGCACAACTTCTGTTCTTCAAGGTCAGGAAGCTACAGGATTGCCTAGAGCTAGTAATATTGGGGGACAGAGCTGGCCCCACATGGTGGGAGTGCATGCTACCTCATCTCACAAGGCGGTGCAGTAGCTGAGACTCCTCTGTGGATCTCCAGAGAGCGTTATGCTTGAATCAAGCAATGCCTCTCAGTGTTCCTGCTGAAGTGGTGCACTTGTGTGCAATCCCCAGTGCAGGAGTATGTCTTTAGAGGTGCAGTAGTGTTAGAATATTATTGCTTTTCCTTAATGAAATTTCATAAATATATTTTTGATGAATCTTTTGTTGAAATATTGTTAAAGGGGAGTATAGTAAGTACTGAAACAAAAAACAAAAAAAAAGATAAACTTAACACACCTGTCCAGATAATCAGGATGTCGTGTCGTGCCCAGGGAGAAACATAATGTTGTTTTTCAAACCTGACCATAAATGTAAATAAGGAAAATAATATAAGGTCCTATGATGGCACCATTTTATCACATCAATTGAGGCTTTAGTATAAATTAAGGGTTTAGTGCCTAGCACATACAATGGGCCAGTTACTCTTTTTAGATGGTGTTAATTTTTTTCTAAAGCTATCACAGAAGGCAAACTACATAATATATGTAATTGACTTCTAGGTTCATGTTTCATACTTGAGAAGGCCAAATGTGCATTTTTCTTAGCACACTAAAGATTGCTGAGTGTTTAAAAGGCAAGATAGATATTTAAGGTGTGGATGGAGTGGCCAGTATATTACTCATGATCTTTGTAACAGAAAACCAAAAAGATTTCACGTCTCTCTCCCCAGAAGATGTGGAAGGAGGTTTCAGTAGAATGAATGCAATTTCTGCAATACAGTATTGTGATTGAAGCTCATTAAGTTATCTATCTTAAGAAGTCCCAACAGTCAATGAGGAAGTTGGAAGCCTTATCAGTGCTGGGTATTGAGCTCAGTTACAACAAAATAAGGTGGTATCCCAAGGGTGATGTTAACTCTTGCTTGTTGATAAGTAAATCAGGATGCTGAAAACTCAAAGGATAACTGCAAGTGTCAAACATTTAAATTTCTCTCTTTGAAGCCTGAAGACAAAAAGTTTACTTCCAGTTCACTCCAGCTGTATAGAAAACAGCTATAGCGGGGAGGGGTTCTCTAGATGTGAAAAAGCCAAATAAATACAGACTACCCACTGACAAAGGAGCATAAGCAGACATACTACTATTGAAGTCAATGGAGTGGCACTCATTTATGCTGGTGGTGAATTTGCCCCAACTCCATGCTTCCCTTGGCATTTAATGTGATGTCATAATGTCAGATGAAACAAAATTTGCTCCCTTTCCAGGAAAAAAGTGTTCATTCTGGAGAGAGGTGAATTGAATCAACTTCAAAAAGATATGCGATGAGAATTATTCTGGGGAAGTTCTAGGGCTTTGTTTTACAGGAGGTCACACTGGACAATCACAATGGTCCCTTCTGGCCTTAGAATCTATGAACTTCCAATAAATCTCTTTGATTGTTAGGAATCTAAATAAAGGCAACAATTTAGTTTTCATACCTCTCTGTGTACTGATTAAATAGTGCATTGGTGTATCAGGCCTCTTCTATCTTAGTGTTACCTAAGCAGCCTTGGGTGTAGAAAACTGAAAACAGCATGGCAGTAAGGGGGTAGAGAACAGCCATTCCCAAGCCAGTGATCCACTTAACTCTGTCGAACTCTTTAGACTTCTATTTATAAGGAAGTGGTGTCTTTGGGGCATGGGTATGGAGAAAGGGGAAGTAGATGTGAGACTCAGTGGTGGGGTTAATTAATTTTGGGTGCTGAATTGGGCTGTTGTGCTCCTTTTACAAGGAATTTGTTGCTTAAAAAAGAAAGGAAGGTGTTTCATGTATCGAGTAGTTAGTCTTAAAGTCCTACCAAATTTGCCTTAGATAAACAGATCATGTTACTCAGCCAAACACTACTTATGGGGTTAGTGGAAATGCTTACATAATGTTATTTTGTTATCAAAGTTTTTAAGGAAGACGACTGTAGCTTTCAAAAACTAAAAATTTTACATGAGTATTTATTGGTGCAGCCTCTGTGCTGGGATCATGTGGTGTCTGAAATGTTAACAAGAAACCTCATGGAATTTCTACTGACAGCTGGTATGGCTTTATGACATTATGCCTGCAAAATGGTGTATGTCACATTTGTAGCTACCTACCAGTGAAAGGTACAGTACATATTACTGGCTGTAGTTTGAGTCAGATGTGGTTTGATGTTATGCTGTACCTATTTTTATACAATCATGAAATGACATTTTTAATTTTATCTGTTTCTAAAGTGAGTGATAAAGTTTCTAAATTGAGTAGATTATATAGCAATGTAAAATATAATTTGAAATCTAGTTGGATAGTACTGTTAGCAGTGATGAAAAATCACAGATTAGTCTGTCTTTATATAAACAGTACATTTACACAGTAGATATATTGTTACAGTTGTTGTGTTGGCTCTGATTTTCACTCAGTATGTCTACTGCAATTTTCTCATTTACAACTGTAATTGAGCTCTATAAGTAGTAGATGGAATTACTTCATCCATTTATTTGCTGAATAGCCTACAGAAACATTAATGTTAATATTATCCACTTCATGTACACAACAGTTCATAATATAGAGATATGAATAATATTTTGTACTGTTTGAATTTTATTGGAATGAGATAAATAAAACTAGCACATTTTTTGCTAAAAAATGCAGTGTAAAGAAGCATCTCTGGAGGATTAAAAAAAAATCTATTCCAGGCCAAGGAAGTATACTATGTCCATAGTGTTAGTGCAGTATATGAATACGTTAATTGGCTGCAAAATGGCATAGTCATACACATTTGAAAACAAAATCTGAACACGCATATTATAAATATCTTATTAAAATGGTTATATTCTAACAACATGCTGGGAAAATTTAAAAAAAAACACTGTCAAGAATAGTATATCTGTTAGTATATCTGTTTAATAGCAAATAAATCATACATAAAATATATGAATTTTATTAAACATATTATACATGCGAGAGAAGCATTGTTAACGGTCTTTTAAATGTTAACTCCAACTATGTTAAAATAACAGAAATAGCTACCTAAAGAGGTAAAATAAGTCCCTATCCCATGTCCTCCTTCTTTCTCCGGTACTGTGTGTTTTTGTAAGATTTTCTTATGTTATTTTACATTGTAACAGGATAGCTGGTTTTATGACCCTAGATACTGTAGAAAATGCAGGCCTCTTTTCCTGTGTCAGTGTAACATTGTTACTAGACTCTTCTTTCTTAAAGATTCAGAGTTGTTGTTTTCTCCCTAATGATTCATGGTATTAGACTGGTCCATTCCAGAATGCAAGAAGATCTCGATCTTCTCTCAAAAGCAAAGAGAACTAGATGCAGGAAGTGAAGCTTCCTGGAGGTGGAAAAACAAAAACCAAAGAGCCTAAAAACCTAGTTTAAACTTAAGTAATGTTTTGTTGTTGTTTTAGCCCGAAAGGTGGCGAGTAGGCCTGTTTGAAATTCCACCTGCTCACATGCAGACTTTGCCCTACTGCCTCTTGTGTATCTGGATCCCGAGCCCTCCAGTTCCCTTGTTGTTTGCCCATACTTGTTCTTCTGAACGTAAGATAATTGGAGCACAAATCTTTTTCAATTTTCCTGGACTCTCGGATCTTGTTCATTTGAATGCAATGGAACACTTGGAGCCTGAGCTAGTGGAAATAAATGAGTGGGGAGTAAGTCACCTGGCATCTCTTTGGGTCTGAGGGCTTGTCAACACTACCACCTGGGGTTGATCTAAGATACGCCACTTCGTAGCTGAAGTCGACGTACTTAGATCTACTTACCGCGGTATCTTCACTGCGATAAGTCGACAGCTGGAAGATGCTTGAGGATCCATTCTCCAGCCAGGGAGGAAAGCATTCAACTTTTTCTCTCATCCTGGTGAGAGCTGTATCCCCAATCCACTTCCCTCATGGGGTCAGTGGGTCCGGGGGGGGGGGGGGGGGGGGGTTGCATAGTCTGTTCCCTAGTACATTTCACCTTGTCAGATAGGTGTGTCCTGTATACACTCCTGATGATGGGGTGGAAGTCCTTATAAACCTTGTATATGTTAAAAAACATATTCCTAGAAGTGCATGTGCTCTGATGGTTCATTTAAGAGTATGTAGTTAATAAAGATACAGGTATGGTACATATTTAAAACATGTGTCTCAAGTTTTTTTTTCTCAATAGTTTTTCTTGTACACACCTAGGAAATTAAATAGAAAAGCTCAATTAATGCAACATTATGGCCATACTGTTAAAATCAGAAAGTCAGGAAAAGCAAAATTCACAGTTCCCTACAACACTGTTTTCCCAGGCATGGGGAACATACCCAGTATCTTTTATTATGGGTTTTCTTGGTACATGTGTAGCTTAATATATCTCTTGCTGTTTAACAATGTTTAGTTTGTTTTCATTGCACAGCTTGTATATTACAATTAACGTTGCTGTTGGAACCTTGGGCCAAATTCATGCTTGGTCTAACTCCATCAATCTCAATGGCATATAAGAGAGGAATTTGGCTTCTGTACTTTTTGATTTCTGGTTTTTGAGATACTTTAATTGCGCAGCTATAGCATTTCATTAAATAGGTTCTTTCACTACATCTAAATATCTATATTAAATAATCCACTATATGCCTATGAATAATTAAAATATCTTTGTATCTTCCTGCCACATTTTTTTTACAGTTGTTCATTCATAATTTTAGATTTACTTTACAAGTAAATGTAAAAATGGAGCTCCGATACTTGGTTATGTAAAATATGTAAGGAGTTCTGAACCACATTTTAGTGCAATGACATAATGAGGAGTGACCTACTAGAAACTTCATCTAGTCAGAAGGATACAGAAGGCTGTCTGATATTTTGCCTCTGGAACTGGCCAGTGCCTATGTGACTGGGGTTCTAGTGGGGGCCAGCTATGGTTACTCAATTAGGGTGAACTGCAAAGAATGGGGCAGCCAAACCCCCCAAAAGCTGGTGGATATGCCAGTACTTAAGTTCACCAAGTCAGCATAAAACAGCTTCTTTATTACCTTTCTGGTTACTCAGAAGTCCAAACAACACAGTTCCCTTAAAGTGATCCAGCCTCAGGCCCCCAATCATCAAATATGATGAAAGTTTTTGTAAATCTTATTTCATCATAGAAAAGGTTCTACCAGTCACAAAGGATCGGACACATTACCTCCCAGGTTAATGAATGTTTCAGATCTTACCCAAATACATGCTACAGCCAGTTCTTATTAACTAAAGTCTAAAGGTTTATTTATAAAAAGAAAGAAAGGTGAGAGTTAAAATTGGTTAAAGGAATCAATTGCATACAGTAATGGCAAAGTTCTCAGGTTTGTAGCAGTGATGGAATAAACTGCTGGTTTAAGTCAAGTCTCTGGAGTACATCCACAGCTTGGATGGGTTGTTTAGTCCATTTTTCAGAGCTTCAGTTTGTAGCAAAGTTCCTCCAGAGGTAAGAAGCAGGATTGAAGACAAAATGGGGAAGATGCAGCTGCCCTTTATAGTCTCTTGCCATGCGGCCTGTGCTATCTTTGTTTCAAACACAAGCTGCCCACCACATGGCTTGAAAGCCTTAGAGTACTCTCCATAGGCATTTCCCTGCATGCATTGCTGAATCATAAGGTGTATCTGCCTTCTCTCAATGGGTCAATTGTATAGCCTAATGGGCCATCAAGGTCTAGGCAGTGCTGATGCCAAACTGTCTGGGGGTGTCACCCAGAAGCATAGCACAAGTTTGAAATGCAGACATACAGACATATCTAGAACTCATAATACAAAGGTGATTCAAACGTATTAACAAGATTATCATATCTAGCAAATTATCTTACATGGCATATCTGGCTGATTACTTCGTGGAGCAAACATTTGAAATCCAGGTATAGAGCCAATACTTATAACTTTAAATACAAAAATGATACATGCATACAGATAGCATAATCATAACCAGCAAATGATAACCTATTCATAGACATCTTACTCCACAACCTTTGTACAATATTTGCTGCAAATATATAATAGTGGTTGCAACAATGATCTATATGGTCAGATTTTAATCCGATAACATCACAGCCTAATGCTTCAGAGGCATAGTGCCCCTATCGAGGTATACAATGCTGTCATATTCTTTCTTTAAAGACCATGTTAGCTATGATTTACTTGGGGTCTTCAATAAACCTGTTGGAAAGTAAAGCTAATTTGCTTCTAAGACTTATGTGGTTGTTTATGATTTCTCAAATATATATTGAGGTACCTTTAAAAAGGTACATTGTGTGTAAGAAATGAAGAATAACATGCAGTTGAGTAGTAGAATAATATTGTTTAAAAAGTGTTTCCTTTGGTTACTCTACCAGCTGTTTCCACGGATTTCTGCTTACTGTAGAAAAATTACATCAAATGCACGATAACAGAACACTGTCAAACTAGGAACACTTTATATGGACAGCATTAGACAGGAGCAGAAAGATCCAGTGCACTAATAGGCACACTCACATGAGCTACCTAGTCCATTGACAGTTTTTTCCTTTGTTCTCCCTCTCGACCCAGTTTCTGCCAGTGATTTGTGACATATTTTACAAGAGATCAAATAAGCCCTTGACACCTGATTGCAATGTAGTGCTTGTTTACAGTTGCATTTTTGAAGGACCCCAGACAAGATGGAAGGCTTAACTTGAAGTAATTAAATTTGCATCTGGTCTGTGAAAGGGATTTTCTTTTTTCTTACATGTGCATCTTGTTGAGCAACTTTTACCATAATTGGCCATGAGGTACCAAAAGAAGGAGGGAGATGCAGGTAGACTAAATTATTGTTTCCTACCACTAAAGTCTGTAATCGAAATACAAAGATCACATAAAACCTGGCTAGTACCGAGGTTTGCACTTGCTTCTTTGAAAGATATGAACCACTATATTGCTGTTTGTTGGCTTTCCTGCAGTGTTAAACCTTGCTCTTGGTTCTCTTGCGCTGCTCTAGGTCTCACTCTTAAGCTGCATGTGGTTGCTCCAGTCTTTGCTCATGATTGCTTCTTTCTCTTATACTTTTCTAGTTGTTGCTCTACTCTGCCCTGCTTTGCACTTTTTTAGTTCTCAAGCTTCACTTGCAGGTATGTGCATCTTATCCTTGGGCAAATTTCCCTGGCACCTTTAATGCTTATATAGCTAGACTCTGGACAAGCCGCCTTTCTCTTGCCTCATCTTGATATCCATGAACCTTAATCTTCTCATTGGCAATAGGCCAAATTCATATCTGGTGCATATGGATGCAACTGCACTGAAATCAGTGGTATTGACTGTCTTATACCAGATCTGAATTAGACTAAACATCACTACACCTGCTTGTGCCTGAATGATGTATATCATAGTGGTCTGTGTTAAAACTGTATTCTTTTGCCTAATGATAATAAATACTTATACAGCCATGCATCTAAAGATTGCCTCTTACTGCTTCACAAACATGACTTGATAAATCTCACAACCCCCTGGGAGGAGGGGTTAGTTTTAGCTGCAAGTTACAGATGGGGAAACTAAATCCCAGAAAGCTGAGTGACTTGCTCAAGTTCAAATAGCAAATTTAATATCAGAGCTGAGAACAGAACCTGGGCCTCCTAATTCCAAGCCTATGCTGCAACCACTAGCTTACACTGCCTTCCTTACAGCTGCAGGAACATTTGCAGAGCTATGTAAATAATGATGGTGATGAAATAAAGTATTGGGTAATCTTGTAACTATGACAGTGCATTAAGTTCTCAGTCCTTCTCGAATGATGTCAATCAAAGTTTTGCCATTGATTTTAATGGGAACAGGATAGGGCCCTACAAGTTGACCTTTTTAAAGGGACACTTTTAGGTTAAAAATAATGGTAGCACAAGTAATTAAGTTTGTGTTTTAAATTATTATTTATATTACAGTAATGCTGTGAGGACTCAATAAGGTCCCATTGTGCTAGTACTGTACAAACAGACCAAGGCCTTCCAAAAAAGCTTAGAGTTAAAGAATTTTAAGACTGTTAAATAACTAATGCCTTTTCAGTGTTGCCCAACTTGGATAAATACAATTGACAAGTCAGTTTTACTTTTTTTCTTTAATAATCACTTTACCTTTTTGGTTCTGATATAGGAGTATTGGGTTGCAATGTTTGGGTTCCAAAAACTGCAGGGAAATGTTTACGTTCAAATCAGCCCCTAGCTGCTCCCCTCCCCCTGAAACCACAAACAGCCTGCTTTCATTAGAATAACTTTAAAACAGCAACAACAACAAAAACCAAACAAAAATAGTTTTCTTTTGGGATCTATTCAGGTGCACATATCCCAACGTCCCAGTTTCTCATCATTGGGTAATCTGGTCAGCAACATCCTTCACAATTTACAGATTCCAAGGCCAGATGGGACCATCGTGATCTCCTGACCTTCTGTATAACACAAGCCAATGAACGTCCCCAAAATACTTCCTTTTGAATTAGAGCATATCTCAATAAATAAATATTTAAATGATTTAAATCCAGTCTTGGTTTTAAATTGCCAGTGATGGAGAATCCACCATGATCCTCAGTAAATTGTTCCAGTAATTAATTATCCTTACTGTTAAAAAATGTCTCTTATATCCATTCTAAATTTGTCTAGCAGTTGAATCTTGTTATACCTTTGTCTGCTAGATTGAAGCATCCGTTATCAAATATTTGTCCCCCGTGTGGGTACTTGTAGACTATGATCTGGTAACCCCTTAACCTTCTCTTTTTTTTTAACCTGAATAGAACAAACTCCTTGAATTTATCACTATAAGCTGTATTTTCTAATCCTTAAATCACACTGATGGCTCTTCTCTGAACCATCTCCAATTTGTTGACATCTTTCTTGAATGTGGGCACCAGAACTGGACAGTATTCCAACAACAGTCACACCAGTGCCAAATAAAGACATAAAATAACCTTCCAAATCCTACTCAAGATTCCCTTGTTTGTGCATTCAAGGATTGCATTAGCCCTTTTGGCCACAGCATCACACTTGGAGCTCTTGGTTCAGCTGATTAGCCATCAGGACCTCCAAACCTTTTCCAGAGTTACTGCTTCCCAGGAAAGAGTCCCCCATTATGTAAGTACAGGCTGCATTCTTTCTTTTTAGATGTATACATTTACATTTAACTGTATTAAATCACATATTGTTTGCTTATGCCCAGCTTACCCACAGATCTAAATCATTCTGTATCAGTGTCCTATCTTCTTCATTATTTATCACTCTTCCAATCTTTGTTTTATATTTTCTTCCAAGTCATTGATAAAAATGTTACATGCACTTAGCTATTTGGAAATTGCATAGCGCAATCTACATTTTCACTGTGGCTGTCCAGATTGTACTTGTACTAATTGTTTAGAGTTTAATTTCCATTGTTGTGGTGCTTTCTAGTAATGTACATGTTCTTGGAGTCTAAGGATTCCCATCAGGTCCTCCATACCACCATCTACTTTCCAGTGTGATTATGTTAGTGCTGATAATTGGAAACCAGAGGGCAACCACGACACACTGGGTGATAGATTGAAAAAGTCTGAGGGTCTCTTGTATTTCCTCCTGTCATAACTTTTCAGATATGTCCTCTAGTTTGCATCATGAATTAGGCTGAATTCAGAGAGGAGCTTGCTGTAAAAAAAAATTTAAAAAAATATTGTACTGTGGCCTTGAATTCGCTGATTTTTAAAATATTTTATCTGTTGCTCGTGACGTACTGTGAGCAAACTCATGGCATGTATGTGGTTGTATAAATTCAGTTGTTGAACTGTCTCCTACTTATGTCAGATTGTGAACAGCATGCCATGATGCCCAGATAGTACCATTTTAAAGTGCTTTTTATGAGGACCAAAAATTATTTGTCTTTCATGACCTGTCCTTATTGCTAGTTGTGTGTACAACATAGGTTAGAAGAAGTAATTATTTTCAGCCCGCTGACTAGAAGCAAGATTAATAGCATCTGAAAGGAATATAATGAATGGCTGACCCAACTGGCTTCTGCATTATTCCTTATTTATCCTACTTTCATCTCTATCACCTTTGGGCTACAACAAAATGTAATTTATGTTAGTATCGCTGAATAAGAGGTGAAAGGTCACTTTTTAATGAGGATAGGCCTGATTGGGAATCGAGTTTAAGAATCTTATGTTGTAGAGGACAGTCAACAAAACCCAGCTGAAATAGGCACACACACACACACACAAATGCAGGGAAACATAATTTAACAAGAAATAAAACTTCCATCTTTACTAGACATGTTATTGTAAAATCCAGTTAGCATAAGTCAATGAGTTGGAAAATAAGTTTTGAGAAAATACAGGTAATGTAATGGTGGTCCAGTGTAGTAAATCGTTATGGGTCCATTTGCTCATAGAAGTTGTGGCCTTTTTGTACTAAAAATTAATAAAATTCCACACTCTCCTTATTGACCACACTTGGCAAGTCACTACACACACACAATTTTTCTCATCCCTGCCTCACCTCTCCAGTTTGTTCAGGACAAAATGGCAATGACCACCTAAGATTGCTCCAGGGACAAATAAGCAGTGGAGTCCAAGTGGATTGCATCCAGCATATATTTGGAAAATGTTTAACTATCATTACAATTCTTGGTATTCACTCACCTTCCAGAAAAAGCTGTATTTTATTGATGCCTAATGTATTGTATGGTTAATACTAGTTGGGAACAAGCATAGCAAAATAGGCCACTCTAGTTATTTGTGGCCCAATTATTCTCTTGTGGAGGTGCAAAAGTAGTATTTTGTATACAGTGTTTGCAATTAAAAAGTCAGCGTTTCCGAACAGTTACAACACTGGTTTCTGAGAGATTTCTAATACTCCCCTGTATTTAGAGTAGGAAGTAAGTATGTATCTCCCATACCACAACATAGTAATTGATGGTGAATGCTTACTTTTTTTTAATGGCAAACTGCATATAAAACCCTAAAGGAGGCAAGCTTCACCTTGCATTGGATTTTATTGTGAGAGTTTCACACAGCGAGGATGCTAGAATACAGTTCAAAGGCTTTGAAAAGGTATTTCACTAGTGCACTCTCTCATAGAGTTTTGCATCTGTGGCTATACGTGGTGCCCTGTCATCACATAACATCAGACTGTGCTCCTATATGCTTTACTGTTATTTCATAGTGAGATGTAAGGCTATATACTGTGGTTCTTCCTCTATAGCTGGAACATTTGATTTCTTCTCTCCCTCTCCCCCCTGCCCTGTCATACTTGGTTGCATTTAACATAGATCATCCTTTCCAAGCTATCCTTCTCCCATCATTGCCATTCCATGCTGCTGTCTCACTTTTTTCCTACCACAGCCCTCCTTTGTGGCCCTGCTGTCTGTTTGCAAGGAATGGTACTTTAAGGCAGCATAGTGTCAAGACCTCCACTTCTTCACTGACAATAGGTCTTGAACTAATAATGCAGATCTTGAAAATCTTTTAAATCCACACTTGTTTAACATTATTTTATAATTAACTTGTAGTGTTTAAAGAGTAGAAAGAAACAAAAGTTTTAAAATGATTAAATATTAATTTAATTCATATTTAACCCTAATTTGCATTAACAATGTTAAATGAGATGCAGAATTTTTGAATTCAGCTTTTTCATTCCTTCTAGCTTCATTGAAGACTAGCAGGATCTTGTTGTATGTTCATATTCAGTAAAAGTCCATTGGGATGGAAAGAATAAATGTGCTTTCTCACTATTTCAATAAAGTTTAAGTGCCCTGGTCACAATGCTTGCTGTTCAGCTACAATAAAAAGGAGGTTGACTTTGAAAAGATAAGAGGCAAACATTTTAATCTGAAAGCAAGTTTTGCCCAAATGTTATTTTGACTGATATAGTGGATTTTTATTGTACTTCATAAAATTAAAAAAACATTATGATTAAAGATTATGTTGTGTTTTTAAAAAGTAAAAGGAAAAATAGGCTCAGCTTGTTAACATTATATGACCATTATATATTTTTAAATTTCTACTCCTCGTAGCCCCTCTTGTTATACACGTAGGGAGAGATTTGTCAGAAGCTCTAAATTTTGGCCTAACTCTGCTTTGCCCCCATTGAAATCAGTGGTAAAATTCCTAATGACTGCAATGAGAGCAGAGTTAGGCCAATGCTAAGTGCTTTTGAAAAATCTCATCCATGTTGTTTTAGCTTCATTTGAAGGTTTATGTGTGGGAATTTGGACTGCAGAGGCTATGTATGTAGATACATGAACATTTGGACCACAAAGTACAGTATAATACAGCTAATCACAGGTAAATACACAGGCATATTTTCCATTGAAACCAGTGGAAACTTGCCCTCACGTATATCAGGGGAGAATTTGAACAATGGGAGCTACAGGTGCTGAGCACTTGTGCATCTCTGGCCAATTATTTTGGTGCTTTACTGGAAGCTGTGTTGGGTGGTAATCTCTTTTGAAAATTTGGTCCTGTGGGCATGTGGTAGCACGTAATATGTGTGTAACACATGTATTGCTTACTGTCACACATAATTACAACATATGACATAATATTGTACCATACACTTATGTAATAGAACAAAAAATGGCACATTTAGCTCCCTAAATGCTTAGAAGCTGTTATAATGCAATAAAGAATCTTTGAAAGAACCAAGGGTTCTACTCTCTCTGTGTGTGTGTGTGTGTTATATACATTCCTCTGTTCTGATTGTAAGTGTATATATACATATATATACATATACACAGACATATACACCCACACACACTATCAGAAGAACAGAGGAATTTGGTAGAAAATCCCAAAAATGCCAACAGAAAAATAACAGCTAACGCATATGGCTACATATGACTAATAAAATTAATCTCTGGTATCCGTTTTGGGACCAGATAATTTTATGAAGCATAGTGTACTCAAACAGTACCTTTTATAAAGTTGTGAGGGTTTTTTTTTGGTTTGTTTTTGTTTTTTGTTATTTTGGGGTTTTTTTGCTGGTGATCAGTAAATATTTGATATTCACTTTTGTGGTTTTAAATAGTGTCCAGAACCCACAGCATAAACACAGCTTATTCACTGTATTTAGTGCCTATGCGCACAGGTGTAAAATACGTTGTGCACAACATGCTAGTGTCATTATTTTAAAAAAATAACCTTTTTTATCAGAGGTGCTTTAATAGTTTAACACATTCTACAGTTATGCATTTCTGCAAATGCTAGAGATCCTTGCATGCAGTGTTTAATAAATTATTGAACTTTGAAGAACCTTTGAGAAGCAAGGGCTCTATGTGACTGAGCAGCAGACATGAAAAAAATGCTATCCTCAAGTGTATCTAACAGACAGAAATAGAGGCTTGATCAGACAATATGAGCACTGAGTGAATGATGGTAATAGCATTAAATATTTACATGTATAGAGAGCAACTTGACAATAGAAAAGAAACTGCGGTTATTGTTAAGTTGAATAGAATCAAATGCAACACAGTTCAGTCTATATGGTGTCTTTTTTTAATAACCAGGGAATTTTGCGTGGATTTTGCTGTAAGGTGCTTATTGTAAAGGGAGGTCTTTCCTATGGGGTTCACTTAGAAACAGAAATTGAGTTATAATCATATTAAACCTCTGATTCAAAATCTATGAAGTTTCATTAGTTAGGCAAGACTTCGTTGTGGATTTAACCAGCAACTTAATATGTATATATATCACTCAATACTTACTATGCAATGTTTAAGGGATTACTGAGTTTGGAAAGAGAGAACTAGAGATATGAATAAATACTTAGGCATATAACATCCAAATATTTAGTACTATAACCTAATTCTGATCTCTATCATAAGAATAGAATAATTGTAGAGGTCCATGGAATTACTCCAGACTTACGCCAGGGTAACAGATCAGAGCTGGTCCTAAAAGTCTGTCAATTAAGTACAAAAGAAAGTGTGACTATAAGCAAAAGAATGCACACATACAAGATAAGATGTCCATATGTTTCCTGCGGTTGCATACGTTGGCAGTCATATGTGAAATAAATCCTTTTTTATAGTATCCAAAATCCTTCAGTTACATGATCGTTGTGTTTGCTGACCTGTTTTTTTTTGTTTGTTTGTTTTTGAGAACTTGCAAATTATGATTATAGAATAGTTTGTATTGCTTGCAATGTTCTTTTAAAAATACATCATCCTTAATTTCTTACATAATTTTCAGTAGAAATTTAATATATCAGAAGCATAGTATAATTTAATTTTATAATGGATCAAGAGAAGATATATTGTGGTGGAAGTTCCCATGCTTTAATGTACAATCATTTCAGGTAGCTATTAGTTATTGGAAAGAAATAAAACAAATGTGACAAGTAAATTGGATTTTTTTTAAATACTGTATGAAGTTTGTCTTACTATTATAAACCTGTTTAGATTTAATGATCTGTCATGTCACACAATTAAAACAAATTGTTAATATTGAAAATGAAGTAAAACAGAATAACATTAAACCACTTTTCTTTTTTCTGTATTAATTTTACGGGTGACATCAAAAGAGAAAAAACATAGCGATTTGATATCCACATATTGTCTTAGAATTTGCTACTAAAAAAATCATTCATGTTACTTGATGTTATAGTAGACTAGAATTGTGGGGGATTGAATGGCTGAACAGATGGGGCATGTTCCCTTAGACCTTGGCAATAGTGTCAATATAACGAGTCGGTGGCACTCCTAAACTTTCCTCTTTGCCGTGATCAGCATGTGATGATTTCTCATTGATAGTAGAGTCCACTGGCACTCTTGTATAAGAGCAGAGAACTATGTTGTGCATATTTTTGTACCAAGGCCTCCTCCTTTTACCCTTTTCAAGGGTGTCATAGCTCTGAGAATGCTGCAAGAAGAGCAGGTCCCCTAAAGCTGCAAGCAGAAAATGAGACGCCATGAGGAAGATTCTCCATGGCAAATTTGTAAGGAAGAAAATAATCCCATTGTTTCTTGTGCTACTTAAAATAGAGGCAATATTGGTTTTATGGTAGCATCTTAGGTCCTAAGGCATGATATTGATTAAGCATCTGAAGTATATTTGTAATGGAGTTTTCCAGACTTACAGTTACAGTGTGCCTCCCACTGGATGATACTTCTCCAGTTGTTCTTGCTGTTACAAATAGTGTATTTCTTAGGGATTTCCAATCATGCAATATCTAGCCACTATGTAGAACTATTTGTCTAATACAATGGAAGATTTGATCCACAAAGTCATATTCCTTTAATCTGGCCCTCAAGGTGGGAATTTGACCGCAAATAGAAAATCTTTTGCCCCATCACATCATTTGAACTGTGTTTGATGCAGATATAGAATTTATCTCTGCAATTAAAGCAGGTACTTCAACCATCCCTAAGAGAAAAAATTAATCCTCAATGCCCTGATCCTGCAATGATCATGACTAATGCTCATGCAGACCCCTCACTAGGTTTATTTTATTTTATTTGTATTTTAATTCCATTGAGCCTTAGTTGATAGCGATAAACTTTGCCTGACATTTCCCTTGCCAAGTATAGCTCCCTAACTGTGTACATAATATTTATATTTATATACATTATTTATAAGACTATTTTCCTTCCTTTGTTAGACTTCAAGTACAACTTCTTTGTCACTAGAATTTTAAAATTGCTTTTAACTATAAAGTCTGCAGGAGTTGACTGAATCATCCACTTTTAAATCTTGTGGGAGATGTTACAGAGCAGCCAGTCTGGACCAGCATAATGTTTCCTAATACTCTCTGATTTGATAGAAGATTCCAGCGCCATGTACAGAATGGTAGAATTTAGTGTTCTCCTGCAATAATAGTTTAATATTTTAGGGTTGAAGATTGATTTACTCATCCTCTAATGGGATGATCAGGGGTTCTGATTGGTTCCTTGATTCCATTTAAACCAAGCAGAGGAATAGGAAGTTCTCCAGGCAGCTGCTTAGGGCTGCCTCCCCTCCATCACCTGACTCTGATCTCCTGGTAACCTGACTCTGCTGGCTTCCTGACACCTGACTATTGGTCTTCTGGCCTGTCTCGGACTCTAATCTCTTGGTGTCCAACCTGGCCTGCCTCCTGGCTCCCAACTCGTGCTCCAACCACTAGGTCAGACTGTCCACAATGCCTGCTTCACACTGTTAAGTTTCTTCTGCTAATGTATCCTATGTTTAAAATGCCCACTAACAGGGTAGCTGAGCACTAAAATGTCAGTCACTATTAAGACTCACGTAATGTGTTCTCATCATAGCACAACATAAGAAACAACACACCCACCCCTGAAAGCTCCACATCACTCTGCAGTTGATCATCGACTTACATTACACCCAGATGTAAGGGTATGGATAGTTATTTGAGTGTATGTGTTCATTATTATCCAACCAGTTCACTCAGCCTGCCTCAAAGACGGTATGAAAAATTAGGGTTGTGAACTATTATTAATTGAGCACTAACAGTGTGTTTAGTGCTTGACAAATATGGGACAAGACCTGGGTGAAATCTTATCCCCATTGAAACCAATGGGAAAACTCCCATTGACTACAATGGGGCCAGGATTTTACCTTTGAGCTAACAGTTGAAATTAGGCACACCCAATACCGTCCACACACAGATGCAGGTGCTTTACATACAGACGCACTCCCTCTAAACTTGATGGTTATCCACTGGACAAAGTTTTTAAAATGGAATTTTATTGAAGTTGGAAGGCAGTAGGTTCCAAATTGGTAAGATGATATGTTACTCCTCTAGAGGCTGTCATCTTGTACTCTGGAATTCAAGCTTCCATGAAAAAAACACAACAGCACAGAAATGTAAGGCGGTGTCTATGCTACGGACCTTACAGCAGCACAACTGTACTGCTGCATCTGTGCAGCTGTAAGGTCTCCTGTGTAGCCACTCCATGCCGGCAGGAGAGAGCTCTCCTGCCGGCATAATTAAACGAATGGTGGTAGCTGTGTCCGCGGGAGAGCATCTCCACACTGGCGTTTCTGTCGGTGAAACTTTTGTCAGTCAGGGAGGTGTTTTTTCACACCCTGACCAACGAAAGTGCTAGTGTAGAGTCAACCTAAGGCTCTAGCTTCTGTGTATTAAAAAAATAAAAACCCTTTTAGTTTATCTACAAAGAGTAAACCAATGCAGCTATCTATGCCACCATTTTCAGACAGCCTGAACAGTAGCTCTAAGAGGTGTGAACTGTCGTTGATACTGTAAACCTTTGAGGGCAGGGATTCACTTTCTTTGTGTGTTTTTTCACAATGCCCAGATCCCCAATCCCAATTGGGTCTTTAGACGCCTCCTCCTCCCACTGCTACAATTACTACTCATATCACTAGAGTCATTGCTGAGGCATAATGAGGATTTCAATATTAGCATTGTTTAATTATATAACTGTTGCTTAAAGCCCACAAGAAAGAAAAGGGGAAATTATATGAATGTCTTCATATCTTTTACTCTGATTTTGGTGTCTCAAGTGGGCAGCTCTTGGTTTATGGGTGGAACTTGGTGGAACACTGCTATTCCCTACCCCATGGTTCAACTCCTGACAATGACACATCTAAAAGGAGATACTGGCAAGACCAATCTAAACCAGCAAGGTAGGTAAGGAAATTATGTGCATAGAGGTGGTAGTTGGACCTCCCAGAAGATCCACCCAAAGACAAAGTGTAGAAGGGAAAGGGAAGAAATCTCTGGACAAAGTTATGAATAGAGTGTGGGAGAAGGGAGGAAGAGGACTCATCAATGGAGATGTTGAAAAAGATTGAAAGAAAAGAGGAGAAGCAGGCAATCACAGAATCGCAAGAACCCAAGGAGAAAGGGGCATGGAAAAAGAAGGAGAAATCATTTGTGTCAAAAACAGAATATTGATTGAGGAGAATGAGAATAGAGAAGATACCTTTACACTCAGCCAGGAGGAGGCCACTTGTTCTTTCTGTGGAGTGAAGGGGGCAGAAACTACATCCCAGAGATAAGCAGAGGAAAAGACATCAAAGTGATGGGCTTACTCAAGGTGCTTGTAGACTTCTTACTAGACTCTATGTAGACTGCATACTTAAGGAGCTTGTAGGCAACAGGATAAGTTTAGTGACTGGTATCTAACATTCTGAATGTGCAATTTTATTTTTGGTTATCAGTTCAACATATTCAGTATCATTTTTCCCCCTGTAAAAGCTAGTCTGTAAGTTATTGTGCAACATTTGGAAAATGATTGTTTCCTTGATGTTAATTGAATTATCTCCCAATGTAAGGACTCTTTCTATATATTTCTGCCATTTTGCAACGTTGGTTACGATAGTTCCACTACAAAGTAAGTGTTTACATAGACTGCAGTCAGCAGCAGAAACACCACAGGGTTGTGACAGAAAATGGTTAGTCTCAATTGTAGCAATAGGAAAGAGATGCAGGGGGTCATAATGCATTGAGGAGTAGGAGGAAAGATGCAGAGAAGATGAACCCTCAGACATAGGTGCCGACTTTTGTCGGCACCGGTGGGTGCTTGCGCCCTGGCCCTGCCCCAACTCCATCCCGGCCCCGCCCCTTTCCCAAATTCCCCCTTCCTCCTTCTCCCCAGGGGAAAAGTTGGTGGGTGCTAAGCACCCACCGCCAGCTCCCCGCTGGCCTCCCCCACCCTCGCCCAACTCACCTTCTGGGAGGCGCCTCCCACTGAAAAGCCGTGGCTTTTTTTATCCCAGCCGCCCGCCTCTCAGCTGTGTGGCGGGCGGCAGGGGGGCTACGGGGGAAAGCACTGGAGGGAGGTGCTGCGTGAGACGGCCGCGGCCCAGGCGGGCAGAGCGAGGTCATGCAAGTGGCCGGGCCGAGGCAGCGGGGCCGGCAGCCGCCCTGTGTCCCGTCCTGCCCCCGGCCGAGAGCCCAGAGATGCTCTTGCAGTTGAGTTCTAAGAAAGTTCCATGGAGAGAATTGAAGTTGCCCACCCAAACAGAAACCCTACTGAGCGCATTGATTTAAATACTGACTGCCTCCTGCTGAGATTAATCTCTCCTGGGATTCAAGTGTTTAACTGGTGCAGAGAGGTGTCATTTGGACTTCTCTGCATTAGTTTGGTGAGCCTGGCCCTGTGTAAATTTAAATTCATTTGTGTGTTTGAAATTTATATTTTAAATGTGTTTTTTGTTTTGAAATTGAATTCTCTAGATATTGTTCTAATTTGCTAACACTTAGGTATTTGAACACATTACTGATATTGATACCTTCAAACTGATCTAATTTTGAGACTGAAAGTTGCTAAATTCCTGGTTTGTGAAGTGCACCGAGAGTAGTGGTAATGTGGCCTTTGAGCTGTTTTTGTTTTTTCCCCCCATGTCTTCATTCAGGTTTCACTTCAGAAGAATACTTTGTGCAAGATCAGTCATTGTCAGAATCTGTAGTTTTGCTACATATCCTAGCAAGAGAAAACAGCAGGATGAAAATTTTCAAGTAGATTAATTTGATAAAATATTTCATTAACATTAATTAAATAAAATTCAAAAAAATCTATTCATTTTTGAGCTTCCTCTGGTTTTTAATGTAGGCTATATTTTTGTTCATTTCTGCAAGCCCTCTATCTTGTGTTGCTTGTAAGGGAAAGTTGCAGTAAAAACACGTGTATTTCATTTTAATAAATATGCACTTGAACAGGTGTTTTATATTTCAGAAACACGGGAGGGAGAGACAACTGTCTCAGCATGTCCTACCTCTGCCTGAATTCTCTCTGTAAAGGGTGGGTGTGGGGTTGCTTTTCTGTTCCATATAGATGACACAGCTTTTGAACTTTACTTGTACTGTAAGTCTTTAGAGACGATCAAGTTAAAGTGTACGTCACTAGATGGCACTGAAACATCGTTGTACGCAAAGTGAAGTCTTGAGTCTTCCCCCTATGCTGCTACAGCTGCATGGATTTCTAGATGTCAGAAATTGTTTTATTGTTAAAGGGCATAGTGTAATATATTCATCTCCATCCAAGGCATCCATTTAATGCCCTGAAACATGCCCCTCTCACAGCTCTGGCCTGTTAACTATGGTTATTTGGTGTAATAATTAGCAGAGTTTCTCACTAACAGTGGTACTTACCAACACCTCACATTTTCCTCTGTGTTTTTGTACGTGACGGATTGTGCATTCTATGAATGAAGTTAAGCAGGTCAAAGCCTAAGCCCTGTACAACACCACTATTTTCTGCACAATTGTTTTGAATGGGTATATATTAACTTCCCTGGAGTCCCTGTGGTGTGTAATGCAAACAAATTTCAGTTTTTATTTAATAGCCTAGTGAAGATTTGTAAACACAATACAGTTAACTTTTCAACTTTTGGAACAATCAAAAATAAATGAGTAGCCTTAAAAATAATTAGATCCCATGGACTCCTCCTAACGGTTACACACATTAGAAGCATATTGCAGTCCTTTATGAATTTTTGTGCAGATCATTCCACTTTTAGTTATTCAAGAGGATTTTAATGTTAATGTATATGCTTGTGTGATATATAGAAATACACATTTATCCTCCATGTTCTGAGGATAGAGATAGAAAGGCTGGGGTTGTGTTTAACAGCTTGTTTTCCTTACTTTTTACTATCAGGCAAAAGTGAACTTGTTGAAAATTGTTCTGCTGGAAGTGTAGAAAAATAAAATCCGAAAGGGGATGCAGTGCTAGTGGGCACTGGATTGGCCAACCCTGGAGTCTGAAGTCCTCTACTGCAGACAAGTCCTCTACTAACACGGCTGCTACTCTGAAACCTGTCTACTACAGACAGTAGCAGTGCTGGCTTCCCCATCTTACACTGTCAAGGTACCCTCCCCTTTTAGGCCAGTGACATGGTGCAAGTGTAGTTTAACTTGCATCAAGTCCTTGATTCTCCGCTGAGTTAGTGCAAATTGTAATGGTTGATGGTATTAGTTATACAATGGTTTGAGATGACCAGCTCATTTCACATAGTTCATAGAAAAGCTGGTAGATGATGATTACTTTCCGTCGATACCTGCTTAGGTAGGATTCAAAGTAGCGATTTTAAAAAATGTTGGTCGGTAACTACTGCATTTGTCTGATACATTATATTTTAAAATTCCTTCTTTCAACTTCTTTTCATCGTGTGCTGTTTTTCAACAAGCAGCTCCCTTCCAGTTCAAAAGGTAGGTAGTATTGTATAGTCAGTAAACAAGAACAAAGGTGACCCTGACAGTTTTTTCTCTTAATGTCAGCTCCTTGACCTCCATCTCTTTTATATTAATGCATCTAAGCTGCTGTCACCTGGATGGCTATTACTTATAAGTGCATTGTATATGTAGAATGGTGGCCTAGTTTTGTGACTTTCAGGTTAAGAGCACCTAGACTTGCAGAACCGCCGGATCAGATCAGAGCAAGGTTGATTCAAGATGTTCTGAGTAAAGTTCAATTTGCTGTGTGCAAGTCTCTGACATTTGTTCTTAAAAGTTGAGTAGGTTCGTGAGCATTACAGATTCTGTGGACCTTTTCATAAGGGCAGAGAAGTTAGCCTTTGTGTACTTGGACAGAATCACTCCTCAACACACAGTTGGGTAGAGTGCTAGTTGACTGTCTGACTGCGTCCTTTAACCCAATTCTGGGTGTGGTTCCGTGGTGTCTACAGTATATCCTGTTGCTTACAAAGTGTTCTGGGCTCCATTAGGATGAAAGATACTATACAATGTAAAATATTGCTTGCTGTTTATGTAAGTTCTGCACTCCTGTGAACAGATGTAGAGTCCACCATACTCTAAACAAAATGCACTGTTATGTATTTATGGTAGTGCTCGCTGTGTGCCACACACTTTCAAAGCATTTAAGAAGGATGGTCCCTGCTCCAAGGAACTCGCAGTCTAAAGAGAAGCAAAAAGAGAAAATTTATATAAAAGGCAACTGAATTCACTATAGGCAGCACGGCAGAAGTGGCTCTTTAAGAGACTTAAATGTCAACAGGTCAGGAGCCTGTTGATGAGCTCAGGTCATGCCATGCAGGTGACTGCATAGAAGATGAGCAGGAAGAGCCTGTGAGAGAATCTGACAGAAAGGTGGATGACAGAAAGGTGGGAGCGCTACGCGCTAGCCGAGTGGAGGGGAGGACAACACAAAGCTTGACAATGGAAAATAAGTAGGGAGAGCCAGACTTGTGTAGAGCTTTGAGAAGTGATGACAAGAAGTTTAAACACTCCATATATACCCTAGACTTAATGCCTCCCTGGGGTTTGGCTTTAGCAGAAATTCAAATAACAACCACCAAATATAAAGCTCAGCTTAAGTTTTGTCCCTAAGTTTGGTTGTTGCTAAGATTTCCGTACAGGACTTCTCTGTCCAGACATATACTCCAACCCCACTGATATCCTGAGTAGTAGCGTAGCCAGGTCTTGAGAACAGGGGGAGTGGTGCTTTAAAAAGGCACCTCCCCGCTCCCCCTGTACTCACCCAGCGGCGCTTTAAAAGGCCCGGGGCTCCAGCCGCTGCGGAGCCCCGGGCCCTTTAAAGTGCCGCCGCCGGAGCTCCGGCAGTGGGGCTCCGGCGGCGCTTTAAAAGGCCCGTGGTTCCCTGCCGCGGCAGGAGCCGCGGGCCTTTTAAAGTGTGCCCCGCCCCCAGCCCGCCTCCGGCAGCGGGGCTGGGGGGGGGGAGCGCTTTAATAGGCCCCCCCCGCAGCACCGGCTCCGGCAGCGGGGCTGGGGGGGCGCTCTTTAAAAGGCCTGTGGCTCCCTGCAGCGGCAGGAGCTGCGGGCCTTTTAAAGCGCCACCCCAGCGAGGCTCGGGTGGCGCCTTAGCACCGCTTTTCCTCACAGGGGGAGCAGCTGCTCCCCCCCCCCCCCCGCTACGCTACTGATCCTGAGTGGCGCTAACAAGTTCCACCTGCTAGTAGGACTCAGCAGTAATTACACTGCATCTTCATGAAGAATTCAAACACCAGATATCAGGGTAACTCAACAACAAAGGAGCCTTGCAGCTCCATGCTGCATACTAAAGTCTGGAATCCTGTTAAAACATGTTGCCTTTTTTTCTTTAAACGTGTTATTTTAGTTTATCCTATTGCAAGTTGATTATATAAACTTACTCCACTATTTGACACATCTCTTTGTGGTATTAAAACTAAACGAGAAAAAGTAAAGGACTCAGATATTCAGTGTGTAATTTGCCCTGCTTCTGCACATGAGGCCATGTACCTCTTTCTGGGGTCAGTCCTAAAGGGACACAGCTAAGGGCTGGGAGAAAGCAGTGATGAGCCTGTGGTAGGATTGCTAAGTGTATGGTCCTAATGATCCAATAAGGTGAAGTATGCTGAGGGGAAACAGGTACTGCAGGCTGATGGGCACAGTGCTTTTGCTGGCCAAGCATATGTCATGAAGCATTGAGCAGCTGGATGGGAAATACTGTTTTCTTATCATCCTTTGACACATTTCTGCGTCTGCCGCAGGTCATCGTGGCTGCCCGGCTTTCACTTTGTTCGGAGTATGGCACTCAACTACACTCAAGTGAGCTAGTGCTGTTTCTTGGTGTTTGTTAATTAAATTTGACAGTCAGTTAAAATATACAGCAGTACAAAATTTAGTTTGCTCCACAGTAGGGAGCAAAACCTGGTGAAATAGGACAGTGTGTGGTGGGAAGAGATGGAACTATCCCTTCTCTGTCAGCCTGTCACTTTGTCATCTGCAGAAACTCCACACAGCATTTCTGAGAGTGGGAAGGGGAAGGAAAGAGTTAGGGACCAGATGGCTTAAGCATGTTTCCCCATCTTGAGGATGGAATTTCTGTATATCTAAATAAGTACTGAAAGTATGGTCAAAATGCTGGTCAGAGCTACCTTACCTCCCTTTCATGTTGTGTGACCCCTTGTGCACAAAGCACAGATATGACCTTTGCATTAATGGCAAAAGGACTACTTAGTCTGTCATGTTACCACTGATGGGGTGCAGTGAGGAAGGTAAGATCATGCAGGAGTTTCTCTGTGTGTCTGGCCAGGGATCTCTCTGAAAATGGCTTTCCACACCTTCCTCTGTCTTCTGCCCTTCAATGGCCATCCCTCCTACCCCTAATGCATTTTTGTGGTGCTGAGGGATGGAAAGAGCCAATCAGCATTTCTGTGAAATCCTAGCTGGGAGGGAATGTGGGTTTGATTACTTTGTTCTCCCTTGCCTATAGGCCCCTAAACATTCAAGTAATAAAATAGAAAACTGGGAGTTAAATGTTTAATTTTTCTTCCCAGGTGTCTAGGGGTTTATTGTGATTAATAAAACAGCTTTCTTTTAAGAAGCAATAATGCCTAACTTTGTTGTGCAACAGATGTATTCTTAAGCAAGTTGTTAAAGAGTGATTCCTTTGTATTATGGAATGTCTTGGTTTGGCACACAGCAAATGACTTAACCGATATATCTCTTTCCTAATAATTCAATGCTCTATTGTATTTTGCCTCTCAGTGCACTATAAACTAAATGATGGTGTTTTAGGTTCTCAAACCATCCAGGCAAGTAAAGGAAAATTTAAATAATTATTTCCAATCACAATAAGTTCTATTTAGCATTAAAATAGTGCAGTGTATGTTCTAAGCAGTATATGAACATGAATCTCACAACTCTCTTCTGAGTTAGGTATTGTAGGTAAGCACCATTATCACCATTTTACAGATGGGGAAACAGAGGAAAAATGAGTTGCCCAGGGTGGCACAGTAAGTCAGTTGCAGAGCCTAGATCAGATCTCCAGACTTTGCAACAAAGAATGTCAGGCTCATTCCTCCAGATCATGCTGCTTCTCTTTTTACAAACCAAAAAATAGACAAGTATGTGTTTACCTGTGAAAGCCCAGTGCTAAACTTGAGACCTGTTGTGGGGGAAACAGATGCAGTGCTCAAAGAGCCGGTAAGTACTATCTATCTGTTTACCAATTGCAGATAGATAGCACCAGACCATGGGCACGAGGAATAGATAGAGTTTAGTACCTGCCTTCAGAACACAGGACTGGAAGATTACTTCTCTTGCCTTAACATAGTGATAGCATTTGATATATGTTGTCAATATGACTATTTCTGTCCACATGGAAGAAATATACACATAATTGATATCCATTCTAAATAGCATATGCTTTATATGTCTCACACTTATTGTAAGAACAGATTAACTAATATAAAAGTGGCTCCTATTGTAAATATATTGGGAAGTATTTATTGTAGATGTACACAGTATTCTATGGCCTGGCATATGGCACAATGTGATATTTAATGCTAATGTGTAATACATATCATATGAGGAAAAAATGCTTGTATTGCGATGCTTATGAAACTTAGTATTTTTCTATGTATGTAATATACATACATTTATATGTGAATGACTGATCAAATACTTTCACACACTTGCATGAATGGTGATGAGCATGTTAGCTTTACCTATATTGACAGTCATGTGTCATTTCACATAGGGTTTTTTTAATATAGATTTATTTGTAAATGAATTATGTAATTATGCCTCAAGAGCCTGATCCAAAGGCCTTTGAAATCAGTGGAAAAGCTCCCATCAACTTGAAAGGGTTTTCGATCAGGCCCCAAGTGCCTGTTTATCCTGCAAACCATTGAAAAGCATTCATATGAAAAGATGTTATATGCACACTGTACATCTGTGTAGCTTAGAAAATACATAATCTCTGCAGTGATTGTCCTATTTGTTTAGAAGTGCAGACACGTAAGACTTTTTTTAATGGAACCATGGTCATGAGTTTGTGGCCAACTTTCCATTCAAAGCCTTTTTTTTTTTTGAGAACCGCACCACCAGTGAAGTCTGGGGCCAAAGGCACCTCTGGTTTTAGAGACATTTCAGTTAGAATCTATTTCCATTAAAAAAAAAAAAAAAAGTAATGTTCTTTTTTCAAGGACAACTTAATCACAAGTATTGAAGGGAGTAAGCAGCTGGGCTCCACTTCTGCAGCAGAGACCCAATGAGACCTAACATGCTGGCTGTTTCCCAATTATACCCCCCCCCCCACTCTTAAAGTAAAATGAGTCCATTAATTTTGGGGTGTGTTGCATAATATCTCACAAGGCCCCTCAAAATCTAGGCTAGCTATATGCATTGTGGAGTATTTGTGTTAGATGGGAATCAGTTATGTATGGGCAGGTGGAACCACAAAAATTGTACCATAGGCCTGCCCCAAAAATGTTAAGAGTGGTCACTTCCTCCACGCCCAATATAATTTCATAATACATTGGGTTTTTAGATGTTCAGTATAACACATAATAAATATTTCAACTGTTACTGCCTAACCCCAAAAACAAAATAAAAAATGAGATAAATTATCAAGGGGTTCTGCCTCTGGAAAGCTGTAAAGTTCTAAATGTTTTGCTAAATTTGTGACACCTGACTTTATCACCCCACTGGGCAAGTGAAATCCATGGAAAATAATTTCAAAATTACCTCCGAGAGAAAATGTCGAGAGCCAACAATTTTGTAATGCTGTGAAGATGTTCAAATACTATGTAATGGGCATGACAGTTACAGTATGTGAAATTTAATGCTCTGGCTGCTTATTGATCTCCCCTTTAGCTGATGGTATGGGCACAAGCATATGCACTTAGCACCTGCTGTTTCTACATTAACACTATCTTTAGCTTTGTTATCCAGGGGACTTTGAAAACCACCCTTCATATCAAACTGGGGTCCTTTAAAATGTGTAGGTATTTCCTAGACTCATTTTATTTCATTTATTTTTGAGTGCGTGGTCTTTTAAATATTTTAAATCTCAGCTGATTAAAAAAATTGTTAGTGTTTTGTTTTTTAAACATTCTCATATTAGACTTCAGATCCTTTTGTTGTTGTTGTTATCAGTAATAAAAACAGTCCTGGATTCTCAACGGTGCTCAACATTTTCTGGGGGCTGCAGAGAAACTGGTTGCATCTCCCTAAATCTGGACCTTGTTCTAATAATTCTGCGATAATGGATGTTATCTGATTACATCATATAATAAACCCTTTGGGATAGTTCTAGTGGCTCATGTATGAGCCTGACAAGAGGTGAGTGGGCACAGAGAGCAACAGACAGAACAGGGGGTAGGCAGAATCCTGGTATTTGCCCTTCTTAAATGCAAAGTGCAGAGGGATTTTAGTTTAGTCGGCAGAGCTAGTTACTCCAAACTCCAAAGCGGCATGGCTGTGGTCTTCCCATCCCCCCTTCCCAATGGCTGGAGGTGATGCATCTTGTAGGAGTCACAGTTGATTGCACTCCCCCAGTGACCCAGAGGCATTTTTCTTTCCACTCTCCTCCACAATCCAGATACCTGGCTGCTTCTGCTGTATGCCTCCACACATGCTTCCACAGTGGCTGCTACAGCAACAGTATATTACTTAATAAACTCATTATTACCATTATCATTTATTTGTATTGCAGTAGCATCCAGAGGTCAGTTATTAGGATCAAGGCCTCATTTTGTGAGGCAATGAAAAAACACATAGGAAGAGTTGGTCCCTGCTCTGAAGAATTTGCATGAAAACCTAGTTTTTGGCTTCTTTGAGATTCTTCTTGATTTTCCTCAAAGGTTTGCCCTTCATTTTTATGAAAGGGAACGTACAAATACCAGCTCAGAATTGAGGCCAAGTGCACTTTTAGTTTATCCATCTCCAAACTTTAACATTAATCTCACTGTATTGTTATGCACAAATTATCAATGGAATGGGAATTCATCAGAGAAATTTTGTATTAGCATAACACATCAGAGAGTCTGTGTTCCAAATTCCCCTTTGTGTCTGATCTGCAAAGAAGATGAGTCTGTTATAACACCATCAGGAGACTCTGGCTCCTTGCTATAGCAACACATGGTTTTAGTTCTGGTGTGTCGGCCAAGATGGTGGCTGTTGTATTAGAATGTGAGACCATCACAGAGTGTGATGCTAAAAAGCATCCGTTGTTGAGTGTTAAGCCTTTAGCAAGCCTAAATCTATATTAAAATTTTAATATATTCACTTAATTGGGCACCTCATGCACACCCTGGCTTTTTGCTTAGGCAGCTTTCCTGCTGCAGACTAGGTTTTTTAAAAAGCGCAGGTATGCTTTTGCCTGTGTCAACATGCTTACATGCATATTGGAATTTCCACCTATTCCTGACTGGGTGCAAATCAGAACATCCACTGGGCATGTGTATATACTTTAAGAAATAATCTTGCTCAAAGAGAAGAAGCCATTTAAAAAAAAAGTGAACTGCTTCATCAGTTGAAGAGACCTAAATAATAATATATTATAATTATGTTTTGCCCATTTCTAGCAACTTCAGTTCAATGATTTAAGTGTTTTACAAACACTAATGAATTAGGGTTCAGAGTGTCTTGTTAGGCAAATCTCTTCCACCCACTCCCAGCATTTTACAGATGAGGAAAAACAGCGGCATAGAGAAGTTAAGTGACTTGCCTAAAGCCAGTGTATGACAGCGACAGGAATAGAACGCCGATCCCCTAACTATCTACCTTCCGTCTTACCCACAACACCGTCCTCTTTTCTACTTAAAATGGAGTAGAACTCTGTGGAATAAAAATACAAGAGGAAGAATTATAATTATGGTATTTTATCTTTTTGATCTCTGGTTTTGTTTTTTTGTTTTTAATCTTTGCTTGACATGTTCTGTGTTAAGACTGGTGCTTAGCATTTCACACCTATATTTAACACCTGGTCAAACACTACTTAGCTCTTTGTCATTGGCTGTTAGGAGGAATTTTTGGTACAATTATCTGGATTAAGTAGAAACCATTTCCATTTACTGTCATTAAGCTAATTTGGTTCCCTGGGAGATATCCTGATAAAGCTCTGCCTAGTTAAGTGGTATATATTGTATTTAGTTTCTCAGCGTCTGTTTGACTGTCTTTCAATGAAACGGTGGGAAGAAAGCCAAGAAAAAATAGTCCTTAGTCTTTGCTCTTTTCAGATCTTTCACAATTCACAAAAGCCGTGTTCATCCAAAAATATAAAAGCCCTCCCACCCTGAGCAAATGTGTGTGCACGCACACATACAAGTCTGAAGAACGATTAATAGATGTTGGAATCTGTGTAAAGGCAGGTAATTATTTTTCCCAAAGCAAGAACTTTGCTTGTTTTCCACCAGTGTAGAGCTGATCCAGTAACCAGTCTATACCTGCTGAAGGAGGATGCCGAATGGTAAAGGGACCAAAAAATGGATGATGCTGTCAAGGTGCTTGCAGTGATGCCAACAGTTTATTGATAGGGTCTGCTGGGGTGGGGCTCAGGGGCATTCTATCAGCAAAAAGAGGCCATGTTTGAATGATTTATCATTTCAACTTCCTATTATAATTACTTAAAGTGCTAAATCATGTGTGACAAATCTAACACTCAACTGGGCAAGAAGATTGCCAGTCCCGTTTCATTAACAGCTACTGGCAAAAGAACAATGTTCCCTTAGGTTAAAACAACAATTAGAGGACCCTTAACATATCAAGTCAGGCCTCTGAGAAGGGATACTGATAGCAGACATTTTTCACACATAGCTAAGCTGTTTCAATGCATAAATTAACTCTGAGTTCAATTACATCAGTCAAGTATGTTGTGCATATGCATGACTGGGCTTTGTGTGTGTGTGTGTGTACCAGAATGTGGGCCTTTTGATTTATGAGAAAGGGTAGAGAGGTTGGACTTGGTAAGCAAAGCCAAACAGTACCTTAGCAGGAAGGAATATCAGTCTTTAGACAGCTGCTCAGTTATAAATACTGGTATTAGAACTGAGATTTTTGTTTGCGTTCCTATAGTCCGTACATTACTTTTTCCCTCCCTCCAGGATCCAATCAGTTAATTAAGTCCTACATACTCGGTAATCTGACTGGTTTGTTTAATGGGACAGTAAAATGTACGATGATTACATAAACCAGAAAATATTCGGAAATGGAGTGCAATTTGGGAGCACAAGTTATGAAGCATTAAGTATTTTTTAGATAACTGTAGATCATGAATTTTGATTCATATTAGTCTAGATGGAGTCATGTGGTTCTTGGTCTTAAGAACCTATAAAGCCTGTTTGACATATGATATGGGGAGGGAAGGTGAGCTGTACCGTCCTAAGTACAGTGCACTTTGTGGTGTTATGTCTGCCAGTATTTTTTGACAGATTGGATTATAGGAAGAATGGTAGCACAGATAGTGTAACCGTTGGTAAATCTGAGTATAATGAAAGAAAATTGTAAATATAACTCTACGTTTGAATCAGAATGGAAAAGAGAAGAAATTATCTGAAATTTTTTTTGGGATAATGCACTGTATAGAAAAGTACAAACAGCAACAGTACATTTCTAGAATGCATTTTTATTGCTAAAGATTCATTTCTGACTAAACTGGATTCAGTGAACCATTTGAATGATCTCAGTTACTATAAAGTTTTAATAGGTAACACAAACCAACCAGGTTAAAGAAGCACTGTCACCTTGAAAATCACACTTCTACTATAATGGCAAATGACATAAAATGAAGGTAGGAGAAGAAAACGTATTTTTAGTTTGCTTACTTTGTGCATTTGATAGTATTTTGGGTATAGTCAGTTTCACAGTTACAGTCAGTTTTTTCCTGTGCTAAAAGACTTGTATTCAGGGGAGCAAAAAAAGCTGTTTTGTTTTTGTTTTGTTTTCAGGAATTTTAAAATCTACTTTCAGGGCTTATTTTTTAAAATGCTGTTTATCAGAAACTGAGATTTAAAAAAAAATTCAATTTGTCAGTATCCTGTAAATATAAAAAGAAAATGATACCTGCTTCTTTCAAGTTAACACTGAACTTGTCCCAAATGGAACAGTGACTGTACTGTCTTGTATTGTCTATGAAGTTACATGAGTCTTTAAGCCATGAACCCAAGAGAGACTGTGATCCGAGAATGTGTTTTGTCTAAGATCTGATCTATTGGTAGACTTTGCATTAACTTCAGTTGGGTTTGAATCAGGCCCCCAAAGGAGGAGTGAAAGGCAAATAACATTTTTGCCTGCACTTTTTGAAAATTCACTTTTTCCAGTTATGTCACTAATTGTGTGAACCTAAGTAAGTTGCTAGACCTCTCTGTACTCATCTATAAAAATCTATATTTAACCTACTATGCCTTATAAGGATAATGAGACAAAATTCATTACATTTTCTTCAGATCCATGGATGAAAATTGCTATATACAGTGGGCCTGATTTTCTCTCGTCATATTAGTGTACGTCAGAAATTGACTCAGTCGAAGGCAGTAGAGTTACAGTGGTTTGAAACTGATGTAAGTAAGAAGTAAATAAGGCCGAGTAATTGCAAAACATTTTTATTTGTACACCTACAGTAAAAATAAACATTTAATGAGCAGGGCTAGTAGGCCTGCTGTGTGGGTACAAAGAATAGTTTGGATTTTAGAAATGTTACTTCGGAAGAAGCAGCCAGATTTGGAGGCATCCTGCATGCGAAAGGTGGGAGGAATGGAAGGAGTCAAAGACAGCCCCCGCTCTCCAGATTGCAGGCCTGAATGACAGAGGAGGATTGTATTGTCTGCAGATATAGAGAATGAGGGAGGCCTTTGGAGGAAAGATTAGGAGTTCAGGACTGTCCATGTTATATCTAAGTTGACAGTGAGACATCCACATTCAAGAAGAAATGTCTGAGGTACACGCCAAGATTCGGGATTGTTTGAAGAGAAGTTGCTTAGGAGTGGGAAGGTAAACATACAGATGGTAACAGGTTTCAGAGTGGTAGCCGTGTTAGTCTGGATCAGCAAAAACAACGAGGAGTACTTGTGGCACCTTAGAGACTAACAAATTTATTATCATACAGATGGTAGTTGAAGCTGTTTAAGAAGATGACACCCATACTGAAGTTGTAAAGGGAGGAGAGAAGGCCAATCACAGAGCCAAGTGGGATTTCAATAGAAAATGAGAAAGGAAAGAGGACCCCGCAGAAAGAGTTGGTCAAGGCAGTTAAAAAAAAAGAAGCCACATGGGTGATGTATATGGGGAACAAAACGAATAGGAGTTCATAAGATCTTAATAAGGAAAGGGTTTTTGAAAAGACTTCTGACTTTTTAATCCAGCTCCTGTCTTCAGCATAAGTGATTAAAGGAATCCATGTGCTCATATATCTACTGTATGGATCATTCTTAAGACTAATTGTTTTGCATTGCTAAGACTTGCCAGATTTTTGTAAGCCATCTGTTGAGAGTAATCACAGTAAAAGCTGAAAGCTTTTCAGCTAACACAATGGTCCATAATTACTGGGTCCAATGTTGATCACACGTGAGTAAGGAGTGTATTAGCACAAAAGGATAGCTGGAGTGCGTCTAATGTAAATATGGCCTTTGCAAAGATTTTGAATGTGCAGGCTATGTTCTGTGCAAATCAGACGTTTATTTTATATTGCGTGAGTGAAAACAAACTTCTTAAACTAATACGATCTTTTTATTGACAACTATAACTTTAAATCCAATTAAAATATAAATAAAAACACATTTCAAAGGTCGAGTTCTGAGAACTTTTATGCCAAGTTTGAGGTTGGATTGAATTTTACAAATGATACATCAAACTGTGAAACCAGAAGTAATTTCATAACCTCATATATTATGTTTTGTGTATAAACTAGTGGACAACAGCTATAATGGACTCCATCTTCAACTTAAAGATTTTCAGCTTCGCAGGTGTATAGTACCAGTTAAGTTCTCCCTTCTCCCCTCTTTCCTCTCTCCCCAACTAGACTGTTAACTGCAGGTAATAAGAACAGTTGTAGGTAATGGGGGCAAATGACATATCAATACAAAACATCTTGGGGTTTTAGGCCTTATGTTTCAGGTTTTAAAATGTTATTTTTTCAAATATAAGACATTTTTGGGGCAAATTTGAGAAAGATCTTGTAAAGTGAGGGAGCCTTTTTAGGGAGGGCCTTGGCAGTGCATTAAAAAGTTGTAGGTTCTGCCCATATAACTATCCCATCTTCATTTTATAAATCCATCCAACCTGACAACATTTGAGCAGTGAGATTGTTTAGGTAACATACTGGTTTTATATATAATCTGAGGGAACATTCATATTCAACTGCAGCTTTAAAAGGGACTAATGTTTCCCTCCAGTGGGAAGCACCAAAGGTGAGTGTGGGAGAGACACATCCAAAGACTCAGAGGAGTTCACTTCACGGAGTTGGGGCTGTCTTCTTCTCCAGGGGAGAGGCGTTTGCATCCTCAGGGTGGGGACACGGACACAGCCTACATACCTCACAATTTCTGATGACCTATGGGAAAACAAAACACAAGGCTGTCTAAGCAATGCCATCTCTGGGATGGACTTTCCTTTCATGCTGATTACAGGCCCCCATCTGTCTGGTAGTATCTCCCATGGGAGTTTTGCTTCTGTCGGATCTCCTTACTTCTCCCTCCTCAGTAAGGCATCATTAAAGTCAATGAGACTTAAGGATGCACTTAAGTGTTTTGCTGAACTGGGGCCTAATTCACTGTTCTCTTCTCAGAGGAGTGTAAAACCTAGGGTTGCCAACTTTCTGATTGATTGCAGAAAACCGAATGCCCCCTGCCCCACCCCTTCTCCAAGGCCCTGCACCCCACTCACTCCTTCCCCATTCCCTCTGTCGCTCATTCTCCCCACCCTTGCTCACTTGCTCATTTTCACCAGGTTGGGGCAGGGGGTACGGGCTCCTGGGTGGGGCCAGGGATGAGGGGTTTAGAGTGCAGGAAGGGGCTCCGGGCTGGGGCAGGCAGTTGGTGTGCGGGAGGGGTTGCAGGGTGTGGGCTCCAGGTGGCGCTTCTCTGAGGTGGCTCCTGGAAGCAATGACATGTCATCTGGCGCCTAGGCGCAGGGGTAGCCAGGAAGGCTCCACGCACTGCCCTCGTCTGCATGCATTACCCCCGCAGCTCCCATTGGCCGCAGTTTCCAGCCAATGGGAGCTGTGGTGCCGATGCTTGGGGCGGGGGCAGTGCGCAGAGCTCCTGTGGCCGCCCCTGTGCCTAGGAGCTGGACATGCTGGCCACTTCCGGGAGCCACGTGGAGCCAGGGCAGGAAGGGAGCCCACCTTAGCCCTGCTGCGCTGCCAACCGGACTTTTAACGGCCCAGTCAGCAGTGCCCTTTTTGACTGGGCATTGCAGTAGAAAACCGGACGACTGTCAACCCTAGTAAAACCCACAGAGAGCAGTTAGTACAGCCATGTCTCACTGCCCCTCTTACTGCTTCATTATGACCTCAGAATGCGGAATTCACACAAAGGGATTTCTGTGGGCTCAGAATGGGGAACATGACTACAATTGTTATGTTTTCCCATTTGCACTTTCTGCTGCCGTCCAACACTGGCCTGTTCCCATCTGCCTAAGGAAAAGTGAGATTCAGGCCCTCAAGTGAGAAACTCTGTCTGGATTAAATTATCATCTCTCTTAGCTCTGTCTTTCCCTATTTTAAGGTCATGATATCTTGGGGGAATATGTTTAGGAGTATCTTGTCTCTTCATTTAAAAAATGAATAATCCAAATAAAATTTTGGCAGCAGTTAAATTACGGACTGAAGCTGCTTATAACATGAGTTAGGTTGTGATTCAGAAAATTAAATTAGATTGCAAGCATGGATGAATCTGAATATGCAGAATTGTTACTTTGCAATTAGTATTATTTACTTTCTATCAGACAAGTCAGCACAAGTACATTTTCAATAGTTACAGATTTGAAAGAGTAAACTAAAAGGACTTAAAGTACACACGCCTCAATAACATTAAACATGAACTGATGAAATTACATACAAAGCTCATTATAATAATCAGTACCTATGTCAAGAAACCTTCATAACAAAATGGGACTTTGTTAACTTTCCAAGACTCTGTTGTTAGATAAACTAACAAATGCTTCTTTCAAAATATTTATTAAATAAATGTTGGACTAAGCTGTCAGTTTGTGATTCTGCCCCTGGCAGTGCATTTGTTTCGTTGCTTCTGGAGCAACCCAGGAGTGAGATTGTGACTTGGGGAGTCACAATATCACCTACATCCTATGCTCTGAGGAGGTGGTACATTGCAACAGGTCCGTGCTTGTCGCAGTGTCTGCTCCCCAAAGCACTGCCATAATTATACTGCTACGAATGTTGGGGTATGGAGTCAAGGCTCCATCCTCTCTTGCCACTTTCCACCCACCTGTGCAAAGGCAGGGACATAGAGGCTTTATTGAGCATCCATTCTCCCTGTGCGTAAGTGGCAACAAACTAGTCTTACACCCCCTCTTACTGCCTTGTGTTGACATGCAGGATGGGCCATGGTCTGACCCTTTATGCAATTTCAAAATACCTTTTAGTCACCTGTACAGAAAATAAATAGCTTATGTTTATGGGTTGGTATCCATACACCTCCAGTTTTTACTCTATAATTATTAATAGTTTAATTGTATAGGAGGCTCCTATTCCCTGTATGTTTCAGAAATATACATCATAGGTGAAAAAAACCATCAAAGATTTATGCAAGATTTTATGTGAAAATAACAGCGAACAGGATGATGAACGGTTAAGAATATGTGACAGTAGGATTAATATTGTACTTGGGTCATTTCATTATTTTTGTAACATCTGCTTAAATGCTTTTTTCTTCTGAGACATGATAGATCTTTACTTTATTCTGCATGCTGCCAATCATATGTTGAGAATAGGCAAGTGTGTGCTTGGACTGAAGGAAAGGGTTTGATGTGGGGATTTCAGAGTGGGGATTTTTTTTTAAAAAAATCGTGAGAATTCCCTTTTCTAAATGATGTGGAAGGATGAGCATAACTTTCTGTAGACAGGTTTCAGAGTGGTAGCCGTGTTAGTCTGTATCAGCAAAAAGAATGAGGAGTACTTGTGGCACCTTAGAGACTAACACATTTATTTGGGCATAAGCATTCGTGGGCTAAAACCCACTTCATCAGATGCATGGAGTGGAAAATACAGTAGGAAGATGTGTATATATACAGAGAACATGAAAAGATGGGGGTTTCTATACCAACTCTAATGAGACAAATCAATTAAGGTGGGCTATTATCAGCAGGAGAAAAAAAACTTTTGTAGTGATAATCAGGATGGCACATTTCAAACAGTTGACAAGAAGGTGTGAGTAACAGTAGGGGGAAACTTAGCATGGGGAAGTAGATTTCAGTTTGTGTAATGACCCAGCCACTGCCAGTCTTTATTCAAAGCCTAATTTGATGGTATCCAGTTTGCAAATTAATTCCAGTTCAGCAGTTTCTCATTGGAGTCTGTTTTTGAAGTTTTTTTTGTTGTAGAATTGCCACTTTTAGGTTTGTAATTGAGTGTCCAGGGAGGTTGAAGTGTTCTCCAACTGGTTTTTGAATGTTATAATTCTTGACGTCTGATTTGTGTCCATTTATTCTTTTGCGTAGAGACTGTCCGGTTTGGCCAGTGTACATGGCAGAGGGGCATTGCTGGCACATGATGGCATATATCACATTGGTAGATGTGTAGTTGAATGAACCCCTGATGGTGTGGCTGATGTGATTAGGTCCTATGATGGTGTCCCTTGAATAGATATGTGGACAGAGTTGGCAATGGGCTTTGTTGCAGGGATAGGTTCCTGGGTTAGTGTTTTTGTTGTGTGGTGTGTGGTTGCTGGTGAGTATTTGCCTCAGGTTGGGGGGCTGTCTGTAAGCGAGGACTGGCCCGTCTCCCAAGGTCTGTGAGAGTGAGGGATCGTCCTTTAGGATAGGTTGTAGATCCTTGATGATGCGCTGGAGAGGTTTTAGTTGGGGACTGAAGGTGACGGCTAGTGGTGTTCTGTTACTTTCTTTGTTGGGCCTGTCCTGTAGTAGGTGACTTCTGGGTACCCTTCTGGCTCTGTCAATCTGTTTCTTCACTTCAGCAGGTGGGTATTGTAGTTTTAAGAACGCTTGATAGAGATCTTGTAGGTGTTTGTCTCTGCCTGAGTGATTGGAGGAAATGCGGTTGTATCTTAGAGCTTGGCTGTAGATAATGGATCGTGAGATGTGGTCTGGATGGAAGCTGGAGGCATGTAGGTAAGTATAGCGGTCAGGAATAGGTGTAGGAAACCTATTGACAGCTAACTTCTGTTAATTAACTGATTCCAAACGTGGAGATATCTGTTGTACTCAGCACTTAGATACAAAGATGATAGGCACCTTTAACATTACATTTGAGAGTGACAGAAGAGAGAGCCTTAATGATGCGGCATGGTTCTTTTCTCCTAATTATTTTAGAACATCCTAATCCAAATTTAAATTCTCCATTAAGAGGCAAATCTTGCTTGCCTTGACATCATTGAGACGATTTGTGTGAGAAAAATATCATCTCTTCAATGAATGATGCATACATCATATGCTAAATGCAAAATTTAACTTGTGCTTCTTTCATTTCTAAAGCTACTTCATGGTTTAGAAATTCTTGTAACATCATATGTCTAAATATGATCTACAGTACAGGTTCATACCGAGGTCTTTGTCTGTAACTTGGAGGTACTTTCAAATCTTCTGGCTTTCCTGTATGATGGTGTTTCACAGGTGGGGAATTTTGATTTGAAAAACTAGGTGTGCTTAGTTTTCATAGCACATACACTGAATAGGGTCCTTATATGTTGTGTAGTTTTACAAGTAAGTGAAAAGGAAATCTATTTGAAAATGGTATTGATGATGGTAATGATATATCAGGCAGATAATTTTTGTACAGCCATGCTGCCTGGCTGGAGAATGTCACTAAGTGTTCCACCTTGAACCGCTTAATTGGTAAACAGTTAATCAGGCATATAATATTTCAGAATGTAAATTCAGGCAGTGTACTTTTGCTGCACCTTCATTACACTTTCTGATTGTGTAACAGACAGGGCATTTCTCTGCACCAGTTACTGTTCTTGCTGTCAACAAATAGGCGTGTAGTTATAGAGATGGATTCCACATCTTATCATGTAATTTACTGGATCTTAGCAATGGCTACAGGTACATTAATTCGTTGTTAGTAAAGGGATATAGACTTATAAAAATTGCATGGAGAAAGTTGCACAGAAACATGGTCCTTTGCTCGCTTAACTAAGGCTAGCACATTCCTTATCCTCACTATGAGCCAGTCACTAAGAACACTCACATGTGTGCATAATGCCAGTTTATTACAAATGTTAGAGTTGGGTTTAGAATGCAGGTGTTCCTGGCTTCCAGTCCTGTACTCAGCTCCGCACCTAAATAATGTCTCTTAACAGTCATAGCAATTCATGAAATGTATTTTCACAGAGATCACTCCTGTCTCAGAAGACAGAGGAGCAGGCGTATATAGATTTCCAGAGCAGTGCAAGTGCATGATGATGATGCATCTAAGCAAGACATAATTCCCACATGTCAACAGTCTCAATATAAAAGCCAATTGGAAGAAACAAGCAGATATTTTATTTGAAACCAGATATCAATATTCTGTTTCTAAGGGCTTGTTAATTACAAATAATTTTAAAATATAGGAGTCAGATGTAGAAAAAAATGTCTCTTTAAGCTACTAAGTAATGGATAATGTTACATTTTTAAAAGATCTTTACACCTTTTCTGCACCTGCTGAAGTTGCTGTAAATACACCACTTATGTAACAGTCCTTATACTTGGTGTACAGCCAGCTGGTATAGCTGGGTCTTTGATTTTTCTCTTTTTTAAATATTTTGGAGGAATTTGTGAGTAGCTTGATGTATTTGACATCTATGAGGCAGCTTCTTGTATATGAGAAGAGCAGTGTGTTATACCACCCAGCTGTGTGTATTTGTCTGTAGATCAAGCCGAGGAGCAGCACTTAGCCAGATCTGACAATCAAATGTGAGCTAGTACTACCCACACTCAAGAGTGCATTTTAATGTTGTGTGCTTTTGCCAACAGCTTGGCATTTGACAAAAAAATTGTCAGAGGTGTTTCTCCTCTGTCTGCTAGCCTTGTGTTTTGATTTTTGTTTAGTTTAATATACTTTTTATTGTACAAACAAGAAAAGAGTTATAAGTGTATGTTTCAAAATCAGCAAAGGCAGCCTACTGTTTTCAATGTAATAAGTAATGTTAACATAAAAGTCATACAATGTTTTTTGTAACATAAAAGAATGACTGTTTGGAAATATGCAGCACACTAACATGTCTGCCAACTTAATCTAAAGTTACATTCTGCTTGGTTTCACCAATGACTCATTGTCAATTTATAAAGTGTCCCCAAAGAAAACTATAGACTGAGAGATCAGAGTACATTTCTAGTTTGTAAATGTCAATGCTGTTCTTGTCAGTCTTGTTAGGATCAGTGAATGTCAGTCAGTGAGTGGTGATGTTATTAGTCTGTGCTATCTGCTCTTGGTTCAGACTGACTGACTGACTGACCAACCTGATAGCCATAATACTTCAGTGTTCCCCTCCACAAGTGAGGCATGCACTTTATTTGCTTTAGGCTATAATCTCAGGACAACAATAGTGAACATTTATATTTTGTCTTTTATACCCTAGCATTGCATTTGTGTTCTTAATAGTTTAGCTTGTTTTGTTTCTATTTTCATTATAAGATCAGAGATTGGTCTATGTAATATTTTCATTCTTCTTGGATGCAAACACCAGGATGGGGAGGATCAGTTTAGGATAGCACATGGGACACATTAACCAGGAGCAATGGGATGTGATTATAAAAAGGGAAATTTAGTGAATATCAAGAAAATCTTTTTGACAAAGAAACGTTTATAGCCTGTGAAATATTCTAAAGTAGTATATTTATTTCAGGAAGTAGTAAAAGCCAGATTAAAACTAGAGAAAGAACTATAGGGGTGTAGGGAATAACCTTGCCGTGGTAGAGGAATGGACTAGGTGAATTAGAAAGTGTAACTACTAATTTTTAAAAAAAATTATTTGATTTGAGCTTGTTGATTTGTTTCACAGTTTTAACATTGTTATAAAATGTATTACATTTCCGATTTCATACACGTGCTTTTTTCTTGTACCACATGAATATTTTTAATATGCAAAAAACCTTAAATATTTCTCATAGTTGTGTTTATATGGTGGAAAATATTTAAAGAATAAATATATTAGGGATTTGAAGCCCCTTGTATTCAAGTATTTAAATGTTAAGGCTAACTTTTAGCCTCTTGTGGCATTTCTAGCTGCTGTTAGTATCATTATCATTTGTATTAATTATTTGTTAATGACCAGTGATATGCTCAGTACTGCACAAGATACAGTCCTTGCAAGGTAAAAGAGAGACACAGATGAGATGTACTAGGAGAGGCAAAGGAAATATTGACCAGGAATGTTGAGCAGAATCTTACACTTTCTCAATATTCTCCTCTTATATCAGGTTCAGGCAGAGATGGAATTTGACTGATGTGGCGGAATGTGCATGGGCCTGTCATGGTTTAAAAATTATTGCTTCAAAAACTCTATGGCTAGTGCCAAACTCTCTTTCATGGTCTATGGTGTTAACTCCATAATAAACGCACACAGCGTCAGCTATCTATTTTATTAAGACACACATGGAGGAAAATTACGGGTTACAAACCTGCTTTTCTTAATCATTTAAGAAAATGATAGGACTATTACGTGGATTACAACCAGAACATTCTCATTTTACTCAGAAAGCTGTTAGTTCTGTCAAATTAATTGCCCCAGCCACTCGGGAACAAAAACAAAGATAAAAGAAAAAACATGAGAAGGAAAAGGATGGGGAAGCTCTTAATTTTACAGCTAGGTGGTGGATATTAGCTTTAGATCAGAGTTGTGGCTATTTCGTTGGGCAGGCAGATTTCCTGGTCCACGTGAAGTCAGAGTGGAAGATTGGATTGGAGATGAGGTAAAGAGGATGAAGTTTCCTTTTCTGGTTGGCGGGAACAAACTATATGAGACACATAGTGTCTAGGGAGAAAGCTATGTGAGACACTATATGAGACACACACATAGTCTAAAACAAAATTCAGGATTATTTAGAGTGTGTTATTAAACCACAGGCTGGGGTACACTAGGCTTTACACCCATTAAACCCAGAATTCGAAGCAGAAAACAAAGAAAAGCAAAGAAATAAACAAGATCCAGCATTTAAACCAGGCAAAGTTCTGCAGAACCTTGAAGGATGAGTGTACTTTTTTTAGTGTAGTAAGGGAAATTCTCCTAAGGAAGACCTGAGGATACCAAAAAGTACTGTATTTAATCCTCTGAAACTACTGAACTGAAATTGGGGAAACTCAATTAAGTGGGCAAAACTCAATTAAGATGAGGTTGCATCTACTTCTCCTTGTTTATTTAAGATGTGTTTTCTTACATTTTGGCTAGTGAAACAATACTAACATTCTATACTTTTTATATTCCTAATTCAACTTGTTTATTATTTAACTGCTGCTTGCTTCTTTGACTAATTTCATGTCATACTTTTTTTTGGTTTTTTTTAAAAACAGAAACAAAAGCTTCTTGAAGAACTTGGAGAGAGTTGGCTTCCATATCTGACACCTAGAGATGCCGAATTCCACCAACTGGTATTGTATCTTATTTTTAACCTTATTTGTAGTCAACTTTGATTGGTTTGCTGTTTGATAAGAATGCCCAATCTTTATTTACTGGTGCACTATTAGAGCTGACAAGACTAAAATGTCACTTTTTCTAATTCCTTTCTGCGGACTGACATAGGTCAGGTCTTGGTGTATGAAGTGCTTGCAGAGCTGCGCTCAGTGGAGGGTAAGATTCTTCAGCACTGAGCAGAATCAAGAATGTTGGTGTGAAATCCTTTTGAAGTCAATGGGAGTTTTGCCATTGACTTCAACAGGACCAGGATTTTACCTTTTGATCTTTAGTTCACACCTGTAAATGGTAGCTCTAAAAGTCTCACTTTAAACAAAGATTAAAAAGAATAGCTCACATAACATATAAAGAACTTTCTGTTTTTGTGTTTTCTTGTAATTTGTGGTCAAGTGAATTGTATGATGTTGATTTGCAATATCTCATGCTTGACTGGAGTAAAAAGAGCACAGGGAGTCACTGTTCTTTCAGAGATTTTCATGACTTAAATCATCTAGAGAACATATTCTATAGACTGGATTTGGCAGATATGAAGAGTCTTTAAAAGTAAGATTTAGAATATGTGGCTTAATTATGTTTATGCTTATAATTCTAGTCACAAACAATACACAATGGTTAAGATCTGGCATAGAACCTGAACTACAAGAGCCAGAATGCATGCCTCAAATGAAATTTAAGGAAAGCTAAAACAGGCCCAATAGTCACATAACTAAACCAAATTAGTATACAGAGGCATAGCATTAAAGAACTAGAAGAATACTGCTACGTGTATCTTGGACCTTTCTCAGGTCAAATAGAAAACATGTGGAAAGAATTGTAAGTTCAGTCAAACGAGGTTGGAACACATTCAGTAAGATGAAAGACATAAAAAAGAATCTCTTACTTAGCCTGAACAACTATAGCAAGAGTTCCTACATTACAGCCGTGTCAACGTTCTTGTATTGACATGTGGCTCAAAGATGCATATAGTAGCGAAAAAACAGCCTTGGTCTTGTGCTGCAGGAAGGGAGGCTATTTTTTGCAGGAGCTCATGGACAAGAAGAATTTTAAGACGGCAGCTTTCCACATTGCAGAGAGGAAGGGTGGTCTGGGTTCAACTTTTGGCTCATTTTCACAGACTTCCTGTGTGATCTTGGGCAAGTCACTTGATCTTTCTATGCCTTACACTCCATCTGTAAAAAAGGGATGATTAATCTTTCCTTTCTGCTCTCCTTTGTCTTTCTCATCTGTTTTTTGGTGTTTGGGGCTTTCTCTGTCTTTTTACATATTTGTATAGTGCCTAGCACAATTGGACAGAAATCCTATTGGAGCCTCTACTCTAATACAAATAATAAATAGTAATAAAACACATGGTGGACAAACTTGCTACCAACAAGAAAAGCACTATTATGTAGCGTCCTTCTCCCAAACCAAACAAAAACAGCAAATGTTCTTGCCCCTTTTAGGGTCCGACCCAATCACCATTTTCTCCTTCCTTGATCCTGTTACATCCCCTACTGTCTGTTTCCATTTTCTTTTAAACCAGCGTCTGGGCCTGATAGTTTGAGCCTAGCTGTGTGTCCTCCACACTTCCTAGCCCTTCCCTGCAGAGGTGATGGGGAAAGACATGGTTGAGCTGAGACTGCCAAGTGGAGTCTCACAGCATCCATACAGGTAGAAGGTCTTTGAGAAGAAGATAAACAATCAAATTAGACCAAATTAAAGTAATTAGTGCTATTGAAAAGATCAAGGATCTTACACAAAGCCTATTGAAGTCAACTGAAAGTCTCCCATTGACATCAGTGGGCCTTGGATCAAGCACCAAATGAACATGGGTAGAACTGATTGCCAGAAGGTGAGATAACAATTGAACTTTTATAGCCTTGGAAGGATTATATTGAGTAAGTTTGCAATGTATGTACATAAAATATGCCTCCTGTTTAGTTTGTGTGTGCATGCATGTGCATTTGCACATATATGTGGTAATGATAAATATCACAAACACCTTTCATTTAATAACCGTGATATGAATTTTAAATTCTTACTTAAATAGCCGCTGTGGATGTCACAAAGTTCCACTCCTACCACTAATGTTATTTCCATAGTACCTACATGTACATCAAGTGGGGAAAAAGGGAGAGACAATAGAAAACAAAATAAAACAAAATGCATGATGATGTACTGTAGATTAGTCTGTATGGCTTTCCTTGTTTTGAAAGACCTGTCTTACTTAAGAATCCCTCACTTGTGAGCAATGTAGTTTGAACAAAATGATGTTGGGAGGGTTAGGTAGAATATCATTCAAAAGCTGCTGCATGCCTACAGGCATGAAGATATACTCTGAACACAGTCCTGAAGTCCCTACTTAAAAAGTACTTCCATTGCACTCCCTTTTCAATGGGCATTTTTCCCAATCAGGGATTTTAGAATGGGACCACAAACCTCACCCAGAGCAATGTGCCTTTTGGAAATCAAATAGTGAACAGCATCTGAGAAAAGCACTAGAAAAAAATCATAGTAATAAATCAGAGGACTTCCCAAATGTCTTCAATGAAACATAACATCTCATGATGTGAAATATAAGTGTCAACTTGCTTATCAGGGGACCTCTTCACTGGTTTGCAGCTGTAGTCAGGTGCTTGAGTGGTGGGGTTATCCTGTCTCCTGAAAATAAATTGTGTGTTAGACGCCACAACATGACTAATTTTTAAATACTGCTTATGTAATACACATATGAAAAATTAAGCACGGAATGTTCATGTTCATTCCTGAAGTTATCAGTGACATAACTACTTCTAGCAGCATAAAGGTCAGTTTGTATTGAACACCTGCTGTCAGAGTGACAGTATACAGGACATGATTCTTTTCAACCAACATGGTGCTATTCAATATGAATTCAGTGTTTACCCTGTTTTCTGATCCCTTAATGCTTTCCTTATGCAGGACATCGCATGACGGCTGGTTGGAGATTTAAAGAATACCAAACAATATTTTCAGATATGTTTAAAATGTGTTTCCACTTCCTGTTTTCTTCTGAGATACCAGTGTGTGCTTTTTAGGGTAGAACTCTAAAGACACCATGTAAGAAATATTGATAACATAGTTTTTAAGCATGTAATCTTAGTGCACAAGCCAAAGGTAACATGCTTCTGATTTGGCTGACATTGAAATGTGGAACACATTACCTCCATGTTTTAAAAGGAGAGTGAAATATTGTTGCATTTGAATAAGCTCCTCATCTTCCTCTCAGATGTGTATTTTCAGACTTCTAATTGCTTTGCAGCATCTTGTTTAATTCCATCCATCCTCTCTTTGTTTGTTATTTCTTTGCTTGAAACTTTACTCGTGCGATTCATGTAACAACTTCAGTAGATTAATGGTGTTTTAAAAACTGTATTAAAATATACAGCGCCTTCCTAAATTTGTCATGATGATGCATATGATTTGGCTATTGATTAATATAAAAGTCTAATTTGGGTTTATCTTATGTTAAAGTTGTGCAAAGAAATCCAGCAGTGATGCTACACAAGTGAACTACTAAAGCATTAATTTATTCCTTAAACATTACTTATATGCAGAGCCTTATATACCCATGCACAATGAGATCAGATTCTGTGGGAAGAACTAAATACTGCAACAAATACTCCTAGATTCTGTAGTAGCATTAAATATTTAATCTCCATGAAATAGCCTTCATTCCCATCCTCATGCTCCCAAACACACACACACACACACACACACGCGAATATGGCTCAGAGTTGAAAATACTCATTGACATAAAATTCCTCAATAATTATTTTCAGTAAGGATTATTATTATTAATGATGATTTTCACTGTATTCTTCAGGCAACTCATGGGGCTCAGCAGTCATGTAGCCTGGCTCAGAGCCTCCTTCCCCACATGTGCCAGGAAAGTGGGGAAATGGTCATCTTCTCCGCTCTTTGGGTCTTGGCTGCTGCCCTGTTCTCCAAGCAGGTGAGCTCAACTCAGCTTACCTCATCTCACCAGTCTATACTTTTGGTCCTCCAGCTCTCTGGCTAGAAGCTGGATTTTAGCTCCAGTACCTCAGCTCCCTGTTGCCTGCTTCATGGAATGGTGCAAAGACCATGTTCTGTAATCCAATTAATTTATCTTTGTGGGGAAAGCTGGGGAGCAAGAAGCACTTGCAGGCAGGTCCCAGCAGGACAGGTAGACTGAAAACAAAATGTTGGATGACTGGGTGCAACAAACTGGCAAGTTCCATACCTGGAGTCTTGGATAAAGCAAAATTGTGCAACTGCAGAATCACAGTGTCTCTGGAGCTCTGATTGAAATCATTGGGGCAGATGTTTTCAAGATCTTTTAAAGGTGTTGTGCCAGGCTCTCTGCAGACTCAGGAAGACCACACTTCTCCAGTTTACTCTCAGATCAAATTTTAAAGGTTTTTTTAAAAAAAAATCAAAGATGGGTTTCCTAGAGCACAGTTCTGTAGTTGCAGGATAGTGGAATACCTGGGGCCCTATTTATAGATTCTGGCCAACATTTTCAAACTTTATCTAAAGTTAGACACTTAAGTGGCCTCATTGTCAGAGTTGCTGAGCACCTGCTGTTCCAACTGAAATCAGCTTTTAAAAAAATGCTTCCTTGGGAATTTTTGTGGATAATCTTGTGAAACCTTTAGCATACAATATATTAAATTAATTTTAACAATTACCACTCAATAGCGTCATGGTTTATTAATCAGTTAGATGGTATCTAATGCAACTCCATTGTTACTGCTAAAATAGCGTTCTTTGGATGCTTTCTATTTCAACTCTTTAATAACACATGATTTTCAAAACCTAAGTGTAAATAGCAAGTTACAAAACCAAGTTTAACCATTTAAACTTGGAGAGACAGAAGATGGAAATATAGTTAGGTTGAGAACAGATTCTGAGTTATACCGTTGATGGTTAGGTGATGGAAAGGTGGTTGTGATTGTTGTTGGTTCAGGCAGGAAACAGAAGCTCTTTCCTTGGCTGAGCAGGAACTCAAGCTAAAAAGAGGATGTAGTATCTTCTGGACCAGAGATTGTAATAGTAAGCTAGACCCAGTTGCTTGATGGACTCTTCCCTTTCTTAGGGTATGTCTATACTTACCCGTTGCGTCGGAGGCGCGGGATCGATGTTCTGGGTTCGATTTATCGCGTCTTGTCAAGACGCGATAAATCGAACCAGGAAGTGCTCCGCCGTCGACGCTGGTAATCCAGCTCGACGAGCGGAGTAGGCGGAGTCGACGGGGGAGCCTGCGCGCCGCCTCTGGACCACAGGTAAGTTCAAACTAAGGTACTTCGACTTCAGCTACGTTATTAACGTAGCTGAAGTTGCGTATCTTAGTTCGACAGCGGGGGTTAGTGTAGACCTAGCCTTAGTGGCAGGGACCAGTGAAGGCAGTATTAAGTGAACTGGCAGCCTCTGTCCAAGGGTGAATAGGGTTAAATTGTCAGAATGAGAAACATCAAGGCCTGGAGGTAGGAAGTCTGTACCTAATCCAATTAAGACCATAATTTGGAGCAGAATATAAAGCAAATGCAAAGGGAAAGAGAAACTCCGAACACACACAGTGCAAAGATGAACAACCACGAGCCCTTAAGTTATTCCTTAGTATTTAAAACTTTCAGTCTGTACATGCAAATAATGCAGGATGATGAGCAAAGTCTCTACCAGATTTTCCCACTAGATGTGTTCATTCAAAAAGCCCTAGTTTGTAAACTGAATAACTTTGGAACAGGTCAGGAACATCAACAAAAATCCTGTTCTCAAAACAAAAATCTCATGTTGCTTAAGTGCTTTCGTTGTGATTAAGTGTTTTTAGACTTTTACCGAGAGTTCCAGGATAACCGTTCATTCTACAGGTCTTAAATACTTTACAGTCACTTCTCTTTAGGTAGGCAAAATGCATCTCAGATCTATACTATGTTTGTAGGGAAGCAGAATGGGAATCCCAGGGTGTTTCAAATAATACATTGAAATAGTTGCACAAAATAATACAATTGTTTGCTGCTGATTAATTTTACTGTGTTATTTCCTCTCTTTATTTATATGGGTGTCATAACCTTTCTGAGAGGAATATTTTTCAATGTTGCTTAACCCAGCCGTATTAGTACTGTATTTTTTGTGCATTCCCTGTTGCAACTAGCAGTCTTCCAGGTTAGTGTTCAGCCATGGTCTCAGCTGCTGACATGTCTCATAGAGGGACTGCAATGATTGGGCTTTTGTTTTGTTTTTTTCAGCAGAGTAAATATAAAGATAATGGACTGACACTTGCTCTATAATGGGAGTTCACAAACTTTTTTTCACAGTGTGGATCAAATCCTTAGATAGGGCTTGTGTTATGGTCCAACTCCCATCCTATTTGCAATCATTTAACATCCAGTAACAACTGCAGCAATGTCAAGGTCCAATTTTTTTCTCCCAGGGATTTGGAAAGGGATGAGCTGATAGGGAGGGGATATTATTTTATTTTATCATGTCAGCTGTGCATATTTATATATTTTTTTTCTTGGAGTAGGACAAGCAGCCTATTATGTGTTGTGAAAATTAAATTATACAAGGCTGCTTATAGCTTGGGATGGATACCTCTTCATATTTTATAAATCTAAATAAAATAGTGTTCCTTTAAGAAGCAACCATGTACTTTCTCTTGTTTGAAGCTTTAAGTGTTATGTAAGGGTGCACTTAAAATGTGATTAGATTATTAATAAAGAACAATGTGCTGATTTGTGCCTCCTAGATTGATAAAAAGGGGGGGGGGGGGAAAATGAGATGCTGGTAGAGCCCTATTCTACCAATGGTCAGCCCAATTATTAGTGCATTGGATTGATAACCTTAAAGATTTAATATAACTGCACTGTATTCCTTTCTTGTGGTGAAGATTGAAATTAATTGGCAGAGTTCCCCTTTCCCAGGATAGAATCCACCAGTATGGCCTGCATTCTTTGTTCCTAGATATATGGCTTTTCCTTTGGCAGTACTGAAATGCATATTGTTAGCCTGTGCTCAATTTACCAGGTGCTCCAGATCACTCAATATCAATGACCTGTCTTCTTCTTTATTTACCACTCCCCAATTTTTGTGTCCTCTGCAAACTTTATCAGAAATAATTTTGTTTTTTCAGGTCATTGATAAAAATGTTAGATTGGTTCTTGGCCTACACTGTCTTTGCAGAATCCCACTAAAGACACAGCAGCTTGATAATGATTCCACCTTTAAAATTACAAGTTAAAATTAAAAGTTAGCCAGTTGTTAATCCATTTAATGTGTGCCATGTCAAAGTTGTATTGTTCTAGTTTGTTAATATGTAATGTGCTACCGAGTCAAATGCCTTTCAGAAGTCTAAGTATATTACATCAACATTATTACTTCTATCATCCAAATGTGTAATGTCAACAAAAATATATCTTGCATTAGTTTTGCAAGATCTATTTTCCATAAACCCATGTTGATTGGCATTAATTACATACCCTCCTTTAATTGTTTATGAATTGAGTCCTGTATCAGCCATTCCATTATAATGCCCTGAAATGACATCCGGCTGGCAGGCCTATAATTTCTTGGGTCATCCCATTTACACTTTTTCAATATTGGCACAACATTAGTTTTCTTCCAGTTCTTGGGAGCTTCCCCAGTATTCCAAAATTTATAGAATAGCAACATTACTGGTTCAGTTGCTCCTCAGCCAGCTCTTTTAAAACTCTTGGCTGAAAGTAAACTAGACCTGATGATTTTAAAAAGTCTGTCTTTAGTAGCTGCTGTTTTAACATCTTTCTGAGATACTAGTGGAATAGAAAGTATTTCATCATCATGATATAAATGTATCACATGGCTTTTTACCAAATACAGAACAGAAATATTTATTGGACACTTCTGCTTTTTCTGCATTGACAATTCTACCATTTCTGTCTAGCAATGGATCAGTATCATGGTTGAGATTCCTTTTGTTCCTAATATATTTTTAAAAACTCCTTATTGACCTTAATTCTGCTGGCCCTTGATTTGTCCTTGTGTCTTTTTTGCTTCTTGAATCAATTTCCTACAATTTCAAGCTTCTGATTTATGTTCATTGCTATCAGCTTCCCTTTTTTTTCATTTGTTCATGATGAAAAATACACTTTATTTTTTGTGTAGTTGCGTTCACTTCTCCCCTAAGCCTGGTTGGTTTTTTAACCAGTGTAGCTTTCTTTCTCCATTGTGCATTTTTAGGTATCAAATAAAATTATCATGGAGAAGCAGTGTGGCCTAGTGGATAGATCATTAGACTGGGATTCAGGAGACCTGTGTTTTATTCCCAGTTTGGCCACTGGCCTGCTGGGTAATTTTGGGCAAGACGCTTCACCTCTGTGCCTCAGTTTCCTTCTCTGTACTATAGGGGTAATGATACTGAACTCCTTTGTAAAGTGAGTTGAGACCTACTGATAAAAAGCTAAGGATTATTATTACTCATATTTTTCTAATCAAATTCTTTCTTCCAGCTAATTTGGCTCATAATTGTTTTCAGCTTTCTGCAATTGGCCTTTTTTAAAGCATCAGTTATACATCTGTTTATATTTCTGGCTTGGACTTTATTCCGTGTGGGTTGGTGTCCAAGTAATGTGCTCCAAACAATTGGCTGTTCTTCTTCGAGTGATTGCTCATGTCTATTCCACAGTAGGTGTGCATGCTCGCCACGTGCATCGGTGACGGAAGTTTTTCCCCTTAGCAGTATCCGTAGGGGGGAGCGCTGCTGCGACCCCTGGAGTGGCGCCACTATAGCGCGCTATATAGGGGACTGCGCATTCCCCCCACCCTCAGTTCCTTCTTGCCGCCAGTGTAGGTGCATCGGAACTTCTGCTCCAGCTTCATTGCTGCAGCCTTTTTTCCTAGAACTCTGTTTGTTGTTCATCATTAGTGGTATCTTTAGTTAGTTTGTGAGTTAATTTAGTTTCGTTAGTGTCCGGGCCAGGGCATGCCCTGGACCCCGGGCTTCAAATCGTGCGAGTCCTGTAGGCGTTCTATGCCTAGAAGCGACCTGCACTCAGCTTGTCTCCGCTGCTTGGGTGAGTCCCACGTCAGCGCACGCTGCAAAATCTGCAGGTCCTTTAAACCAAGAACAAAAAAGGACAGAGACATTCGACTCCGGGCCCTCCTCATGGAGTCCGCGTTGGCTCCTACCCCGGTGCGCCGAGTGGAAATGGCACCCAGTACCTTGTCCTCGGTGCGCGGCGATCCCCCGGGACCGGGGCCACCTCCTTCACCCCAACCTAGCCTCCCGCCACTTGACAGCGTGGCTGCTCAGTGGTTAGACGTGGAGGAGACTATGTGTTCAGAAGGAGTCAGGAGCCTCCTCCTGGAAAGTAGGAAACCCTCCACTCGCCGGGCCTACCTGGCGAAGTGGGCCAGGTTCTCTAGGTGGGTGGGCATGACGGGTACCTCCCCGAGGGATGCCCCACTGCAGGTTATCCTCGATTACCTCCTCCACCTGAGAACGCAAGGTCTGGCTCCCTCCTCCGCCAGGGTGCACCTGGCGGCTATATCGGCATTCCACCCGCCGGTCCAGGGCTGCTCAGTCTTCTCGCATGCCATGACCGGACGCTTCCTCGAGGGCTTGGACCGGTCCTTCCCGTATGCCAGGACCCCTGTTCCACAGTGGGACCTGAATTTGGTGTTATCTCGCCTCACGGGGCCCCCATTCGAGCCCCTGGCCACATGCTCCTGGTCTCACCTCTCCTGGAAGGTAGCATTCCTCGTGGCCATTACATCCGCCCGACGGGTGTCAGAGCTCAGGGCTTTGACCTCAGACCCGCCCTTTACGGTCTTCTACAAGGACACGGTCCAGCTCCGACCACACCCAGCTTTCCTTCCCAAAGTGGTCTCCGCTTTTCACATGAACCAGGATATTTTCCTCCCTGTCCTCTGCCCCAAGCCGCATGCCTCGGGCGAGGAGCGCCGCCTCCATACGTTGGACGTGCGCAGGGCGCTGGCTTTCTACTTGGAGTGGACTAAGCCGTTCCGTAGGTCCCTGCAACTCTTTGTTGCCTCAGCCGAGCGTATGAGGGGTCAGCCAGTCTCTACCCACAGGCTTTCCCGGTGGATCACTTCGTGCATTCACACATGCTACGAGTTAGCAAAGGGCCCCTCACCGCCTATCGTGAGGGCACACTCGACCAGAGCGCAAGCCTCAGCGGCCGCCTTTGTAGCCCATGTCCCTATCCAGGACATCTGTAGGGCCGCTACCTGGTCCTCGGTTCACACGTTCACCTTGCATTATGCGATCGTCTCCCATGCTAGGGATGACGCTAGCTTTGGTAGAGCTGTGCTCCAGCCAGACAAGGTGTGAACTCCTACCCACCTCCATGACGTATTGCTTGGAATCACCTACTGTGGAATAGACATGAGCAATCACTCGAAGAAGAAAGGACAGTTACCTGTTCCGTAACTGGCGTTCTTCGAGATGTGTTGCTTAGGTCTATTCCACATCTCGCCCTCCTTCCCCTCTGTCGGAGTTGGTCCGGCAAGAAGGAACTGAGGGTGGGGGGAGTGCGCAGTCCCCTATATAGCGTGCTGTAGCGGCGCCACTCCAGGGGTTGCAGCAGCGCTCCCCCCTACGGATACAGCTAAGGGAAAAACTTCCGGCACCGATGCACATGGCGAGCACGCACACCTACTGTGGAATAGACCTGAGCAACACATCTCGAAGAACGCCAGTTACGGAACAGGTAACTGTCCTTTGTCAGTGTATATCTAATACATCCTATCTATCCAATCAACCTAGGCATTTATATATGTTCACCACAGTGGTATCCAAGTACTAGTTTACATGTTAAAAGAGATTTTGGACTAATACAGTTAGAAAATGCCAACGTTGAAAAAGAACTAGAAACACATTGAAAATGTACGTAGTACAGATTACTGCACATGTTGTGCCACACGCCCTCTAACTGCACTACATTGGTTGTAGACAAATCCAAACCTATTGGAAGTGCTGTTATCTAATGGTAGACTATGCACCTATGTGTTGGGAGGAATGCAATTCAAATGATCCATCTGCTGCCGTATGTAACACCAGCTGCCCTAGCAGTTTCACTACTGCATGACAAGCAGATCTTAACCACAGAGCCTGACGCATAAAAATGTGGTGGGGAGGGGAAAACCTCTGCATTTGTGCTTACTAACCTCCCTAAAACAAACAATGGTGGTCAAAATAATAAATGGCACAAACGTGCACTAACTGAACAGGAAAATGGGGCCGTCAGTTTGACACCTTTCACAAGCGCCTATCACCTTAATACATTTTTTGCAAGAATTATACAGGAGAGTAATGCTACAAATCTTTGCCCACATCACCATTAAGGAATTGCACAACACAGCGGAAGTCACCCTTTTTCCTCCCTGCTCCTGTCTTTCCAGAGTTGGTTTCTTCTTCCTACTAAGCTGGAGTGTAAGAGTCCTGAGATCAATATTGGAACTGATCCAGTTTGCCAGTGTTCTATCTACAATGTGGTTTCCTTACCAAATGTAACAAGTAGTCATGACTAAAGGAGATGGCTTGTGAGAATACCTAGAGCCATAGCTTTAAATCTTAGCAGGGTCAGCTCAGTGCCCTAATACTTCTGAAGCAGATTAATGTGTTCAGTGCAGGGTTTTGTGTGTATATGGTGTCCAAAATTTCCCCTCCCTCTACTGATGTGCTTGTGCAGCATCCCACTTGGCTGCTGTATTTCAGAGATGCTGTGTGTATGTTTTGTAAGGTACCTTGTAATGTTAAAGTACTAAACAAATATAAAGTATTATCTCTTCTTTATTGCATTATATTCTAGATTTACTTTGTAGTGAATATGAGCATAGCCTTAAAAATACATACCTGGATATTTAAAATATGTTCTGGTTCTACCAAATAACAAATTGTTTATTTGTTTTGTTTTTAGTGGAAGACCAGATATTCGAAACTCCTCCTAAGGAAAGCTGAAAAGATACCCCAAGAACTTCATCACATAGTGCAAGAAGCCTTTTTGACCTTGCAAAAACATGATTGTTTCTTCCAAGATCTTGTTAGGATCAAAGGAAAAGATTTTCTTACACCAGTATCTCGTATATTAATTGGAAACCCAGGATGCACTTACAAATACTTGAACACAAGACTATTTACTGTTCCATGGCCTATGGAGGATTATGAAATAAAATATTGCCATCCTGAACTATTTGCAGCTTGTAAAGCATTAATCAGACTTAATGACTACTTGAATATAGAAGCAGTTCAGGCTTTGCAAGGACAAATTTTTTCTGAGACCAAAGAAACTGAAGATACTGCTGTCTCAGATAGAGAACAGGATTTTTCTACTTTTATTAAGGGGTCCCTCTTAGAAGATCAAAGCAGTCTTTATACACCAAGGAATGACTGCAACAGTCTGAAGCACAGAACATCTTATAACTTGACTTTATTGAATTATATGGATCCTCTACAAATGCCGTACTTGAAACAAGAGCCTTATTTTGGAATGGGGAATATGGCAGTGAGCTGGCACCACGATGAGAATCTGGTTGAAAGGTCAACAGTAGCTGTGTACAGTTATAGCTGTGAAGGTGAGTAGTGGAGAGGTGGCACAATATGATTTGGCAATTGGTCTAAATGTTTTAATGCCCTGAAGCTTTTCTTATTGTACAAGCATACGTACGTACACACCTGCAAACCTACCTGCTAGTCTAGATTTGCCACTTGTTTCTGAATATATGATAGTAATTAACATTATCTTTTCATGTGTAAGCACTACTGTCATTTCTACCTTTCTTTACCCAAGCAAAATATACCAATGTTTACTGCAGCTGGCCCTATGTATAGTAATTGTAAGTGGATTGAAAAGTTGCTATAATTAACTTGCTGATAAAGAGCCAAGAAAACCAAATCTGTCAAATCTCTACCCCAGGTTCCCACAGGTGCATATTTCTAGTCTGTAAAATGTTTTATTATAGTTGACATCACTGTCTTTAGTGGAGTGATTTGTCAAATATGGACTTGTTCTGCTTCCTGCTGATTTTACTATTGTCCTTTCTTTGCAAAGAACATGCTGGCTTGGCTTTATATAAAGGTATTCTTATGTTTACGGAGAACGATATAAATTCTTACCCAGGCCTGCTGTAGTGTTACATTGTCTTGGAACTCAACAGCGCTGTTGTAGTTAAGAGGAGGGGTGTCTGATAGGATTTCCATTGTAAATACTTGTTTTATGTCATTTCATACAGGCTCCTCTGTTAAAAATCTGTTCAGACATAATGTGAATTATGTGAAATGTATAGTTCTAGAGCAATGAAAATAAAATTATCAGTTTTTCATGGTTTAAAATACCTTTTGCCTCTTTGTCCTCTGTTGAAAACAGAAAAAGGGTGTGTGTGTGTGTGTGTGTGTGTTTAAAGTACATAATTCTGACTAACGCTGAGTAACTTTCAGCAACTAATTTGAGGACTACTTTTTTCAAAAATGGCTTCCAGTCTTGCAGGTACAAATGATAGAATATAGACATCTAAACTACTTGATTTTTGATGCTGATGATCCACTGCAAGTTCATAATTAGAAACTGAAACTATGGGCTTTGCTGTACCCTTTGAAATGTAAGAAGATGCATGTTGACTTAGTGGGCTTTGGATCAGGACCATAGTGCATAGGCAGCTGCTGGTATTTTTATATGTATTTTCTCGGTTCTTGTTAAATCCTAACCTATAGGTCATTTTATTATGTAACATTTACATTGTAATGGGATTGTCCCTCACCCCCCACGCTGTACACCCTGCTAATGAAAGTATCCCATTTGCCCATGTTTATAAGGAACTTTTTTCTGGATTACCTAACAAAGTTGATAAATTTAGAAACATACTTTCATGAATAAATCTCCAGTTGTATATATGCTCTGGATGGTATATATACATACACCATATAGCAGGGGTGGCCAAACTGCGGCTCACGAGCCACATACAGCTCTTTTACAGTTTGTGTGGCTCGTGGAGCCCTCCACATCTCCCCCCATTTTCCACCTATCAGATTGGGGAGGGGGGAGCTTGAGGCTTCTGCCCTGTGGCGGGGTGTGGGCTAAGGGCTTCTGCCCAGTGGGGTAGAGGGGGTCTCGCAGCTTCAGGCTGGCGGGGAACGCCTGCTGGGGCTTGAGGCTTCAGCTGAAGTCCCAAGCCCCAGCAGGCGTGCCCCATCTCTCGCACTTCTGAAGATTAGCATATGCCGCTCAGAGGGTCAGTAAGTTTGGCCACCCCTGCCATCTATTTACATGTCCAGTAAGTTAACACTCACTGTTGAGATGATAGTGGGTTGTTACAAACACACCCATTTAAATAAGAGAGCCATAAGCATGAGGCAAAGCGGAAATGTTCATGCATTTTCATAATACATGCATCACTCTCTACATTAATGTAAACCTACTTATGGACATGGATGAGAAAACTGGGCCCTTTACATTCAGCCTTTGAATGTAAGCCTATGTAACTCATTTGAGTTAACCATAAAGAAAAAGGTCTTGCATGTCTTCATAATTAAAAGCTGCCTCTGGATTCTTATTTTACCCAATGCTGCCTACACAGAGTGCAGCACATAGGATAAGTAAGATCATCCCATGTTTTAAAACCACTACAAAGGCCAAACCAATGTATGGGTTAGAATACGAAAGAGTTCCTCGGTTGAAAACACACCCTTTATTTTTTAATCTGTTTTTAGTGTAATGTGGAATGTTAGCACACATTAACCAACCATGGCATGAGGCTATTATTACTTTTTTTTAAATGTGAGCTATATAAAAGAAAGGCTCTGCTTAGAATTAAAAATCATTAAAGGATTTGAAAGTAGAGGTGAAAACTTCCAGATATGAGCCATTTTCATGACCATAACAACCGTTTTATCATTTTACTTTTTAAAAATGGGAAGATTACTTCAGATTTGAAGTTTGCACATTTTCTTCTCCAATGCATCTCAAAGCCTGACTTTGACACATGTGTTAATAATGATCTCTTGGCAGGACCTGGAAATCTAAGAAGTATAGTTTAAGTGGAGACAGTATGCAGAAGGACAGAATTTTTTTTTTTTTTTAAAGAAGTAAATGTTACTAAACTGGACCTAATTCTGCAAGGTGCTGAGCACCTCCTGATAGGTGCCAAACACCATTATCTTCCAGTGATTTCAGTGGGAGTTGAGGGCACCCAGCAGCTTCCAGCCAGCAGGCACTTAATACCTTGCAGAAAATGACCTTTAGTGCACTGGTATGTGATAGCATTACACTGTTACAAAAGTTTCTCCCTGTCCAGATTTATTAAGTACGGTTTGTCAGTAGTCTTATTGTATTTTCCTGCAATAAAGCTACATAGTATGCAGGAATAGCCCAAGCATTTAATTTCACAAATCCAAGGAAATGGGTAAACTTTTAAAAAACAGTTACTACTACTTAAAAGGTTAATTAAGCAGCAAATAACATTGCCAATTAATGTTGAATATGTATACATTTTTCCACTCCTCCATCCAAGAAGCTCTCATTGACCGAAAGATATCAGACAACTTAAACTGTTTCTGTAATTTTCCTAGTTACAGTTTTTAACTGCTGGCAGTTGTGAGCAGTGAAAATTTTTGATAAGTCTATCAATATTAATAAGACAATACTTTGCAACTCTATAGCACTTTTCATTTGTAGATGTCAGCAGTTTGCTGCAGTTGGCAAGTATTATCATCTCTATTGCACAGATGTGGTAACTGGAGTACTGAGAGGTGAAGAAGTAACTTGATGAGAGTCACACAGTAGGTCAGTGGAAGGTTCTTGAATAGACTGCATCTCCTGACTGTATTCCCATTCTCAATCTCCTAAACAGAAGCTGCCCCATTATATGTCAGTATTCCTTATTGGTATTTAAAACCAATCCTCATTGTATTAATTACAAGCCTGATTGTCCCTGCTAGTGTTTGGTGTGTGTTTACTAAAAGAGTGAAAGCTACATCTAACAGAGTAGAGCTGTTTTGGAAATTTTCTGATGTAACAGTTTTCCACCAGAAAATGCTGATTCAACAGAATTGAAACATTCCACAGGAACTTATTGAATTTGTTGAAATTCTAACTGAAACTAGGCAGGTTTCTGATGCTACACCAGGATCCCAGCTCCTCAGCAGCGCATCTGGCAGGCTGCTGCCAAGCCAGGGCTCCCACGTTCACCTGGCTTTTTATTTTAAATGAAATTTAAATGTGTGTGTAATGATTTAAAGGTATATAATATAATTGTATGTATTTTGTTTTATGTTTTAATAATTTTAAAAATGAAATATAAAATTAAAATTTAATATATTAAATAAAATAAATATGTCTGCTACTGTAATTATAAATGTTCCACTGTACTATCTTCTTTTCTTGTTCAAAGATTCTCTTGTTTGATGTTATAATGAAATAGTTTGATGCTTTGATCAGTATTAATGAGAGTTGCATCTGAAGAAGTGGGTTTTTAACCCACAAAGGCTTATGCCCAAATAAATCTGTTAGTCTTTAAGGTGCCACCGGACTCCGTGTTGTTTTTATTAATGAGAGTAGCAGCTGCTTTTAATATCCTAGAAAAATGATTCCAGGCTAACACAAGGATATTAAAAATAGCTGCTACTCCAATTAATAATGAGTGTATATCTTATTTTCTTGTTCAACAGGTCTAAGAGTTTCATAACAACAAAACGTTTTACTCTGCTAATTGGAGTAGCGATTGTTAACAAATTAAAAATAAAATAATATACAACTAAATTTACATTAAAAATAATATAAATTACATTAAAATAATGTAAAAATAAATAACTGCCAAAATCAAAACAAAATTTTCAATTTTTCAAAATCTTATTTTCTGGAATTCAGCCGGAAATTTAGAAATTGGAATGGACTTTTTAGAATGTTCAGAATTTCCTGTGAAACAGGAATTCTGAGTTTCAACCAACTCTATACCAGGAGTATAGTGTTGAGTCTACCAAAAAGGTGCTATCCTGAGCTCCCGTCACACAGGATCATTAATATAATGAACAAGACTTATGCATTTTCCTTTGGCTCTGTAGAAAAGTTGGTGTAGCTTTCTAAAATAGAGGCCTAATAAGAGCCATATATCCCCAATCCATTATGGACCTGAGTGAAATAATTGTAGTTAAAGGAACAACCCAAGAAAAGAGTATGCTTTGCAAGGAGGTTTTTCCTTTAGGCCTACATTGGTCCTCTAGGCCAAGGAGTCTAACCCTTTTCTCATGGAAAATCATGCAATGACCCTAATTCACTGTCTTTCACTTACGTGGGATTTTCACAGGCTGGTTTAGAGGTTGAAGAAACAGTTTTCCTCTGTATACTGTACTGTATTTTGTTTGGCTTGTTGCCCTATAAGAGCTGCTTGCTGTGTAAATCTCTTAGAGTAATAAACGGCTGGATCTGTTAGCTGACAGGTTAATGTTTAACAGTTTAACAAAACCAGTGATTAACTGCAGAAAAGACTAATTTTGAAGGAACCATTATTTTTTACTTTCATAAAGTACAATTTGTGTTTTTTCATGTTTTTAAAAGCAACATCCCTTTGCTAAACTTAATAGCTGCCCCATCATTTCTACAATAGTGGGGAAAGAAACTGATATTCAACATTGACCATTTCCTCAGTGGTTAATAATAATAATTAACAATTGGAATGATCCTAAAGATTTATAATTGACCAGTAATCGCCTCTATTTGCTATTTAATGGACACAAGTCACTGAATAATTTATTTGTACAACATAAAAGCAGTTATTTTCAATGGTTTCTAACATCAGTAATATGTTCTAGATACTGATTGTGGAAAGAAATGCTACATGTAAAAATATTTCCTCACTGCCTGGCACTGAATATGTAGCCAAAATGCTCATTTCTGTATGTCAATTGTATAATTATGCAATAATTGCTAGAAGTTGGTCATTACTCGTAGACGTTAACCAGCAAGAGGCAATTTTCTGAGGTAGGTTTAGGGCAATTGTTGAGTATTTTTCAACAAGTTAATCACTGTCTATAACAATGATATACTTGTGAAAAGTTAACTTAATAGCAGCTCTTCATAATGTTAATATTAAATCTTTATTTGAACTAAAGCTGCCCGTCTTTTTTTCTCACCACCATCACTGTTTATATCAATAAGATTTCTCTCCACATCAATTTAGAGATGAAAGAATTTCCCCAAATTCCTATTTTTTTTTTTTTGATAGTGCTTTTGTTCCTGATATGTTCAGATACTAACTGTTGGGAGAAAATTGCAACTTCTGTTCAAGGGACAAATCGATAAGAATGCAGTTTCAGGAAATCCCTTGAATTTTGTATATATAAATCCCAGTTGGAATTGAAAATTTAAATGACACCCTTGTTAATACCAGTATATTGTTTTTAGAGAATCATTTTAAAAAAAGATGGCTAGAGTGCCTGTGGTGGAAGTCACAGTCCAAGTTAGATCAGTTGAGCTATAAAGAATCTTGAACTATAAAGAGTTTTTGGCCAGGGTGCAAACCACAGAAATATGTGTTTTGTGACTTCCAGATTGGATTATTGCAATATGTTGTATATTGGGCTATCCTTTACCACAACCACTGAAACCTCAGATAGTGAAGAATAAAACTACCCACCTGTTGAATGGGGCTTCTCATTCAGAGTGTTGGATGATCTGTCATGGCTTCCAGTTGATTTCTGAGTCCCATTTAAGGTGTGCAATATGGTTTGATTCTTGAGTTCCTTTGAGAGGGGGAGGGCTGCTGATGGGGCTTTTTTTTTTTTTTTAAAGAGAGGTCCTCTACTCTGGACGTCATCATTGGCATTGGTCCTGCAGGGGCTAGATTTGTTGACCTTTAATTCATATTGCAAAGCGAATCTTTTTTCCTGGGCTTTTTGTGGAAAAGTGAACTTGTTGGGTAATAGTGGGTGATAGTGGAGTCTCAGTTTGGGTGGAACAGGGAGGGATTTTATATTTTGGAAATTGATTCCACTTTGTATGTTTCACGAAACAATCTACAAGTGCCCAAATCTCTGGCTGGGCACAGCTTAAAAACTGAAATAAATAATTCTGTCAAGCATAATGCTTTGTTCTGCCTTTATATGAGAGCTGTCAGTTAGGGTCAACCGCAAAACCAAATATTGTTTTTCTGCATAGGCTGGCAAATGATACTTCTTATTAAGAAATGGGACATGGCGTTAGGGTTTGATTTAGGATTCAATTTAGGAGTAGGTTTGGCATTCCAATTCAAGGTTAAAACAGGGAGCTAAGTGCTAAAATCTCTCAAACTGTTCTGTTTGGCCCAAAATGACAAAGAAACCTCTCAAAGTCAGCTGCCTTTGCAAGACTTCCTCCATGGTGGGCCAATAACTAAACTAGATCTAGAAAAACAAGCCCTTTGTTGTTCTGGGTCCAGACATGACCCAAAATCATAAGGGCAGTGTGATGTGATGAGTCTGGCCTTCTCTGTCTCCTGCTTGGGATGTTGCCACCCTGACACACCCCACCTGAAAAAAAGTGTCAGAGGGACCATGAGTTCAGATCTCCAAGCACTGTCTAGCATTCAGTCTGTGGTATTGACAGAAGCAATAAGACATGGTCCTCCAGAGTCTAGAAGGGCCGGGAAGGGGCAGTAGCCAATCAGGACCCATCAAGAGAGGAGTGCTGGGTGAAGCTGGACAGGAGAGGAGTTCCCTGGGTCCTAATCCAGAACCCCAGGTCCTGATCAGGGCCTAGCCATCCTCTGTATCTTCATGTGAAGCAATGTGACAAGCTGGTTATTTTGTTCTGAGGTTCAAAGATTCAGGTGGCCAATTTTTGAGTTGAACTTTAATTAACTATTGAAGGACTAGGAAGGAGCTCCTTTTATGAACTGCCTTGCTCTGGGCAAGCTGTGAGAGGCAAGTTCAGGATTCTGGGATTCAGAATACCTCTGAAATAGACTGGGACATCAAACATGGTGTTCTGGCCAAATTCGACTTCAGTTACTATGTTCTCTCTATCACAACTTCCTCATTAATTATGGTTGGGTAGATACAACATGTCCAAGCTGTTGAGGAGTGTTGCTATAAGCTTGTTACATAGTTGCAGCATTTCATTTTGGATGTGAGCAAACTAATACCTGAGGGCCAGATTCTGCAGTCCTTTATTGAGCAGATCAATAGGAGTTTTGCTTTGTTTTTAAGTACTGCTACATTTGATCATTTCTGCATAGTTTGTTCCAAAGTAAACAAATCTCTTTAAGGTCTATTTGTATTAAAGGTTCTATGTATATGCAAGACCCATGTGATTACAGTACCTATAGTTTAGCTGTAGAACTTGAAACATCCAAATGTTTTAACTTAAACCAGAACCATAGTTGTCTAAACAAATACATGGCCTCGTTCCTGCTTGATGTGACAATAGGATTTTATTATAACTTCTCCCCACGTATAAGTTTTGCCAGCTAACGTAGGGATAGGCCAGAAATGATGAGAAGCCTTATTTTAAAATCACTTTGGCATAACTGACAGAAGCAAGTAGCAGCTTGCATCCATTTGTTTCCAAAATAACATGGTAAAAGTAGTAAGTTTCAACTGCTGCGGATAATTATTAGGTGCATTCATTGAGAACATAGGGAAAGGGAGTCTGTGAGCTACATTTGAACTCTGTACTTAAGCAATAAAAATTTTATCAAACTGCAAAAAACTAAGTCATTTTAACGAGCACATTCCAAAGGTGCTGGATTTATGAGGAGACACCAGGAAACTTTGATTGAAATTGCTGTCTCTGATTGTAGTTCTATATTTTATTGGTGCCATATTGTGAACAGTGCTGCTGCCAAAGTGAATGGGAAAGCAGCATAACAGCCAGAGTTAACCCACAAAGGTTACCTCTTTTTATAATATCCATGATGTATTGCATTAAAAATGCCTTGAAAGCCATCCTATTTGCAGTTTTCAGAAAGCATTTTTTCTTAAATTAAGTTACGATTTATCTGAACAGGGCAGAAAATATGAAAGCCCCTGAAAGACTTTAGTATTGATTTTTCTCGGAGTATTTGCTAGCTCTTGTTTTCTCATTTGTGTGCTCCTTGATGGAACAGCCTAGAGCTGTGCACTGATCCTGAGACAAAGCTTTAGCAGGATGAGAAGAACAATAGTGAGGGGCAGTATTGTGGGGCTGATCTTATAATAGGAGTTTTGCCTGAGTAAACAAGGACGTCAGGTTTGGGCTCTGGGATATTTACTTTTTTTTTCTTCCGGGTTCCTAAATTTAAGCAAAATTTAAATCACCTGGAAAATTATAAGAATTTTATGAACTATTACGCCTTCCCCCAACTAAATAAACACTATAGTAGCCACATGTGATGAATGACTTGAATATTCTGAAGGCATGAGGTCAATGCTACTCTGTAAGTGTGTGTAGAATAATGAAAGTTATAAATCTTTTTTCTAGTATTTCTGTTCTAAAAATAATGAAGCTTAAAGTCTAAAACAATTATGACATTAATGTGTATTTGTCATGGCAGTGAAATAGATCTATTCAACCAATCAGTAATTATTGATTCTTTAAAAATTAGGGAACATACAATTGTTGATTATTACTAGCCATTGATGGTAGTTGAGTACCAGTTGCTCATTAATAGCTACATCCTCCCCCTGACAAAATGCTCTGTTATATCAGCCATTAAACTATTACACCATAGCTTCAACGTACCTTATTATAAATGCAGACTGTATCTTTCACTTAATATTGCATTGTACTCAGCCTCTGAAAATAGTTCTAGTTGGGAGATTGAGCTCCAAATATTTTTTTTCATTGCACCGGATAATTATTTTTCTCCTTGTTTATCATATTCATGTTGTTTAATGATAAGACAACCACATGAAGATTAAATTGTACAGAATCTTAATTGGCTGTTGCCCTCTCTAGTATGTTTGAGTAGTCTAATAATTTGATAGGTTTAAGTGTAGTAGCCGTGTTAGTCTGTGTCAGCAAAATGAAAATAAGAAAGAAAAACTTGTAGCACCTTAGAGACTAACAAATTTATTTATGCTGAAATAAATTTGTTAGTCTCTAAGGTGCTACAAGTTTTTCTTTCTTATTTTCATTTTGCTAATAATTTGAGAAGAGGATGGAAGATAGGATTCCAGGATTATCTCTTCAACTCTGCTGATTTTCTGTGTAGCTTTATGGAAGTCACTTGAACTTCACTGAACCTTAGTTTATGCTTTGGTAAAATTAGGACTAATAACATGTAAACAAGTTTAATTGTTTTTAAAGTGCTTTGAAATCCTTGGCTCAAAGTTATCTTAGAATTTGTTTCTTCTTACATATGTGGTATCATCGTTCCGCTCTAATATTGGTAAGCATACTACTATAATTTTAATAATCTGTATTTAAAAAAAATCCAAAACCAAAATCCCAGATCCAAACATCCCAGAACTGTAGGGAATTTTAGATGTGGTGCCAGACTTTATTGTCCTGATTCTCCATTGTCCTGTGCCTCATGTATACATTTTGGGTTAGTAGTGTTTTACACTCACTTTACACTCACTTTCCATTGACATTAGTGACTCCATGAGGTGAGGGCAATGGAGAATTTGGCTCAGTGGTTTATGACCATACCTAACATATTTGGGTTTACATCATTTCTTTGCCTTTTTACTTTTTTTCTTTCTCTTTTCTTTTTCTTTTTTAGGTTCTACAAGTGACAAAGTTAATGAACAGGATGTGGAAGGGAGAGACCCAGCTGACTGGCACATAGGCCTGAAGGTAGCATGGGACATAAAGACACCTGGACTGGCAATACCCCTTCACCCAGGAGACTGCTATTTTATGCTGGGTAATTTTCAAAGGCTTAGGAATGCAAATGTTTCTATTGAAAATAAAGGGCAGACCATGAAATTATCATAGTTCCCTTGATCTCAATGGGATGGGGGTGACTTACAACAGCTGAGGATCTGGCCAGAATGTGTAATTACTTTGATTTTTTGGGGGTCTTTGTAGACTGTTTTCTTCATATTTTTCTTGTTTTCTTTCTTGTTAGTGGCGCACAGTGAAGTATACCTGTTAAGCCTTTCCCTATCTGATGCTCAGATTGCAATTGAGGTTAGCTTCAGCACAATAGGAAAATTTCTTCAGCTTGTACTTTACAGGATAAACTACTGGTGTGAGAAGTTGAGATGTTTATTCCTTATTTTTAATTGAAGCTTATTACAAAATCTCCCTGACTGTGTGGTTTTGGGTGAAGATGGACTACACGTGTATGTCATTTGTTATTAAAATTTCCATATATATAGCTATAAAAACAAGCTGTGTATATTGCTGTTGTCTTTTATATTTCTGACTCCTTGGCTCAAGATGAGATTTTCTTAGTACTTCTTTGCACTGTTTTCTGATGGTGTGTTGGTCACCTTCTTTAAGTATGAGCTTTTCTCTCATTCTGTTACACTTTGACCAGTGTGTATTCAAAAATGCCCTCCTCCAGTGTTGGAATTATGCTGTAGAATTGAGCTGTTCTATTCCAAGAAGGAGCCTGGATGCATCTCTTGTTTGGGTGACAAAGAGAATTAAACTGGTTCTGGCAGCTGAAGTCCAACACTGCTGTTAATACTACAAGGCAGCAAGTCAGGGAACATAAGTAGGTTCATTCTGGACTGGCATTTCCCCTAATTAAGTCTCCTTGTGAATAAACCGCAGCTACATCACACCATGAGCCATGTGACCTAAAACTCAGACAATCATTGTGACACTACAGCGATTGCCTGTATTGGCTGTTCAGAGATTGGTGAAACCAACACCCTTGTTGAGGCTCCCAGTTCATGCACTTCTGCTATGTAGGGGCCCAAGATGCTTCCACAAAGCAGCTCCTCCAACCTGCTTACTTATTGGGGTAGCTTTTCTTTTCGCTTTTCCCCATTGTTTATCAGGTGAAACTGAACATCTTAGTTACCATGAGTTAATTTTTTTTAGAGTGCCTGCTAATATCTTGTACCTCGTTCTGCTCTTAGTTACACCTCTACAACCCCACTGGGGTCAACAGTGTGGCATATGTGTAACTAAAAGTAGAGTGTGGCCATTGTGCTTTTAAACACTTTCAGACTTGAGCATCTCACAGATTAAGATATGGAGTTGTGTGAAATCCTTGAATACTGTGATACAGAAGATGCGTCTGACTTTTCTTCTTTCATTAGGATGTGGGCTGGCAGTCTGGAGAGAGAGAGTTTTTTTTAAACCAAAGTGAAGGTTATGTGACAGTTAATAATTCCCTTTGTAAGGGTTTGTAATCTATCTTTGTGCAATAGCTGTTCTAACATCAGATGGGCAGATTCATCTAATTCTGATTGACTGTAAAGTTTGTGCCTAATCAGCCTTGTTGGCCAGCTGATTCAGAAGACAAATTGTGGAATGGATGTTCATCATCAGTGATTTTAGTAGTGTTTATTCTAGTTCTGTAAATCATAGCTGGTTAAACTTTCAAATGGTAAGGACATTCCTTATTCCCCTGATAAGAGTTAACTTTATATCCTGTAGCTCAGGCACTGCTGGAAATGCTATATAAAGGACGGGTCAAAAATTGTATTGTATTTAACACCTAACAACATCCTGATCATGTTTAGGTGGAAACTGAGGACATATTAAACATTTTTCCAGTTATGGTGTATAAATCACTCTTTTCTATTAATACTTCATAGAAAACTACTGTTTGGGACTCTGTAGAGCAGGTGTTAGATATGCTCTTCTAGGTTTCTAAATCATTTACAGTTATCTTTTAGCAAGATTAACAAAAAAATGTATTATTTGAATTTAACAGCAGTAATAGTATAGAAGGATCCATCTTAGAAATGAAACTTTCTGACTAAATCATATCTATTTTATTAGTTGAAGTGAGTGACTTAATATAACTGGTAGTAACCTGTAATTAAGAGACCTATATTAGCATTGGGTTGTTGGTTTACAAGCACACTCTTTTAAGAGTAGATACATGTGTGTGATTCGATATATTGGGAGATTTAAAATATGGGAACATCATATAAGAGGTAGCATGATCGCAAATGACCAAATACTAGTTAATCAATCCTGTGTTTCTGCATTTCATGCATTCCAGAGTCTCATCTCCTTTTCAGTTACCTATGGTACCTCCTCCATCATGGTTGCAAATACAGTGGAAATAGAGAACATGCTATTTGTACCATCTGGACTTGTACCAGTGTCACTTTGGGAATCAGCTAGTAGATTCTGATGTAGGGTGGTGGCAGCATGTTTAATGGTTACAATAGGGGGAATGACAGTCAGGACTTGTGGGTACTCTTCCTGACTCTGTCTTTGACTCCTGTGATGGTGGTAAGTCGCTTCACCTCTGTGTGCATCAGTTTTTCCATTTATAAAATAATATGTTTACTTTACATAGGTGTTACGAGGAAGGATGTCAGATTCAGTATGCTGTTAATCATTTAAAAGCCAGGGATAGCTCAGTGGTTTGAGCATTGGCCTGCTAAACCCAGGGTTGTGAGTTCAATCCTTGAGGGGGCCATTTGGGGATCTGGGGCAAAAATTGGAGATTGGTCCTGCTTTGAGCAGGGGGTTGGACTAGATGACCTCCTAAGGTCCCTTCCAACCCTGATATTCTATGATTTATCAACAGTTATTGCACAGTGGTATCTGAGGGCTGGTCCACACTGGGGGCGGGGGGGAATCGATCTAAGATACGCAACTTCAGCTACATGAATAACGTAGCTGAAGTCGAATATCGTAGATCGATTTCAAAAGTACTTACCGCTGGTCCACACCGCAGCAGGCAGTCTCCCCCCGTCGACTCTGCTTACTCCTCGCGCGGAGCGGAGGTCTAGACGAGACGCGATAAATCGATCCCAGAACATCCATCGCTACCCGCCGAATCGGGCGGGTAGTGTGGATGTAGCTTGAGATACTCTATTTCCTTGTCTTATGTATGTACAGGAAGTAGCACAATCTCTTCATCAATACCATTGTGTGAACATTTGATAAATACCAACATTTTTAATAACTTCTCGAAATACAAATTATTTTTATTATTAATAAAAGCCGACAGATGGCTACATCAACACTATAATTTATACAACCTCTATTAGCCTAGAAGTAGAGACTCCTTAATTATAAAGTTTTTGTTGTACAGTTACGTACTTTGGTTGTGGCCATCTTAGCACAAAATAAATACAATCCAAATGTGCTGTTTCCATGAACCTCTGCATTTATTTTTGAGAGACATGGTATTGTAAATTGTATATATTTTTAATAGCATTTCAAAGAACGGGAAAAAGTTTATGATTTTTTTTTTTGCCCTTCAAAAAAATATATAAGGGTGTCCTGCTCACAGGTGTTTCTGTGATATTATTCTTTGTTACTTTGCGAAGAATTGTGTTTAAAAATGCAGTATCTAAGGTTAGCTTTACACTTGCTTTCTCAGCTCTTGACATAATACAGCAGCATATTTCAACTGAAGACATGTCTTGAACTGTATATTATGTGTCAAACATCACGTGTTCAAATTTGTCCATTTTATGATATGCTATCACAATATCAAAAAGAACTTTTGATTTAAGGGGGGGAAAATTAGCTTTAATATGGCATTACTTTTTTTTTTATAATCTTTGTTTTTCCTCACATGAAAAATAGCCCTGCAGAGGAACTGCAAACCTGCTGCCTGATAACTGGAATCTGAACTTTATAGCACTTATGAAACGGAAACAGTTTAGCTCAATTTAGAATAATATATTGGTCTGTAGAGGAAACACATACTGAGCACTGCTGTCTCAAGTACACAGTCAAGGGGTGTCTAATATGAAACGTGTTGGGTACATGTAATAAATCCACAGCACGTGGAGGTGAGCAAAGAGCCCCATCTGCTGTGGTCGAGAGCATGCTTAACTAGGGTTGTCATGGTCTTACTAGTAAATTGGAATCTTTCCCCAAACTTAGAATTAGACACAACCAGATTTGCAAATAGATTTACAATTTTCACTAATTTTCCTACCATGACTTCAAAACATACTTAACAAAAATACACTCTGGACTTTTTCAAAGGGGGAAGATTTACTTTTCCACAGCTGTTTCCCATAGATCAAATGTTGCTTGAAGGTTAGGGGTTTAAAGTTGCTTGAAGATGAACTTGATGGTGTCTTTTTTTCCTGAACAAATTATAGTTCAAGGAGCATCAAAAATTATTTTCATTAACCAGAATTTAGGCACACACGTTGCGGGGGTGGGCTGTGGTTGGAGATATTCCTTTAATGGAAACATTTCCACATGTATGTAGTGGCTCATTAAACTATTTCTAGCCAGTTAATCTGCCTGTACTTCCATATATTAACTTGAACCTTTTTTGCTCTTTAGCATCTTGAATATGTTTTTTTTAACTTTATTGTTTGCTCTCTTGACTCCATGTTTGATCTAAATTCTTTTCCCCCATGATTATTAAGACTGTTAACCCCAGAACTGTATTTGTTGTTATGAAACTTTGATCATATAGTTTGGCAAATCCCTGACACATTGTTCAGTTCAATCTTTTAATCCATTCTGTGTTTTCTTTACACACACTTTTTCAGTTTAAATACTACAAATATTCCCTGATTAGGGCCAGTTATGTATTCCACATTTTCCCCATGAAGGTGATGAAAGGAGTAGAAGATGGTCCTTTGGCCTATAATTTCTTGGGGGGAGGAAACGGAACTTGTGTGGGGTCATTCCCTTAACATTTCTGCAACAGCCCCATAGTATGGTACCTGTATGTTTGTATCTCTACTATTGAAATGCAGGGATGAAGCTGTGTGTGAAGGGGTAGATCAATGGAGAATTGCTTCTTGTAGCATTACCTCATCCATCCAAACCTGTCGATTGTGTAAGATAATGTTGATAGAATCAAGTTTGTGAATTGTAACTAGTTTTGCAAGTCCAGTTTGTGATGTATGTGCACAACACACGGCACTGCAGAAGGGTCGTTCATCCCTATTGATGCATGCATCAGATGGTTTTTGGGGGAAAAAGGCTTATGTGTATCTTACTTTTAGAAACTCTCTTTTGCATAGCTCATTATAATGGGATACCAATCAGCAAAAAACCTCCTTGGTTTCACTCACATGACTAAATCCAAATGGAACCGGAGAAATGATAGAATGGTGGTTAAGCATTTTAGCTCCATGGTGTCTGTATGTGTATTTACACTAAAGTGATCACAAGAATAAATATGCACCCTTATTTTTTATATATTTTTTTTGGTTTAGGAAGATAAATAACCCAATTCCGTTTGATGTTTGTATTGTTAGATTTATTTGCATTTAGAATATTGAAAATTATGCTGCGCTTTGAATTAGAGGCATCATACATGGCAACATTGATGACAAAAAGACAATTATCTGAAGAGGTTCAATAGAAACAATAAGCAGAGAGAAAAGGCAAAAAATTTGATTGTTATCATTAGTACTGCAAGTATTACATTGCTATTCCCAGGAATCATTGTATGTACTAATAATCAAGAGCTCAGCCCTGCAGCCCTTCTCATTAGAGTAATCCTTATTTGTACGAATAAGTCTCACTGAACTCAGTAGGAGCTGTGAGCACCCTACACCTCACAGGATTGGGCAAAAAGCTATGTCTTCTTTCCTGCCTGTATTTGGTTTGTTTTGATAGTCTGTAGCAGTACCATGTGGAATTACAACCATCAGTTCCCTGTGTCTGCATTGGTTTGTCACCACATTGATGCCACAGTTCAGTTATTCACACACTCATCCATCCACTTCTCTGACAAAGGCTATACGTGTACAGATCTAATGCTGTAGCACAGCGATAATCAAATCATGATTGTAATAAAAAACAAGCAAACAAAATTAAAAAACAACATAAACATACCATTCATCTTTAGACAGCCCAAAAAAGTGGAAAATATAGTTAAGACGGACATGTCCCATGGAAGCAAAGATCACCATATAAAATATAGTCGTAACAGTGAATGATTAACCTCAAGAACTCTGTTTCAAACTCATTCTCATGTAATAGCCAAGAACTTCAGAAATAGAAAAAAATGTTTTTCTGTTTGAGTCCATTTTGGTGTAATCTTGTGCCATCGTTTTACCTATCTTTTCTAGGAACCTTTCGGCTGACTGTAAATCCCCCCAAAGATGTAATTTTCTAAGCTATATAACCTTCAATTTGAGAGGGGAAAGATTGCTGTATCACTTATTTTTGAAGAAAGAATTGTTTAATAGTAATTCATGTTCACCTTTGTGTCTGAGTATATAATTTTTAGGCCTGGAAATTTACAAAGCCATTATAATTGGCAGAGTTGGCAGAGACACTTATTGGTAAGGTTGCCTAACACTTGCCATTATAGGACCTGGTTTTCGTTGTGAGTAACGTTGACAAAACTTTAACTATTTGGTTGAAGTTTTCCATGCTAAGCGTCTGTCTCAGGCTGAACATTTCTTTTTGAAAGTTTAAGCAAAAACAGTTCAGCCAATTTAGAGAATGAGGCTAAGGGAATTATTTTCTTTTGCCAGTGTTAAGCTCTAGCTTCTCAGTGCTTGGGAGCAGGGACTTGAAATTTGGCAGGGCTCTTGCACTGTGGTCAAAGAAGTGCCTTTTTCTGTCCCCTTGAAAATCTGCTCAAATTTGGCTGAGTGAAAAACATCTGAAAATAGTCATTTCCACATCTTTAGCCAGTGGAGTGTTGGAGTTTGGCTCCTAAATTCTCTGAAATTTTTGTCTGCATTGAACATGCTCCAGCCCAGGGTTGCAGGGACTGACCAGGATTTTTCTTGAAATTTCTCTTCTGTGTTCTTACTGTTCCCTTTGCCAGTGCCTACTAAGCAATGTGGAGGAGAAGGAGGAAGCAGATTGACTCAAAATGAAGAGGAGTGAGACGTGGATAGGGGCTGGGGTGGGGTGTGGCTGGACAGAGGAGCAGAGGATGATAGGGTTAGACTGTGGGGGAATAGGAGAAGAAGAGGACACGGGTTAGGCTGTAGTGTGGGAAAGGGACAGGCTGGGGTAGTAGTCTCGGGGGGACATGCTGGGGGCAAAGTCAGAATGAGGAAGGCTAGTGGGGATAGAGGCAGAAGGTTCTGTAATTAGTAGCACATACTTCCATTCAGAACCTGTAACAGAGTCCAGGATACCTAAGTCCCAACATTCCTCTGCAGTCCAGGAAACACTAGCAGGACCTACTTGCACAATATGCGTCAGTGACTGGCCCACACAGTGGATATCGTGACACTTTTGCTGCTCCAAGTTACTCTGATAGCTCAAGTGGCAGAGGTCTGTACTAAAAGCAATTCAGTTCTGCAGCCAATCCTTGCTTCTCTAGTTCCATATTGTAACTGTGGTATGCTGTTGTGTACGCCCTCTGAGGTATCTGTATCAGGTGATTGTGTATCATCTTCTGTTTAAAAAAATATTTTTGGCCACTGCTTAAACTTGCTCTTCTGCTGTTTCCAAACTTCATCTGTGAAGTAAAACCTCTTTGTATACCATCCATCCGACACCATCCAAGATTATAAAGACTGCAAGTTGATAACATTTGTTTTCCAAGGTGGATTTGACCACCTGTACCCAGTTATGCATGTGATTAATTTCTTCTAATAAATCATGCATTGAATTACCAGAGACAGAAGTCCTATAATGGGACTTTGTTCCAAAGTGGCAGGCGATTCGTTGGAAATGGGTAGGCAGAAAGTTGAGGAAATGGTAAATCAATATACCTTGATCTAAAAACCCCCTGAGTTGCATTATGTATATCGATGAAATTATCTTCCTTTCTTTTTTCATAGTACTCCATACAAAATCGGAAGTTATCTCTCCCAAAACTGAGCAACACTAGATTGCTTGGTTTGTTCTCTTAAGTGTAAGGCCTTTTGCAATGTTGGGCAGTTGATTTAGGCATTTCAGTTTTTATCATACACAAGCAGATTTTTTAGGCCCCAATTCAGGGAAACTCAGTATAGTAGTTAAGCATATATTGAACTTAAGTGTGTGCTTCAGGTCTTTCGTGAATTGTCATCTTAATTTCAGTATAGTTTAGAGATTCTAGAACACTAAAAACTTGAAAAATGCCTGATCAAGTTTTAGACATAAGGTTACAACTCCAGAAACTGGCAGTAGTCCATTGAAGAAGGTTTTCCCAGCTTCTGCGCACATTGGCACTTTAGAAAGGATATACTGGCCATATCGTGCGGTAGCATCTGTGCCATTGGTTCTATTTGCTAATATGAGATGAAAAAGGCAATTGATGAAAGAATGCTATCAACTTAAAGAGCATTCTTGTCTCTGAAAATTGTTTACCATGTCCATCATCTTCCATATGTATGTAAAAAGTTTGTGTGTGTGTAGTGCCTGTATTTAATTCATTGTTAGGATTCAGTTGATGGCAATTAAGATTAAAATTGAGAGGGTCCCTTCAAAAGAAAATTTACTTTGCATAGTTATTATACTGTTTATATACTTTATTGACTAATCCTCTGAAAGTGCAAAGGGATCTGCATGCATGGACCTTACTCTTGTGGTAGTCACACTGAAATTGCCTTGGTGTGGGTTTGCAAATCTCATCAGATAGAATTTAATTTTGCAAAAACTAAATACTGGTGTTATATCCATATGTATTGTATTTTATCTGAACTATCAGTATGCAAGGAAGCTAAGGTGTGTGTGGCAGGGTTGGCCAGGCAAAAGGTGCCAGTTTTAGTCTACCTCTAATACTGATAAAATAATTTGTATGCAGTGTTGTTAGTTAAAAGTGACTGCCGCCAAATGGGCAATGTCTCATTTACCAAGCAATTTTTTTTCTTTCAAATTGTAGGGAAAAAAATCTTTGGAGTAATCTTTTCAGGCCTAGAACATATTTTTCAATATCCTTTGAGACATATGATCCATGAAGCTTCAACCAAATTTTTACAATTACAGTTTTAGATGAATTATAAACTCTTAAATTAAAATTACAGGGTTCTTTCTAAAAGTCATAAAGGATTAGAGACAGTTGGAAGCAATTTCAAGAAGAGAGAGCTCCACAATGAAAGGGTTGCCAAGGGTTTGAATGAAGGTGCAAATCAAAATGTAATACTCATAATGCTGTGTTTGCTACACAGACTGCACTAAATTAATTGGTACTGAATGGAACAAAAGTACTTAAGCAATCTGCTTTTTGTGATCATTCTTCATAGAGATGACTGTGATACTTAGTGTTACAAAATCCAGATTTGCTATGTTTTTGTTTTCAAGATTTGGCTTGATACCCTTTAACTCTCATATATCTGTACAGCAATGATTTCTCTCTTTGTTTTAAAAAGTATTGAAATGAAGTTTTGTGCAGGCATCACACAAGCAGATACTGTGCAAGCTTCCCCACATAACCTTGCCAGTGCAGTTCAATCCTGATCTGTAAGAGGGGGTCGACCTAAGAAACAGAACTCTAGCTACGCAAATAGCATAACTGAAGTTGGCATATCTTAGGTTGACTTACCTGGCTGTCCTCACGGCGGGGGAGTTGACCGCTGCCGCTCCCCCACAGGGCCAGCTCTAACTTTTTTGCCGCCCCAAGCAAAAACAAAACCAAAAAACCCTGAGTGCCTCCCCACCAAAGTAAAAACAAAAACCCAAACAAACCATGAGCGCTGCCCCAAGATTGGCCGCCCCTTAGAAGGTGCCGCCCCAAACACGTGCTTGGTCGGCTGATGCCTGGAGCCGGCCCTGCTCTCCCGGTGACTCCGCTTCCGCCTCTTGCGAGCTGGAGTTCTGGAGTCAACAGGGAGCGCGATCGATTTATCGCGTCTAGATGAGATGCGATAAATCGATCCCCAATAGATCGATCACTACCTGCCGATCCGGTGGGTAGTGAAGATCTTCCCTAAGGCTCCTCCTATTCCAGCCAAATGGTAGCAAAAGGAACAGAATTATAGTATTGCCTTCTCTTTATCGACCTGAATAGCCATGGTTTACATAGAAAGACAGCTGTGAATTCCTAGGTGTCTACAGGTTTAATGTATAAGTGACTAATTATAATATGGTTCTGCAGTAATCATAATGGATTATTTCTTAAATATATTTATTGGTGATACCTAGATGGTTTGGCATTATTCTTCAGTGAGAAATGTTCAAATACTAAGAAGTAATGTCAGTTTTCCTAAACCCGAAGGGGATACGTGAGCATTTTTTCCTTTTTTAGTTTGTTGACTACACGGGACAAATATCCCTTCTTGGGATCTATTTTCATGTTTCATATAACAACAGACATGGTAAAGGTTAAAACCATCCACCTGCATTTTTCTCCTAATATCTATAATGCTAGATGCCTCATTGTTGTGCATGAATTCTTACAGCTGCCATTAAAATCCATTGAAAGAAGAGAACTCATTCTTGCAAGTGGAATAAATCCAATAAATCTTATCCGAGTGAATTATTATTCATAGTGAGCATGCCAATTTGAGAATTTCAGGCGTATTACAAAATATAGTAAAGATTTCAGATCATATTTGTTTTCATTAATAGAGAGAATAGCATATTAGACTTCACACACAGTAAACTACACTAGGGTATTCAGTTTAACAAAGCGTGGTTATGGTAAAAAAAAAAGTAACTACGACTTAAATTTTTTTAAGTGACTTGGGATTTTGGGTTCCTCAGTTTTGTTGGGTATGCAAACTGTGACATCTTTAAAGGGCTCAATACTTACTGGGGGAGGGTGTATGTGAGACTGAGCATTTCTGAAATCAGACCCCCTTACTGTGATCAAATTCAATAGTCACTAGAAATAGCTGTAGTAAACATGGCACCTTCTTACTCATAGCACAGCATGCGGAGCCCTCCTCCCTCTCTGTCAGCATCTGGTAGGACTCTGTCCCTAGTCCTTTCTTTTCTCCCTTACATTTTTTTGCTGGGTGACTTCAGCTCACAGTTTTATTTACCCTACAGTATCTGTACTGATGACTCTCAAATCTTCCTCTTCGCAGTGATCTGACTGACAGTCCAGTTGTGACTGCGTCATCCTGGATATCTTGCTGCCAGCTCAAGTCCAGTATGGCAAACTAGAACTTTTCATTTTTCTTCCTTACCTGCCTCCTCTGTGTTCCTACTCCGTCACTGTTGAAAACAGTATCATCCCACCCCATTACCCAGGCTCATTACCTGAGGACAATTTATGACTCCTATCTCTCCTCCTCCCCATACATCCAGCTTCCCTAGAACATATTAAACATCTGTTCCTTCGTCACTCCTCCTATGTCTATCCATAGATACTATGATTATCTCCTGCCTAATGTCTAATATTATTGTTTCCATTATTGATATTAATACTATCTGCTGTATCCTGCATATCCCTGACCTCCTTTAACACATTTTGCTCCCCTCCAGCAACCACTCAGACCCTCTTCCAGTCCCTCTGCTGCCTTCCTCTTGCCCACCAATCAAGTTGAAAATTTTCTTTCTTACCTCCCAGGCTCTATCTCTGACATTTTTTCTCACTGGATCAATCTCGCTTGCTTCGCTCCATTTATGATGCCAGATTCACCACTTTTCTTCTTCACTTTCTCATACTATCTTCCTTGTGCCTTCTCTCTTGCTTGGAATGAGTGCATATCAGTGGATTAGGCATGCTCCATTTGTCCATTGTAGTTCCTACTGAAATTCCATTTTTGCAAGGCTCATAGACTCTAATTTCTGACACTTGAACATCAAAGCCAACTTGAGTTAGAACATTTTTAAAAGAGTTCTAAATTATTGCTGAGTCCAATAGCAAAAATGTTATTACAAGAGCTGCTCAGAAATTTTTCTATCGGAATGTTTTTCTACTGGAAAATTCTGATTTGTCAAAATCAAAACATTCTGGGGATCATTCTGTGGGATCATGATGACTTCAGTGAAATTCTAATCGAACTTTGCCTACCGGGGATACCTGCCTGCTTGCCTACCAGCTCAGCCCACCAGGAGGGCAGTTTGGGAGCCTGGGCTTCCAGGTTTCCAGCTTCCTGCCTCCTCACCAGCCTGGGCTTTTGGGATTCCCAGCTTCACAGCAGCCTTCAAGGTGGACAGCTTTGAAGTTGGGGCTTCCAGGGTTCCTGAGCTACCTTCTTCCTACTTGTTGGGTTGCGGAGGCTCCAGGCAGCTCAGAAAGCCTCAGATAAGCTTAGAAAAGATCAAAATGCAAATGTGTTTTTACCTTTTTAAAACAAAATATTGGAATTCCTGTTCCATGGTAAATTTTGAAGTTTATTTTATTTTTGGTTACATTTCCGAACAGGTTTTTTCAAAGGGAGGTGGAGGGAGTAATTTTGGAATTTCCCACAGAATGGGAATTCCAGTTCCAGACAGCTCTAGTTATTACTGATGACGATGCATCAGCCAGCCAACTTGTTTATCAGGCCCTGGATTCATGTTACAGAACGTTTTTTTTATGAGAGGAGGGAAGGAATTCTCCTTTTACTTGTAAATTGAGCAAATGTGAGAGATAATTGAGACATTTTCAGGCACCGAGAGACTACAAACATAGAACCTCACTCTGCCATTTTTACAGTGTAAACTTTCCAAAGTATAGTTACAGTGTAACTTTTACAGTGTAAACTTTCCAAAGTATAGTTACTTCAAATTATATTCCAAAATCTTGCTAAACTTCTTCATGATTATTGATGTAAACATGAAGTCAGTGCATTAAGTGCAATGAAAATAAGGAAAAGGGAGCTCAGTTTAAAGAAAACACTTTAAAATAATTCAATTTTGTTTATTTTTGTCTGTTCATTTGAGGTGACAGTGTGGTCCAGTGGATAGGGCAGACGGCAGATTTTCACTTCACCTCTCTGCCTCTGTTTCTCCATTTGTTAAAAACAGGATAATGATATTTACCTTCTGCTAAGGACTTGAGCTCTACAAATGAAAAACTTTAACTTATAAAACCTTATGAAAAACTTTACAAGAGCTAAAAAGATATAAAAGAGGAAAGTCCTTGTATTTTGTTCATAACACTTGCCTTGCAGTGTCTGTTATTCTTATTTGGTAGGAATACATTTTGTATTTAGTATATTTTTCTCCATAGACTAAAACTGATTATAATCTGTCCTCAGATGATCTCAATGTGACGCATCAGCATTGTGTTCTGGCTGGTTTTCAGCCTCGTTTCAGCTCTACCCACAGAGTGGCAGAGGTGAGTAAGAAAGGGGATTTGTTTTTGGTCATTCGCACTATTAGTAGTGGCTGACAAAATAAATTTAGGACCACACAGTCTTGTTTTAAACTATGATTAGTAGTTTTACTGATGGCTCTGACTTTTTGTGGGAGGTGAATGTTCTATGCTTTTCACTTACTGCTGGAAGAACTCTTATTGATTTTTATGGGATAAGGGCAATTTCTTTGTCTATGAGCCATTTATGCCTGACCTCACATAGAGTTTCTGTATTACACTGCAGAAGCACAGCTTATTAAAGAAATGCAAAAACATGTAAACACATTTTTATAAAAAATGTTTTCATAGTTTTTTTTTTGTGCCATACTCCACTATAAGAGGCATACTGTTAATGGAAAGGGATATGAGGTCTACACATACTGCACACCAGCAATCTCAACGGCCCTAGGCTGCCACTACAAGTCAGGGCACTGTGGAACAGCCATGAAGCTGGATTCCCCGGCTTCCTCTAGAACTGCAGATGGAAGCAGAAAAATGTACAAAGCTCTTGCATCTCTCAGGTAGTGTGAGCACTGCTCTGAGGATTCACCCCAGTGCTTCCAAGATTGCTGATGTGTGCTGTTTATTAGATTTGTTTCTTCTTTCAATACTCTTGACTATTGATCATAATTGCATTAATTATAAGAAAATAGAGGTATTTGTCCCTCGTACTGTGATTATTTTTTTGCTTATCATAGTTATTTTTCTTTATACAGCAACCAAAAGGAAAAAGCAAATAATAGTTTTTTTTTAAATAATCATGAGATTACACTTTAAAATAATTCTTTCAAAAGTAACTAATCGCGTTTTACTATTTGTCTTATCAAGCCAAAATGCATTACTGTTGAAGTATCAGAGGGGTAGCCGTGTTAGTCTGGATCTGTAGAAGCGACAAAGAGTTCTGTGGCACCTTATAGACTAACAGACGTATTGGAGCATAAGCTTTCGTGGGTGAATCCCCACTTCTTCGGATGCATGCAGTGGAAATGTCCAGGGGCAGGTATATTTATACCTGCTTATTTATACCTGCCCCTGGACATTTCCACTGCATGCATCCGAAGAAGTGGGGATTCACCCACGAAAGCTTATGCTCCAATACGTCTGTTAGTCTATAAGGTGCCACAGAACTCTTTGTCGCTTCTACTGTTGAAGTGTGTGTGTGTTGTATTTCAACGGTAATGCATTTAATTTTGTTTTCACTATTATTTGCTTTTCCCTTTGGCGGTTTTGTAGAGAAAACAATGAGAGCAACAAGCAAAAAAATAAATCAATCAGAAAAGAAAGCATCGTAACGTTAAAATTATATCACAGTATTTTTCCAAATTAGATTAAGGACTTGGTGGTATAAGGCCACGTCTGTCTAACTTCTGTCATGTAGGAACATATTTTTCAAAACAAACACAGATTCTGGTGACCTACAGCTCAGTTTTGGAATAAACTTAATATAATGTGCATTGTACTGTATGCATGAAGCATATGGTTCTTTATTTTTCTTCAGCAGAAAAGATGAACTCTCTAACCTTGTGCTCCCAACACTGTTATTCTGATATTAAAATACACACTTATGTCCACAGTTTGAAAAGCTTCCACTTTAAAAGCTTATGTTTTGTTTTTATAAACCTTTGTGACCTCACATTGTATAGTATGGAAATTCTAATAGAAAGAATTATGATACTGGTAGTCCTTACTCAAGGTTTTTCCTGGGGAGTTAGCTAATGTTATAAATATTTAACTGAAAATAATTATAAGGTAGACCTATCTGTTTATTTTTTGTCAGAAAAATGTTTATATGTTTCTTTCAACACTGAAGGAAGTTATATTCCTAAAAACAAAGTAAAGGCAGAACAATCAGTTTTTGCAACTGTATTATATGCTTTACACTTAGGAGTACATTCTACTTTCATGATGTATGAGAAACTCCCCTTCCACATCATTGTGAGTCCTATGCAGGGCAAAACATAACCAACTGTTAGATGCTCTAGATAGAATGCTAATCTGCAGGGAGGAAAAAAGAAAGAAAATAGAATTTTCAGCCATGCTTTTGAATCTCTTAAGATTTCAAATGTGTTTCACAGTGTTTCCGGGTTTTCCTTCCCTCCCACAAATCTGTAGGCTATTTTTTAATAGTCTGTTATATCTTTAATGAGTTAGTTTTTTAAATGTAAACTTTTGTGTATCAATGCAAATAATTTTAAATAGCAATACAAACAATCTGGCATGTATTAAATGTTATAAGCTTTCTTATTTTGCTTTAAAACATAATAAAATTAAATCACAGAAATGCAGCCCCTTTTTCTCTCATTTTACAACATTTTGATTATTTCAGTGGCTGGCACTGAATCTTATTTTCTATTTGCCTTAAACAGTATTACTTCCAAATGATCTGTAAACTGATTAATTTTTTTATTGTGCCCTTACAGTGCTCAACAGGAACACTGGAATATATTTTTGGACAGTGTGAGATTGCACTTCAGAATTTACAGGTTGATTCTGATTCAGCGGCTTTATCTTTGAAATCACTGGAAGTCCAAGTTGTAAAGGAAGTGGAAGGAATCCATAACGAGGTGAGAGGAACGTTTTCACAGTACATTAAGCCTGATTCTTTGAGGGTGGTGCAGTCAGTGGGCTTTAGGGTGTTCAAAAACTCACAAGACCTGGCCCTATGTAGGTATCTTAAATTTGGGTGGCAATTAGGGTGACCAGATGTCCTGTTTTTAAAGGGACAGTCCCGTTTTTTGGGACTTTTTCTTATATAGGCACCTATTACCCCCATCCCCTGTCCTGTTTTTTCACAGTTGCTATCTGGTAACCCTAGGTGGCATTGACTCTTGCATTTGGGTGTGTTGGTTGGGATTAATGCAAATTCACAAGTGAGAGGACTCCATTTTTCTAATTGAAGGAGCAGCTATAGCAAGAACATTGGTTACATTATGACAGATTTGATTAATTTCTCCCCTGCTGTTCTACTCTGGCAAAAAGTAAGAAGGTAGAGAAATTAAAGGAAAGGGGCAAGTGACACCCTTACAAACCTCTTGAGTTGTCCCTCTAATGCTAAAATAGTAGCCAGTCATGTTCAAAACAGCTGTATGACAGGACGACGATACAGAGTCTGCTTTAATGCATGTAATTAGGAAAATACTGTAGAAATCAAGTTCCTGCAAATAAGATCAAGGCCCTGATCCTGTACTGAGGACCATGCAGGTGAACCAATATGCCCTCAAGGAATCCCACTGAATGCCCCTCTGTTTTCAGTACAGAAATGGTCCTTAGCAAGCAAATACATTTAACAGACCAAGGTGTCCATCAAGTTAGACAGAAAGTATTAGTGTAGTGTTTAGAAAGATTTGGGAAACTGATAACTTTATCTGAGATATAAAATTACATGGTATCCCAGACAATGCTGTTTTGCTAATTCTCAGTGTCAGAGGAAAGAGTTGCGGCCTGACACAATCATTAAGATCTTGCAGAGGGTTTGGTAAATTGGCTTACATTCTTTTTGTGATGGTGGCAGTGGTGTTTCCAGAGAGGCTGAATTGAATTTTCTTTAAATTTTAACTTAAATTAAAAAAAAGAGAGAGCCACAGAAAAAGTAGAGTCAACAACACTTTCTAGGGTATTTAAAAACAACAGATTTGACTTGTTTTTTTTATCCTGATAGCTATATCTCTAGATACAACTTGTGTTGACCTTTATTGGTTAACCAAGCATAAATGGTGAGCACTATATGAAAAATGAGTAACACTAGCTAATTAGTATACTATAGTACTGATTTTTTGGACCAATTTGTTCTCTGATTTCAGTGGTGCTTTCCAGCAGTTATATTAATAAATTCCAAAGAGTTATTTTGGATTTCCGCTAGTATAGGTTTGAGCATCATTTGACCTACTGGGACATGTATATAGTATAATTTTCACTTAGAGTATAGGGATGCATTTATAGCTCTAAATATTTTTTTTAATTCATATGGTTCAATATATTTATTCAGGAACAAGACAAACGTTTACAACTTTCATAAAACTTTGAGGGTCAGTTTCTTGGCTGCACTGTGTTTACTCTTGGTGCAGCTGAGGAGAGTAGGAAAGATCTGCTCCCTTGATTTTGGTTGAAATGGCTGCTGGTATAATTTAAATCAGCCTAGTACTTGCAATACTTTACGAAATATTAATCAGGCTTCGTTCATAAGACTGTAGGCATATATCAGTTTGTACAACTAGGGCCACATTCACAGCTGGTGTAAATCAGCATAGCCCCATTGACTTCAAAAGAGCTATGTGATTTACACCATGAGAGGAGTAGACCCCAAGTGTTTTCAGTGACCCGAATAATTTTGCCATCTGACATACAGTGGTGTTTCCTGTTATACATATGGGATACACTATCCCAGAAATCACTGGTCAGGCTATATATATTGTACACTCTGACTGAATAGAGACATTGGATCTATATTCCATATGAAAAGAGAATCACTCATCCACTCTCTTTTGATTTTTCAAGGTCATCTCTTTGTTTGAGGGATTAATTCCATATGTCAAAGTGCTATGTCAGATATTGTTCTTTTTTTACCACACAAGTAGGCAAGTTTTCTGTGGTTTACATTGTGGTAGATATACGTTCCTTTGCTGTGTATCACTATTAACTGGAACCATAAATGTCTGTGAGGCTAATACAGGTCTTTCATTCTTTTCTTTTGGGGAAAAAAAAGCCACATGCCTTTTTAATACAAGTTATATGATAAAGTTCTGTAGTTTCATGGTCTAATACAACTAGTAGGTTCAAACTCTAAATTATTTATAGAAAAAGTGCACAATAATTTCCACACAAAGAGCCAAATCCTGGATCTAGTGAAGAATATGCTAGATCTGTTATTGACTTCAGTGGGATCAGGATTTGGCTACAACTCTTAACACCCTCTCCCCTGCAATTTTCCTCTTTTCAGTTAAAAAAAAATGCTGAGAAACTTATAGTGCTGGCTAAAGCAAAACATGCAGGAGGATCCCAAACAACTCTGCCACTTTCTCTCTGTTCTGATGTGCAACTTACGTCCTATTCTAGATCTACGCTGCTCCAGAAAAGTTGTAAATGTTGTATACACTGCAGAGATGGCCTTGAAAACTATGGTACTTGAACTTCTTCCAACTCACAATAGCTGGCTGCCATATTTTACTTTCAAGTATTGCCAGAAATACAGTTCTTCAGAAACGTTATCCCAGATAGTGATTGCTAGATGCTGTGACTTTTTCTGAAACTGTCATTTTGCCTTGATGGCATCTCCGAAATAGGCATTGGAGGAATCATGCCAAGATGCTGAAAGACTAGAAGTGACTGGTTATAAATTGTACAAGGGGTCACACAGTATTTGTGCGTGAGGGTTACACAAGGTCTCAATGTTAGACATGTCCTCTTTGAGATCAGATGTTAAACTGACGTTCCTTCTTTGCATCTCTGGTGGATGGCCAGGTAAAAGTTAGATTTCTTTGGTCATAACCTTGGGGTCGTGGCCTCTGTCTTTAAAACAGAGATTGCAGTTGACCACATAATCACTGTTGCTTTGTTCACACAGTCATTTCACTCCAAGCATGTAGCTCATAATTGTAAATAATGGCACTCTCAATAGTGTCTACCTGCTGATTGTCAAGGTAGTCAGTCTTGAAATGTTGTAACTACAAAACAAATATTTTAGTGGCAGCGTATCCATGAGTGAAGTATAGTAGGATGAACAGAAGTAATTATCTGTACAGTTGAGGTACAGTAGCCTAACATCAATGCACACAGTGTTACGGATTGAATTAAATTAATCACCTGATTGCTTAAAGGGCTGTTTCGTCAGTAGTAATTTACATTGGAGTAAATGATCTAGCAAAGCTGATTGAGTACTGAGCTGTTAACTGTGCTGAACCATTATTCTTGACTTCCAAAGGGGGTGGTCTTTATCTGGGTGAGTCTGGAATGGAGCTGTAAGAAAGTTGGGAGAACTCATAGATAAGGAGACACCTTTAAAAAAACAAATAACCCCAAACAAAACAAAACATTGCTCAGCAAGTGATTTAAATGCTCATGGATATAAATAATAAATATAAAATATTTGCAAAGCAAACCAACTTCTTCCTATGCTTTGCATTTCAAGTACTGGGCTCATGTGTTCTGGAGTGATATGAAGTTTAGTAGTAGGATAGTAGCCCTATAACTTCACAGTAGGTGAATGCTAGTGAATACTTAGGCTTGCAGAGACTAGGGCATTGACTCCAGTTGGTTTTGGATCAGGCCTTTGATTACCAAGATATGAATGTATGGTTTCATGGTCTGCTGTACCTCTAGTCTGGCAACAGTCACTTTCTCGCATACATCAAATCCTTCCTTATGGGAAAAGTAGATTGAGTTTCCCCCTGAATATAGCGTGATGTAGAAAAACCTCATCTAGCTAAATTGAAAGAGGTTTGTGTTGTTAAACTCTTAGGTCACTGCTTAGAACAGTGGTGATGTACACAGCAAACGTAAGGTTAATGTGTGTTTTACCACATCAGTGTGAAATGACAGCACAGTTGGTGACCGGCTGGTACAAAAGAGAGGAAATATAGATCACCTACGTAGGTGGCATTTAATAACCAATAATTGACAGAGGAGCACAGGCTCACAAAATGTCAAATGGTGCTGTTGGCCTTTTACTGCCCAGTATTGACTATAAACCTAAAAATCACCCTTTAATCATTGTTTAAAGGACAACTTGAGGATGAGTTGATGTTAGACATAATAAGCCTGATTCCAGTCTTACTTACACTGGTGTAAATCAGCAGTGAAAACAGAGTGAGATCAAAATCAGGCCAAAAGTTAGTTTGTTTGTTTTTTTATGTATTTTTAAATGTTCATATGTTTAGGGTTCTTGCCATTCAGTTTAGTTTTGGTATAAGGAAGTTTCCAATATAAAATTGCATCAGAGAAACTGTAGCCAAAGATAGGCACAAATGTTAACCCAATATTCAAATCTGGTATGTGAATATTCACTGACCTCAGCTACTTTGTGTGTCTAGCTGTTTGGTGGTTGTACTATGATTTCCATCTATTGGAATTGCTGCATTTATCTCTGTCTTATTTCATTTTATTGTAGGGCCTTAAATGTTGAACCTAATGATTTGTATAACAGATCTTTTGCTTTTATATGGAATTCGTCCTCCTTACCTTTTTAAAAACCTTCCAATGTTTGATTTTTTTTTTCTTCCTCGCATCCTCCTATTCATAGAAAGTATGGGAAGTAGGAAGGCAGGTGTGAAAGCCTCATTAACCCATAGTTGATCCAAGAAAAGGTGTTGTTAAAGAGTTGCTTTGTTTTAATGAAGGGGAGAGTATAACTCTGAATATAACTTCTAAGAACGTTGGGAAAGTATTTAACACATGCTCATCTCAGGGTATGTCTATAACATGATATGAAAATAGCTTCCATGCATTAATTAAAAAAAAAAGTGTACTTATCTTTCAGAGGCTCCTAAAAGGCTTGTTACAAAAATAAGTAGCAGTATCCCCCTTTTACAGATGAGTAAACAGATGGTGGTATCATGGCCACAGAGAGGTTCCTTTGCAGTCAGGAGTCACCTGACTTTCAGTTCTTGCTCTAGCCACCAAATAACTAACTGCCTGCACTAGTTCATGAAGATCAGCTTGAAGACTACCGTAGTGGATAAAACATTGATTGACCTTTCATCTTTATTTAACTCAGAATAGAAGCTAAGTTGAGATTCAAAGTAAAAATGAATTTGGACCTCAGTTTGAGATCTTTGGTGAACAGTAGTCCATATCATTAAACAAACACATATGTCACAATTTGGCATGGTTGGCATGCTCCCCTCTAGAGGGACCAACTAATCCTGCACAAAATTAACTAGCCTACCACTAAACTTTACCTCTAAAACCTAGAGAATAATACAGCTCTTCTAGGTCACAAGTCACTAAGCAGTGTGGCTGTACTTGCAGCATTCATGCTGTGCTAGTAAATGGTGCTGCCACAGTTTCCATTACTGCCTGTCAGTTAAGCCCAGGATGTATTTAAAATGTGACCAGGGTGCCAAAGATTTAAATTAGATTTAATTTACATAGATCAAGGGGACAAATCAATGTAATTAGTCAAAAATCAGATTGACTGAATTCACATTCCTGTCACAATGGGTCATGTTGTCACATTGATTTTTTTATTTTTAAAGCAGAGTTCTTTATTGATTAATGACACGGTATGTTTTATTTCCTGAAACATTGTGGTTGCCAGACTTTATAGGATATTGCCTTTTTAGTGGAGGCCAGCAAAAAAAAAAAAATTACTATTGGGCCTTATTTTCAGCAGTGCTGAGCACCCGGAACTCCAGCTAAAGTCAGTGGAAGATGCGAGTGCTTAACACACCTGAAAATCAGTCCCAGGCAGGCCTGGCAAAATGCATCTTGACACAATGCTTTAAGAGCAATAAACTTTACTTGAACTTTATTAGGAAGGACATATGTTGTTAAACCTGAATACTAAGAAAAGCTGAATGACACTCATAGCTTCCTTTCAAAACATTTAAGATTTACCTCAACTAATGTCTTCTAATCCTGTTGATATGTTTTACCAATGGGGTTGTTGTAATATTGTTTGTAGAGCTTTTTTGTTTAAACTGCTTTTATTGAAATCAGTTACACATATCAAACAAACATTTAGTTAGTGTAGACTAAAACAACTTTCAGTCTTTTGTAGCTGTTCTTCTGGTTAAAAGGTGTTCTCAGGTGAGGGCTTTAAGCCATTTTCATTATTGGTTCACCTTCACAGGTTGCCTTTGTTTGCCTCATCAAAGTTCAGAAGGGGTAAACAAAAGAATTCTTTGTGGTAAAGGTGAAGATTAAAGCAGCTCTGAGCCTCTGTGTGAAACATAACTACCATTACAAAGATAAATACAAAAATCTAAGACACCAGAACTGTAAATCACTAATAATAATAATAAAAAAAATCAACAAAATGAACAAATAATGAAAAACAGAGACTGAGGGTGGGTGGGTATTAAGATGAATGGAATGACTATGCTTGAACAATAATCAGTGTGTTATACAGTCTTAATGATGTTTTATAACTACAGTACTGAATGATGTGCAAGTATGGTATTAAACACAACCCACACAGGTTATCTATTGTGTGTTACGGGCCTAGTGCTCCTGGGCTTAAAGGGGTGTGCAGCACATAACAACTATTTTTTTAAACAAAGCTTTCTTGTCATTTTAGCTTCTTGAGGTGTGTCAGATCCTTCAGTGTCTCAGATCATTGGCTCCATGAGGTGCCTCAGCATAAACTCTGTTGGTGACATCCCATCTTCCACAGTACTCTGCTGCAGCATAGAACTAGCCTTGTAAAGGAGTCATGAAAGTATCTTTTACTACTGTAAATGGGGGTGTGCTGTATGACTTCAAAAGTAGTTTATATTCTGAAGAATATAAAATAATTCTAAAAAATTAAAAGATTGTTGCCAAATATACTTGTAATCTAGGAAAATATTACCTTATGTGAGCCTTCCAAGGCTGTCTGCATGCTTAAATGCAGTGCTGTGGTAGTTGGAGTCACTAGCATAATGTCTGCTGCTGCATCACTCTGAAAAACTCCCAGAATCTGTGACTTCAGGTGACCTGGAATTAAGCAGAGAGCATCCTTTTTTGCTTTTGCAGTGTGCGTCACTCTGCATAGCTACAGTAAGAAATATTTGTTTTATGTGAATGAAGAACTGGTGGAGGGAGCACACCGAATTGTTTTGGAGCCCCTAAGCAGTGAATGATAGATCTGACGGGTCAGAGGAATGGGTATTGGGAAATAGATCATTTCATCTCTAGGTCTCCCATTCAGATCCTCTTTGGCCAAAATTTATCATCTGGTGGTAGTTTGGTGACCTGTTTGAAATTATCTTGTAGTATCAGTACTGGTGTCTCCATCGTAAAAACCACCTCCACAACTGGCACTAATAAATGCACTTCTTGAAAATTTTATCCGATTGGCCAGTATTTATGGGGACTGAACTATTCTCTCCCCCATAGTGGTAGTCTAGTAAGCCAAGGGTTGAGGCATGTTTGTGTGTGTGGTGTGAGGAAACTTGCACTATTATCATCTTTACAGTACTGTTCTATAGGTGGAGAGAGGATTTGGGATTCCAGAGCTGTCAGTCAGGCACCTTTTATAAGCACCTTGGGGCTAAACTAAAGCCAGTTGAAATCAGTGGGAAGTTTTGCATTGACTATGGTGGGCTTTGGTACAGACCATAAATTGACATGAAAAAGAAAATTAAAAATAGCTTGAATTTCTGTGTGTAAAGTTGCCTTAGGAAACTACTTGTTATTGGAGAAACTGTCAATGCTCCTATCTTATAAGTATCAGCACAGATGTGAATAGATTCATATGTTTTTCCAAGTAATGAGCACAGATTATTTATGCCTGCTTACATATCATTCATCTCTTTGCAGGTCGAATTTGAGTGGCTTAGGCAGTTTTGGTTTCAGGGCAAACGCTATAGGAAGTGCACTGATTGGTGGTTTGAACCAATGGCTAAATTGGAAGAATTTTGGAAAAAGATGGAGTTTATGGTAAGTACTAGCAAATAGCCTAAAGCTCTTAAGAACCTAATTCTGCAGATGCATTGCATGGGGAACCCATTGTAACTGAATTGTAGAATTGGGCTTTAAGTTTTCAGTATTTGTATGCTCTCTATAATGCCAGTGCTTCCTTCCAACCCCCAGCAAAGCAGGAGAAGGAATAAAATAGCAAAACAAAATGAACAAAACCAAAAAACAGCAGATGTTGCTTAATGTCCATTTTGACTACTGTAAAGTATGATGTCAAAGTATTGGGTTATTACTTAATTTCCAGTGAAGACAAATCATTATTTTCAGCACTATCCCCACCTTTCATATAGCACCAAGGTAGCTAGCTCTACTGATCTGCTGGTAAAAACATCTCTATGCAGTTTCACCAGTGCTTGTGCTAGACCAAGAATAGAGAAGAATGCTAGTGAACGCAAGGTTAAATAGTGTCTTGAGCAATGCTAGTTGAATGGCTAAGATCACTATGTCCTTTGAAAATATATCCCTGTCCTTGTCTACACTGGGGATTTGCCTCAGTTGCAGCATTGATGGCCAGCCATTGATGTAGCTACACCTGTGCAATCCATGATGGCTTACTGCAAAACTGCTAGAAGACTCTGTTTGTACCGGCACAGCTTACCGTAGTTTCAAGTATTGCCTGTCTACAAAAGGTTTTTGCACTGGTGACTGGCAGTAGATGGCTGTAACTAGGGCCAGGTCTATGCATGGAAGAATTTGCCAGTAAGATATATTATACTGGTAAAGAGCTCCTAGTATGGACACAGCTTATACCAGCAAAACTGTCCTTTTGCTGGTATAGTTCTTCCAGTACCCTGAGTGAAATAAGTTACACCAGCAAAAATGCAGTTTTACTGGTATAACTGTGTTACACTAGGGACTTTTGCCAGCACAGCTATGTCGATCAGGTATCACACTTTATTACACGCCTGACTGACAGAGCTATGTTGGAAAAACTTTGTAGTGTAGGCCTGACCTCGGACAAATCTCCATTGTAGATAAAGAGCCTGAATATCTGCTTTGAGTAGTTGTTAGATTTCTGGCATTGAAATTTGGACCTGATCCTGAGAGTTGCAGAGTACTGACAACTCATCAATGGTAGTTACAGGTACACAGATCAGGCCTCATGTGTAACTTTCAATTTTGGGAAAGTTTCTTCCTTCACTAACAATAGCAGATAACAGTTCACACTGTACCATGAACAGAAAAATGTTTTTGCCTACTGGAGCTCAAGTTCTACATTGTGAGCTTTTTCTGCAGTAACTGGTATCACAAACACTCAAAACATTACAGAAAACCAGAACATAGATGTTTGTGCTCCTACCAGCTGCAGAAAGAAATCGGAGAGCCCTGGATTTTACCAGTGAAGAAAGAAGTGATTTGTAACTTTTATTTTTTTGAATGCATTTGTCTCTCTTTTTTAAATCCACATGCACTCCCATTCTGCTGATGTTTTTGGATCTCAAATGACTTATCATTTTTAAAAAAGCTTTTCAGTTTATTTTTCTTTGAAACAACAATCTATTTTCTTGTAACACAAAGACTTAGTGAGGCAGACGCAAGATTGTTTGATTGTTATTTTATATCCATTGTGTGTTGGGAACATGGAAAAACAGCACACACACAAATTCTCAAGGGCTAGGTTTTCTGCAATTGGTGTGACATTACCATGTGTCTCTAATTAGAAACATGGTGGCGTCAGTGTATCTCCTTTCAACAGGCCTCAGGATGATATTTATCAGCAAACTGAAGGCTTAGGCCAAGACAGAAGCTGCTTCTAATTTAAATTTTAAAAATTGCTTTAATGTTTTATGATTTCTAACACATTAATCACAATTAATTTCAGCTATTGAGGGAGACAGTAGAGAATTTTAATTGAGAATGTCTGTTGTTTTGATGAGTCTTTAAGTAAATTTGTTGCTTACTGTATTTGGGACCCAGAAGCAGCCTTTTTCAGTTTTGTTCTTTCTCTTTATACCTGCAGCATGTACCACATTCTTTTAAAAACTGACAGTAGGGGGCATTGTTGAGCTGCAGTTTTAATGTAACAACAATAATGGGCTTGAGAAAATATATAGAAATGTAGCATTAACTGTCAAGAATTATCCCTGTTGCTTCAAGTTAGCTGTAATCTCTAAGATTCCATAACACAGGAAATCAATTGTGGGTTAACAAATTCAACAGCAATTTAACATAAAAAGTGCAGTGTTTTCGTGCACATTTGGATTCTATCGAAATAAGTTAAATCAAAACAACATTTCTGGAGGTACCTGCCAGTCTACAGTCAATATATTTCTGTAAATTATAATCATTTTTAGCTCAATGATTATAAAAAAATAATTTTAGTGTATAATTTAGAAAAAAAAATCTAAATTTTGAATGTCTTGCTACTGTTAATTTTGTCTGTACAGAAGCACTATTGAGGTTTCCTTCTAAAAGGAAATACTTTAATAAGCAGTGCATTTTTCTTTACCTCTGTATGAGCCGTACAACTCTTATCATACATTTTTACATGTATGTATCTAGAATTTTTACAAAAGCAGGTCTTGGTCTCTTTGTTTTTGTTTAATGTTTTCCTGTTTAAAGATGAATTAAAAAAATTTTTTTTTTCCAAAACTGCTTCTAATTCTGCTAACTGTAATTGCTCCAATGTCGCAACAAAATAATAATTCACAAAGTTTAACCCAATGTCTCCAAACCTCAGGGCTCTATTTAATATTTGTATACATTATAGTAAGCATACCGTTTTATCATAATGTTTATTCCTGGCATTTCTTTCCCTGAGGATAGTTTTACGCAGGGCTCGCTCTTGTGATGTAAATGTTAAACCTTTCATTTGAATGACATTCTGATAAAACATCACATTTCCCCATAATATTGCCTCATGAATTTATGAGCCCTTAAATCCAAAGCAGGTTGACCAGTCTTCACCGCCCTTCCTCCCCCCTTAAAAATATGAAGGCTATTCAAATGTTTGTATTTTAAAAAAAAAAGTCATCCAAGATTACCACATTATCATGTGCAACATCAGGATAAGTGCTCACTGAATTCAAAGAGAGAGTTACCATTTGAAAGGGACTGTACAAGCTTTGCTTTCTGGGTAAAGAGAAGTCTGAAAAGCTGAAATCTCATGTGATGTGAAGAAGTCTTGCTGTAGCTGTTCTGAGATTGAGGGGAGAGACAATTTGTCTCTCAGGGTCTGATATCATGCAAACCTCACAAACTGACATTTATTTTACCTATAAAAATGTTTAATACTGCACCAAAGCTGTGGGAAAAGAAAGAATTAAAAATAAGGAAATGGGGAAATTCTAAGACTTTTTTTAACTCCAATGTAAATTTGGTGAAGTAAAATGTAAATCACTGGTATGGTTTTGTTTGTGAAATGAAAAGTGAATTGACTTTGATTTTACACGTGAATAACAAATCTTCAAGATTTTTGTTAACATATCTAATGTTCCTTTTAAAAAATGAAGACACTAGTAGTGTTATGTGGCATAAATTGTATTTCCTGCTTTGACAGACCATTTAGCGATGGAGCAATGTATTTATATAGCAGTTGGCCTTAATAACCTTTATGGACTTTAGTGGGTAAGAGCCAAGACTGGGATTATTAAAATGTATCAGTTTCATTGTAGTATAAAATCACAACATATATAATTATGTAAGGTAGGCTAGGCTTCATTTAATCCCACCCATTTATGTAGGGATTTGGCAAGAGGAAGAAAATCATGGCACTAAAAAGTACAGAAATATAGAAGTGACTGGGAGTTTTATTAGCATAACAGTTTGCCTACTGTAAAAAGGTCTCACTTGAAGGCATGAAACATACAGAAGCTAAGCGTAAGCTTTTGGCATTTAATTGTTAATAAAGTAGTCTAAATTCAGGAAATCTCATACCATTTGTTTTACTGTTTTGGCATGCTTAAACAGTTAATAATGATTAAATGCAGCATACCATTCATTTTAATTTATAAATGTACTATACATACAGGAATGTATACATTTTATGTGATTATAATGAATGAAGTGTGATTCCATGCAGTCTGGTATCATTAAGCACAATTGTTTCATCTTAGAGGTTTGGGGTTGTTTTTTTTAGTAACAGTACAACTAATCATGCTCTTCTTGTTGTTGTTATCCTCAGTAGTACCCTTCAGTTGTCCTTTCACTGAAATTGAAATTGGAGAGACAAAATATTTACTTGTTAAATTATTTTTCTTTGTTTCCTTTTTTAATTCTATTTCATTATTTGCTACTGTTGCTATATATAAAAATATTTCAGAGTTTCTGCTATAAGCCACTATTGTCAGGAGCTTATAGATTGGCTGTAAAAATTGAGTCTAGGTTGAAGCTTGAGATATAGGATCTCAGTCCAGGACTGTCATATAGTTTATATTTTCCCCAACATTTTAAAAGGTTTAAATGTGTATCAGTGCCAAAATAACTACGATGATCTATAATTATCTTTTAAAAAGAAATCCTCTGAATTTTCTGTTATTTTGACAGTTTTAAACAGCTAAAATTAGATTCAAGAAATTGGCAGGTTGATTAGTTAATATCTCTTCAGGGCTTTGAAAATGTGAAGTGTTATATAAGTGGCAGATATTATCAGGACCTGACTTTGACAGCCAAAAGTCAGGAAATTTTGAGTTAAGGCTTAAATTCCATCCCTAACTTTCACATTGTGCTTAGATATTGCAGTTGTCACAGTCCTGTAGAGGAGGGCCTCAGACTGCCAGGTGATCATATTTGCCTACTGAGCTGCGAAACATGGCTACTTAAAGGACTGAATTTCAGCCATAACTCCTGAATTTCTGGGCTTTTCTTATCTGCTTATACCAGACCCTTTAAATAAAGATTTTTTTTTTGTTAGGTCAATTTTTATGCATACCAGGATTGAAATTTACCTTACTTAAAAAACTAATACTAAAGTCTGGTATTTTATTAGTTTCTTTCCTTTTTCTATCCCACTAATTTCTTTGACTCCAGTATTTCCACTCCTCAGAAAAGAGAGAGCACGTTCAGCATTGTTTACTGGAGAATCATTAACAACATTTTTAGAAAATAGTTATGTACAACATCTTCCTAAAAATATATTTACAATTCTGAGTGAATTCAGAGTTAAGCCTCCAAAACAAAATGTGTGCTGAAAGCACAAAGGAGTGTGTTTATGATTCTCTTTGAAGTGTTTTTGCAACAGGATAAGGAAAATTTTAGAAACCGTCTGATAGTGTTCAGGGTAAATACTTAAACCCCTTTAGAGAATTTCACACACAGATACTGTGCAGTAGAAAAAAGGATACTTATGTTTCCTAAAGCTGCTACAGCCTACAGCTTTGTACTTAAAGACAGAGGTGTTGAATAGAATTCTACTGAGGATACATCCAGTGACAATATCTGCAGGAACATCAGAGCAAACCAGTGGATAGCACTTTCTATTTTTAACCCTTACATAAGCTGGTTGAGATCTGAGCTCTGTTGGTGTGAAGCACTTCTAACATTTCTATTACTAACTGGGAATGTTGAGATGAAAAGCCCTGTAACTCCGATGGTATCCTTAAAAAACAACTCTTGAAAAAATGAGGGTTGGCATAACCCAGCAGACTCAAAGTTGAGGCCTGGCTACCCCAATTTATGTGCAATAGGGCATCGGATACATGTCGGGGAGGGAATTAGGACAATGGTGTGAGATAAGTGTGTGGTTGGGGGTGGGGTTACCTTCAGTTTTAAAATACTAGACTTCTGCTGATTTGTGTTATAAAATGTAATGTTATTTAAATAAGTTTCTCTCTCTCACTTTTATATGCACGCACACACACACACATACACACACACACACACTCTCTCTCTCTCCAATTCTGCAATCAGATTCATGGAATCTGATCTCTGTGCCCATATTGAATCCTGTAGCCTTGACTGGCATTCTGTGCAGGCATAAGGGTCTGCCTGCAGAGATCAAATTGCAGAATCTGTACATGCACGCACATCCACATATGTATGTGTGTATACATCAGTTTATTGCAATTTTTATGAACTAAGCTAGTCTCCCAACTAAAGAAATTACACAAAGGTATAGATAGACATACAGTATGTCTTCAGTGCTTTATACTGCCCCATCAGAGTTGGGGAAATTGTATCATAGACTTCAGTGGGAGCAGAATCAGGCCTTTAATCATGAGGCTAGCATGGTTTTTATATATATTTACTATGCTATATTTATGCTAATATCTTGGATAAACACATATGCACCACAGTGCATGATCTATCTTTGGTTGATCAGTTATTATTTACCCACTCTTAGAGGCTTATAATTTGTCTGTTGTAGTATTATTGTACTGTCACTTTTAATAGTCTGATTATTGATCCAAAAGCCCATCATAAATTTTAGAGAGCCATTTCATTGTTTAATTTTGTAAATCTGATGAGTTGTGACAACTTTCTGCTGAAAATATGTATTATCTTTTATAGAAAAAAGCAACACCTGTGTGGTTGAAACTTTTTTTAAAAAAAATTAGACCAATTATTCAGTTTATTCTCTGATATACTTCAAGTAAATGGCTATTAGTTTTGAATTACAGGGCCACAGGAATGATCAGAAACACAAAAGTTCTATTTTGTTTGTACTCATTACCTAGAAGTGTGTGAATGTGTGTGTGTGTAATATGTTAAAAGGTATGGTTATGGGTTAAAAAAAGTTTCTGACCAGAGACATTTTTATTATGACAACGTTATAAACTAAGGGAAATAAATCAAATGAGTGTGATTAAAACGTCATCATCTGCTATATTTTTTTCACAGTACAGTGAATACTTGTTGAACCCTTTTTTACTGCTAGCTTCTTTTAGTGACTTAACCATCACTTTGTGATGGGTGTTGCCATTCCTGTGCTAGCTGCTAAGGCCAAGTGGAAATTTTGTAGCATGGATAGATATAGTTGCATTTTACTCATAATTTGTAAATGTGGATGGGGGCAAAAGAAAATATGATTTTCTAACAGTCACTATTTCCAGGGACTGTGCTGCTCCTATTCTGTCTGATCCCCAATCCTCTCTCTTATTAGCAAAATCATAGGTGAATAGCTCTTTTTGTAGCTACTACAATTTTTTTCAGAATTTCACTCATGGTAAAAATCACAGCCCACTTTTTACAGATAAGGAAACTGAAGCTCAGAATAATTCAGTGACTTGCCATGTAAGGCATTGTGGTCTGGTGGATTAGGTCTGGAAATGGGAATCAGGAAACCTGGGATCTTCTAACCCTAGTTCCATCACCAACTTTGTGTAATCTGAGCTAATAATTTAAACCTGACTTTCAAAATCTGGTGCCCAAGTCAAAATTTCAGTGTCTAAAATAGGTATTTAGGTGGCAAACTTTAAGCACTGTTATCAGCCTCAATTTCCACATCTGATTTTTATCATAACCGAAAATATACAGAAATTATGGTAGCTGTAAAAGAGCTATTCACTCTCATCTTGCCAGTGACAGAGAAGATTTGAGTCAGTGCAGATCGGTGTGGGCATGAGGTTTATCCACATGGATCCGATTGTAAAGTAAGGTTCAGTGATGAGGAGCTCTGCCTCAAGAGGGCAGTGCGTATGGGCAAAGTTCTGCCTGAGTGAATTGAATTGCAGGAACTGGTCCCATATGGCATATCCTGATCATTCCCCATATAAAATCCTGGGATCCATTTCAGTTTCCAGTCCTGGCTCTTATGAGCTCTTGGGCAAGACTTTTCTGCACTTTTCATTTATTTTGCTTACTACACACACTTCCGTTTAGTAATCCTGAAGCTGTAGTTACAATAAAATGCAGCTTATCTATTTAATGTTTACCATGCTGCAGCAGGAAAGTAATTATTGGCTTTTCTCAAATGTCTCTACTTAACATCAGGTTTTGGCAGCCCTCCTTGGACCGCCAGTGAATCTGAACTCTAAATAATTCTCACAACAGAGGCTTTATATTAAAGTTTAAGCGTAACAAATCTTCTTAAGTTGTTTTCTGTGTTATAATGTGATTGTTTATCACAACTGGACTAAATGGCATCCCTTTTCATAGGACTTATTTTGAATCTTTTAAAAATAATAGTAATAGAGTGGCTTAAAGACCAATGACGGGGTCTATTCAGATGTGGGATCAATGGGAATGGTGTCAGTGGAGTTACACCCCTGATGCATTTTCCCCAGTACCTAGCAGATGATATTCAGCAAAATATGTTGTTGGTGGCTAAGGGAAATATTACAATTTGTGTTGCCTAGATGTTTAGAATCAGTATAGTTATGCAATAGCTAACATGACTCAGATTTACATATGTATGTTTAATAACAACATTTTTGGCCTTGTATCTCAAGTGCTTTGCAAATGCTAATTGATAAAGCCTGCCAACATTCTTGTGAGCTTGATAAATAGCAGTCTGGCCATTTTGCAGATGGTGTTGTGGGTCACAGTTTGAATAAGTGAATTGTACAAGTTTACACAGTAATTCAGTGGCAGAGAAAGCAATAGCACTTAGGATTGTCCCATTACCCATTGCACTGCTTTAAGTATTAGGCCTCATCTTCTGTCCTGTTTCACGTTTCTGTCTAGTGAAATAGCAGTTCTAAGCTGCAAGCACTTTGCAATATCAGGCCGTTAGCATTTACACCTTTGCCCAAAAATAAAGATTGGGCATCTTGTTTCACTATAATGAGATATGTCAGTGTAGAAGGATTTGGATGGCAACTATTTTACAAACCACCATATGCTGATACTTTCCCCCCAAAGCTATGTCTACACACAGGTCTATGTTGTGCTTCCTGGAGTTCCCAGGTGAACAGAGGCAGAGCACCCACTTGAAAACCTTTATCAGAGACAGCTTTCTACCCCCTGGGCACTAGCCATCTCTTCATGGGGGAGGGACAGAGCCATGGTATGTCCTCTGTGGTGGGTGCACTCTCAGGACAGCAGGGATGGAGCAAAATACAGACCTTGTAACTCTGTATGGGATTCACATGGACACACAGTGGAAGGTGCACAAGGAACCCTGACTCTAAATTAGCCTGAGATTTCATACTCTTTTTAGAAGGCTTAAAAATTCACTGATAATAAATAATAATGTTTTGCACTTGTATAGGTCTTCTCTAGTTACTCCTAAGCAATATGTTCATTAGTGCAGCAGCACAGTAATTGACATAGTCTCTGTGAGGAATCACAGTAAAGCTAGGCTTTCTACTACAATTCTGAAGATGTACCAAAAAATTGGCAAATGCTTAGCTTCAACTACCTCTCATGTGTTTTATTTATATAGAATATGTGTGTACGTATATATCTGTATAGATATAGTTGTCAAGCCTAGCATTACTGTAATTTCTCTAAGGAACTGTGTCAATCAAAAACTTATAGCTTACATGACTCTTGTGAAAAAAAATGGAGGCCAGAAATATAGAGAAATCACTGCTGAAAACTCATCATATTGATGAAAATGTTTGACTAAAGAAAACAAAACAAAACAAAAAAAGCCAACTGGGCCCCGGTTTCTCTAAAAAAATGTTACTGTGTAAAACCAGAATATTAAAGGGCTGGTTTCTCAACTCTTTTTTCTTTGCTTTTCATCTATTAGCTGTTCTTGTTACATCTAAAATATTGTAATTGAATCACAGCATTAAATGGCTTTTCTGACAAAACAGCAGATTTGGGCTCTTTACTGCTAGTTTCAAAAGTAATATATATAGAGAGAGCACAGAGACAAAAATTGAGCACATAGATGTATAATCCCAAAGGAATAAACTGACTTTTGCTAGACAAGCTGAAAGCTGATTAAAATATTTCTCATCCTTTGGGTATGCAACAGCTTTTGATGATGGAGAGCATATTAATATTCAGCTTAGCTGCTTGTCGACACTTCAGACAGGTCCCAGGAAAGAATCTGAAATTGACCAGATTTTCTCACTGTGCCAGAAATCTTTCTGAGACACAGAGCAGCACCCTTGTACCAGCAGGAGCAAAGATAAGCATTTTGCGTTCCTATTTAGCTATTTTTTTATTTGACTAGAAAATTGCTTTTAGACATTTTGAAAGGTTTAAAGAATTGTTTTAACAATATGAACTCATTAGATGCAGCGAAGGCAAGACATTGAACTAAATTTAGCTGAAAACAAAGATGCTATTATCTATTCCGTTTAAACCTCTTTGTATGAGCTGTTTGCAAATACACTGACTCAAATGGTAGCATCAGACATAACTATACAATAATTGCAGTGAGAATAGTCCCAGAGATGTGGACTTTTTTGAGTACTATTCTCTCAGTTTAGGCTATTCCTTTATAGCACAGTACCTACCTTTCAGGCAAGAAGGGAGTCTTAGCAGCTGATATTTCTGCTGCTCTTTTGCAGGCAGGCTGACAATGTGGGGTGTTGGCTTCTTCCTCTGTCTCCAGTGACTGAGTATTCTCAGTATCTCTACAAAACATGTAATGTGCTACATGAGGTGCCTTTAGGATGGCTCCAGGGCTAAATATTTCCTGTAATAGGTGAAAGAGCAAGGCTTAATCAGCTTAGTTAACTTAATTAAGCTGTGATTTTTCTTGTGGAACAGCCTAAAGTATAACACATTTATAAATTCTATTATATAGATGAATCCTATGGGTTTTGTAGTAGGTCTGAAAAATGTTGAAATAGATGAAATTTGCCAGTAAATGGACATAATTTAAAAGCAGATATATTTTACTGAGTCTTTCGATAGATTTTAATAGTCAGGATTTAAAGACATTTAAAATCCAGAGGCTTCATTTATTAAGATTTTGGCCAGCTGTATTTTGAAATGATCTCTTACCTATTCTCACCCAATCTCATCATCTTCATATGGAGACAACTTGCCATTCGTGGATATTATCCTTCCTATGTGCAATTAGAGTCCGTTGATTCTGTGGCACTATCCAACTCTGTTTCTGAACTTGGTTGTGGTACGATCAAGGGATGTGCATCCTTTCTCTCCACCAGACCTTCCTGGTTATCACTACTAAATATGATTAAAAGGTGAATGTAGTTTGAGCTGCACTATCCTCCATGCTAGGAAACCCCTTTTTAAAAAGTGGGTCTGAGTGTATCCTGGGGGACCTTTGTCATTATGATTCCAATGAAACCCGTCCTGCTAGAGAGCTGGGGAAAGCCGCTTGATTAGAGAATACAACCTAGTATTCATGGCTTCTAGCCCAGGGCTATTCCTGGCTTGACTTGAACCCTGAGCTGTAATGAAATAAATATTTATTAAAACTAAAAATATAAAAAACAACAACAAAAACCCCACTTACTATGAATGTGTATGGAAATTCTGTACTAAATGTGTTTGTATATACTAATATTTTTTCTGTCTATTGTTCTCAGAAGACCACCTTTATTTTTTGCCCATTTATATAAGTAAATAATTAAATGCCAACATACCTATAAATACAATTCATGGCAAACAAATGCTCATGTGCATTTTACCTTTGATTATGAGGTACTCAACATACAGATAAGTTGCTCTTTGAAACATCTGCCATGTCATAAACCAGTTAAATATAAGTTTTGTCATGTGAGCATCCAACCAGCAGAGGGAACTAAGATACATATAAACAGATAGAGGAAACTTTTGTTGCACAACTGGTAGGCAGATGTTAAATGCTAGGACAATGGAGTTGATATGATCTGTTTTCACCCTCTTGCTGTCTGAAGAATTTGGTTACTCTTAGATTTCTGAAATCTCTCCATCATAAGAAATTACCCTATCATCTATCCCATTGAATTTTTATCTTTATAAGTTATATAAAGTAGGGCTGAAAAGATAGAATTATTTCAATCCGTGGCAGGTGTTGGGTGGCTAGTAATTTTCTGTTGGTTTTCACCAGCTATTATTGTAGATATTTGTTCTTGAATAAAGGACTGATCCTTGATTCTTCTGTAAATGTATAATCCTCTGTTTAAATTGCCACCATTTTTTTGCTATGGAAATATTCCATGATGTCCCAAATTCATGGCAGAACCAAATGAGGACTATAAGGGAGAGAGGAAACCCTTGTTTAAACAACAAATCTTATCTTTGATACTTAGCCAAAATGGCTAAGGGAAATTATTTAAAGTATGTTGAAAGGTAATGGATTTTAAAGTAATAAAGATGTAACCAAATGTGTTCCACAGTTCAAAAGTCTTTCATTTAGCATTATGTAAACATAGTTTTTAGTGTTTTAAAATTATATGTATGCTTGTAAAAATGTGTGAATTATTTTGTGAGAGAGTGTAAGGGAGAGATAAAATATGTGTGTTCATACATTTAAGTATTAAGTTGTCCTCCATAATGCTGTGAGTTATTGAATCCTTCTGAGCTGAAACAATGTTAGTTTCTCATTTTAGTGACCTCCCACTGCTTCTGCATAATTCTACAGGAGAGACTAGGGTTTCTTGATTATATACCGTGTTATAATTTCCTGATGCCTGGTTATATTATTTGTAATGCAATAGGTAATAATCCTTTGGCAATTAACACCCTATTTGAGTCACCAGGGGTCAAAGGTATGTTCTTTCATTAGAGCAGTTAGTGAGTTTTTCCTCTTTTATAAATCTGTTTTTTTCCACTGAGGTTTTTGTGTTTTCTGTTTTATTTGAAAATGACTATACGGGGTTTTTTTAATTGTTGTTGTCTACTTCCTTAAGGACCCAATCTGCTCCATGCTGTCAATGGAAGTGGGAGCACAATAAGGCTCTATATTCTGTGTGTAACAAGTAGCTCCTCCAGTATTCCATACTAATAAGTAAGGGTGCCAGAACTTTTATAGAAGGGGGGAAGGAGGGACAGGGCCAAAGTGCCCCCTCCTTCTCCAACAGTGAGCCAGCTGCCCTCTCTTCTGGCACCACAGCAGCCCCTGGTGGGCAAAAGGTGCATTTGCAGCATCTCCCTGGCAAAATCTGCAGGGGACAGGAACTCTGCTTGTTTCTTTTGTTAAAAAGTGGATGGGCATGGCTGGTGCTGGTGCCAATAAGTCCTCCTCTCTCCACCAGTGATAGACAGGCAGATGGATGATTTGAAGCAACAGAAATTTCCCCTCAGAAGAGGTCATTCCTGCTACTGTATGCAGAAACCACTTCCTGTTCGTTCTCTCTAGGAGCCGATGTTGTATGTCAAGCTCTCCTCAGGAGCCGCTTTAAAGAAAATGCCTGGAATACAGCAAAAATAAAAGGGCCTTTACCAGCTGTTCTGAGTGAAGGAGCCTGTTTATAACCTGTAACTGGTCCCATCAGAGACAGCAGTTTTACAGGCATCAACATTCAGGCTGCAGAGCCTAGTAATATGGGTACCTCCTTCCCTTCTCCAAACCAGCTGTGTGACCTTCTGTCTTTTGATGGGACATAAAGAGAAAAGGTAAAATCATGTGTGTCGGCTTCTTCTTGCCCTTCTACAACGGAGACAGGTAATAGTAATGGGAGATTTGATTTGTGATGACCAAGAGAACTGCGTGGTATATTGCTTGCTAGATGCAAAGGTCGCAGACATCCGCAGTGCGGGGAAGGAGCCAGTGGTTGTGGTATATGTAGGTACCAGTGATATAGAAAAAGATAGGAGGGAGGTCCTGGAGGCCAAATTTAGGCTGCAAGGTAAAGAGAGTAAAGTCCAGGACCTCCATGGTGGCTTCTCTGAAATGCTTCCAGTTCCATGTGCAGGGCCAGTTAGATAGAACTTCTTAATGTGTAGATGAGATGATGGTGTTGAGAGGAGGGATTTAGGTTTATTAGGAACTGGGGTACCTTTTGGGAATGAAGGAGTCTATTCAGGGCATGGGCTCCACATAAGCCAAAATGGAACCAGATTGCTGGCATGTAAAATTAAATAGGTCAGATGTTTTTAAACTAAGGGCTTAAAAACCAACAGTTGTAGAGGAGCCAACAGTTGTAGAGGAGCACACGGTTTGGACAGACAAATCCCTTAGAAGAGGATTTATTAAAGGTTATATTAGTACAGAGGAGAGGATAGAAGGTAAAGTACAGGTAGAAACAGAAGAGAAACAGTCAAATGCAAAAGAGTTCCATTCAGTTACATCACATGAAGGCAGACAACTGAATATTGACAAATTTTATAAGTGCCTGTATACCAGTAGAAGAAGTCTAACTACTAAGATGGGTGAACTTGAGTGCCTGGTATTGATTGAGGGTATTGATACACTAAGCATCACAGAAACTCTGTGGAACGATGATAATCAATGGAACAGGGTAATCGCAAGATACAAAATATATAGGAATGGCAGAATAGGTTGCACTGGTGCGGGAGTGGCAGTATATGTGAAAGAATCTCTCTGGATAAAAATTCCAAGCTTGAGTAATAAGAGTCTAACAGTACTACTGATCACCTGACTAGGATGGTGACCGTGATTGTAAAATGATCAGGGAGATTAAAGAGGCAACAAAAACAGAAAATCCATAATAATGGGGTATTTCAACTATCCCCATATAGACTGGGAACATGTCAGCTCAGGATAGGATGGAGAGAGAAAATTTTTAGATACCATTAATGACTGCTTCTTGGAGCAGCTAGTCCTGGAACCCATAAGACAATTCTTGATTTAGTTCTAAGTGGCGCACAGGATCTGGTCCAAAAGGTGAATATAGCTTAACCACTTGGTAATAGTGATCATAATGTAATTAAATGTAACATCCTGTGGTGGTGGTAGGGGGGGAAGCGGAGGGGGAGGAGGATACCAAAGAAACCCACCACAGTAGCATTTGACTTCAAAAAGAGGAATTACACAAAAATGAGGAGACTAGTTAAACGGAAATGAAAAGGAACAATGCTTGCAAGCTGCATGAAAACTTTATAAAAACACCAAAATAGAGGCTCAAACTAAATTTATACCTCAAATAACAATAAAAAAGTAAGAGTACCAAAAATAAATAAATAAAGATCATTATGACTAAACAACAGAGTAAAAGAGGAGGTTAGAGACAAAACGACACTATTTAGAACTGGAAGTCATATCCTACTGAGGAAAATAGAAAGGAGCATAAACTCTGGCAAGTTGAGTATAAAAGTATAATTAGGCAGGCCAAAAAGGAATTTGAAGAGGAACTATCAAAAGACACAAAAACTAATGGCAACATTTTTCTTTAAATACATCAGAAGTAGGAAGCGTGCCAAACAGTTAGTGGGACCACAGGACGATCAAGGTGATAAAGGAACACTCAAGGAAAACAAGGCTGTTGCAACACAGAAACTAAATTAATTCTTTCCATTGGTCTTCACTGCAGAGGATATGAGGGACATTCCTGCACCATTCTTTTTAGGTGATAAATCTGAAGAACGATCACAGATTGAGGTGCCTGTAGAGGAGGTTTTGGAACAAATTGATAAATTAAAGAGTAATAAGTCACCAGGACCAGATGAAACTCACCCAAGAGTTCTGAAGGAACTCAAATATGAAAGTGCAGAACTACTAACTGTGGTATGTAACCTATCACTTCAGTCAGCTTCTGTACCAGATGACTGGCAGACAGATAATGTGATGTGATTATTAAAAAAGGCTTCAGAGGTGATGCTGGCAATTACAGACCAGTAAGCCTAACTTCAGTACCAGGCAAATTGGTTGAAACTATAGTAAAGGAAATAATTATCAGATACATAGATGAATAGAATAGGTTGGGGAAGAGTCAACATGGCTTTTGTAAAGGGAAATCATGCCTCGCCAATCTATGAGAATTCTTTGAGGGAGTCAACAAGTATGTGGAAAATTGAACATAGTATACTTGGACTTTCAGAAAGCCTTTGGCAAGGTCCCACACTCTTAAGTAAGAAACCATGGGGTAAGAGGGAAGGCCCTCTTATTGATCAGAAACAAAGGGCAGGAATAAATGGTCAGTTTTCCCAGTGGAGAGAGGTAAATAGCAGGGTCCCCCAAGGATTAGTCCTGGGACTAGTGATGTTCAACATATTCATAAATGATCTGGAAAAAGGAGTAAACAGTGAGGTGGCAAAGATTGCAGACAATACAGAATTACTCAAGATAGTTAAGTCCAAAGCAGACTGAAAAGAGTTACAAAGGGAGCTCACTGAAGTGGGTGACTGGGCAACAAAATGGCAGATGAAATTCAGTGTTGTTAAATGCAAAGTAATACACATTGGAAAACATAATCCTAACTATACGTACAAAATGCTGGGTCTAAATGATTGGTTACCACTCAAGAATTAGATCTTGGAGTCATTATGGATACTTTTCTGAGCACATCAGCTCAGTGTGTAGAGGCAGTCAAAAAAGCTAACTGTGTTAGGAACCATCAAGAAAGGGATAGATAATAAGACAACTATTTTATCGCCACTTTATAAATCCATGATACGCCCACACCTTCAATACTGTGCAGTTCTGGTCGCCCCATCTCAAAAAAGATATATTAGAACTGGAAAAAGTACAGAGGAGGGCAACAAACATGATTAGGGGATGGAACGGCTTCCCCATGAGGAGAGATTAAAAAGACTGGGACGTTCAGCTTGGAAAAAAGATGACTGAGGGGGGCTGTGATAGAGGTCTATAACGTCATGAATGGTGTGGAGAAAGTGAATAAGGAAACGTTATTTACCCCTTCACATAGCACAAGAACCAGAGGTCACCCAATGACATTAATAAGCAATAGGTTTAAAACAGACATTAGGAAATACTTCTTCACACAATACACAGCCAACCTGTGGAACTTGTTGCCATGGGACGTTGTGAATTCCAAAAGTACAAGTGGTATCAATAAAGAATCAGGTAAGTTCATGGAGGATAGCTCTATCAATGGCTATTAGCCAAGATGGTCAGGAACACAAACCCTGGCTTTGGGTGTCCCAAAACCTCTGACTGCTAGAAGCTGGCATGGGACAACAGTGGATGTGTGATTTGACAAATTGCGCTGTTCTGTTCTCTACCTCTGAAGCATCTGGCACCAGCCACTGTCAGATGACAGGATACTGGGTAGATGGATCATTGGTCTGACCCAGTATGGCTGTTCTTATAATGTGTCTCCTAGGTGCTATCAGAGGTCCCTGCCTCTGAATTTTCAGCTGCCTTGATAGTCTCTGCTTTTCCTTTGCTTTCTTAGGCCTTGGCTACACTTGCAGATGTACAGCGCTGTTAGTTAAACCCGTGTTCGTACAGCTGAGTAGGGAAAGCGCTGCAGCCTGTCCACACTGGCAGCCGCCAGCGCAGTAACTAGCACTGACGTGGCTACATTTGGGGCACTTGCAGCGGTTTTGGGAGAGGTGCATTATGGGCGGGTATCCCACAGAACACCTCTTCCAATTCTGGCGCCGTGGGTTGTGGGAAGGGGACGTGGGGTATGGTGCATTCTGGGTCCTGTCCCAACGCCCCATGATGCATCACTTCGCATCCCAGCAATCCCTGTGTTTCCGGCCACAATTTGCGCCATCTTTCAACGGTTTCTTTGTAGCGTGATCTGTGCGCCGTTTCGGTCAGCGGGAAAATGGATCCCGACCTGGTGAGCAAAATACTGACGAGTCTCGCCAGCACGTCACGTTTGGCAGTCGAGCTGTTCCTTAAGATCCACAGTGACAGCGAAGAGTCCGGCGATGACAATGACGAAGAAATTGTTACGCAAAACGCGTACGACACTAACTTGCTTGTGGCATTCACGGATATGTTATGCACCGTGGAACGCCGCTTTTGGGCTCGGGAAACCAGCACAGAGTGGTGGGATCACATTGTCATGCAAGTCTGGGATGACGAGCAGTGGGTGCAGAACTTTCGAATGAGAAAAGCTACTTTCATGGGACTGTGTGAGGAGCTCGCCCCCGCCCTGCGGCGCAAGGACACGAGATTGAGAGCTGCCCTGACGGTGGAGAAGCGGGTGGCTATTGCAATCTGGAAGCTCGCAACTCCGGACTACTATCGATCAGTAGCGAACCAGTTTGGAGTGGGAAAGTCGACCGTTGGGATCGTGCTGATGCAAGTTTGCAAGGCCATTAATCGCATCCTGCTCAGAAGAACCGTGACTCCGGGTAACATGCAGGACATTGTGGCTGGCTTTGAACAAATGGGTTTCCCTAACTGTGGAGGGGCTATAGATGGGACGCATATTCCTATTCTGGCACCACCCCACCTAGCATCCGAGTACATTAATCGGAAGGGGTATTTCTCCATGGTTCTCCAGGCGCTTGTGGATCACCGTGGGCGTTTCATTGACATCAACGCAGGCTGGCCCGGAAAGGTGCATGATGCACGCATCTTTCGGAACACTGCCCTGTTCCGGAAGATGCAGTCCAGGACTTTTTTCCCAGACCGGAAGATCACGGTAGGGGAAATTGAAATGCCCACTGTGATCCTTGGAGACCCCGCGTACCCTTTAATGCCATGGCTCATGAAACCCTACACAGGGAGCCTTGACACCAGCAAGGAACGATTCAACTACAGGCTGAGCAGGTGCAGAATGACTGTGGAGTGTGCTTTTGGCCGTTTGAAGGGCCGCTGGCGATCTCTATATGGGAAGCTGGACATGGCTGAACACAGCATCCCCGCGGTTATATCCGCGTGCTGTACCCTCCATAATATTTGTGAAGGGAAGGGTGAAATGTTCACTCAGGCGTGGACCTCAGAGGTTCAACACCTGGAGGCTGAATTTGCACAGCCAGAGAGCAGGGCTATTAGAGGGGCCCAGCGTGGGGCTGCAAGGATTAGGGATGCCTTGAGGGAGAAATTTGAGGCTGACAACCACCAGTAATGTGTGCTGCCCTGCACGACCCTGAACTGAAGTGGTTCCAATGTTATCAGTTTTCTGTCTTTGCTAAGCTGATTTGTGTTTGCTCAGCTCACTTGCGTTGCCTGTTTCTTTCCTGGGCTAAGGTATCTTTTTTCCTTATGCAATAATAAAGACTGTTTGCACATCTAAAGAATCCGTTTATTACAGAGAAAATACATGTATTAAAAAGAAACACAACTGCTTGTGAGACAGAAAGGGCAAGGGGGTGGTGGGTGGTGTGGGGAAGGGTTCAATCACAGGGTATGGTATGTCCTGCTTTCATACTCGGGCTTCCTGTCTGGAGTGCTGTGCAGTGAGTGCTGGACCTCAGGATGTCTATAATTCGGGATGGGAGTTGAGTGCAGTGGGTAAGGGTCATAGTTTCCAGGGCTGTCTGGTGAAGCTACAGGTGTTGGGGGCATCTGCTGTGGGCGATAAGAACCAGTATGTTGGGTGAAGTGGGCAGGTGGTGACATGGGGGCACAAGTGTTTTGGGACACTGGCTGCAGGGGCGGGCGGGTGCCGTACTGCTCCACCTGCATGGTGACGAGCGCCTGGATAGAGTCCGCTTGGCGCGCCATGATGCTAATCAGCTCCTTTGTGCTTTCGTGCCGGAGCTGCATGCTTTGCTGCCGCTGGGCTGCGTTTTCCTGGCGGAGCCTGCTTTCACTCTCCCTCCACTCCCGAGCCTTTTGATTCTCTTTAAGAGACTGTTTCATAACTTCCTGCAGCATGTCTTCTTTTGTTCTTCTGGGCCTCTTTCTGAGCCTTTGTAGTCTCTCAGCCGGTGATCAGAAGGATGGCGGAGATCTCAAGGTTGCATCTGGAAGGCAAAATGCAACATTTAACAGAGGCATCATTGTTTTATGCCAGACAGAGCAATGATTCCCCCACACTTAAGGAGGGCGCACACAGTCTTCAAAACAGCACATTTTTCCTGTCCCAAACAGAGCGCACAGAACCCACGGGAGCCCCAAAATGGTGAGTAAACACAGGGTAAAGGGGGACTGATTGTTTCACGGATGTACTGTCTGACGGGTTTCTGTGCCTTGGGGAGAGCCAACAGCTACAGGGGGAACCTACACTGAACACTATCCCCACATTTTCCACAGGAGTTCGTCCTGGAAGATATCTCGCTGCTGAGGGTGTCCGGGGAAGCAAGGGAGGGTCTTCTACTGCAATGCGGCTTCCGCCCTGGCCCATATGCAGCTTGCCTGTGTGCAGCAATGGTCCCCCCGCCCCTCGCGGCACAGTGGCGCGGACACGTTACCCTGACTGGGACAAGGACCACGGCGGCTCTCCCAATGAACCTGCGCAAGCACATTGCCCACGTCCTGGCTGAGACTTTCGAAGAGATTACAGTGGCCGATTTCTCCGATGTGATAGACCACATCAATGCGCTCTTCCGCATCTAGGCATGCATGCAGCCCAAACCCTCCTCGCCCAAGGACCCCACACCAAAAAAACTCCTTTCCGAAAATAAAAGCTGCTTACCGTGAACCTGTTCTTCTTTTTCTCTCCCAGCGCGTACCGGCTGCTGCGACTGGCTCCCTTCCTCCTGGCTCGAAAAGAGCTCCTGGCTGCATGCACCCAAGGAGTCAGGGGTGTCTCCCCCAGCCACAGCACCCTCGCTTCTGTTTTCTTCAACCCCCTCCTCCTCCCCCTCCACCTTTTCCTCCTCCTCCCGCTCTCCCGTGTCCACGGTGGTGCTCGGAAGAGTAGTGGGGTCAACCCCAAGTATTGCATCCAGCTCTTGGTAGAATTGGCAGGTTGTGGGGGGAGCACCCGAGCGCTTGTTTGCCTCGCGGGCTTTGCGGTACGCACTCCGCAGCTCCTTTACTTTTATCCTGCACTGCATTGCGTCCCGGTCATGGCCCCTTTCAATCATGGCCCTTGATATCTGGCCGAAAGTATCGAAATTCCTCCGGCTGGATCGCAGCTGGGACTGGACAGCTTCCTCCCCCCAAACAGCGATGAGGTCCAGCAGCTCGCCATTGCTCCATACTGGGGCTCGTCTGGCACGTGGAGGCATGGTTACCTGGAAAGATGCGCTGAGAGCACTCCACGCCTGGCTGAGCAAACAGGAAGGGGATATTTAAAATTCCAAAGGAATTTAAAGGGTCGGAGTGGCGGTTGGTCACCTGAGGCCAGGGCAGTAGAGTGCTAATTGATGACCAGAGTGGCTAGAACAGGCGTTGTGGGATACTTCCGAATACTTCTGGAGGCCAATAACAGCGCATTGGGTGACCACACTGTAGCCGCAGCGCACCAGCAGCAGCGCAACAAACGTTATTCCTCTCGGGGAGGTGGAGTACATGCAGCGCTGTACCTGAGGAGATGCAGCGCTGCACGTGCCTTGCGAGTGTAGCCAGTTAGTGAGTTGCAGCGCTGCAGGCAGTTTTATTGCGCTATAACTCGTGAGTGTAGCCAAGGCCTTATATACCTCAGTTTAAGCCTTCAGGGATATCAAAACTTTCACTGACACAGCTATTACTGCTTCAGCCCCATCACTCTGTCACCTAACCATAGAGCTTAGCTGCTCTCTAGACATTTTGGCCCTAGCCCTTGGGTTCAGCTGAGCTGTGCTCGGGCAGAACCCAAGCAGAGAAGAGAAAGCAATAGTGGCTTTTGCTGGCTTTGTGTTCTCTTGATCTACCTACCTTGGCCTCTCCTCGTCTCACTTTGAAACCTTTCTTTGGCTGATCATATCCATTGATGAAGCTTCTAATATCAGCTCACAGCTGAAGATCTGTAAGGAGATATGGTCATCTTCTCTAATGGTTAGGCCATATGAGCTGCATGTCTGCACACAGCAAGTGGTCAAAGAGCAAGAAAAACCTTCTTGTTGACAGGCTGAAAATGAAGATAGCTGCTCACTTGGCACTTCTACACTTCACACTCCAGATGGTAGTAAATCCAGTCCTACTCAGTCCAGGCAATGCTGAAGTGGTGTCCTAGTCCTCCCTTGATTGTTGAGTTAAGAGTCTAGCTCCGTCACAGAGGCCTTACCAATTCTGAAATGGGCAGAGAAGGATCCCTCCCTTCTCAAAGCAATCTAGATAGCTAGGAAACTCAGCTTTAAAGTAGACTGGCTCAGCCATTACAGTGTGGGGCCTTAGTCCACAAGTATTTCACCAGATTGCAGGATATGGAGAATGCCAATAAAATATTTGTTTGCCACCAAATGCCTGTTTTCTCCAGTGGTCTTCTAGCACTAAGAATAGTTCCATTCTTTATTCCTTTTAATCACAACTCTCTCTATGCTTTATCCTTTCCCCGCTCATTCCCGAGGGGGAGATGCTTGTGTCTAACTATTCCTCTGATGAAGCTTTCCTCTTTCCCCCACTCCTTTGTGTGATTGTACATGTGCTCACCCGCTCAGTGATATTACTCTCTGGACTAGGGTAACCAGATGTCCCAATTTTATAGGGACAGTCCCGATTTTTGGGTCTTATATAGGCTCCTATTACCACCACCACCACCACCACCACCACCACCACCCCCTGTCCCGATTTTTCACACTTGCTGTCTTCTCACCGTACTCTGGACTGGTTTCATGGCTTGCTGGAGTACCATGATTAGTGCTGTAATAGCAATATTTCACGCTCTCTGTGACAGACAGATGAAGAGATATTACTTGTTCTGGTTTTCTTGCATGGTAGAGTAGTTCAGACACTGTGGACAATTAGCCTTATTTTGTGGGATAAAAAGCAGACTTGCTAAAATTTTAGGGGGACTATTTTCCTATACATACTCCAGGGGAACCGTGCATATGGTAGTGTGGCTTTCTACATGACTTTCTGTTTAAGCTTATTTTACTGCTGTCTGCCATTCAAGTACTGGCCTGTGGTTAGTTTTATTTCACTTGTACAAATATGAAGCAGTCGTTTGGCTTCTTTCTGTCTTTTCCTCTTTCCTCCAGCCTTCAGTCAGACTTCATTAGTTTCATTTATGTTGTGAATGGATGACCCGTGCTTCTCTTGTTTTTCTGCTCTGCAGAAGGAAGGTAAACGGGTACCACTCCCATACCACAGAGCATGAGGAGAGTGTGGGGAATTGTGGGAGGGAGATTTTGGTTGAAGAAGAGTGTGGAAGATCAAGTGGGGGAGGAGGGAGAGCATGGAGGTATTTAAGGCGAGGGGATATTGTGGGTTGTGTGGGGGAGAACCTGGAAGGATTTAAGCGGAAAGGAAAGGGAGGGTGAATTGAGAGAGAAAGAGAGTGTCTGAAGTGAGGGGGAGGGACAGAACAGTGTAAAGAGAAGTGGGATCAGAGATTAGGGAGGGAAGACGAACATAAAAAGAATGATGGAAGGTGCGAAAAATTATAATGGGGAAGAAGAGGAAGATTTATATCAGAAAGAGAGTGCAACTGTGGTTTTAATACCTTTTAAATGTACTTTGTAGTGAACAATGTGAAGAAAATTCTTCACTTGGTTAGATTTTCATATTAATTACAATTTATTTTAAAGCTGGTGTTGCATCTATTTTATGATGTGTTTTTCATCATCATTATGCATGAAGGAAGGTAGAAAATCTACATTAAGTGATGGAAGGGGAAAAATTCAATGGATAGATAGATATCTGCTTTCCTGAGCTCATAAGTCTTTCACTGTCTAGTGGCCTATTCCTCAGACCTTATTCAGGGAAATCTCTCATTTACCTCAATGGACGTTTTGTCTTAGGTAAGCACTGCAAGATTTGGCCAAGAGAATCTAGTCTAGTCTAATAATCTTTTTCTACATATCTACATTTCTCCATTCAGATCAATGTTTAAATAAAAATATAAGCCCTTGCATTCAGGGTCAAGAGGTGTACAAATTATTCAAAACAAATGGCACAACTACTCAAAATCTGATTTTTGTATCTTTATGAACTGTTAAATGGGTCCATATTTGACATTTTTGTGAATTATGTTTCATGTTAGGGCTATTCTAAGAGAAAAGCAAGTTGGGAATTTGTCTAAAATTTGAGGGTCTGCATATGTCTGATATACAAACAGCTATTTTGTGAAATTCTGTGGAAAAGTGAAACTTCAAAGGTGCAAAATTACCTGATTTTAAAAAAAAGGCAGATATTTGTTGAAAGTTTGTTGTGCACAGACCTACTTGCTACTAAAAAAAAGGCAAGGTGAGATTTTTATGTATAGTATTTCTTAACCAAAGCCCTGATGCAAACTCTTACTCATGCAAGTATTACTCAACCCTGACAACTGAGACTTGCTTTAATAAAGAAAGAGTAAAGAAGGAGCAGGTTGCCTCTTGGTTCTGTTGTGTGACCATCAAAATATATATACTAGTCTGATTTTAATCTTACTAGGCCTGATTCAAAGCCTGCTGAAATCAATCAGTCGTCCCTCCTCCCCCCCTCCCCTTTTAACTTCAATGAGTTTTGGATCATGCCTGTCACGTGCAACTATTACTTTGCTCAGGTTAAACTGTAATTATTAGCAGGAGTAGTATGCCCTTTTGTATTAATTTATGAATTTCATTATAGATTACTGCCATTGAAAAGGCTGGAAAATGGATTTGTATAAGTAACATATTCACTCAGTCACTGAAGTTATGAATTTATAACTCATAATATTTTTGCTTGATGACTCTTCCCATAAACAATTATTAGACAACCAGTGTACACAAAATTTAACCAAAAAATAAACAAAACCTGTAGAGTTATCAAAATATTCTGTTTTAAACAAATATAGAGATACAAGTCCTTCAAATATCAAACAATATTGAGTACATACCAGCATCTTTTATAGTGCTATATATCCCCAGTTACACTAGCTAGAGTAATAAATATGTATAAAGCATGAGAACTCTCATGTTTCAGAGGACCACTAGTTGCTTAGGGTAGGAAGAAACTTCCTCCATAAGCATGTTATTGCATGATTGTGCATCACAGTTTCTCTCATAGCATCTGAGATTGGCCATGGCTGGAGGCAGGACATGGGACTAAATGGACTGTGGGTCTAATCTGGCACGGCAGACCCTTAGTGGTCTGAGGATTCTTGTAATATGGCCAACATAAATGTTTTAATTTCCTTGGATGTTCTGCAGATATAAACCTAGTCAGCATACTCTATTTTCTGTCTCACCAAGTAAAGGGCAGATGAAGAAAACCCTGGTGAATATAATTTCTTAGAAACAATGGTGAACGTTTTATTTTTTGTTTTCATGAATCTTATAGTGGAGTCCAGGAAAATTCCAATCCAAGATTCTTTATATTCAAGCGTACCTTTTAACAAGCAATTTTCAGATTTTGTTCCTATATATAACACACAGTCAACACTGTTCTGAGAATAAGGGGGAATTTCAGCCGCCTTTGTGGATAATCTTCCTGCAGACATGACTTGCATTGGATCTGAAATGGATAATGCTCTGAGTGCCTGTAAACAATTTTTTGGGGGAGGGAAATAGTGTTTTTTCTTCCTTGTTTTCCATTTTCTCATTATTAATCCTACATTTTTTAACTGTAGCCCAGTTTTCAAGAGCATCAAGACCATTTAGCTTTACTTCATTCTGCTTTAAAATTTCTTCAAACGTGGTGTCTTATCCAGATGTAAAACTTCCTAGACACACATCCCTGTGTGTCTGTTTGCTTGGTTTCAAGGGTTACTTTCATGCAGGGGATTGGAAGCTCAGAGAGCTTCCATTACAGAGTCTGAGGCAGTTTCCATTAAAGGACTGTGGAAGAAGCCGGCAGGTATTCCCTACCAAACATGGTGGATCCTTGAGATCTGCAAACCACAAGGAATTGACACACAAGCCTTGTGCTTTTGCCCTGATTTATGACTCTCCAGGTCCCTCCAGTCCTCTGATAGCACGATTTCTCCATCAGATGTTTCCCCTAGAACTACCAGAATGGTGACCAAACTGCCCTGCTTGAGGACTGTTCCGGTTTCACTGCCAGGAGTTCTCCTGATGCTGACTGAGTAGTTCAGTTTCCCTTTTTAGGTGATCCTTCCTGCTCATAGTTGAAACACAAAATGGGCATACTGTTAGGGGAAGACTGAACTGCTTTTGTCTGTGCTAAATCTTTCTACTTTTGATTTTCCATGCTGATTTTCTTACTTTTCTCCATTTATCATTATATTCCTTATATATTAAAATATTCTTTACCAATAGGAGTTTTTATTAATGCCTCTCTCAATCCCTACTAATCACTGGGTCATATTTCTGCATTTTACACTGAAAACTCAGATTGAACTGTACAGTGCTCAAATTGTTGAATCCTTTGTGAATTTTGTTGTGAAGGCAGAGAAATCATTTATTCTTCATCTCATTTATAAAGTTGTGAAAGATATTATTGGAATTAAATAAAAAAAATCACTGTATCATAACCCACAGGTCATATAGATCTCTCTTTAAAAGTTCATTGCAAATTAAATGGATAAAACTGAGCTGTAATTACTTGAAAGAGACGCATATAATTTATTATTTCCTGAGCGTATTGTTTTTATGGGAAAAGAAAGAAAACAATTGCTGGGTGTCATCAAGGAGCTGGTGGAAGGTGGTGAAATGAATAATGAGATTTGTAAAGCATCAGGAAAACTGAAACACCATGGTACAAAGTACCACTTATCCTCACAGACATGCGTACCACATGACAACACTGAGGGGAAGTATTTTCTGAAGATTTGAACTGGAGCCTGGGAGACAGGAGTACTGAATGTTATTTCTTTTGCACTTCCATTTGCTTGGTATGTGCCTTAGGCAAGTGACTCAGGATCTATCTGTGCTTCTCCCCTTTCTCCTGGTCCTTTATTAACAACATCACCATCCCCCTGTCATGGTCACTGAAGCTCACCATCGTGGTGTCATCCAGGTCTTGCCACTTCTACTTCCTGCTTGTAATCTTATTATTCCTACTGTAATATTTCTGAAACCATTGTTTTCTTGTTAGTTCCGCCAGTTAAAACACAGGTTCTGGCCCTCTGCTCTGAAACCTCCTTTTCCCTTCTAATAGCATCTCACAACTCTTCCCTCAAGTCTATTTAAAAGGCAGCTTTTAAGAGCTTCCTCTCTCACTATTAAGATTGTGTTCTGCTCTAACAGTGCATCACCTCAACCCCCTGAATCTCTCCTCTGTTCTCTCCTTCCACATCAAGCTCTTCTTCCTTACTCTGTACACTCTACCATTGCTTAGATATGTGCTTCTCTTCCCACACACCTCTTCTGAAGTTCAGTGGCTCTGATCCCTGATGGGGTTTTAGGGGGTGGTGAAGGTTCACATGGTTGAAGGGCTGAGCGGTTGGAAACATGACTTTTGATCCACTGGTCATTCTCCTGTGGAGGGCTGGTGGTGGGGAGATAAAAAATCAGCTAGAATAGGGGTGCAGCAGCATGAAAGCAGCTTCAGTTGCACTCCATGTCAGGAGGATTCCTGTCCCCCAGACCTCCATGGAGATCCACCCAGTGAGCTTCATGCTTGGATTTTGAGGTTATACTTAACTAGAGAGTAGTGTTCTTATTAACTTTGAAAACATTCCTGACATTAAAGTAAAATGTCCTTGCTAATCATTTGTTAAACATTGTTTAGTAATATTGAATAGAATTTGTTTTGTGCTGTGCTAACTGCATCATTTTTAACCAGAATTCTGGTGTCTTGAGATGGCATGTGTTTGTTTATTTTTCAGATTTAAACTTTTGCCAAAGTATTTGCTTAAAAACCAAGTCTCCATTTACAATGATGCGCCAAGGTATTAATATTACTTGTGATGACTTGATGTTCACCAGGCAATATACTGCTGTACAGTACATGTCAAATTGGAGAGCATAATTACCTAGGTCTAAATCGCTGCCTATTTTGCTGCCACTTCTCTTCTAGCTTTCAGCTGCTTCATCTCTCATCTTATGAGTAACATCATTAAATATACAGTTACCTGATTCTCACACTTACCTTGTTGTAAATCAACAGTAATTCCATGGAATCACAGCAGGTAGCACTAGTGAAAGCAGTATCAGTAGGGTTGCCAACTTTCTAGTCACACAAAACTGAACACCTAGTCCCTCCCCTCCCTGAGGCCCTGCCCCTTCCCCAAGACCCTGCCCGCTGTTCACTACATTCCCCCTCCATCAGTGGCTCACTCTCCCCCACTTTCACTCACTTTCACTGGGCTTGGGCAGGGGGTTGGGGTGTGGAAGGGGGTGAGAGTTCTAACTGGGGTGGGGCTGGGGATGAGGGGTACAGGGTGCAGGAGGGGGCTCTAGGCTGGGGGGTGAGGCCGAGGGATTCAGAATGCGGGAGGGGACTGCGGGTTGAGGGAGGGGGTTGGGGTGTGGGAGGGGGTGAGGGCTCTAACTGGGGGTGTTGACTTTGGGGTGGGGCCAGGGATGAGGGGCTTGGGGTGCAGGAGGGCGCTCCAGACTGGGGGATGGGACTGAAGGATTCAGAGTGGGGGAGGGGGCTTCAGGTTGAGGCAGGGGGTTGGGTGCAGGAGAGGGGAGGGCTCTGGGGTGGGACTGGAGATGAGGTGTTCAGGGTGGGGGCTGGGGAGGGGGCTCTGGGCTGGGGCAGGGTGTTGGGATACAAGGGGGGTGAGGGCTCTGGGCTGGGGCCAGGGATGAGGGATTTGGGGTGCAGGAGGGGGCTCTGGGTTTGGGGGGGGGGCTCAGAGCTGGGGGGTGGCTCAGGGTTGCGGCACAGGCTTACCTCAGGCAGCTCCCAGTCAGCGGTGCAGCACGGGGGCTAAGGCAGGCTTCCTGCCTGTCCTGGCACTGCACTGCATGCACCCTGGAAGCAACCAGCAGGTCAGGGTCCCAGGTGGCGGGGGGGTGGGCCAGGAGGCTCCACATGCCACTCTCGCCTGCAGGCACGCCTCGCCCAGCGGAGCCAGTGCTCGGAGCAGGGGCAGCATGTGTAGCCCCATGGGCCCTCCCTCACCCCTCCGCTTAGGAGCTGGACCGGGGCTCAGCGCGGTGCCAGCCAGGACAGGTAGGGACTAGCCTCCCTTAGCATCTCAGCAACACCGACCAGATTTTTAACGGCCCAGTTGGCTATGCTGACCGGAGCCACCGGAATCCCTTTTCGACTGGGTGTGCCGGTCGAAAACCGGACACCTGATCACTCTAAGTATCAGACCCGGTTTGACTCAGAAATTATCACTGTATAAAGGTAAAACAAGAAAAGAGAGTTCAAGCCGTTGGAAGAGTGGGCGTAAGAGCAAGGAAGTTATACAGAATGGGAATCAAGTATGTCATTTGGGCAGCCTTTGAAACACAATTTTTATGCTTGCTTTGTTGTAATTTTTTGGAAAATATTACTGTTTCATGTGATATATCAGGCTGTGTTATGGGCATGTAGTGGTGATATCATAGATGATAATTTATCATTCTTCTTACCCAAACTATATATTTTTCTCCTAATTTTAGTACCAGAAATACATGCTATTTAGTGGTCCTGTCTGTGCAGATATTTGAACTCTCCATTCCTGTGGTCTAGTAAAACTGACATTTTACAAAGTATTTCATTGTTTCAATAGTCATAATTACACCATGATCCAGATGGTTTCTCAGAGCTTTACTCACTGGAAAACTAACTTATTTATGCGGGGGAAATGCTATATTTAAGTAAAAAAGATACCCAAAGTCCTGTTCTCTGAAGAAATTCTTAATCTTACACACACATCAGGGGATAGAGTAAGTCTAATATATTCTTAATCTCAGATAGGAGAAAAATGAAATATGAAACTATTCCCAGTAGAAATGCTGTAAATCTTACAAAATATATAAGCTTTCTGTTTTGGCATACATCAAAGCTGGGTGACTCGAGAGATTAAAATATGTGTTTAATCTTAGTTTGATGAGCAAAACTTTCACTGTAATATTTATTATGAGAGGTTCAGCTTGTGTTGCCTCTTCCCTTTGTTCTGTTTATATACGACTTCCTGTCTTGCAAAGAAAGTAGGAAGTATCACTTTCACAAAGCCAAAGGATATTGCAACGATTTGTTCATTTAAGCCCAGTGGTAGGCCCACGTGCCGGACACAAACTTTTCTTTTATTGTCCTGTGTCCCAGAGGAAGACCAATGCTTTCTGATGGCTTCCCATGAATGCCTTTCATTTGTGGAGGAGTTTCAGTGGCTTATGCGGACTGTAGAAAGATCAAAAAGGCAGGAAAATTGTGGTTTTGAGAAACTTAGCCAACATCTCTGTTCTTTTCTTAGAAGTTTTGTTTCTCTTACCTTATTTTTTCAGGCTTCTGCTATAAGAAATAATTCTATCAACTGGTAAAAAAGAGAAAAAAGTATTGCATAAATACAGTACTTTTATATTATCTACTAGTGTTTGCACCTCCCAATTATTAGAATATTTTCAGGAGCTTATAAAGAAAATAACTAACCATAACTGCAGCTTCCTGAGAGAAAAAGTTTTTCTTAATTATATTTGGTATTGTTTCCTATTGAAATTCATCTTACAAAGAAGTATGTCCCCAATCCCGCAATTGGATCCCCTCAATGCTACCCTTGTGCCAACACAGAGTTTCGGGGAAGTCAATGGGACTCTTCATGGAACAAAGGTCTGCCCATGCTGATTTAATTGCAGGATTTGGGCCATTGTTTGTTTCTTTTTCTGCCTTTGAAATACAGTGTTTATGAAACACTGTTTCTTCCATTCTTTTTAAGCAATATATTTAAAGGTTTCATTTTCCTTAGCCTTATCTGTACTTATAAATATTGCATATGCTGACAAAAAGATGCGTAGACCATAATATCCTATTATGCTGTGTATATTAGCATATTCTGCAAATAATACTCAGTTTTAATTGCATGACTTTTCCAGTGTAAAACCTATTTTTTTCATAAACACTTAGTTTTATACTGGAGTGTTTCAATAAACAACACTAAAATGTATTAAGTTGTTGAATTACAACACACACCATTTTGAGAGGTCATATGGAGCTGAAACTTGAACAGCTGTACAACAAGCATCTTAGATTGTTGTTAATTGTCTTCTCTTTCTGTAACAGCAGTAACTCTTGTTTATATTGTCAAGACCCTTTCCACTGAACACAAAAGCACCATACTTTGAGGTCACATGCTTAACCCCATTGCATAGTTACAATGTAAATGGGCCCCCTTTGTTTTTCATTAATGTGTACTGAAGTAGTATACACGGGGGATGCGAGGCAAGGGTGTTCACAAGGCTTATTGTAAAAGCGTCGCAAAGAGAGCATATTTTTGTCTCCATACCACAGTTGTTTAGCATTAGCCTTGTGCATCCAACTGCAAGCCAGTTTATTCATTTGTCAATGGATAGAAAATTTTTGTGCCGTTTTGCTCTTTTGACCTGTGATACTTTTTACTGGCTTTACAGATTCACTTTTTAAACAAATGCTTTCTCCCTTTCACTGTTTAGTATGTTCTTAACAGTTGACTTAGAGTTGGCTTTTCCTCCAAAAACTTTTACATGCCAATTTAGCAGATAACGCCTGTTATTGTAGTGACATATAATTACAAATCATTGTAAAAATTCGTACTTGAAACCTCCAGCTAAGAAATAGAAATACAGTACATCAGCATTTGGTATTTTATGTATCACTACTGTACTATAATTTTTGTTAAAGATGAACAAAATATATATTTTTTAAAATGTATTTTGGAGAATGCAATAATATGTTTATCTTGCTTTCATGGGTGACGTAAGAGAAAAAGTACCTTTCAACCAACAGTAAATATATTCCTTAAACGTGAAAGTCACCTTGTTACTGAAACTAATGTTACAAAAGCCAGTGATAGACTCAGTTTGGGAGATAAATCATTACTGTTGGCTTCTTTTGCTTTAGTTTATCCAGGATTGGGCCTGAACCTAGGATACAAATACCCCCAAACTCTGGGAAATTTCATATCCAGTTCTGGATCCAAACTGTGACTCATGTCCATCTCTAATTTTATCCTATATACATTTAGGCATATAGATTCAAACCAAGATTTTAAAAACAGCAGCCTAAAGTTAGGCTCCTAAATAAGAGCTCAAGCTTTTGAAAATCAGACCACTAATTTAGGAGCTTAAATATGGACATCGGAGCCCAGGTTCCTGTTTTAGAAAATCTTGGACCTTGAGTTTCACTTATTTCAGGTCTGTTTCAATCAGACACACTAACTCAGATCCTGGGCTGGTGTAAATCATTATATCTCCCAGCTAAGTATCTGACTCATTATATTTTATACAAAAAGGCTGTATGCTAGAGTTTGTCTTGTGTGTACTGAATTTATAAACACTGAACAAGGCAAAGGGAGACCATTATCTCTAGAAGATGAGCCAATAATACATGCTTATCAAAGCAGAACACTATTCTGAATACTGCAAGTTGTAGTTTAGTAGGAATTCATGCCAAGAGCAATAGTACTTTGTGGGTTTCGAATTGTATTAATCAGGATAGAAAATTGGTTTTTGTTTACCAACCTGCTGTTGAAAGGAACACAGGTAGAGTTCTCTGAGGTGAAAGCTGTCCAACATGAAGTTCAATTCATAACATTCAGTTCTTGTGTTTTAAAAGCTACATACATGACAATAGCCTATTTTCCAAAATGGATTTTGAAACTTTTATTTCTAAGTGTAATGGATATATTATTAGGATATAGATGCAGACAAGTTTACATTAAGTGTTTCAGCTTTTTAGTTTCTTAGAACTGATATGTAAATTGTTGTTTCTGTTTCACTAGTTCAATAATATAATAGTTCAACCAACTAGATCTACTGACATCTGGGCACAAGAAAAGTTGTTGGTTTGAATAGCCATAAAAATGTAAATAGGATGACATCTGCTGACCTTGAAAGAAGATTTTAAGCACTTAGAAACATATCCAATATTAGTGTTATCATCTATTAAGAAACATTTCTTTAACATGTAACAGAAAAATTAAATGTATGTCATTTTAAACCACAAAAATTAATACTAACAACACAAGCGTTTAGAAATGTGCCTTCCTCCTATTAGCAGAATCACAGGTAAATGTGAAAAAGCAATTGTATGTTCTAAACAGATAATACATTTCCTTTTGAAAATGTTTTAACTTGCTTCTTTCCATGTGATTTTAGATTTATCCCTGTAATAATCGGAAAGTTCATAAATTAAAAATCTGCCATTAAAATACTATATGCGAAATTTAAAAAAGGCTTAAAATAAAATACACAGATGACCAAGTTACTGGCAAAATGGCTATGGGTTTTTTCCAGGGATTTGGAGCAATTGCATTTTTGAATTGCTCCGCTCCGGCTCTGGGCACAAACCTACTGCTCCACGCTCCGGCTCTAGGCTCCTCTCCAAACCCCTGGTTTTTTAGATTTGTACACAACATCTCAATAGCATGGGTGACTGTTATCATAGTGTATATCCTGTGTGGACTCAGATTTTTTAATACCCTGAACTCAGATTTTGACTGTTGTGGATAAATACTTGTTAAAATCGAGTGTGGAGTGGATGGGATATAATACTGTAATTGAGTTTTAGACAGTATGTGTCTGTTTAAAGAACATTGAGGGACAGATCCTGGTCTGGATAAAGCTTCTTTGCATTGCTTTAGCAGTGCAAAAGAACTATGAAGCTTTCCTCATTGGGCAGCTGAGGACTCCTCCACTATGGAATACCCCTAGCAGGCTGTAGCTCTCTCTGTTACAGAGGACCCCTAGTCAGCGTCCATTAATGCGGCCCTGAAGCTGCTTTAACTTGTGCCAAGGATTAAACCAGCCTTCAGCAGCTTCCAGTATCAGGAAAACATAAAAGTCCTGCTCAGCCACATTTGTTCCTCCCTCCCTCAGATCCTGTGCTGAGTGCAGAGTATCTGCAACTGAGCATTAGGCCTTGTATTTTATTTGTTGCTCATATACAAGTGCACATTGACGAATGGTGACACTAGAGCAGAGTGAATAACAGCGAGTAATCATTTGAACAAATTTTATTTATTTGTTTATATTTATTTGTTTTGTTTATGAGGAGATCATGGAAAACTCTTGTTCATTATTCCAAATGACTTGTCAAAATCTTCAGCACTTAACCCTTGTTCTGCAGATAATTCACCACCGGTTCGTTGTGAACACCTGTATTTTTGCTGCATTGGTTAGTTTCACAGGTCACATGATGATGTTTCAGTTCCCTGATTGGATGATTTAGGTAGCCAAACAAACTGGTGAAAATTCTGAGTTTGAAAAATTAAAGGACAAATTTGAAATTATTTAATATTCGATCTTAAAATTAATTTTTTTTCAATAATTCACCTGGGAGCCCTTAAACATTTATGGAAAGAGAATACAACAAGATCACACAGAAGGCTGAACTGAAATGCATTTTCAAATCTGAATTTTTTTTTCATTTATCTATAGGTGACTAAGGATACATTTTTCTTACCTAATTTAGCTTTATCTTGCTACTGTTTTACTGCTTGACTCCCAGATATGTTTTAATTGTTGCATCAGTGAGAGCGCGAGCTTCCTTTCGAGGGGGGAAAAATATCTGCGAACAAGTTTCCCCAAGGAGATGGACTAGTTAGTAGTTCAGGCCCATTGCTCCCTTCCTCAGTAGAGTGCAGAGGAATGTGGAAAAATTGAATCCATGAAGGGGAAAGTGGCATATCATCAAACGTAGTCACCTGCCACACCTGCCTGGCCACAACGTAAGATCTCAGCTGTGGTGCCAAGGGAGCTTGTCTAGCCTGAGGGGCAGAAATCAAGGGAACAGCCACTTTATAGGAGGTCCTCAGTTGGGTAGCATAATCTATTGCCAGCAGTCACTCCCATCTGCAGCTTTTATAAACCACAGAGTGGTCAGTAAATGGTGGCATGGCATGGCAGACTGGCATGCTTCTGGCATTGTGGGAGTCTTTGCGTGACAACAGATGGGCCAGGATCTATGGAAACTGACCCTGTTGTTGGAAGAAGTGGTGACCATGCACCTGGTTGTTCTGCTCATGCACTACCTCCAGCTCCCAGTCAGGATGATGAAGTTGAGTGTGATCCAACGGAGGCCACACCACTGTGGAGGATCAATACTCCCCTTCTGTTTAACTTGGTACGTGGAGTAGAGAATATGGCCTTGAGTTCACTTTCAGTGTTAACTGCAAATAATTTTTAATGAATGTTTTGGAAATGTCTTAGACTTAGCTATTTGTGCTGCAGACAAATACGGTAAGTACATTTGGTCAGAAATATTAACCAAAGTCAAATCTTGCCTTTGTTAGAGCCTGAAGCCGTTGGATTCACTTTTACTATCAGTCTTTTGTTTTCAAAAACAAGAAATATTTTTACTGACTGCATGGAACATTTAGTAACAGGCTGGACATATATCCCTGTATCACTTCTAATGAGAAATTAGGGTCCGTACAAGGCATCAGGGCTGTAAGAATTGTATGCTTCCCGGCTGGATAAATGCACAAGAAATGCAGCTGCTTGTTCCTAAAAATGCACTGAGCCACGCAAAGTAAAAAATTTCCCATAGCCTGCCCTCCTAAATTACATACATAGCAAAGAGCATGACTATGAGGCCAACCAAATAAGCACACACAACTTACTTGAATGGCCACATTATTTTATTAATATAATTCTTGTCCTTCTTGTCCTCTCCCCCATCATTCCTATTGTTAAACTTACTTGTGCATCATGTCTAAAATTAGCCTGCAGGCTCGTAATAGGTTAGGACCATGCCATTTATCTGTACTATAAAGCACTGTATAAATAATATGGAAAAATTGTAACAGATGAAACTGCACTGAAACAGCTGTATAAAACCCTTGTAACACTCAGGTCCTTTAACTTTCACGTGTTCAACAACACTGCTCTCTGCAATGTACAGAGACGTTTATTGTCCGGCTATGCCGGAAGGAGGATGGGAGACGCTGAATGTGGTTTAATTAGGCTGCAATTTTATTCCTAAATGTCCAGGAGTACCTGGCAGGTAAGTGAAGAATGCAGGTAATTCCATAATCATTTACATATAATTGGGGGGGGGCTACTGTCAGCCCTCCCCCTTTACCAGTCCCATCCCTAGCCAGCCCACTGCTGGCTCAAATGAAGGTTAAGGGAGGCTATAAAGGAGGGAGGGGTTGGCTTCCTGCCATACAAGTCATAGGAGCTTCAAATTCCCCGTTTCTCCTTTTTTAAAGATTCCCTCCTTTAAATCCTTTACTAATGCATTTTATCTGATCACCATACCCCTTCCCTACACAGTACCTGCACAGGACATCCACCCCATGCTAACATAATGAGTTGCGACATCATAGCCTAACCCCTGTTTCATGTTTGCCCCCAACTAAGCCCCCAACCCGCTGTGGGGAAGGCAAAAAACCCCCTCACTTTGCCTTGGCGAATCTGGTGGTGAGAGAAAAATTCCTTCCCAGCTCCCCAGAAAAAGAGCTACTAGTGTAATGCTCACAGCGGCTCATGACAAAACCTGGTGTTTAACTAATTCCTTGCTGCTCCATCTGGTCCAGGTAAAAGAGGGCCTTTCCTGCACCAACATGGACCTAAATAGTCTCCCTTCTTCCACAGTAGCGCAGCCAGGTCCGGAGCACGGGGAGCAGTGCTAGAAAAAGGCGCCTCCCCGCTCCCCCTGTACTCAACCCGGCGGCGCTGTGATTTAAAGGGCCTGGGGCTCCAGCCGCTGCGGGGAGCCCCGGGCCCTTTAAAGCGCCGCCCGAGCCCCGCTGCCGGAGCCGGGCTCGTGCGGCACTTTTTAAGGCGCCGCTTCGGCCACAGGGGGAGCAGCCGCTCCCCCTGCTCCCCCCCCGGCTACGCTACTGCTCTTCCAGTCACCTGGGGAAGGATGGGTCAGCTTCCCTATGCTGACCCTGGTTTGAAGCTGCTGCAGCAAGTCACTCTCTGGCTCTCTAGCCCTTAAAAGAGGCCACACACTTTTTCCAACAACCCAGACAATGACCCCCACTTCTTTATGTGCAGTGAGGCCGTTATCAGTCCCCAGCTACTGTAATCATGACAACCTCTAACAATGGGCATTGTGTGTTTTAATTTGCCTTTTAGCAGCCTGAATTATTTCATGTTCCCTGCACATGAATAAAAGCAACTTGTGATGCTGTTTTGCTTCCATTTCCTGTACTCTTCCAGGCACTGCGATATTCTATTGAATTCTGTGTGTTTGGCCCTTTGTAACTTGCTGGTTAGTGTGTATATGTATCACTGTCCTCTAATGGATGGAAATGCCAGATCTATTTGAGGGTGCAGTAATACTGCAGCTAATACAGATGTTCTTTTTAGCTAACGTGGTAAGAGCCAGTACTTTTGGAAAGGCCTGAGTTCCATTCTTACTATGACTATGAATTCCTCATGGACATAGTGTGTAATATTGTGATGTTTGTGAACTCCTTGATCCACTACCCCTTCATGTCATTCCAAGACTTGATTCAGCTGTGTGTGGCTATCTTACATATGCAGTACCCTGCTATTCTACTGCAGCATACATCCTGGAGATAGCACACCCAAAGATGATTTTGCCCATGTAGTGACAATAGCACGTTACCAGTCTGCATTCTCGAATGCTCATAGTATTAATATGGCCCTCTGTGTTTTAAATAATTTCAATAAAAGTAACAAGCATTGTAAATGCATCTGAACATTTGCCCACCTATATCTATAACAGACCCCCTGTTGGATAGGGACATGGCTGAGACAAGAAATTGGTGGGCTGCAACAGATGATGGCTTCACTCAAGTGAGAGAAAGTTCAGTGCTGCTCTAGGCTTTCCCATTTTAAGCAGACATCAAGCATTATGTTCAAAGAAATCAGTAATTTGATTTCTAGTAAAATGTTTAAATATGGGTTCCAGCTGCAAAATTCAGTACTGAATCCAGAATTTGACACCCCTTTGCATCTCTATCCTTCTCAAAGTTTGGGGATGTTTGAAGCTGATAGTTTGGTTTGACTATAAGGCCCAAGTGCAAATGTAGGCATAGGCGCCGACTTCGTGGGTGCTCCGGGGCTGGAGCACCCATGGGGAAAAATTGGTGGGTGCTCCGCACCCACCGGCAGCTCCCCGCCATCCCCGGGAGCCGCGGCCAGCTCCCCGCCAACCCCGGGGCCCGCCGCCATCTTACCTTAGCACAGGGAGACGTTGCGGGGCTCCACCCCCGACGCTGGGCGACGTTGCGTCGGCGTTGGGGGCGGGGGCCCGGCGTCGGGGGCGGGGCCCCGCAACGTCACCCGGCGTCGGGGGCGGGGCCCGGCGTCGGGAGCGGGGCCCCGCCCCCGACGCTGGGCGTGGGCTCCCACCGGCGCCAGAGAAAGTCGGCGTCTGTGAATGTAGGTATGGTTCTGGGTTTGGATTTTGAACACCCGTAAAGCTTGCGGTGTTTTGAATCTAGGGTTTTAGTTTGGCCCGTTAAGAGCAACTAGTCAATAGGAAAATTTGGATCTGAATCCCAGTTTGGATTCTGAACACCACAAAGTTTGGGTGTTTAGTTCTCTGGGTTTGGTGTGGGCCCATTTCTATAAATATTCACCATGAGGTAAATGACCAATATTGAAGCTTGGATGTAATGTACAGCACCTGCTTTATCAGATAGAACAAGCCACATTTATCCCTAGCATTATTCCACTGACCTCAGTGAAGTTATACTGACAATGATTTTACCCAGTACATATTCATATAATTGTATAGCCTCATATTGCTAGACAATTCAGTTTAATTACCTGTTACTAACTTTGGATTTGAAACTTATGGTTCTCTTTCACCTTCTTTTAAAATCATTCATGTAGGCACCAGTAGATAACACCTTAATTCCAGTCCTATTAATTTCTATATTGTAAAAATTTGTAGTTACAGGAGCCTTAATGAGATTTTCCAACGGATAATACCATTGTGTTGGTTTTTACAAACATTTTGTTTAAAATTGAGAGCCCACTTGATAGTGACTAAGGTTCTCAGCAGCTGCCGAGTTAGCTATATGTGTCGTGCTAGGCATGATTTGGTATCACAAAGTGTGGGCTATCCAGAGTGCACGTTAGTGAAGTGACTCTCACTGTGCATCCTAGCTCAACTGTTTTCAGCAATAGTAAATTATCACTGAAGCATACGCTGCTGTGGCAGTCCTTCAGAACTTAAGTGCTCAGAGTAACTACTGTTTGGATGTGACCAAAAAGGGAAAAGAGAGATACATACAAAGGAGTGAATTATAACAAAGAGCCCTTTCTGCTTCAGTTCTTGTGCAGAAAACATATGTTCAGCCATGCAGGCAGCAGTTGGGTTAAAGACACACGGTAGGATTGGAAACAAAAGGCATGCTCTTTTCTTGCATTCACAATGTTTTCAAACATATTCACTTATTTCACTTGTTAGAGACTAGCTTGTCATCTGGATCTTCTTGCAAGTGTGATTTCTTTTTCCCGCTTCCTTTCAAAAGCTTTTACCCCCAATGTTTTACACTTCATATAATCCACTATGCATGGTAGGCCAACTTCAGGCTTTGTATTATTGATGTTTGGGAGGCAGAGGGGGTTGTGCTGAGGGAGAAACTGGCTAAAGGGTAACCTTTCACTCACCCATAGATCTAAGGGTGCTAAGCCAACATCTTGAGTGGTTCAGTCACTCTCTCTCTCGGTGTCATGCATTATACTTCACTATTAGAGGCTTACTGAACAGTTTAGTAAAGACACCTAAAAAGTGATGATCTTTTCACACCCATTTCCTAGACCTTGTTTAAATGGGTTTCAGCCATTACCCAGATTGAAATGTCCCAGGTAAAAAGACTAAGCCATTATCGCCAAGAATCCATTCAGGTTTGAGATGCCAAAGTAACCTAGAATAAATCAGTTGTTACTTTTTTGTAGGTGTTTTTGAATACTTCTGAGAATAATGTTATTAGCTTTTACCGTCTGTATCTGAAAATACCATATCACCCACATTCTGCTATGACAAAAGCTTCTTTTGTTTTTACTAATTAGTAATCCTTAAAACCGTTTTACAGTCAACAACAACAAATTATAGCTAAGTTTTCAAAGGGGCCGATAGGAATTAGGTGCCAAACTCCCATTATCTTTAAATGGTAATTGGGTGCCTAACTGTTAGGCCTGGTTTACATTTGAAAATGTGACTGCTTCATCTATTTTTGTTAGAAGTGTGATTTTTCTTTTTAACCTAAATAGTTATACTGGCAAAATCCCTCATGTGGATGCATTTATACTGGTATAAAGGTAATTTATATGGTATAGTTATTTCCCTTCCTGTATGGGACTAGCTCTATCGATATAAAGCACCCGAGATAACTGCTTCCACACTAGGTGAGTTGTACCACTTTAGCTATAGTGATATAGTTCAAGTGGTACAACTTTCTAATGCGGGCCTGGTCTATATCTAAAACTTCAGTAGACCTGGCTGTGTCGTTCAGGGGTCTGAAACATTCACACCTCTGAGAGACATAGGCTGACCTAAGCCCTGGCATAGACACCACTAGGTCGAGAGAAGAATTCTTCTGTCCATCTAGCTACTGCCTCTCAAAGAGGTGGATTTACTACAGTGACAGAAACCCCCCTTCTGTTGGTGTAGCAAACGTCTGTGCTACAGTGGCATAGCTGCAGTGCCACAGGTCTGCTGCTGTAGAGCTTGTGCACATGCCTTTAGACTCTTTTGAAAATCTCTGCCTATGTTGTTTTACTCTATATAGGTTTTGTGAGATCAAATCACTCAGCCATCAAGTCCAGTATTCCACCCGTGTTGTGGTCAGCACTGATGACTTCATTGGGATGCAGAACACCCTGTCCCTTAAGCATATGCCTCACTTTAAGCATGAGGATACTCCCACTGAAATCAGAGACACTATTCAGAGGTTTAAATTGAGGCATGGCCTTCAGTGCTTTGCTGTATCGGGGCGTTAGCTAGTTGTGCAGTACTGTATGTGAGGGAAGGGGTGAATCCTCCTTACTCTTTGAGGCAATCATCTCACATCTTGAAGCATGAGATTTTATTACTTTAACATGTAAACAAGTACACAGGTGGTACATTTGTCATTACATTATCTAGTTGTAGTTTTTTCAGTGAAGATGCAGTATTTGACTCAAAGTCACACCGTTTAATTTAATTTTTAATGTTATACATGCTCAAATCTTCCCCTCCCCCGCCCCCCAAAAATCTTTTTGCATCTGTTTCTTAGTATTCTACCCTCACTTGAATTTCTGAGCTTGAACGTGTCAATGTTTTCCCTAGGAAACAGAGAAAAAAGAGAATAGTTATGGAATTTTATATTGACCTAATGTATCCTGTTGGAGTACTAAGTGGGTTGTTAGCTGAATTCAACAGCCTGGGAAAGTACTACTGATGAACATCCAGTCAATAGGATTTCTCACATATGGTTCCTTAGAGTATGATGATAATTTGGACATCTAGCAAATCCACAGACAAAAAACCATGTAAATATTTTCTAATGGAAGGTGCCAACAAAGACATCCCTGCCAACACATGTCAAAACTGCCAAAAGATCTGTGCAGATGGGGATTAAACTTTTTAGCACTGTCATTTAAGAGCCTTGAAAGGAAAACATTATTTAAACATTTTTCTTTAACGGAATTTAACTGTCTGAAAAGATGTTAACGGTAGATAAAACTAATATACTGTTAGCAATACTGACATATGTTCCAAGTCTGCACCTTTTTCTTTTCATTGAGATCTGTGTCAGACATCCCCAAGAATAGTACAGTTTTAAAATAAATTGGTCTTCCTTCTGAAATGAAATTTGATGATTTGTCTCCAGTCTGATAAAAGAAAGCATACGTTAGTATATTGCTTTCTTTCAGGAATTTTTAGTTTTGTTTTATAGGCTCTCTGACGGAAGATGATGTTTTAGATATTGTAGTGATTTCTATAACTCTTAGAAAGAAAACAGTTAATAATAATTTGTTTCTTTTCAGCTCCCCTGAGTATGCCTTCATTGTACAGGTTGCATATAACAGCTAGTAAGAGTAAAATGTACTGAACCTTAAACAAATCTATTAGGATCACCATGGCAAGAAGCTTGGAAAATGGCAGGAAAAACGAACAATGATTTTGTAAACCCTCCAAAGGTCAGAAAAAGGCTTTCAGTAAGTATGCAGAGGCTAGAAATCAAATCCCATTTCCTATCGTAAGAAACCAGTTGTTTTAGCAGCAGTGGTTAATGTACTGTATGTGAAAGATTTAAGACTAGTTGGAAAGCTTTGCTTCTGTTTTATTAGGCTGCTATTGAAAAGCCAACAGCATAACTTCAACTAGGTGCTTTGAGATTTCTTAATGGGCTGTCAAGGGCAAGACACCAGGTCTGTGCTATACTAGCTCTTTCCTGTACATTAAAACAACAGGGACCAAATGATCATATACAGAAGTATGAATTACTTGATGCTTTCTCTGTTCCATATGGTCAGCCATGTCTTTGGCAATTAATCATGTACAGAATCAGTTGAGTGCTCTCTGAAGCATTGAAGTCAACATTTAGTTGTACCTGTGCCAATGGGGGCAGTGGGGGTTGCAGGCGTAAAATAGCAGGATGAAGAGCTGCTGGCGCCAAAGTCTGAGCAGCTGGCTTCTATAAACAACACTTTTTCCCTCCTCACCTTCTTTTTTTTTTCCACTTTCTTTGACAAACATGAACCATTTTTCAACATCATCCAAAGCAGAAACGTTGCTGAGTGAAACTTTGCTATCTAGCATGGTGGACTAATAAACAAAAGGCTGTCAGTGGTGTTTACAATGTCCAAATTGTTGGTGATAACCTAAAACATACTGGCTAATTCCATCCTATCATTGAGAATGGGGTGCATTAATACACTCTTTAAATAACAAAAAAACAAACAAAAAAAAAGTAATTGCTTACAAACTACTACAAAAGTTCTCTGCTATATACCAATGAGGTCATGTTAAACTAGCATGTCATATAGATTTCAGGTTCGTTTTCCATAAAAGCTGCCATGTTACAGCTGCACAGACCATCAGAATCCCTCGTGCAGCGAGTAATAGCATTGTACCTAATTCAAACAAGAAGAAAGACGTGCAGTAGGGACTGAAATAGCTGGCTGTGCTTACACATGTGATAACACCTGATTTTTCTCTTCCTCTGTTAGTTATGGATTATTGATAGTTGAGTGCTGCCCTGGAGTGGAAGAGATTAGTAAGGACTCAGAAGTTTATCCCGCTAATCTATTTAAAAGGCTAATGAGTAAATTAAATCTTTACTCAGAGGTGAAAAGCGCATTTGTTGGCCAAATAAAGTGGGACCGAGTCCCAAGTGCCATTTTAGTTCAGACTGATAGAATAGTTCGTTTGCCAGAATATTAGGTGGTATGTCTCTGGCTATGCAGTATTTCTAAACATATGTGTACCTCCCTGTTAAGTCTGTCAAGGAAGAAAAATGTGTAGCTTTAGAGGAAAAAAATGTAAGTATGAAATCTACTTGTTCAGATAACCTGAATAAACATGGTAGTGGCCCAATCATATTGTAATATTCTTGCTTCTTTTGTAGGGTTGCCAACCCTCCCGGTTTCACCGGGAGCCTCCCTGGAATCAGGCTCTATCTCCTGGATGCTACCGAAGCCAAACCAGGAGATTTTAGGCCGTTAAAAGTCGGGCGGTGCAGCAGGGCTAAGGCAGGCTCCCTGCCTGGCCTGGCCCTGAGTCACTCCCTGAAGTGGCCAGCATGTCCCTGCAGCCTCTGGGGTGGGGGGAGGCAGGGGGCTCCGAGTGTTGACTCTGCAGCTCCCATTGACGGGAACTGAGGCCAATGGGAGTTGCGGGGGTGGTGTCTGCAGGCAGCGGCAGCGCGCGGAAACCCCCTGCCCCCACCCCACCTAGGGGCCACAGGCACGTGCCGGCCACTTCTGGGAGTGGCGCAGGGTCAGGGCAGGCAGGGAGCCTGCCTTAGCCCCACTGTGCTGCTGACCGGGAGCCGCTCAAGCTAAGCGCCGCCTGGCTGGAGCCCGTACCTGTCCCCTCCCCCCCACCCCTGCACCCCAGGCCTGAGCCCCCTTCTGCACCCAAACTCCCTCCCAGATCCTGCCCCCCCTTTTGCACCCCAAGCCCCTGCCCCAGCCCGGAGCCCCCTCCCAGAGCCTGCACCCCAAGCCCCTGCCCTAACCCTGAGCCCCCTCCAGCACCCAAATCCCTCACATTTGGGTTGCACCCTGCACCTGAACCCCCTGTCCCAGGTTCAGCCCAGAGCCCCCTCCCACACTCCGAACCCCTTGGCCACAGCCCAGAGCCCGCACCCCCTCCCACACTCCAACCCCCAGCCCGAATGAGGGTGGGGGAGATAGAGTGATGGAGCGAGCAGGGTGGGGCCTCAGAGAAGGGGCAGGGCCTCAGGGAAGGTGTGGGGCAAGGGTGTTTGTGTTGGTGTGATTAGACAGTTGGCAACCCTATTTGGATGGTACTAAATATGTTGTTATAACCATGGTAAGAAGCCGAAGTTTAGCCGTGTTAAGACTAGTAGAAATGTATCTAATTGTGAATGCTTATCTAAGGTAAAGGCCAGGGCACGGTTATAACACAGTTTTATCCAATACCATGTAGTTGTTGTTTGATTTGATTAGTAGGGACTGGAGGAGGATTTTACTATCAAAATCTCATTCTAGTATGCATGTATGAGGGAATTACTTTGGTAGCTGCTACCTTTTAGGTCAGCAGAGCTTTACGTCCAACTCTGCCTTCTTACCAGGAGATAGGCAAAAGGTGGAATTTGCTAAACTCAATCATTAATTTAACACACATGGCAAGATTGTCAACTGCTGTGAACTGGCATAGTTCTAGTGAAATTGGTGGAGGTATGTTGTTTTGCACCAGCTGAGCATCTGGCCCATTTCTTTTTAAAAGCCAGATCATTTGGGCAATGATCTAGGAAAGCCCTACCCATTCCTATGAGTGGCCCCTAGTGTAAAAATTGGGGAGACTAACACAAAGCACTAATAATCCCATATAAAAAGACACCCCACCCAGTAAGAGAGCCAGTGACTTCCCAAGCCAGTGAGATGCAGTTTGTGTTATCTCTTTGCTGAGGTTGTCCAGGATATGTTTTCGCCAGTTCAGGAAACAGAGGAAAGAAAGTTTCAACAATTCGTAAACATTAGCACCCTCAAAACCCTCTGCTAACAGAAGGATGAGATAAGGCAGGCCTTAGGACTGCTTGCACTGTTTGTTTATTCTGCTGCCTTGTAGTCCCAAGTGTTTTGAAAAAAACCTGAGCCAGTGTTGAGTCCAGTTTAGAAATGTAAAGGCTTCACTCAGCATCGGAGAAAAGGGGCCTCAGTAGACAATTATCTGTCATTAAAGATGATTAAATGAATGAAGACACAGGGTCAGCCTTTCTTTGATGGGATGTGCAACTATAGGAATGTTCAATAGAAGGCTGTCCCTGCCCTTTAAAACAGGGGTGGTATCGGCTGGGTTTTTCATGGATTTTTATCAGTGTTGATGTGAGGAAATGGCTTTCCCAGCTGATAACATCTTTGACCGAGTTTCTTGAACCCTTGACCTTTATCAGTCAGGGTGCATTGGATCCCTTTCTAATCTCCCTTAAAAAATAAATCCTAAAATAAGGTCTATGTAGAAAATACCTTGCAAGTATGACATTCTTGCAAAAAAGGGGGTATTTTACATTTTCCTCTCGCCCTAGGCTACTGCTTTGTTGTTACAATTTGGAAATTTTGACTGTGAGAGCAAATAGAACGTATCATTCAGAAATACATAAACACTGTATCCTGTATCCTGCATTCAGGCCCCAGGTGACTTGATTGACTTCAGTGGTCTTAGATAAGAAGTAAGCTAAACTGCTGTGTAGTGTTGGTGCATGCTGCTTAATAGTGCTGTTTCACCCCAGAGCCAGCAGCATTTATATCTCATCAGGCGTTGTAAGGTTTAAATGTATGTGAAGCATTTTGAGACTCTGAGATGAAATCTGCTGCAGAAGTGCAGATGATGATGATGATGATGGTTTTCACTACATTTTCTTCATTGACAGAAACACTGCTAAAACACACTCATAGTGCCAATCTCTCAGTAGACTTAAACCCCATCCAATCCTGTTGAAGTCAGTGGAGTTACTTGGGGTATTAGTGCAAAACTTGGCATGTAGTACTTTCATCTTTCTGAATGACGTGTTATACTTACCCTCTCAGTGAAAATTAAATTGCTCCTAAATTGCCACAATAAAGCTGCATCCCAGAGTGAAATGAAAATGTAATTGTAGAGTAGTTTAGGTAGCAGAATGTAATTACCCAAGTTGGAATTTGGCCAGGACATGGGGGTTAGCACCCCTACTTTTACTAAAAGCATCATTTGACCTGAGTGTTTAGAGGACTTTGATTCTATGTCTCATCCAAAAGACTGCATCTCCACCACTGCAGAGCCCTAAACCCTGTGCAAAAGCATGGGTTTGGTACTGACTCAAAAAGAAGAGTGCTGCTAATGGATCACTTGCATTATCATTTCCTGCAGAACCGTCCCAGTATTGAACCAAGCAGTGACCTAGACTATCCATGAGTTTCTTGTGAGATCTGACATGTGTTGCCACATAAATGACATAGCTGTCATTTGATTGCACTAAAATATACAGAAAAACTATTCTATAAAATAGAGGTTCTCAACCAGGGATCTGGGGCCCCCTGGGGGGGCTGCGAGCAGGTTTCAGGGGGTCCGCCAAGCAGGGCCAGATTTAGACTCCCTGGGGCCCAGGGCAGAAAGCCAAAGCCCCACCGGCTGGGGCTGAAGCCTGGGACTCTGAGCCCCACCACCCAGGGCTGAAGCCGAAGCCTGAGCAACGTAGCTTTGTGGGGGTCCTGTGTGGCATGGGGCCCCCTGGCAGTTTCCCTGCTTTCTACCCCCGAACACCATCCATGGCTTTTATATGCAGAAAATCAGTTGTTGTGGCACAGGTGGGCCATGGAGTTTTTAGAGCATGTTGGGGTGGGCCTCAGAAAGAAAAAGGTTGAGAACCCCTGCTATAAAACAGCATTAAACATGTTATGCACAGATAAGTGTAAAAGTTTAGGGGTTAAAGGCTATATCTGTCTTGAAAGTCAAGTGATGTGTGTTACCATCCATGAAAGTGTAGAAGTCCCTTCTAATAATGTGAGCTCATACCACTGATCAGAGCCTCACCAGTGCCAGAGGTCCTCCCTTTGCAATTGAAGAAAGGGAGAAGCAAAGGTGGTTTTGAGCCGAATGAGTCAGTTTACCTCCTTAGAGCTATTGTGTTAAGTTCTCTCAGCCAGATATCACTGCTTTGGTTACCCTCAAGTTGTGTTTTCAAACTTCTCTCGATTGCCATGAGAGCTAGAATTTATTTTTTAAATGAAAAATTACAATCTGATGTAATCACATGACTCCAAGAGCTGGGGCCCTATGCTGGCACTGAGTAATGCATTTTGAAAAATCAGTAATTTAAGTTTACCGTGGATTTGAGGGTTTTCTGCAGTGGAACTACAGAGTGGAATTTGAGTTTGTTTTATGGCAGAGTAGACCAGGTCTTGGTTAAGGTTATACTGAATAAACTTGGCAATGAAGAAGAAAACACTGCAGTGTATTCATAGCTATAGAATAAGACTGCCACAAACTGAAGTGTAATATGATCTCTGGGGGTGAATGTTTATCTTGGTCCAAGGATGACTGAATTTCATTGCATTTATACTTTCTGACTGTATGTAATTCATTTCAGAAACTGAAAAAAATTGTTTGATTGTTTACTTCCTTGAAATGTGATTATTCGACAGAAAAGAGAAAAAGGTGAAACAATAGAAATTCTCTGTACAAAGGTATAGTACAGATAGATTGAACCAGGAGTGAGGAAAAAAAACAATTCAGTGTTACTCTGCAAACATTAAAGAAAAAAAATTGTATTAGAAAAATAACTTCTAATAATTATTTATACAAGAAAACACAAAAGAAAAGGAATCATGTCTTGAGAAAATGGGAGCTAGAATGCACAATATCTTGTTGTGTTACTTAAGGCAATGAAGCTTTAAGGTTTACCTTATGTGCCATGTACATTGATTAAATACCAAATATATGGTGGCCATTTTTGACCATCATTTACTGTATTGATTTGTCAGTAGTGCAACTGTAATAAAAAAAACATTGATTTACTGTCCTTATTTGCTTATGGGCTTTTTATTAATTTTATGCTTTTTTGGATTATAATTTTTTATGTTTTTTTTCCTTTAAGACAAGCCTGGTGCTCTGTGAAGTTGGAAAAGGGGAACGAACCATGGAACAAAGGAATGAGATCATCAGCTGCTTCTTGCCACTTCTTACTGAGCGACAGGAGCTACGCAAAGAATGGACCGCAAGGTGAGAGCCCTAAGGAAAAGGAAAATATAGTGAGACCTTGAAATTAAAAAAAACACATTATTAACTATTCTCATAAAGATGCGCATAGGAAAAAAAACAGCTGGGCAAGTCTTTTTAAAAAAGAGATTTACTGTTTGCTTTTCCAGTTACATTTCTGTATGAATTAAATAATCAAACATTACTATATATGATTTCACAGTTCATTTAACAGTGTGATGTTGTATTACTATGTTGATACAGCAATCTATTCAATTGATACCCTAATAAACAGCATGCCCATTTAAAGGATGCTATCAATCTAATCACACTTCTATTGTTACAAATAATACCTGCTAATGTCTCATGGTTGTGATAGGCTCAGTATAAGAACCTGAACAGAACAGTACTGTGGTACAAACTCTGCCTTTAGATGTGTTGGTACTGATGCTTACAATTACACAGAGTTCAGATAACGTCTGTGGGACTCCACATGGGCAAGTCTGTTTACAGGATCACAGTCAATAGCTGAAAAAAGCTGAGGGAGAATCCTCCATTTCCCCTCCTTCACATGGCTTGTTTTTTTGCATTTAGCAACACTTTGTGTATAGGCAGTTTTACTGATTCAGCCAAATGATAAAAATGGGTAAGGAGGTTCCATGATGCATTCAGTAACTGAAACTACTTTTAACACATTTTTTTTAATTGCCTAAATTTTTAGTTGACAGTGTTCCTTTAACTGTGATAAACGCCCAGGAACATATTCAGTGGAATGCATTTCAGTGACTATCGATAAATGATATTCTTAGCCTGTTTGAAATGCTGTGCCTGTTCTTGTTGGAAAACCTGTTTATAGCAGATGTGATTTCGTGTTTACTAGAGTAAATTTCCACTGCATGCCACTTTGCTTTCTTTATTCCAGTCTACTGCGCCCCTAATGGCTGCTAAATGAGTCAGTTTTACTTTACAATTCTTAGCTCTATAGCTAAAAGCTGCAGATATATGCATGCTTTAATAATCTTTTGTTTTTTCTTGTTTTTAAGACAATCGATTACATAAATACAAAGATCTACTGCAAAAGTGGTCCAAATTCTTCCCTGAGATATCCGCACACAGCTCCCATTAAAATCAATAGGAGTCCTGTATTTGCATGTAAGACCAAACTTTGGCCTAATGTATGTATTATTGTGACACTTGTGGTACTCAGGGAAATTGCTTCATTGGCATGAATTTGTTTCCAGTGGGTGTGTGCCAGTTAAGAGAATTCTGTTGTACCCTTAATATAGTGCTGCGTATGGATACTGAAATTCCTGTAGATTTAACCTCAGTTATTTCATAAAGTCAGTAGAGGCTGCTAAACCTGACGTTTGATTGGATTTGCTGTTCTCAATATTGCTGTACTGTATGGGCTCTTGAAACACTTCAAAAACTCCAGGGATTAAACACTACAATAGAGTAACAATTATTTGAACAAATTAGCCACCTTGTCTAGTAAGATTTCTTCTAGTGAGTAGGGGGCTAGGCATTATGATATTAATCAGATGAGGTCTCAGAATGAAAAATACCTATCTAAGAGTAGTTTGCAATTTCCTCATGTTAAGGTTAAACAAAATAGAGGGCTTTCTAGAGACAGGGAAAGAATAAACCATTGTGATGACTGACATGTCTTCTTAGGGTCCATTTAGTTTAACAATAATTTTCAAATATACCAAATCATCAGGGATCACGACCGAAAATGACTTGTTTTGAAAGGACTCTGGTTACATTGTTTCTGGCCTTTGCTTACTACTAACAATTTAATCAGAAGCTGGAGCCAGCACTGATGTGGCAGACAAAGTCTAGTCTCTGACACAAAAATGCTAAAGTACTTTGGGGGATGGTGGTGGGAAAGCTTAGAAGCAGACAAAGTGCAGGCCTCCTTAAAACTAAACACCTGAAAGAAAATTTCAAGAGCATGGTGTCTTGAAAGCTCAGAAAGAAAGTGTCCCCTGAGTATTAAATAACCATAATCCTTTTTTCCATTTGATGTTTCCCATCCCAGTGACCTATCTAAGAGTCTCATCCATATGATCTACATAAACAGACTGTTACCATACACCTCACTTTACCTCATCAAAGCTTCGGCTAGATGTCTGGAATGAAGCACTGACTATGGTAGCCATCAAGCATGCGGTGGTGAAAGTTATAAAACATCCGCCGCAGTGCTAGCAGTGCTGCCCGTGTTTTAGAGATCAGTCTATTGTGTACTTTGGAATTACATGAGAAAAATGTGCTTGGACAGGAAATAATTAGCACTTGTCAAAGGGCAGGCAATAGGCTACAGTATTTTACTTTCAGCAGGCTATCAGGGGATCAGCTAGATTAGATAATAGATTTTTTTTTTCCTCTGGAAGTTAAATACAGATGACTCTAATTACCTTACATTGCACATTAGAGAGCACATTATGAACAGTACAACTTGAAGAAATTTAGGTCAACTAAGAGAGTAGCTGGCAAAAACTTTACTGTGCTCTTAGAGTAATGTAGCCATTCTGTTGTTTCAGCAGGTTCACTTGTGGCACTGATACCTTAATTAAAAAATAAAATAAAAAATACATGGTTGGAAGAGTAACACAGCTCTAAGGTGATTGTGCTTTTACAGGCCTGTGAGTCTTCCTCACAGAAGTATCAGGATTTCACTAACATGAATTTCTGTCTTAATCAGACAAATCATGTCCCTGTGGATTTTGCTTCTAGTTATGCCAGGGTTTCTGCATAACAACTAGCTGAAATTACACAATGAGTTTGTGTTACAGCACAACAGTTCAGATCACACAGTAGTACGCTGAGTATTATGACCTGCCATTTTGCATACTGATAACCCCTAGACAATGCTATCCAAACAGGTCTTTCAAGGATGCAAATTAATCTATATTGAGTGGTAATGATCCAAAATATCTCAGGTAGGACTATGTGAATGTGCTCTAAGTGTTAACAGAAATGACCCAGAATTTCTAAAGGCTCATACTTGTTTATATTGCTTGATAGTGTCTGATGGACAGGTTGTTATAGCTGTTAAAGAGCTGCTCAAGCCCTTTGAACTGACCCCTTCTTGACCTCAGCTTACAAAAGGTCAGTCTTCAGCTAATAAAGCAGGCGGAAACTTAGCATCTACTGTAGTGAGCAGAGGCTAAAGAGAACAGCTGTGAAGTTTGAACTGACCATGCAAACCAGTGCAGGTTTTTGGGGTCACCATGTGATAATGAAAATTATTAATAAATTATATGGATGTTTAACTGCATAGTGGGCAAGAGAGGGAAGAGTCTAATGTATTGGGTTTGATAAATGAAGTGTGAAGTTACCCATCTGGCTCTAGACAGTGCTTGCGTTCTCTCTCTCTCTCTCTCTCTTTTTTTTTTTTTTTAAAGGGAAACATTTTAAAATAATCACAGTACATATAGTATCTTTGACCCATGCGGAGAGCTGGAATAGATTAAGATTTAATGGTGACCATGGAAGAAATTATCATTTGAAAAGTGAGGCCAAAGGGGGGAAATGTACAATCCAAGAACTGCATCTGATTCATTTTTTAGGACACTCTTAATACTTTAATAATGTTATTGTTATTTTCAAATATGTCATTCTGAACATAGAATTCAAGACACATTTACGATGAACATGGAATAAGAAGTAAAGTAGCAAAATTAAGCCATATAATAATAGTTTGAAAAATATTTGCTTGAAATTGTAGAAGTGGGTGTTAACATTTTTCATGTCCTCGAAATGCACAGGATAAGTGTATGATAGTCTGAATAAAAATCGATGCATTTCATTCCTCTTCTAAATATTATTGATATCATAGATCTTTTCTATACTATGTTTTCTTCAAGATTTGTTTGTCTTGCTCTTTGTGCTTCTGTTAATTTTTAGTGTTCTTTTTGCTACATCTTGTGAATGAACACATTTGTTACCAAATTGACACTAAGAAATCAGCAATAGGTTTGATATACAAAACAAAGATTAACTGTGTCCTCGCATACTTTAATGTCACTCATTTCTGGTAACATTTTGTTTGTTTCTTTAATTATTAAGTTAATTGTTTAAATCAATCCTTTTAACTGAAATTCTGCTTTTGTTTAAAGGTGTAATATTGAGAGTCAGATTCTGATTAGTTTACCCAAGTGAAATCTACAATAACCTGAGACTAGAATCTGGAACTGTGATGTCCAATGGCTGGGGAGAGGAATATTAGAAGTCTGATTGTAGGGAAAGTAAAATTGTTTCTGATGTTTATCACCTTTTACTTTTTAAAATAGTAATACTCAGCCAAATCCTGACGTCCGTACTTTAACAACAGTTTTGACGGAGTGAAATCAGAATAAAGATTTTATAAAGAATAAGGACTAAAGTAAACAAGGAATTCCTTTGGTTCATGCAACAAGCATAGTAGAGAAGTGTTAACTGATTAAATCTTGTAAAAATTAATAACTTACACCCAAGTTCCTCGGCTCATTGAAATAATACAATGAGAAAATCGGTTTTATGAGACTGATAATACAACTAACATTTGGTAGATAGGTCACTGTATAAGAGTATCTTTACATTTGTTACTTTACAAATGTAAAGTACACACGCCCCTTTTAGATAGTATAAGGTTTTTGTTATGCAACTATTGCCAATAAGTTTTTTGGCTTCAACTATCCTCCCATTTCTATTAAATTTGTCAGTCTAGCTCCTCAAAAAGCAAATACAAACAAAAAACTGTTTCTTGATCCTGACACTCACACCCTATCTCTAATTTCTATGTATTAGTAAAGTACTTGGAAAAGTTGCCCCCTCTCATTTTTTCAGTCATTATATACTTCATAGTGTTTATTTTGGGTTTGCTTTGGCCTGTTCTTCCATGTACCTCATTATCTACTTCTTTCTGCTAAGCAAAGTTCTTTCTTCCTTGTTATTCTCATTTATCTTATTCCAAACCATGGGACACTCTCTCCTAGCCTTTTAAGACCTATCATTTTTATCCTCAACTGCTCATATCTTTTTGACCCCCTTTGACTCATCCCTTTTTTGACCTGTCCAAGTGAACATGTGATTTTACCTCATCTTTCAGCTTAAAAGTCTAAAGATGGAAGAGTTTCTCTTAACTTAGCATAGCATCCTAATTTTTCCATTTTTTATATTTCCCCTCATATCAGAGCCCTCCATTGTTCATTACTTTACCTCCTTGCTTAATTTTACAAGCTTTGAGAAATGTGAGTTCATCTCACAGGCAACCCATTGACTTTCCCACATTCCAACTGGAACCAGAGTAAGACAGGCCAAAACTTAGAAAGAAAGTAGAAATTCATGGTGATCATATCAATAGTCAAGAACAGAAGATTATCATAATTTCCTATGAGGTTACTGCGAGAATTGGCAGCTGGATATATGGTGTTCCATCATAGAGAAATCTGAACCTCATTTGGGTCTCCTGATCTGCCTGGATACACCAATTAAAATAGGTCCTCCACACCCAAAGGATCAGTAGTGTGCCTGGATGCCAATATGAGGATGTGATGGTCTGACTGTGACAGAGGTATTTTTTTTACCCCCTATTAACCACCAAATCCCACCCAAAAATGTGATCCAAGTTTTTGTGTAGAGCGTGAAGGCTTTTTATGTAGGTCCTTGGTTTTCAAGGCATCCATAAAATTCCAGGCCAACCCAGAAGAGTTACTCTGAGCTTGAACACTAAGTTCACCCAGAACAATAAGTCTGGGTGTCTCCAAGACCAGGTTAGCTCAGACTAGAATTCTGAAGTGCTGTACACTACAACTTTTGCCATTTTAACCATCTAACCTCTCAAACAAGGGTGAATGTGTTTTTGAAATTAGGCACTACCTACAGCTGAAGTAAGGATATTACATACCAGTCCTGCCTCAGCATCGAGGGAAGGACCAGTTGACCTCTTGATATCTCTTCCGATTTATGTGATTCTTTGATTACATTATCTCCTGGTCTCTCTTGGCTGGTATTATACCAGCTACCAGTTTAGACAGAGCTGAGCTAACAAAGGGCTAGCCAAATTATTCACCTAGGTCTTGGTTCTAAAAGCACATTTGGAGACCTCACTCATGATTTGTTTATGAATCATATAGTCATTATTAGCTACTGACATTGCATTAAGCAATGGTCTTGGTCAATGAATAGACCGAATAGTAAGGTACCTATCTGCTGATGACATGTTTGCCTGAGATGAGATCACAGAAGAGACTATAACCAGATACTAGTTGTCATACAGCTGGCTTGAGTCTGAAAAATGGTCCCTCCCCCGCTTACCTTTGCTTTCCATACTTGTCACAACAGGAAGAATTTGGGTTTCTAGAAATGGTCCCACTTAACTGGCTAGTCAATGCCTATGGCACTACATGCAAATATTAAATAAGAATCATTGTAACTCTACTTACCTTCTTTCAAGGCATGGCATTAATTTAAAACAAATTTACCTCACACTATACTGGAGTTACCTGACTGTTTATCATTCTGTGTTAGTGACATCCAAAATATTTAGATGAATAGAAATAGATTGTAAACTTTTGGGGGCAGGGTCTGTCTTTTGTTCTATGTTTGTATAGCATCTAGCACAAAGGGATTCCTGGTCCATGACTGGGGCTCATAAGCATTACAGTAATAAAAACAATAATGGAAAGCTGACATTCAAGAAGTGTTGTCTATGTTGACAGTGACCTTCCAAAGAGGCTGAGGGATGAGTGGGAAGAGTTGGCTTATTTTGTTGGTTCATGACATATGAAGAAGGTCCTAAAAGTTTTCTTTTTTTCCTGCTTTTTTACATTAGAATCTCAGATCTTGTCTACCCAGGAAGACCCTCTAGAAGGACAGAGAACTAGTAGTTACTCTGTTAGCTCAAGTGATAGAGGCCTGTATTGTGGATCTAAAGAATAAAACCCTGAAATATGGTCCACTGGTTAGGGCATCAGTCTAGGCCTTGGGAGTCCCAGGGAGTACCTCTTTTGCCAGAGACTTCCTGTGTGACTTTGGGCAAATCACGTAGGACCAGAGCAGATTTTGAAGGGTATTTATGTGCCTAAAGATGTTGCATGGGAATTTCAAAAGCACGTAGGCTACTATCTCAAATATCTGTCCTTTAGTTTCTCCCAGCCTTAGTTTCGCATCTGTAAAATTAAAATAACATTCTGTACCTCACAGATATGATGTGAGAATAAATGTATTAAATATTGTGAGTTGCTCAGATACAGTAATAGGAGCTATTTAAGTATCCAAGACAGATAGGTCTCAAGTACCAAAGACACAAAACTGATAGAGTACAGGGGAGATTTGTATTCAGATTATTTAAAACTCTTGGTTTTTGTTTGTTTTCATTAATGCCTGTTTATCTAACACAGGTAGTAGAAAACCTCTCTCTATAGGAATTCAGCACTCCTACTTCTTAAATTGAGAGCTCATTCTGCACATCTCTTACACCCCCCAATAGGCTCGTCTATACTACAAAAATAATCCAGTGCTGACAATGTATGTCAGCATCAGGAGCTGTTGAACTGCTGCTGAAGAAGTGTTACCTGCAAGTGTGCACAAGGACAAGTCATATTCACCATTTTGGATACTGTGGCTAACAAATCTCCAAGAAAAGTAAACAAAGAACAAACTTGACTTATTTTTTATTAAAAAGAAGGAAAACTTTCAAGTCTCCACTGTGTATCAGAAAGCAAACTTGCGGAAAGAATAGTTTTCTTAATATCACTTATCTTAAGGCAAAGGTATTTTGTGGTATGGACACTGTGGCAGTGCATATTGTACGTACATCATGAAAATTCTGTAAAGCAGATTGAAAGTCCAAACTTACAGCCTTTAAATGAATGTACAAAACTCTGAGACCTCAGTGAAGGTGCCAGTCCTCTTCATGTTGTGTTTGAGGGTCATCTGTCCCTGGTGACCTTTGCCATCTCTTCGGTTGGTTATTGCCAGCTCTTTTGTTTCTTGTGAGCCTTCCTGTTTTCTGCTTTAGTCTTTCACCTGTGTTTCTTCTATTCAAAAGCCTTTGAACCAACCAGGCTTGGTATCAGTAGATGCCAGTACTCTAAAGAACAATGGAAATGATGCTTGATTAAATACTACTGTTTAACAGCCATGATTTTTTTTCTTTGAAACTATCTTGACCCTCTAACCTTGAGAAGACTTTGCATCTAAAAGCTGTGGATATTTACAAATAACCTTGCATTTTGCCTCGTGATGCAATCAGTTCATGAAAAACTTCAGTTGGTGCAAAGAACTTTATAGATTCAGTATAAAATCCGTTGAGAGGACTCATGTTGTATGGCATTTCAGAGATGTCTGTTGTAAAAGTTTGTCACAAAACTTGAGTCCCAGTTATTTACTCTTTTTTTTTATGAGTCTTGCAGGCTCTTTCATTACAGCAAATGGTACAAATTGTTTGCTCTGAAGCCACTTGATCACTTTATTTCAATTTTAGAACTTAGAAGCCACGCTCATGAGTAGCATTGACAGCCATAATACCCCAAATTTAGACAGAAATCATAGTCATATAGAAATCTTAGTGGACACTTTTTGTTTCATTTCATACCTGCTTTATGTGTGTCTGCCAGGTCTTCAAAGACAGATCCAATTGCCTGGCAAGTGACACAGATTTATCCCTCATTACAGTATGATTAAAGTTTCCAAGCCAAAAAAGCAGTGTTGGTGATTCAGACAGCCCACTTTTTGCCTAATAGAAAATTTGTGGAAATTGCTGCAGTTTTATGGAGTGCGCTTGATGCTCATTTTATGATGGAAAATACCTATAATTCCCTGTTAATAAAATATCATTATAATATACGCTGTTCTGAATTTAGTTAATCTGGACAAGGCTTTAAAGTCAGCACTAGTGACCGTTTCTTATTTATATAAGATTTCATGATTGCAATGCAAGGAAGGTAGATAGTGCTGTTTTTCCAGTGATTTGGCAACAGTTTACTCACTACCACTTGCAGATCTGAATTTAGGAAACAGAAATTATGGGGTTTTCAGGCTGTAAAATGGTAGAGATCAAGTATATCACAGAGGTGACAAATTTATAATCTGTGGAGACAGAGTGTTAGCTACATCATCTGACAGCTGAACCACAAAGTGGCATTAGCATCAGCTGTCATCCTTCTTGCTACAGACAATGGTGTCTGCCAGAGGCAGAGGAGGAGGCGAAAAGCAGGAGTGTGCGTGTGTGTATATGGAACTGTTGTCTATTGCTCTGCTGCTCTCCAGCTAAAGCACTGGCGTTTTGAGCTAGGGATGTGGAATGACTGGCTCAGTGAATGAAAGAATGTCATAGGTTTATTCTGAAACCATCTATTGAGGTTTCTTATTTTCCTCTGCCCTTAGCGGAATGTCCTTTATGCCTCAGAACCTGATATCTCCATAAAACCAGCTCACAAATTAAGTACAAACTGAAACTTTGTCTAAAAATAGAAGTTTGGAATTAAATGAGGCTAGAGATGGAACTACCTTTTCTCTCCAAGAACTGATGCCTTATCCTATGGGGACTTTATTGTTAATGTTATTACAGTTGTTTTTGTATTAAATTCAGCTTTATGAAGTATAAAACTATTTGAACTTTGAGGATCTGGATTATAAAATCAACATATAATGTTAATATGGAAAAATTGTGGGATAACATGGGGAAATTAAATGAAGTCAGCCAAATTCTATGCTAGTCTCACCATTGCAAAAGATGTAAGTGAACAGGTACAAGTAGAGGACTTAAATCTTGGATACTGTCAATATTTTCATCACATATATGGGACTTGATGATGATGGGAATTAATAATGAAACGCAAAGCCTTTCATCTCCACTCACTAGCTCAGTTATGGGTCAGGTTGGTAGTGCCAAAATATTATTCTATTTGGATTGCTGTTTGTGGCCTATGGAAAATGCACTGGTTCTTCAGTCCTAGTAGGCAAGTGTGTATTTAATATAATGCCACTATCACAACAGACACTAATTTATACCCTTACTGATGTTTTCAGAGAAGCCAGAAATCAAATGGACATAGCAACAGAACAATATGTCCTGAACAGGAGAAGTGATTTCTCCAGGCCAGGGTTGTGACAAGTTATTTTTCTAATGAGTGGGAGACTTGCACTATTATTGCCTGCTCTGTACCTTCCATATGAAGAGAGGACACCCGTCTGTAGTCTTCTTCATAAAGAGCTTTTACATGTATTTAAAAATATGTGTGTGTATAAATATGTGCAGATATACACATTAATCACATATATACTGGTGATAGCCATGTTACAGATTGCAGGACCATGTGAGCAATAGTGGACAGGAAGGGAGGCAACTTTTGTCTGGAGACCAGAGGCTGGGTCTCAGGCCAAGGGGAATGAGACGAACTGGAAAGAAGTCTTTAGAAATATAGTCTGTAGCTGCAAAGATGGCATCTTTCTAACATTTGTGCAGTTTATGGTTATTTAAAAAGATAAGGACTAAGGGACTTCTTACATAAGCTGTATTGTTTTCATATCCATGGTCCTAATGACATGTAGGGAATGTCTATAGACCATGAATGAGAAAACAGTTTAGGGATTATATGGTAGAAAGAAAAATACTTTGTAACTCACTGAAACTTCTTGGGATCTATGCCTACAAAAGGAAACCTTTAGAAGGAAAGCAATACCTTTGAATTACTAACAAATATGCTCATGAGTTGCAATACCATTGAAATGTTTCATATTACCATATTGAGTAGACTAGGAATTACCTAACCTGGGTTGGTGATGAAGCAGAAATAATGCATGGGCAAGAAGCTTATTAAAGAATATTAATGAAGGGCTCTGGTGTCATCTAGAAAAATAATTGCAAAATCATAAACACAGGACATTGGAAATGGACCAAAAATAATTTCTTAGAAGACAGAGGCAGTGAATATGCAGAGTATAGAAAAAGAAGTTAGGGGAAAGTGTTAGACAATTAAAAGCAGAGGTGGTGAGAGCTTGGAAGGAGAGAGGGAAAGAGAGAGAGTAGCCTGCTTTCAGAGAGAGTGAGTTCTGAGAGCTTTTGGATCTGAGACTGAGAGGGTATACCAAACTCATTGAAAGACTGGCGATTTTTTTTCATCAGTTACATTTGTAAGGTTGGTGTAAATGATGTTAGAATTTGGCCCAAAATATGTTGTGAATAAAACAGAACAAATAATTCATTATAGTAGTTTCACCTCTTTCTCTGCAAATTGTCTTTGAGCAGATTGCTATCTTCTCAGATTTATTCACTATCTGAAATTATTTGGTAAGTAATTATGGAGAATTCTTGGTCTGCAGATTGTTTATGAAAAGGTCATTGCAATTATGTTCTGAAGCTGCAACCATATTGGTTAGTTTTGATTGCATACACAGCTCATTTAACATGTATCTGCTTCCTGATTGGATATGAGTGACTATTTAGAATTGGGATCTCGCATGAATGTGTGATTATGAATTCAGAATGTACTTCCTGGAATTCTCCGACATTTGCTTAAAATTTGCTGTTTCTGCAAACATTCCTGCCAGTAAATTAATGTGCTAGACTATCTGGCAAGTTAACAGAGACGTGTGATGCAAATGCAGTAAAAATAATTTTCTTTAAAAATTAAAAGAAATATTCACAGGTTTTTTTCCTGTATTCACCAATCTTTAGTTTTCCACTAATATGTTCAATCTTGACTTGTGGTAAATAAGGAAGGTGTTTTACTCTCTACAAATTGCACCCTCAGCAGCATTTTAATAAAGGTTATGACTTGTGGGGAGGGGTTTGTCTGATACTGGGGATATATTTATATATCTTAGAAGACCAAAATGTGTCTTTCTAGAGTTTTCAGATCCTTTAATAAGAATGATTTTTGACCATCATGGTCAAGGTTGATTTGAGGAGATGCCCTGGAGATGAAAGGTTAACAATTTGTCCAGTCTATAATGGATTAATCACTCACTGTACACAGTGTTTATCTTAGCAGACGATTTGCCACACACGAAGAGCAGTAATTTTATTTTATATTAGGGCGTCCCAAGTGTATCTTAGACATTTCCCCTTCAATGTATTTTCCAGCTTATAGATGAAGCCTAAATTCAGCTGTCAGTTGCGAAGTGATAGAAGAGGAGTTGGGTTATTAACCGCTTTGCTTGCCTGTAGGTGACACTGTTTCACCATTTATCTGAACATTGTCCAATATCTTGTCTAGGGACAAAAAAAAGAGTTACATTAAAATAATTTGAGAGAGATTCAAATAAATACATTGCATTAATGGTTCCTTCCGTCTTGGTTAGAGAGTGGAGTATTAGGTATGGGTGGATGAATGGCATGTTATCCTTTTCAAAGACGGCAGCAGTTTATGAAATTATTTCTGATTAATTAGCTCACTAGCATCTCTACGTCTGTTCAGTATCCCCTTGACAGACAAGATGCTAAAAAGATCACTCTACAGTGTTTCTAAAGGCTAATGTAATAAACCTGGAGGATAATACACTAGTGGAAAATCCTAATTCGCTGCTAACTTGTGGCAATATAAAAGTAAAGTTAAAATGTTCTTAGTCATGCAAGTCATTTAAATTAATAATGTGTGCCATTAAGTGAAATCTCGGGGAGGATTTTTTTCCTACAGGAAAAAGGATACTGCTTACAGAGAAAATAAAAAATTCTACGAGGCTTGAGCAATCATCTATCTCTAAGCTACAATGTTCATACTGCCAGATGTTCAGGTGCTGCTGCTGCTTTGACATGTATATCTCTCTTCCAGGCAGAAAACAATATATACATCAGCCCAGGTGCAAGGTGGCCTTGCCAGCAAATCCACCTCCTCCTAGCTGTGACACTCATCCACTCCCCATCACAATGTGTACATTAGAAGGAGATTGTAATTAACGCCTGGAAAGAATAGGTTTCACTAAAGTGATGTGCACAGTAATGATATTGTTAGCTTCCTTAATTTCCAGTTTCACCATCAATTATGCCATGTGTTTCATCCAGTTGGTGCTACCCTCCCAGTGTTAATTATAACCTACAAGACTGTTACAGTTAATTTTATGGCAAGCATATTGTCTCTTCAAGGCTCCAGAGCAGCTCATAAATTATCTTGAAGGTAAAATGTAACTTGGGGAACTAGTTATGAAAATTCCATCCATCTCGCTTAGGAGGTGCAGCTGCTACTGTCAGCTGCCTTGCTGCTGCATTGTGAAGGAATTATGGTGGGTCAGGTTTAAGACGCTAGGCCCAGACTGTCACTGAGGAGAGAGGCTGTCCTGGCCCTGTCAGACAAGTACCTTCTGCCAATCCCTTGTGGTTTCGCTTTGCAGGCAGTAAAAGGCAGGCAGTGCAGGTGGATGGTCCCCAAGCTGTCTCTATTCATTACTTTACAGAAACTTGTTTTAGTTAGGCAGGTACGGAGACCTTTTCTCTTCACTGTTGTCATGATGTTAGGCATCATCTGCAAAGTCTGAGATAGATAACTCTATAAATAACTCAGTGCTATGTTGGGGCTGTGGTGGTGGGGAGTGTGGGGGAATGATTAGCACCAGACGCACACACCCAGTAACTCACTGGGTTGTAAAATAATTGTTAATTTACTTGTAGGAAGGGGTTGGTTTGGAGGAGCACATCTGTTCCTTTTTGTTTCACATACATAATTTGATGAGGTGAGATTTAATTGCTAAGTAATTTGTATGAAAGTTTGGCATTACATAAGCATGTTTTTATATTGGGATTATTTTTATGAAGTGTGTGTTTGTTTAATTTTTCTCTCACAAGAATTACAAACTCTGTTCAAGCCCTTGGGGCTTAAAAAAAAAAAAAAAAAAGACGAAGTGCTCACAACTAGATGAGACTTTCATTAAGCATATTTGTATAGTTACTGTAAATGCCCTTTTATTGCTGATGGCTCTTCCTTTGAAATTCTGGATTATGAGTTAGTTTTGAAAGCTTTCAAGCTTTGGGAGTGCCCCTAAGCCGGTGGTTCTCAACTGTGGTCCACCGCTTCTTCAGGGAAAGCCCCTGGCGCGCCGGGCCGGTTTGTTGACCTGCCGCGTCCGCAGGTTCGGCCAGTCGCGGCTCCCACTGGCTGTGGTTCGCCGCTCCAGGCCATTGGGGGCTGCAGGATGCAGCGGACAGCACATCCCTTGGCCCGCGCCATGTCCCACAGCCCCCATTTGTCTTTATTAACTGCAAGTCAGATTTTCTGATGGCGCAGTTTTCTCTGCACTTTCATACCATTCGAAAGCATCCCGTATTTAGTCACTGGTGTCTCCCCCTATTGCCTACAGCTGGGAGGGCAGATGAATGAACACTGAAAGTTGGTGCTTGTGCCATTCCACATATAGTCAGAAGCGCTGCGGATGCAGATACGCAGGGCCATTATGAATGAATACATGTTGTGAACTGACTCTGGGAGAAAATGCACAATAATAAAAATCAGCAAGGGCAATGCATCACAAAATGCAGTTTGTTCATTTGTTTTAACAGCTATAATTCAATTTTAATTATTTTTGATAATTTATAATGTCCTAGAGCAAATTTTTCAAAATAATGAAGATTTGGTATGTGAGACCTTAGTTTATAAGCACTCTGCCTTTAAACCTTTGCAAAGTGGAGAAAGGAGGCATATGCTTGTAGAAATTACTGAAAAGTGCATTAGTGAGATGCTACCATAGATTCATTGTCACTTTCTTTTTTCCCTTGGAAATTCCAGGAAATGTGTCTTTGATACATTTAGAGGTCCATTTCCCCCCCAAATATGGGACACTTGGGCTGTGTCTATGCTACAGCCTATGATGACAAAACTTATGTCGCTCAGGGTTGTGAATATTCTACCCCCAAGTGATATAAGTTCCACTGACATAAGTGCTCGTGTGCACAGCACTATGTCAGTGGGAGAGCTTCTGCCACCAACATCGCTTCTGCTGCTCGCATGGGTGTTTTTTTAATGCCAATGGGAGAGTCTCTCTCTTCCCTCCCCCGCATCGGCAAAGAGCATCTTCACCACATGAACTGCAGTGGTGCAGTTGTATCAGTGGCGCAGTATAGCTGCACTGCTGTATGTATAGACATTCCCTGAGGCATGTTCTTCTCTTGAGACGAGAATAGACTCCTAAATTTCAACCATTTTAAGGAACCGGAACACTGAATCTTATCTATCTTTGTTATTCAGGGCTAGATTATGTCTTCAGGGACAGCCTGGAGCAGGTGTGATATGCAAACTGCATCATCCTGCCCCAGAAGCAGTATATCTCAGAGACACAATTCCTCCCTTGCTTCCTCCTTTCTTTGCTCCCAGGGACGGGGGAGAAGGAAAAGGGAAGGGAGAAAGAGTTATTTATTTTTGATGTATACCGTTTAGTGCTACATTGCTCCACCCTGCCAGGCTCCTATATGTAACACCTTGTGTGACCAACTAAAGTTTGCAGTGTAGTTGTAGCCATGTCAGTCCCAGGATATAAGAGAGACAATGTGGGTGAGATAATAGCTTTTATTTGGACCATCTTCTGTGGCTTGAAAGCTTCTCTCTCTCACCAACAGCAGTTGGTCCAATAAAAGATATTACTTCATCCACCTTGTCTTTCAACTGAAGTTTGACTTCTGACCAAACCGTTTGGAGATCATCCATCAGTGTTACCAAAATGGTCCCAATGTTGTGGCTCAGTCTGCATTCTGATTGAGAAGGATTAAGGATGTCTGCATTGATTAGCAGGTGTTAAAGTATGGTTGTCACTAATTTTTGGAAGAGTTTTCTTAGGAAGAGAAGGTTGGGGATAGAGCAGTAATTTTTAAGATTGCCGGAGTCCAGTACTGGTTTCAGAAGGACTGATCAGATTATTGCATGCTTCAAAAAGGTAGGTATATTGATTTATTTGAAAAAAAGTGTTAATGAATCCTAGAGGCTTGATTCTTTTCTCACATACATTGGTTTTACATCAGTGTAACTCCACTGACTTCAGTAAAGTTACCATTAATTTAACGTAGTGTAACTGAGACCAGAATAAGGCCTCAGTAAATGTCTTTCAAACTGTCAATATGAGGGTCTTTCAGACTTCCGTTTTAATACTGTTTCAGGAGAGAGAGATTTGGTTGGAAAAAGTCTTTGCTGACTGAACTTGGCACGCAAAACTATCAGCACAGAAGTATTTCTTTTAAATATAAAAATTTTGTTTTATGCAACTAAAAAAGAAAACCTTACCAGAATAAAGTGCTTTTGTTTCCCTGCACTGTATATCCTGAGGCCAACTTCAAAAGAAAAACTATAACTTGGAAAGTGATTGAACTACTGATATTATGAAGCCATAGGTCATTTGGGAAAACATATTAAAGTTACTTTAAAAAGGCAAGGGAGTGGGGGTAGAGCCTAAAAAGTGGCTGTCACACTTGAAGAGTTTTTAAAAAATCACTGGAAATTTTAGAGTTTTGGCTGTTGGGTTTTGGGGGTTTTTTTGGATGCAGCTGGATTGACATCATAGAACAAAACTGCACCAAAGGAGTCATTATATTCTGTTGTGTCAACAACTCAGGAAGAAAATGAATTTTTAAGGTAGGGTCAGTAATAGGTCAAAACACTTTTGGAAAAATGCAATTTATTTAGAGTTAGAAGCTCTTATTTATGAATATTCAGTTTGTAAAACAAACTCTATCAGACATTTTTCTTTGCATAAAGGAAGACATTTTTTAAACAGTATATATATGAAAGTATGCATTTTCCCAGTGCAATTGAAATCTACCAGGTACACAAATATGTAAATATTTTTAAAACATTTTGTAAAACAAATATGTACAAATACTGAAAGCACTTAAATCAAAGTTTTGAGAGGAAAACAATGTATTTCAAAAACAAAAACAGAATATTATAACAAGTACAACAGTTTCAAATAGCTACAGAACAGGATTCTTTATAGAAATTCTCGATGAGAAAGCAGATCTCTAAATGTAACCCCATGAAACACATAAGTGGCTATACAGAAATGTACTTTATTATATTATTGCCACAAATAAACATTCAAGCCTGAGTATTCTTCTTTAAAAAAAAAAAAGATCACTGTGGTGTTAGTTTATTTCCAGCACCTAAAATTAAACATAGCATGGTGGCTTTAACTTTGGGTTTTCTTATTTAGGACATGAATTAATCATAAACTCTAATCCATATATGAGTACCTATATGTACATGTGGAATTCGGAAGTTGTCAATGCTCTGAATGAATACAGAAGTCTGCCCATGCAGATCAAATTGCATAGTTATTTCTTGTCCTTCCCATTAACCTCTTATCATAGTACTTTTTCCTTTGTCACACTCTATTATGGGAGGAATTTTGGGATTATTTTTGTTTGCCAGTACTGCCAAACCTTTTTTTTTCCCTTTACTATAGTGAGATGAAAAATAAATTTGTCGCACTTAGCCCCTTTTCAGTGTTTCATGGTCAATTTCTGATAAATGGGTCTCTTGTAAGAGAGCCATTTTACAACTGATCTTGAGTCAGAAGTTTAAATGTTTTCTTCAGTAGGATTGTTCAGACCACATACATTCCATGTAATTGTATTTGCATAATTCATGTTATATGGTCAAGAAACAAGAACTTCATTACACATCGAGGCCACAATCCAACAAAGCACTTACGCACATGAGTACCTTTAAGCAGATAAATGGTCCCATTGAAGGAACATACCTTGTAATAAAGTCAGTGGCACTACTTATGTACTTAAGTTACACATGTGCTTAAGGCCCCAGTTCAGCTAAGCATGTTAAGCATGTTCTTAGGTCCCATTGTCAATGGACTTTCAGTCAATAGGATCTAAGCCAGCGGTTCTTCAACTGTGGGTCGGGACCGCAATGTGGGTCACGACCCTGTTTTAATGGGGTCATCAGGACTGGTGTTAGACTTGCTGGGGGCTGGGGCTGAAGCTGAAGCCTGAGCCCCACCACCTGGGTAGCAGGGCTCAGGATTTGGCATCAGCCCTGGGCGGTGGGTATCAGGTTACAGGCCCCCTGCCTAGGGCTGAAGACCTTGGGCTTTGGCTCCTCCCCCTTCCCCGCCGGGGCAGCAGGGCTCAGACTTTTGTCCCCGCTCATGAGGTCGTGTAGTAATTTTTGTTGTCAGAAGGGGTTGCGGTGCAATGAAGTTTGAGAACCGCTGACCTAAGCACATGCTTTAAAAACGTGATTAAAATACATTGCTGCATAGGCACCTATATGCTTCACGGACATTTATATTTAGAGATCTTCTTTCTCATCGAGTATTTCGATATAGAATCCTGCTCTGTATCTATTCATGTAACTTACACTTTTTATAATATCCTTTGTTTATGAAATACATAATGATTTCCTCTCAAAATTTAAATTAATGACTCAAAGTTTTAAACATTTTTATAATCGTAACATAATTGTTTCCACCAATGTAGAGGTTGATCCTGAAAGATGTTGATCAACCCTTGCTGAGTGCCCTCAGCTGTCATTGAAATGAAAAATATTAATCCAGGAATTCTCACCTTGTTTTTTTTCTCTTCATCTGATAAAAGGAAACTTTAAGAAAACCACAAATTGTCAGAAACATTATGAAGAAAAAGATTAGTGTTCTTTTTATTTTAATTCTTTTGTAATTACAAATTGTGACTTAAATATGCTTAAGTGTCATTAGGCACCATCGATTATGAATCCTAAAATAGAATTCACCTTTAATTTTTAATTGGCTCACTTTTTAAATCAAAGCCTGAGCTTTATTTAAGCATATTATTTTCTGTTTCACACAAAAGTATGTACAAGATTTATTGGCGTTTGCATGAAAAAATAAAAGAATTTTCATGTTTTATAAGAAACTTAATACACTCTCACAGATGGTCCCGCTCAGGTGTGATTTTAATTACGAGATACAACAAAGCCCAGCACAGTAGGAAGTCTCTTAATAAATGTCCTGAGGCTTTTGTCTTCACATGTCAAAAGCCTTTTTATTGAGTGATTAAAATATTTTCTTTTATTGGCTGATTTTAAAAATGAACAAAATGCTTGGAATAGAAATATGAGGGCTTCCAGAGTTCAAAATGTGTTGATGTGCCTTGTTTGGGGGAAGTGAAAAAGAAGTTTTATTTTGGAATTACTTTTTTCCCTTCTCTCTAAATTTGCTTTTCAAAAAGCAAATGCTAGACAAATGTGTTAATAATATATTAAAAATATGCATGAACATGAATAATGTATTAACAAATGAAAATGTGTTCTCTTTACATACTGTGCTTGATTTTTGGCTTGTCACTTTGTTTAGCAGTAAAGAGCTAGGTTTTGTAAAACACTGTGTAAAATGCACAGAGAGAAACCAATAATAATTTAAACCCTGCCATAACATACAGCTTCCATTAATAAAACACAAATGATATGGTCATATTGTTAAATATTAGTAATATATTATAATAATTTTATACTGCCTCTCCCTTAGTGGGGAATTATGGGGACCTCATGTAAGGACCTCAGTGTCCTGACATGGTTAATTATCCGTAGATAATGGTTATCAGCAATAGCTGTTATAAGCACCACAGCCTCACTGTTGCGGGGTTATTAAGTGTTTGCACTCTCAGGTGCAGTGCACCTATGCACTTCTCTACAGACACAAACAGCTGTGTTTTCTTTACTGTATTATACATCACATTCAGTGCATCATTTATTATAGCAAAGCTAATGATGCACATGCACACCTTTATGTCCCATATTATACTGTGGTAATATATTTGCTATAGATAAGTTAATTTAGCTTTCATAAGTAATTTATCTTTGCTAATATATAATGTATCTTATTTAAAATGCTGCAGCTCTGGGGTTCATTATGTATGAGTGTATTTAAATAATGTTGAAAATTTTCTTTTGAGGGTCATAAGAAATGAGCAGAACTAACTTATGTTGAGTGGCTAAAAATGTCCAGGTCCCCAAATCCTGTTTCATAATATCTGAGAACTTTCTTCTTAAGGACTGTTATTGGTAATCATTATTCCAAATCTGGGACAGTGAAAAGAGTGAAAATAATGATCATATACAAGTTACATACGTTGCTTTTTCTATGAGGTTGAATGCATCTCATGGGAGGAAGTTCCTTCAACTTTAGATAGTTATGGATCACTTTAAATCATTGTTTGGAAAATGTTTTACTCCTTACACATGTACCCTAGGACTTAGCCTATGGGTTAATTTATTAGTTTAAAGTTAGCTTTTAAGAAAAAAGATAAGATGTATGTATAAGGCAGTAATGCAAGAAGCCTCCAGGCCCAAACCTGTATGACATTAGTGTAAGCACTTAACATAAGGAAGTTAGGGCTATAAGTCTTAGCATAAATAAGATGACCAGCAGTAACCCTAAGTTATAAATTGGCATAAGATATAATTTTGCAATAAACAGTTCTGCTGATATTTTGTATAAAGTGCTGATAGGTACCTGCAAAAAGTTAGTTGATGCCAGTTTCGGTATTGTAGGATATGAACATCAGCAGATGCTTAACAGCAGGATTGCTATAGTAACCAATTGATGTATATGCTAATAAGGTTAAGATAATTAATATGCTAACCTATAGAATAAGGACACCCCAACAATATAAGGGAGAGGAAATTAGTTAGGGGCAAAGGAGGCTGAACACCCTTATGAATATTCATGGCAGTCATCAGATCCTGTAATAGGGCTAACTACAGCCTAGACCAGAGGTTCTCAAACTGTGGTCCACGGACCACCAGTGGTCCACGAGCTCCATTCAGGTGGTCCACCGATAACTCCCTCTAAAGTGCGCGCCTGGGCAGCCGAACACAAGGGAATGAAGGGCCACCCACCTAATTAGTGGAGCCGTGTAGGCTTGGCTCCATTAATTAGGTGCCTGGACCCTGGAGAAGACGCACATGTAAGGTGAGGTGGTGGCCTTGCGGGGATTAGGGGGTAAGTGGGAGGGGGCAATGGGGTGAAAAGAGGGGGTGGAGGGGATTTGGGATGTGCAGAACTGCAGCAGCCAGAGAAAGAGGTGATGTTCCCCAGCTCTGGGGCTGCAGCTGCCGGGGAGAGAGGGAGAGACCCCCCTCCTTACCAGCCCCAGCTTGGGGGCTGCTGCGGCAGGGGAGAGAAGGAGAGATCACCCTCCTTCCCAGCCGCAGCTTGGGGGCTGCCGTGGCAGGAGAGAGAGGGCACATCCATCGCATTAGAAAGGTAAGACTACTGATATTAAAATATGAGTTGTATGCTTTTATTTGTAGAACAAAAAACGTTAATTATTATTAAGGTTTTTTTATATATAGTGCTTTTATCCAAAGTGCTTTATAGTAGTTAGCTAACGGTACAAACAACATTTGGAAAGATCATTAAGTGGTCCGCCGAGACCCTCAGCAATTTTCAAGTGGTCTGCGAAAAAAAGGGTTTGAGAACCACTGCCTAGATCATTGAGACTTAACCATTGGATCGCTTGGCATGCACAGATAGAATAGAACCCTAATGGACCGCCACCTGTCTCCACAGGAATTGGGAGAGTATGTGTATGACACTGGACATAAAGTTAATAATGCAGTACTGTTACATTCTTGTTTGGATCGGAACGTCTGTATTTACTAATTGTGTTAATAAGACCATTGCAAAGTCAAAAGCTTTTTCCCAAGTGTGAGTGTTGCAGCCATGCATATTGAGGTTTCCAATTGAATTGTAATTCGAATAACTCTGGGCTTGATCTTGGAGCTGGAACCTGCCAAACCTCAGAGTACTAATTTGTCATTTGGGGATTCGAAAGTAATCAATAGACAATCAATAGATCAGGCAACACACATTTCTTATAATGTACCACATTGAATGAGTGTTGAATAATGGAATGAGAAGATAAAGTGCCAATTTTGTATAAACGAAACCACATTCAGCCTGGGGCCTACCGAAAGTAGTTTTATGGTCTTTGAAGATCATTGGTCAATATCACTCCTTATCTAATAAGAGCTAAATCACATTTAAACATGCCAGATTGTTAGAAGGACAGCGTTGGGCCTGTGCTCACATATTGCGTGGAATGTTGAGGATGTGGACGTTGTTGGGCTTGGTGATGCTAGCACTCACAGTTTGATCATGAATCTCACATTATTTGGTATTTTTGGAGTCATGTGATCACATGAAAATCTTAGCTTACCATTTTTTTAAAAAAAGTAAGTTTCCAGCCCTCATAGCTGCTGAGAAGGCAAGTAAAGAGACTCCAGATTTATGATGCTATGTAGCCATGATTTTATGGAACCTGGCTCCTGATGCAGGTACAATGGGAAAGCTGCAGCCGTCTGCATCATAGCTACATGAAGAATAACTTCATCAATTAAGAATAAGGAATAGGAGTATGATTTTTATTCAGGGAAAAATCATATAAACATTTCCTCTTATTTAGTGATTTTAGGAGCTTTTCATCTCTAGTGAATATCTGGTGAACTCTTGTGGTCTTAGTTAAACTGAGGCTGAAGACACTTCTGTGCTATTTCAGCTACTATTATAGGGTCACCGACTTACTGGCTAATTTGTCTACTGATACTGGTACAAATCGGGTACTACCCAGTGGAAATCAGTGGAGTTATACCAGTGTGAGAGGAGAATCAGGTCCCCTATTGTTAGACCTGGAGCTTTATACTGTAGTGTATTCTTATCCTGTATTCCAACTCATCCTGTGTTATGAAAAGGTACAATAGAATCTAGGAATTTGGAAAACGAAAATAAGAAAGAAAAACTTGTAGCACCTTAGAGACTAACAAATTTATTTCAGCATAAGCTTTCGTGGGTTAGTACCCACTTCATCGGATGCATGAATTTGGAGTGAAAGGTCTGCTGGCTTGTTTCAAGTTGTTATTGATTATTTGCTGAGTGGCAGCAGAGTGCGATGCTTTAGAAAAATAGAGGATGGTGCCTGTCCCCAGGAGTTTAGGCAAGAAAATTTTCCTTTTCTCCTAATCTTGTGTGGGTTCTCTATGGGGAGAGCAGTCCTGTATGGGAAGTAGTAGAGTAGGAAATGGTATGGAGCTGGGTTGCCAACTACTCTGTTTTACATTAATTTACATTGGTTCTGCCACTTCACAGTAAATCCTGCCCCCTGTCACTGATGAGTAATAGGAGGACAACAGCAGTCATGGATACCATGAGACTGGCTCCTTGAGGTTGGGGGCTGTACTGTGTGGCATGTGGAGACACACAGCTTCTGCACAGATGCACCACTCCTCTTCAAGAGAACAAAACGTTCCAACTCTTGGCCGCTACACAGGAAAAACATGCGCAGGGAGTGATTTGGCTCGCTGTGGTACTACCCCAGAAGCAGAAGGATACATCAGGCACTTATAAGCTCAAAAGTTAGGCCCAATGGCCTGATATTCAGAGGTGCTGAGCATTATAGGCAATGGGAGCTGTGATGCTTGAAAATTAGGCCTGGCTCTTTGTGAATCAGGTGCAATCAATTTCTCTTTAATTCACTGGTTACTGCTCTGGGGTGTATTTCTTAAAAATGAATTTGCCTAGTTAGAGCTCAGTTGTGGCTTTGCTATAAGCCCTGAGTTAAGGAGGCAGCACATGTTTGAAGACTAAGGATCACAATCTAGTTCCTAGTTATTGCCTTGCACCAGAGGGAAAGTAATCTGCTTTATACCTTGCACAGATGATTTCCTCCTCTATGCTGTGCTAATTGGCACTTTAGAGAAGTGAAGTCCAGGTTCTGCCCATACCCACCCTCTTTCATCTATTTGCCTGGAAATGGGGGGAGTATGAGCCCCGCATATGTTGCTTTCTCCCCAACTTTGCTAATAGACATGGGTAGCTCATGCAGAGGAGTAAGGGGATGCCTTAAGACCACTTAGCCATCTGCATAGGCATGTGACGGTCCACAGTTGTGCCCTTACTATCTACCAGTGTAACAATGCAAACAATTTTTAGTGCTCGTGAAGGAAGGTGGGCTGGCAATCCTGGAGACTGAAGTCCTCTCTCACTGAACAGTTATGGTAGAGACAATGCCTGTTTCCCCCTCAGTTTTTAATATTATAACTTAAAAATAAAGAAACTTATAGAATCTAAAGGCTTAAAAAAACAAAAAGTGTGTGAGACTGGTTTCAATGTAATTATGTACATTTTAAAACAGAGACTAAAATCAAGCATCACACTGTTGGTAACCTACCATTGTTAAATTAATTAATAAAATATAACTGATCTCGATCTGTATTTTCTATCTCCATTATAATCTAAACAAGAAGCATTTGGCTCATGAAAGTAAATGTTTTTGATCCTTTGTTGTCAGATCCCACTAATTTCTCCACGGAATTCTTTGGTGAGACAGAAAACTAATATACTGAGCAACTGGAATTGCAGGCTTGTAATTTAAAAATATCCATTTTATCCCATGTAATTTCTTCCCTAAGATTCCTTAGTCTGAATCTGATACAGGTAGGAGCCAAGGCAAACAGTAACCATTTATAGTCATTCAGACTAGTTTGGGTTTCACTATAATGTAAAGGAAAAAGAGCTCTTGGCTTCCTTTCAGCTGTGTTACAGGAGTAGAAAATGCATTAAAATTTACCATCAAATGTTGCCACATGTTTCTATAACAATTGCAAACTTCTGTTTGATAAAAATCTAGAGATGTAGAAATCTTCATACAATAAACTTTGCAAATAAAGAGTCAGTTTCCAAGGGTTTTTTCCAGACCAGAATGAATGTATACCTTGAGTTCTCCCAATCCTCCAGGTAATAGCTTCAACTATTACAACACTCAAATCTTTGCAATTAACAGTGGGTTATGACAGTTTACTAAGGGGAAAATGCTGGCCTAGATTGAAGTGCACAGCTTCTATTGAATTACATTCTGACTCCTTTCAAAGTCAGAGACACTTCTAGGCAGGCACTTGTGACACAAAGATGAGATCTCATAATAAAATTCATGGGATGGTCTGTGCACAATCATGTACCCACAAAGACAGCAATGACAACTGTGCATTGTGCTACACACAAGCAGGTGTTGAAGGGAAAAATGTGTGTGTAGGTGGGCCATTCCCAGCAAGAATACAGGCATATATTAAAGGATCATTCCTTCAAAACATTTACTACTGGCTGTAGTGCTGTCTATTGTGAGTAGTGATGGTAGTAAATACTACAGCAGACAGTAAGTGTTTGCAGGATGGAGTCCTAAATTTGTTTCTGTGGACTACATACGTGCTTGTTCCAGAGATTGTTACACAGTAGCTAGATTCTGGCCAAAATGTTTCATTGTTCACCACCACTCAATCAGGAAAAAAAAAAAAAAAAAATGGAGTAAGGAAATACATTTTGTTTTCAAGACTTTAATTTAAAAACTTCATGAAAAATACTGAAATGAGTTCTGTCTTGGCTTAGTCAGGTTACTCAATTTGAATAACTCCCAACCCCACCCACTGTGCATGCACGGACGTTCACACACACATCTGTTAAATACATGCTGTATTGATGGAAAGTATGACCTCTTACTTCCTCCTAGTAAGCAAGGTTTGCCGAAACATAATTCAGAATCTGCAGGGGGCCAGTTCTGAGTAACTTTGGGGTGTAGAACTAGGATTTAATTTCTCTGTCTCAAATTTTCCCACATAAATGTAGTTAAAATATGTATTCTCCCTTTGTTAAAGTACTTTGACATCCTTGAATGAATGGCGTTATGTTATAATATATAATGAGTTTCATAGAAGCCAAGTTGGGGAATCTGTGTAGCTAAAAATATGTAATGGAAAGGGGAAAGGGATTGACAATGTTATGGTTTTTATATATATGAGAGAAATGAGATATAGTACAATAATATATTTTGATAAAAACAGTTGTAGTAACAAGGAGGATAGTATAGCAGGTTAGTAACTCTGATACATCTATAAGAAGGTGGCATAAGTCAATAAGCCAAATGCATTTTAACTATGAAAAGCTATGTTCAGAGGAGGTGTCATACATAGGAGTGTAGGGGTGAGAAAGAGACCCTGCCGGCATGTGAAAAACTTCATAATGGTAAGTTATGTATTAAAATAGATAAACAACCTGTAATACCTAACGAACATACATATCAAAATACAAACTAATTCTATTACTTCGTAAAGGAGAGAGAGAGATCCTAAAAGCTGCCTACAATGTCTCCACTGAAGAATTATACCTTTGGGTATGATTAGGAGTCATATGTTAGTGCAAGAAAAGATATCATATTATCTATTTTACCTATTTCTGTTGCTTATAAAGAACTTCACTGGATCCAAAATCTCATTACTGAGATGGATTTCTAGGACCAAAGTAATACTGTTCCTTAGTACCATAAAAATCTACAAAATTCACTTTGCCATCTGTAGAGACATAGTGGAGCAAAGTAAGTTAGCCTCAAATTAAGGGTTTTGTCCTCCCTATGTGGGAGAAATCCAAACCAGAATTAGCAAGACATCACTTTTGGACTAGCCCATTGACCTTTGAAGAGGCAGCCTGCCAGAGATGTGAATTTTCAGCAGCAGTATGAAGAACTGGTTTTATGGAATTGGATTTTAGCTGCAGCATGGCAAAATCTGAAGTTTTTACAATATTATTGCCAATAGATTCTTAACAATTTAGAAATGGCCACTTGATATCATTGCTTCACTCTGTTATTAAAGGAACTATATGCTATAAAGCCTGTTTCAATTAGAAAGGTATTTACTCTAGAAGCTGGATTCTTGGTTGCCTTCAAGGAAACAGGTAATCAATAAATGAACAATTTAATGGAGTAGAGTCCAGCAAATTATTATCACCCTGGGTAAAAGGAAGCTAAATTTGGAAGATATTCCACCAAAAAATAAACCCCAAAGCCCAGAACAATGTTGAAAAGAATAAAGTTTTGAAATAACAAAATTATTGCTTTGATAACATCAAGCCTTTTTATATTAAAAAAAAAATTGAGTGGATTATAAACTAGGGAAATATTAACAAAGATCTGTGTGCTTCCTAAAAAACATCTGTTAAAAATGTCCACCGAACACTGCTACCTTTTTGATGATCTGCACATTTCACTCTGGGGATGGATAACCTTAAGATGACCTTTTCACATCTGGGTCATGTCCTAGTAAAACTTGTCTTTTTTCTTAGACTTCAGCTGGGCTGGCATTTCTGACAGACGTGTAAACAGATGCAAGCATTGTTGCTAATGACAGGTGATTATAAGTGGCATGGGTGCCAAGGTAATTAAACCATGCTTTGACAGGAACATTTGGTGATGTGGTATTTCAGCATTAGAAAAATTGTTACAACACATTTTCCCCTGCTAGGCTTCTCCTGAATATCATTAATTTTGAGTGTTTGGCCATAGGACTTTGGGATCTTGAACACTGCTCACTGTCTGAAATATAGAACCATTCAGTGCAGGAACATAGGGAAAATGGCTAGTAGAAAAGAGTGGGCATATGAACAGAATTTTGGACTCTTTAGATGAAACATTATTCCAGGAAGCTCTTTCAAGTATAGATGCAGTACATTAGTTATAGGAGCTATGTTATCCTGCTTTATTTAATGGTTATTGTGCTAGATTTGGTAATGATTATATTATTGTGCTATTCTTTACCATATACCGTATTTCTTACTGAATATCAAAACTGTGTTTTTATTGCTGCATGTTGCAGTTCCTAAATCTGTTTAAAAGTAGTGTGTGAATCTGTACTTCACAGTACAACACAAATTATTATCAGACTAGAAATACAACATTGGCTTAGAAACCATAAACGATAAAGTAAATGCTATAAAACGTTTATACTATTTAAGCAATGTACTGTCAAATCTTAATGATTTAAGAGTCCAGATGACTTTATTCCCATCACTCAGATACTTCTGCTGATTATAGGTTTTTCTTTTTGCTTTTGGTGCCCAGCAAAACAACCAGTGGGAGTCTAGTAACTATTTTAGTGGTAAGAAGAGTTGATATATTTATATGGAATTTTCAACATGGTGTAGTCATTTTCTCACCAATGGCTTTTAAAGCTTTAGTCAAATGGGTTGGAAGATCTCACCCCCATACACTTTACAGGAAGTGATTAAATGTACTAAGCCTACCTAAATTAAATAAAAAGTACTTGCATCACTATTGGCCTGTACTAGACTGAGGCACAAGCACTTTTACAGAGGGAAAAAATGCATTGTCTGTGATGATAAATTATGTTCCTTCCAATGAAAGTGAGAAGACCTTGACAAAGTCTAGTGATACCTCTGAGGAGTAACGGAATACGGTGTCTCTTGTAAAGTTTCCCAGTGGGACAACGCTGAAAATTAGGCGACTGATTTCAGTGTTCTAATCAAGACAGTTAAGTTCAAAGCAGACTGTGAAAAGCTACAAAGGGACCTCATAAAACTGGGTCACTGGGCAACAAAATGGCAGATGAAATTCAATGCTGATAAATGCAAAGTAATGCACATTGGAAAACATAATCCCAACTACACATATGAAGTGATGGGGTCTAAATTAGCTGTTATCAATCAAGAAAGAGAACTTGGAGTCATTGTGGATAGTTCTCTGAAAACACACACTCAATGTGCAACCACCATCAAAAAAGTGAACAGAATGTTGGGAATCGTTAAGAAAAGGATAGATAATAAGACAGAAAATATCTTTTCTGTGCAGTTTTACATATTGCCTCTATATAAATCCATGGTACGCCCACATCTTGAATACTGCATGCAGATGTAGTCGCTCCATCTCAAAAAAGATATATTGGAATTGTAAAAGGTTCAGAAAAGGACAACAAAAATGATTAGGGGTATGGAACCGCTCCCATATGAGGAGAGATTAATAAAATTGGCACTTTTCAGCTTGGAAAAGAGATGACTAAGGGGGGATATTATAGAGGTCTATAAAATCATGACTGGTGTGGAGAAAGTAAATAAGGGAGTGTTATTTACTCTTTCTCACAACACAAGAACCAAATGAAATTAATAGGCAGTAAGTTTTAAACAAAAGCAAGTATTTCTTCACACAATACACAGTCAACCTGTGGAACTGCTTACCAGAGGATGTTGTGAAGGCCAAGACTATAAAAGGTTCAAAAAAGAACTAGATAACTTCATGGAGGATAGCTCCATCAATGGCTATTAGCCAGCATGGGCAGGGATGGTGTCCCTAGCCTCTGTTTTCTAGAAGCTGGGAATGGGCGACAGGGGATGGATCACTTGATGATTAGTTATTCTGTTCATTCCTTCTGAAGCACCTGGTATTGGCCACTGTCAGAAGACAGGATACTGGGCTAGATGGACCTTTGGTCTGACCCAGTATGGCTGCTCTTATGTTCTCAGAAACATGGTCTGTCTCCTGTATAGGGAGTACAGCGCAGGCAACAATTACTTCAAAAGCTAAGATGTTAGACTTTGACTTTTACATATTGTAAGATTATTCTCTTTAAACAGCCAAATTCTGCTGCCCACTTGCTCTTTGTAGTTTATAGGCTTATAAACTGTAAAAGAAAGAAGAGAATTTGATTGCTGTGATTAACAAATGAGTGAAAAAGGCATGGCCCATCTTACCAGAAATAAAATGAATCTCACATATTGGCACATTTTAAGAGAGAGCGAGCATGTGCGTGTGTGTGTACCTTTTTGTAAAGATGTAGTGGTTTTGTACAAATGGCCTTGGAGCTGCCAGTTTTTTATTTTGGATATTGCCTGGTAGTCTCTGGAGTAGATAAAGTATGGTTTTGTTTTAATCTTCCATTTACTAGGCTTTCATTGTATTGTGGTTACAGTCACAATGTCAGCACATAAAACGTTAAACATCACTGGTTGGAAAGAAGCTTCCATTGTCTTCTACCTCTGGTGCCGGGGGAATCTTGCCAGTCTTGCAGTGGTGGTTCTGTCAGTGTAATATGTCATGAAACATTTCTCAGTAATGACAGACATTGAATATGAGTGACGGGAACTCTGACCGAATGGAATGGGTTTAATTACCTGAAATGTGGGGTTACCTGAGATAAAACCAAATGGTCCAATTGTGCTTGGTTTTGACCCCTTGACTCAAAGTTACAGAGCAGCAAAGACAAATGGCTGATTAACCACCCCCTAGCCCTCCTTTTCTGTGATAAACTTGTTTGGATTTCCCTGTCTGAAAAAATCTAAGTGTGGTATGTTTCTAAAAGGAAATATGATAGGAAAACAAAGGGTCCTGGTACTAGTCATTTTCTTCTCTTACAGACACAAAGCAGAAAGCTGTCATTCTATCTTGGAATGTATCTAGGACACAGTGTCCAGAAATCAATACAAGATAAATGATTGCTCTCTTAACCTCACCTTTCTTCTGCTGCAGCGGTTACATTGCTCCCGTTCACCTGTAGCCAACCTGACGCCAGAGTAAATGAGAGACCCTGCCATCAAAAGTGTCTTCTTTTTTGTTGTTGTTGCTACTCACTATTGAGTGCAGTTTTACACTTGTTTCTAGTCCTGTGCCTGCAGCTCCCAGATAGAGTTATAGCAAGCTGCCTAATTAAACTGTCGCTGTCTGCCCTCACTTGACTGCCTTTACAAAGTCATTTAACTAACAGACATTCCTGACTATTAAAGCTAGTAGCAGCGTGTCTCCAGTACTGGAGATAAAATGAATGAAATTTGTTAATCTGCACTGACACTTGATCCTAGATGTTGAACTAATGCCGTAACACCTGAACTTTTTTCTTTATTGTAATTACTTCTCATGTTGTTATTTCATATAATAAATTGGAGAAAATTGCAACAGGTATTAAATTCTTCAAGCTGATTTATGGGTGCCCGGTGAATACAGCATTCATCTTGTGCATTCTTGAAAAGCACACTCAATGTATGCTCAGATCCAGGATCAAGGATTGTACTAACCAAATACTGTAGTAGAATGATGTATTTCCTTCATCTAAGAGGAATGCCATTTTTAAATCTCAGTGCTGCTAGTAATAAAGATAAATTTTGCCTTTGTAGTTTTATCAGGTGTTGATTTAAAACAAATATTTTGAATGCAAAGTTAATACATTCTTAAATAGCACATCAAAAGAATTACATGCCATCAATAATAAAATTAAAATGGGGTTGGAATTACACAGTGGCATTCAGTTCTTTTTGAAGGGGAAAACATTAAAAATGACTTGCAATTTTTTCCATCTCCTAATTTGGTTTGTGTTTTTTGTTCAGTGAATTCAGGGTGATTTTTCTTCCTGCATGGGGAGGTCTCTTAGAGCCTCAAAAGATTACTACCACTCCACCTCCCAAATGCTTCCCTTAACTTCTTCCCTCTCTAAAAAGCCAGGCTATCCCTCCTGAGTCTTTTCTTGCAGCTCTTTGAACAAGACAGATTGACAAGAAGTTTCCAGCTTGGCCTGTTTGCATGATAACATAACTAGGTAACATAATCTTAACTAGCTAGGGAATAAGATTTATCCTTATGCATAGCTTTTGGTAGAATCATAAATGAGCTATGCACAGGATTACTCCATGGGGTGAAGGGAAGTCTCTTCTCCATTGCTTCTAATGAAGCCTTACAGCTACAGTAGCTCCTGAAGCTATTGGTCTCCATTGTCCCAGGGAGCTAGCCAGAGGAGCCATGAACTCATGGGTCCGTTTGCTGTGTTCCTCTCCAGCAACAGATCTGCCTCCATGCTAACATGGAGCAATCTTCACACACTTGTGCTCGACACCAAGAAGAGAATGGTGGACCCATTCATATATAGGCTTCTGGCATCCAGTGCGCAAGGGAACTTCATTAGCACTGCAGTGTTCAGGGCCATCCATGGCTGTTATTTGGGCTGAAGGGTTTGTCCCTTAATGTTTATATAGTGCTTCGAAGAGTGAAAGTGCAGTAGTATTACACCTAGACTCAGATGGCTTTTTTGTTTATTTCTTTGTAGAGAGGGTCCTGAACCAGACAACAAAGCCTAAAGCTTCCTCCCACAGCCCATACCTTTGGGAGATTCAGATACAAATCTATATGTTATAGCTTAGATCTGTCTCTATAATGTGTCAGGCTGGAACCCCCCAGCCTAAACAATTCCAGAGAGTGTTCTCCATTTGACATTAGATGTCCATGAAATATCTAGCTCTCATCAGTCGTCCATACCATTGTGCACGAGGGAAGCATAAGCTTTATGGCCTTTTGCTTGGTATATTATCATTAGGCAGTCACTTAAAAAAAAGTAATTTATGATACACAAAGCTATGAGCCTCTAGGCATTTGTGTTGAATTTGGTGACCTTAGGTAACTACAGAGAGTCTAGTTGAAAGCCACTTGTTTAATTTCACTTGGGATGATTTTATTGGGACAGTAGAAGCAAGACCTCTATAAGTAAAACTTGAGACTGTGAACCTACAGTAACTAATCTTTACATAGTACTCTATGTATAACTAGTACCAAAAGTGATTCAGATGAATGAAGCTGAGTTACTGTATGTCAGGAGACATCTCCATAATAAAGATTGGGAGGTAGTTTGGGAATATGCATTTCCTTTAATGGGATCTTTCCATCTGTCTTGATTAAAAGTTGAGTCCTCCCTAGACATAACAATTGTGTGTATTCTTGGTTTATATTCATTATAGCTCAGACTGTTTGACCCTTGGGGTCTCTAGCCTTATTTTTACATTTTTGCTTTGGATTTGATCCTGCAAGTTGCATAGTAGCTTCAAGGTGCTGAGCATGAACATTTCCTAGGTCAGCATCCTTAACAGAATATACCACATGCTCCCCCTGCACCATAGCCAAAGCTGCAGCCCCAGGGCACCCCTCTATCATGGGGCCCTCAACCCAGCAAGGATAGGTTGAAATTCAAGTGTGATGTTCAGTGCTTGCACCCCAGTGTCATGTGCTATTGAGGACAAGCTGTTTCATGCTGAGGCAGATCTCTGTGCTGGTAATAACTTCAACCTATTGGGGTTATTGGGCTGTCAAACTTTTGTCACAATTGGGGTGGATCACTTCTCAGATTCCCCAATTCTTTCTGATTAAGAGGAAACAAGCATTAAGCATTAAAGATGCAATATTCTGATGCATCAGCTGACATTATTGGTAAAGCATTCCTTCAGAGCAAGACCAAGTGTGTAGGTTCTATTGAGCAAGAAATAGTTGTATATGAAAAGAACACTGATGGTACTAGATTATTTGGAAATATTCATACCAAGACCTGTTCTGTGTACACTGAATAAAATAGAAAATGGCAAAGAGCATTCTTAAAGATGCCACATTTCAAATCATTTGGACATAAGGGGCAATTGGTCATCACCAGCAGTTGAATTCCGTCTTCTGTGTATGGCTGGTAGCACATCTGTGTATAGGTGTAAAGTAGAACAAGCCTTGTTGTATTAGAAACCCATTTACTTCCTTCTCTGCTCCTAATGTAGTCACTCTTCCTCCATTTTAAGTCTTAGTTGACAGTCCCATTTGGCTCACCTGTATATGTCTTTGTCAACACTGTTCAGGCTATTTCCAGTGAGCATAACAGTACATGGAAAAGCATTCTGTATGTTTTAGGCCTTTTGCACGCAAATCTACTGAAAGTGAATTGCTGCAATCTGCAAACAAATAGCAGATAAAGTGCTATTTTTTCCTTGAAAACACTGCAACTGACAAAGTTCTCATGCAGCTTTTTTTGGAAGTAGCAGGAGCTTTATTTTTATAGTCTTATTTTTCTATTGCAGAAAAATGCATGTTTACCTTAAACAAAACACTGCTTGCTGTACTCTTTAAAAATCAATATCACAAAAGCAATTGAACATGAAATAACTTTTAAAGGAAATATTGCAATTACAATGTTGATCTATTTTCAATGCAAGACCTTTACATTTAAAATGTGTATTAAAAATAATTTGTCATTTACCAGTAGAAGTATGTAAGTAGGTGGATTTTCATCCATGCCTTTGATATGAGGTTACACACATTGAGTGAAGTCCAAATTTATATTTGTCCTCAATTTTAAGTCCTAAAAAACAACAAAAAAGTATCAGTCTAAGCTTTCTCCCCAAATGTAGCTATTCCTGTAGTTCATCCCCCTCTTTAGTTCTCTCCGCCTCCGCAAGAGGCTGCAACTCCTTTGATACACTTATTTTGGTGCTTATTGAACATATGTGAAAGAGAAGCTGGATATGAGTCAGCAGTGTGCCCTTGTTGCCAAGAAGGCCAATGGATATTGGGCTGTATTAGTAGGTGCATTGCCAGCAGATCGAGGGAAGTGATTATTCCCCTCTATACAGCACTGGTGAGGCCACACCTGGAGTATTGCATCCAGTTTTGGTCCCTCTACTACAGAAGGGATGTGGACAAATTGGACAGAGTCCAGCGGAGGGCAACGAATATGATTAGGGGGTTGGGACACATGACTTACGAGGAGAGGCTGAAGAAACTGGGGTTATTTAGTCTGCAGAAGAGAAGAGTGAGGGGGGATTTGATAGCAGCCTTCAATTACCTGAAGGGGGGTTCCAAAGAGGATGGAGCTAGGCTGTTCTCAGTGGTGACAGATGACATAACCAGCAGCAATGGTCTCAAGTTGCAGTGTGGGAGGTCTAGGTTGGATATTAGGAAACACTATTTCACTAGTAGGGTGCTGAGGAACTGGAATGGGTTACCTAGGGAGGTGGTGGAATCTCCATCCTTAGAGGTTTTTAAGGCCCAGCTTGACAAAGCCCTGTTTGGGATGATTTAGTTGGTGTTGGTCCTGCTTTGAGCAGGGGATTGGACTAGATGACCTCCTGAGGTCTCTTCCAACCCTAGTATTCTACGATTCTATAATATCTGTTCTAACTTGTGAGTAACTTAGTAGCTCTGCATCTCTAGGCAAGGTTCAAGAAAAAGAGTCCTGCATCCCCATGGAGGGTCCATGAATCTGCCACCCTGTTACAAAGTGATTGGTCTCTTAATTCTTTGCTTCCTATTTATGATTCATGAGTCCTATTAATTGCTGGTCTTCACTGCAGCTTGTGTGCTGTTACTCCTGGGGGAATCCTGTGCCAAAAAATGCAAAATTCTGCGTATTTTATTTGTCAAAATAATGCAATATAATCACACCAGTTTCACTTATTTTAGTAATTTATTTAAACTACCATACAGAAAAAAAAATCACAATAACTGTTCGACATTTCCTAAACACATGAAAGTTAAGTTACAAATACTTGGTAACCAATACCTTACTTTTATTTTGGTGTTTGGTGTTCTGTAAAGTAGAATGTCGTTTAAATTGCTCAGACTTCACACATGAAAGTCATACAGTTTTGTTAATCATTGTCCTGCATTTTTTTAAATGGGTAAGTAAAATAGATCCTGAGCTGTCATCTAACCCTTTGTGCCTCTCTGGCACAGGTAAAAAAAGCGAGAAAGCACATAGACCTTCCTAGCTGAGGATTCTGTTACTGTCATTTACAATAAGGCTCTTCTACACCGCTCTGGCAAGGTAAAGGAGCCGTAATTGACTGACAATGGGAACGTGAGCTGACTGCCTGCTTAGTTGTTACATTTCTGTTCTGTCTCAGGGACAGAGCCTGCTTCACACATCCCTACGCCTCCAGGCCCGGGATGCAGTAACAGCAAGTGAGCGAGAGGGACAGAATGAGTCTCTCTCACTTGTTCGCACGCAGGCATGTGCCCAGCCCCACCTCCTTAACATCTCTCTACTCATACACGCCCAGCCTCCCTCTTCCCCCCAACAGTGATCTGCCCTCTGCTGTTGGCTGCTCCCAGCAGATGTGCCTGGGCTGCTGCGGAAGGGGCATTTGTTTTCCACAGATTTTTTGCTCCCCTGTTTTTCTGCGGGAGAGCCAAGAAATCTGCAGAAGCCATGAATTCTGCGCCTCCACAAGGGCACAGAATTCCCCCAGGAGTAGTGCTGTGTTTGCTGAAGCGATAATATTCCAGTGGAATGTTGGTGATGTACCTGGTACATGGGACTGCATCAGAGATGTGTTTTGCTACCATGCTAGATACATAAGGCATCAACAGTGTAATAAATTTTATGGGATGTAGCCTCATACTTGTGTAATTTATGCAGAAAGGTGATACCTGCATTTTTTCCATCTAACTGATACAAAATCAGTATTGCCCCCCTACGAATTTTACTCCACAAAAGGAAGACAAAGCGGCCAGAACTTCAACTGGACTACTTTACATGAGTAAAATTACTCACTTGAGTAAGTGTTTGCAGGCTTGAGCCCTTGGAGATTAATGGCAGCAGTCACCCGGTATGGGAAGAATAAAGAGAGATATTCATTTACAAGTCTAAGAAAATTGTCATCTAAATATCCATAGGCACAAAAACTAATGAATCGGACATTCAAAGGTAAGTAATAGAGTGAAACAAAGAAACACTAATACTTTCTAAATACGGAAAAGTAAAAGCCCCTGTTTGCCAGTCATAAATGAATATTTATTTCCTCACATAGATGCCCATGTTGTTATAAAGTTCTTACCACACTGTTTCTCTCAAAGAGTTATTAGACTTTGACACCTACACCTTTGTGTTTGGATAACTGAATCTTTCCCCTTAGATCCAGCAACAAGATCCTTATTCCATGTGTCTGAGCAAATCATTTCTATCTATTGTGGGTGCCAATCCCAGACTGGTTTTATAAGCCGAGAAACCCAGTCAAAAATGCACTCCGTGATTGCATCTCTAGCTGCCATTATGAGACCTTGCAGAAAAACCAACCTTGCATGGCACCTGGAGAAATGAACCCCACACTGCTCCATAAGCCTGACATGGGCAGGAGTTAATAATGTGATCAGTGGACTGATGGATGATGCACAGTTCCATGCCTCAATAGCAACTTGTTCTCAGGGGGACTTTTCTGACCTGCTAAAATCATGCCCAGTCCTAAAACAGTTGAAGGTGTCTTTGCTATTTGCCATGGGAAATTTGAAACCAATCTGGGGTAGTGAGAGAATTTAACAGTTTTCAGAATATTAGATACCCTGGTTTTAAAGAAACAAAAAACATTCAGCAAAAGAACATAGAGGGTTTTATATCCTGTATCTTAAATCTCCACAATTTTGAAAAAAAAATAGTGCTCAATTTTCAAAATTAGATATGTAAGATTAGGGCATTCAGCTTTGCATTTGGATTCACAAATCAGCCTTTAGTTCCTTAAATTCACATTATACTAAGTGCTGATTTGTGCATTGCAATGTATTCTGCCCTTTGTGCCTTTAGGTCTGATCGACACTCAAAATCTTTGCCAGCATGTGAAAAACCCGTACCCTTAACCAACATAGTTATGCCAACTGAAGTCCCAGTGTAGACAGCATTATACTGGCAAAAAAAAAGTATTTTTGAGTGGATAGCTTATTTTGTTTGGGAAATTGGTATAAAATAAATTATACCAGCAAAAACCTTTGCCCATATACGATGCATCTCTACTAGCAGGGTTTGCTAGTATAGCTATACCTAGTGTAGACATAGGTCTAAATGACTGTACGTTTCCCACAACATGCGAAGAGCACACTGAAGGGCTTCCCTTTTATTTTCTAGGGGTACTTAAAATGATAATTGGTTCTATTATGCTTTTAGCAACAGCTACACTTTGGGGGTGCTGCAGAGTCACACTCCCCAGTGGGGGCGACAGGAAGCATTGCTCAGTGACACTCTCAGACACACAGGGGAGTATGGCTGCTGCTGCTAGATCCCTTAGAGGTAAATAGGACCAATGGTCAATGATGGGATGTTAGAAGTTACTACAGAGAACTTTTTCCTGGGTGTCTGGCTGGTGAGTCTTGCCCACATGCTCGGGGTTCAGCTGATCGCCATATTTGGGGTCGGGAAGGAATTTTCCTCCAGGGTAGATTGGCAGAGGCCCTGGAGGTTTTTTGCCTTCCTCTGCAGCATGGGGCACGGGTCACTTACCGGAGGATTCTCTGCATCTTGAAGTCTTTAAACCATGATTTGAGGACTTCAATAGCTGAGACATAGGTGAGAGGATTATTGCAGGAGTGGGTGGGTGAGATTCTGTGGCCTGCATTGTGCAGGAGGTCAGACTAGATGATCATAATGGTCCCTTCTGACCTTAAAGTCTATGAGTCTATGAGAGCAGGTCTGCACAACTCGTAAAGCGGCGAGGGCCATATTACTCCAAAGAAAACAGCTGAGGGCCGAAACCCGCCGGCCCCGCAGAAACACCCCCCACCCCCACCCCGGGCCGCCCGCCCCGCGTAAACAACCCCTCCTTCCCCAGCGCTTCGGTGTGGAAGCCTGTAGAGGGGGAAAGAAACAGTGCGCATACGGTGACCAGATCACAGCAGTAAAATAGGACTCACCCCCTCCTCGCTTGGCCCCACCATCACACCCCTCTTCACCCTCCCAGGGGTCACTATATTAGTGCACACAACAGTCAATCAATGCAGGTGTAGATAATGCTCTGCATTATGCATTTTTGTATAACTTTTATATGACTTTGTATTGAACCTTGGTAATATGTTATAGTGGGCCCCTAAGGTAGTATAATTAAGGTAAAAGAAAAATGTTTTTTTGCTAGAAGTAGAATAAGATCTTCCCCCCACTTTGTATTCAATTGCCCTGTTGAATGAATGAGGTGTGAATGAGGAAGCCGTGGAAGGCAGGCACCTCCAGACAGCTGCAACCCTTGGAGAGGTGATGGGAACCAGACCAAGGTCAATCAAACTTGTCAAGTGGGCTGACTAGAGAAGAGCAGACATACTGACGGTCTCGGGGGTTACAAGCAAGCACCTTCCTTTGGGAACACCCTCTTTGCAGCATTGGGACAACCCCCAACCCAGAGATGACAAGCAGCAAAAAGGACCAACGGACACAGTCCCAGATTTTGGGCCGCACAGTGAGCCCACCTACTCACCCCCCCGCGGGCCGCACAGTGAGCCCACGCGGGCTGCATGTGGCCCCTGAACCTCATGTTGTGCAGGCGTGCCTTAGAGGGAAATGACACACAGTCTCCCTGTGTCGCTTGCCAACTCTGCTGGTCAGTGGGAGGCTGGGGGGAAAAGGAGGAAGAACTATGATCTTGCTTCCTCCCTGTTTTTTTTCAGGGTGTCTAAGGCACTGAAGAGGTTTCAGAGACTGAGATTATGGTCAGTTCCTGAAAATGAAAGGCATACACAAAGTTGGGAAGCTTCTTGTGCCCCGCTCCTCTCTTGTCCATCTTTGCAGGGGCAGCCACGGTCTGTCTCAGAACGTTTAACAGCATAATTATCAAAAGCATCAGAAAATGAATTCAGCCTCAATATTTCCTGGTGCAAATAAAAGAATGTTTGCAAAGAAGGGCTCTTAAAGCAAAGGTTTAACCAAAAGACAGCAAGGAAGCTAAATAAATGAATCATCAGCGAGTTTTTTGGTGCTATAAGTTGAGAGTTAGAACTATTTAGACGAGACTGGTCTGGTCCTGCTCCCATTAAAATACTATTGATTCCCAAGGGAGTGGAATTGGTCCATTATGTAAATTTTTAAAGATTAAATGGAAAGAATAACATGCTTTATTTGAAAGAGTATTCTTTAAATTGTGGGAATATATATTTATTAGTACAGGTAGCATGTAGCTGACATCATATTGTTATGGTCTATCTGGTGAATACATATTTTAGAATGGGTACTAGTTTAAAATGATATGTATTTCTGTTGAGTAAATATGTACTTTGATAATTTTTAAAAATGTTTATTAGTTACCCTATTATAAGAATCTAAGCAATTATTAACACGTGATTTCTAGCAAGAATGGTTGGATTTTAGTACATTTATGTATGACAACTCATATAGGATGAGTTTATAACAATAAAAGAATTACAAGTCCTTCTTTTGACATAATTCGCTCGGCTCTTATAGAGTTTGCTGATTGAACGTAATTTCAACAGTAACACCAGTTCTCTGAATTAGGAATAATTAATTTCTGCATCCCTTTAGCATTCAAGGACAATATCTTATTAAGAGTGACATTTCATTTCACGGATCCTAAAAAAAAAGAGTCCCATTATCTTAAATTAATGTCCTTCATATCACTTCTATTAATATGGTTTGTTATAACTGGAGAAGCATAATTTGTTCTACATTTTAAATATATTAATAAGTATAACCATCTGCTTCAAGTAGCGAGGAGAGGAGAGAAATCTCTTTAAGTCAGGCTTTGATCTTATGAGGCCTACAAGGCTGAATCATAGCTAACTGCACCTTTCACGCTATTGTTATCCAGAAAACACCTGTGTTGCTACTAGTTTTCATATTCAAAGTTCTGTTTTGTTTTACTTTAAAGCTAAAGCTCTTGTATCTCATGTCTGTGCAAATAAAGCTCCTCCTGCAAACCAGCCAGGAAAACATATGATACCATTTGCAATTGCAGAATGCGGCATGCTGTTCTTCTGTAATTATAATGGCCTGAGCAGTGTGGGGTTGGTTAGCCTTCCTTAACAATCATTAATCTATTGAGTCTTAGTTACTGTGGCCCATCTTGGAGAACAGCAGTCCTTGGCGTGAGGCACCTTGGGCTGTGAATTCGTTGTGAGCAAGGGATAGCCTTGTTTGTTACATTCTGCTGCTTGCTGTTCCCCAAGGAGTCTGGCAAGAGATTTTTTCATCTTCGTGATTGCTGCTTGCCCTCTCCCTCGCCCTCCTGCTTGTCCCTTTATTTCTCCTTGTTGTGAAAGTTTCTTTCTATGTGACTGGGAGTCTGTTTAGCAGACCATATTGCGAGTGAAGGTGCATCATTTGTTGCCTGATTTTGGCAACACTGGGCAGTCAGCTGGGATGTAATTAAGACTCTGAGAACAGGCTGTCTTCTCCACAGGAAGGGCATGTTAGATGTTGCTGGGATTTGGGGCTGTCAGTTTGGCCAAGGCTGGAGAGTGAAAGCTAGGGACAGTGATCTTTCCTTTCATTTATAATCCCTTTATGCACAGTGTATGCACTTGGCAAAGTTTACATATAACCTAGTGACTGGAGCGTACAAGCCAATGCGGCTAAATTAGCATATGTTACATGTATATTTTAGTAATATTTTAAAGCAAGTGCAAATTTCCAAAGTGAATTATGCATGTATGACAGAAATAGGGTTGTGTTGCATTGGGTGTCAAATCCCACAACTTTTTGTCAAGACCATGGATTTTACATTAAAGAGGCAGAGAGACTAAACGAAGTAAAACAGTTTTAATTTTTAACAGTTTGGTCAAGCCCAAGGAGCCACTCTCTGACAGTTATAACTGACATTTGAATAATTGGAATAATTTAGAGAGGGGCAAATTCTGTATTGATAGTTATGCTTGTTCTGTATATTTTTTTTATTTAGAGATGGAGTTGAGTGGCTTAATTATTTAAAGTTCACTTCATGCAATACAAAATATTGCTGTTCTGAATCTTTAGACTGAATTGCAGGAGGAAAAAAAAATCCTGCTTAAAATATTTAATTTTCTACAGAAGCAAGTGTAAGAAAGCATCATAAAACATTATTTTCCAACTTTTACGTTACATCAGTATAATGTAAAGAAAACTCAGATAAAAAGTGTCATTTGTGGCCTAAATCACTAGTTTCAGAGTTGCACATAGGTCAGTGGTCCAGGTTCTGATCATCTTTACACAAGTATAAATCCAGAGTAATATCATTGACTTTAGCATTATCCCAGATTTATGAGGAAACTGAAATCAGAAACCGTCCCAGTTTTTTTAAAGCAGTATCAAATTCCTTTGGATTCACATTACATTTCAAGTCTCTTTTCATAAGAAAATGAACATTAAAATGAATAGTAGTTATGAACTAATGAGCCTTTCCTGATAATTCTGTTAATGAACTGCTTTTACTAAATTGTGGCACAAAGCTAAGAGGGTTAACTATAGACATAAACAGTCTAGAATACTGTTTGCTGCTGGCTTTATCATTGTTTTACTCAGCGGGACGTTAACAGATATTAACACTCAGACAAGAAGTGTTGATCCACTGTTTATGATATTAACACCTAGTTAGAGAAGTATAAAACGTGCACATGGAATCCAACACACAGACATGTACGTATGCATTCGGATAGGTAGAAATGTTTATTTAAAGGTTATAAATTTCACTTGAGTTTTGGTAGTTGTAAAACTATTGCACCACATTTAAAAACAAAACATAACAAGTAAACTATATCCTTACCGTGCTATAGTACCTGCCATGTTGCACTTAAATGTTACACCATCAGAAATTATGTTAATAAAATAATGTTGTGTATGAAAGGACAATCAGTCTTGCATGATTCTTACAGTGGAGATAAGGGAGCATATTGTTTAAACTAATTTTGTACATTTTGGTCTTGAAGAGTTTCTAAACATTATTGAAATGCTGTATCGTTTGCTTTGCAAACAGGGTAGTCAGACTTCCTTGTAACCAGACTAGCAATCCTTGGGGGATTCTCGAAGCTTTTTAAAATTATGGTGGGTTTTTTTTCTGGGTCACTCTAAGTCAGTCCCAGGGGTGAAGTTGCCATCTGTCCTTTATATTAAAAGAATCTCCTATATTATATACCTGATGTTCTTGTCCCAGAGATAAATGTTGTTAATTAAAGGACAGCATTTGTCCTTTATGTAGAATAAAGATTCTTTCCAGCCTTAATAATTTCGGAGTTCTGTACATGCCCTTAAATATTGCCTAGCCAAATGTGATTTCTTATTCATTCACGATCTTTGGTACACGTGGGGAGTTTAGTGGATGGTTTAGTAACCCAAACAGTCATATATATATATATTAGTCCAGATTAGGTGTTCATTTCAGATAGTGATGGTAGAACAGAAGGTATAGGTTTTTGATGTACAGTAGTTAATGTATTTGAGGCAAATCCCTATTTGGGAGTGTTGCCTAAGAAAGGATTGAAACCTGCAGTCCTTTCATAGATTCATAGAATCTAGGGCTGGAAGGGACCTCGAGAGGTCATCGAGTCCAGCCCCCTGCCCTCATGGCAGGACCAAATACTGTCTAGACCATCCCTGACAGACATTTATCTAACCTACTCTTAAATATCTCCAGAGATGGAGATTCCACAACCTCCCTGGGCAGTTTATTCCAGTGTTTAACCACCCTGACAGTTAGGAACTTTTTCCTAATGTCCAACCTAAACCTCCCTTGCTGCAGTTTAAGCCCATTGCTTCTTGTTCTATCCTCAGAGACTAAGATGAACAAGTTCTCTCCCTCCTCCTTATGACACCCTTTTAGATACCTGAAGACCGCTATCATGTCCCCTCTCAGTCTTCTCTTTTCCAAACTAAACAAACCCAATTCCTTCAGCCTTCCTTCATAGGTCATGTTCTCTAGACCCTTAATCATTCCCTCTCCAATTTCTCCACATCTTTCTTGAAATGCGGTGCCCAGAACTGGACACAATACTCCAGTTGAGGCCTAACCAGCGCAGAGAGCAGAAGAATGACTTCTCGTGTCTTGCTCACCACACACCTGTTAATGCAGCCCAGAATCAAGTTTGCTTTTTTGGCAACAGCATCACACTGTTGACTCATATTTAGCTTGTGGTCCACTATAACCTCTAGATCCCTTTCTGCCGTATTCCTTCCTAGACAGTCTCCTCCCATTCTGTATGTGTGCAACTGATTGTTCCTACCTAAGTGGAGCACTTTGCATTTGTCCTTATTAAACTTCATCTTGTTTACCTCTGACCATTTCTCCAATTTGTCCAGATCATTTTGAATTATGACCCTATCCTCCAAAGCAGATGCAATCCCTCCCAGTTTGGTATCATCTGCAAACTTAGTAAGCGTACTTTCTATGCCAATATCCAAGTCGTTGATGAAGATATTGAACAGAGCCGGTCCCAAAACAGACCCTTGTGGTACCCCACTCGTTATACCTTTCCAGCAGGATTGGGAACCATTAATAACTACTCTCTGAGTACGGTTATCCAGCCTGTTGCGCACCCACCTTATAGTAGCCCCATCTAAGTTGTATTTCCCTAGTTTATTGATAAGAATATCATGCGAGACCGTATCAAATGCCTTACCTAAAGTCTAGGTATACCACATCCATCGCTTCTCCCTTATCCACAAGACTCGTTATCCTATCAAAGAAAGCTATCAGATTGGTTTGACATGATTTGTTCTTTACAAATCCATGCTGGTTATTCCCTATCACCTTACCACCTTCCAAGTGTTTGTAGATGATTTCCTTAATTACTTGCTCCGTTATTTTCCCTGGCACAGAAGTTAAACTAACTGGTCTGTAGTTTCCTGGGTTGTTTTTATTTCCCTTTTTATATATATTTCCCTTTGTAATACAATTTTCTCTACCTCCACCTTCCTAACTACCTCCTCCCAGCATGCACTCATTCTTGAGCAATGCTGCACCTTTTCATCTAACCCTATATCTTTAATGTCCATTATACCCCCAACACTCCTTCCATTTAGTAAGCATCTCAAGATTATACTTATTTGAGAGGTCCCATTCCAAACACAAACTACACATGTTCTATAACAGCACATTTACATGTCAGGCAATAAAGAATTGTATTACTGTTCTTGTTCATGTGTCCATAGGGGTTTTAGTAGAATCTTGTAAATGAGGATTTCTCATTAGCAGAGGGGCATTAAGAAGAAGAGGGAGTGCGCCTTTGTGGTTGTAGTGGTAGCTCTTGCCCATGGTCACACTTAGGGTAGGTCTATACTTACGCGTCCCGTCGGAGGCGCGCGATCGATGTTCTGGGTTCGATTTATCGCGTCTTGTCAAGACGCGATAAATCGAACCAGGAAGTGCTCCGTCGTCGACGCTGGTACTCCAGCTCGACGAACGGAGTAGGCGTAGTCGACGGGGGAGCCTGCGCGCCGCGTGTGGATCCCGGGTAAGTGCTTTTTCATTCGAACTAAGGTACTTCGACTTCAGCTACGTTATTCACGTAGCTGAAGTTGCGTACCTTAGTTCGATGGGGGGGGTAGTGTAGACCTAGCCTTAGTAACTCAATCACCTTTAAATACCACTGGTTTTTATGCTATTTTCTGTGAGGATGTCTCATGATTTTCATTTTTTTATATTGCATCCTTCTCTTGCCTGGCTAACTTGTAGCTTATAAGCTGTTCATTCAGGCAGTGGGCATTCTCTGTGTGCCTCCAGAAAGTTCCTAGAAAGTTGTGGGTACCATTATAAACAATTTAATAATACAAATTATTTTAATCTGTTATTAGATACTTGTCATGTTCATACATCTTCTTTCCTTTTATAATCTTTTGTGGTATGAAAACAAAATATGGAAGGTGAACCATATCAGAGTTCATCCATGTGCCATGAAGGAAAACTAACATATATTCTGATTGCTAGGCTGGATTCTGATGTCAGAGGAACTCCACAGATGTCTGGAGAATAGTGTCAGGTTTGGAAAACACTTGGAAACAATAAACTGGGATCTTAATTCCAATATGCAGGAGGCTGGCACATCCCTTCTGAATATCATGTTTAGGGTCCATGGAAAGAGACTATGCAGAATTCTCTCTCAGTATTCAGGATACAAGTGTCATATAAGCATAGTGACAGGCATTTTATTTCAATTCCTTGGAGCTGATAGGCTCACGATAGCTCACAAAGCTATGTCTCCTGTGCAGAAGCTCAATTCACGGCTACCACAGCCTCAGGTCAGTGAGCTATCCCTTTTAAATATCTTTTTTAATTAATGGAGATTCCTTTGAGTGATTTAGTTTGCTTTAAAGTGAGAAAATCTGCAAGTCTATTACGTTCTTAGGTGTTTTTTGTTTGCTCTGTCTGAATTGATTGCAGTAAGTGTGAACAGTGTTCTCTGAAATTTCACACATTAAAGTGGATTGAGAAATTACTCCAGGGGCATGATAGAAAATGGTTCGTTGTAGCTATGGTTCAGTCACAGTTAAAGACTGGGCCAGATCCTAAGGGATTCTCTGGTAGGCGGACTAGCCATAAATCCAGGGATCTGGCCGACTGAGGATTTCCTCTGCATGGTGGAGTGATCTGGTGATGTAAAGGTGACACTGTGCCACTCTTCCTCTCACTCTGTCTTTATGCCTCAGCTGCTGTAAGTGCCACTTGGGCACAAAAGTAGAACAGCTCTGAGGTCAGCCTCATGTTCAGGAGTAGCATAAAGATGGTTTTATAGCTACCTTTCCCCCCTCTCTACCTTTTCCCCCTTCTCTCTTGCACCAAGCTCAGGAGGGACACAAGCCAGGATATGATCCCTGTTGTTAAGAGAGCTCATAAAAAATAAAAATTGTAGTTAGACAAAGAATGTAAGTTAAAAGACAGTGTAAAAACCATTTGCCTAATTATGAGAGTGAGTAACCAGCAAATTCATTTCTTGGTTAGAACATGAACATGCAGAGAATTCATCGTTCAGCAAATAAAAAGGTGTATGTTGACAGATGAGGCTTGTTGTTTTAAATGACCATATTAAAATTATGCAAAAATATGATTAACTCACATATAAAACACAGCTGAAGGATATAGCAACACTCAACTGATATTACACTGCAGGTTCATTTTCAAAGACAATCACTACCTAGCAATTCTGAATGCTACGAGGTTGTCACTGACATTTTGTGTACAAGAGATAGTGATAAATGGATTATTTTAAATGTCATTCTACAGCTTCTTAGAGTTGCAAGTTAGACTTCTAATATGCAGTTGTTGGTTAGTATATACTTCACCAATCCTTTGTGATGAAATAATCTTCCCAAGTTGCATGCAGAAATGTCAGTTCCTTTCTTCTTAAAATCACTCTTAAAATCACACAATATGCATAACAGAATGTGGAGTCATGTGTAACTGTTTATAGAAAACTTACCTAAGAATTCCTGCTCTCCAGTAGCTTTTCATATCATATGTTTAACACTGGCCTTGTTACCTTAGTGTTTCCCCCCTGTTAATATTGATTAAACTGCAGAAGATTTCTTTGCAGTTAATGGGGGGCACACTTTAAAATTTAGATCATTAACATTTAAACAGATTTTAATTGTTAAGCATAACAAATTTATACAGGTAGATTCAATTGCTTCAATTAATTGACATTTACATGTTCAGAGATCTTTTGCTGGGGCTATTCTCATAAAACTTTAAGGGTCCCAGAAGGAGTTCTCTATGCCATTCTTTCCATTTTATGTCTTCTATTCTCTCCATATTATTTCTTTGAAAGTGCTGGGCTCTCTAACTGCCAGTTACTAAAATCAAATTGCTTTTAGCCTGTTACACAGAAAGGTTGGTTTCAGCAGATTTACATGGAAAGACCCAAATAAAATTTAAAAATGTGCATGTGTCATGCGTAATTAGTAAAGGTGCTTTAAAAAACATTGTGCAAGTGGAGGGGGATGATCAAGCACAAATGGAGGAGAACTCAAGTGGGTGCATATATGATAGAAACATGCAAAGTAGGGAAAGCAACAATTGCAAGATATGTCCCTCCATTCCCAGAGGCTGCAGACGCCCACAGCAGATATATCATGAGTTTGGTGTCTCCATCGACTCCTTCATGTGCACAGTGGGAGGAGAAATAAAGTGGGTGCAAATGAGGTGGGAGTTTGCAAAGAGTGGTAAGTAACAGCTCCTTGGAATGGGTTGTGGCAGGATGGGGATGGATTGAGACAGGGATATGACAGCTGAGGTTGATGGTGGGGTGGAAGCTGTTGAAATCGTGGTGGAATTCTTCCAGAGTTTCTTTCCCATGGGTCCAGGTGATGAAGATGTCATCAATGTAGCATAGATAGAGAAGGGGCGTGAGTGGACGAGAGCTGAGGAAGCGTTGTTCCAGGTCAGCCATAAAAATGTTGGGAAAGAAACTCTGGAAGAATTCCACCATGATTTCAACAGCTTCCACCCTACCATCAACCTCAGCCTGGACCAGTCTACAAGGGAATGGACTAAAGATTAATATAAGGAAAGGCAGTACAATTTTTTACACATACACATATGCATTCTGTTTTATGCATCTGATTCTGAAGTTAGAAACTGGTAAGAAGACAAGACAGTTTCAAGTATGGAAAGTGTAAAATGTACTTTTGCCTTGCAACATCATATTACTTTAGGCTTTCTGCTAACATGAAAATAAGAATATTTACCCCAGAGGGACTGAGATCTACACATAGATATTTTATGAAGGAAATAAATATTTTAAAATGCAAACACCAGAATGTGTTGGTCCTTTGAAACAGGGTCAGAGACTTGTTCATCTTTTAGAAGTGTTGGTTTTTTAATGTATATCACTACAAACACTGAGCCTTTCATGATAAAAGTAACGACTGTGTTACTTTTGCCAGTTGAAAAGAAACATACAGAGCTCCTTTTCGTTTCTAAAGATCACAAGATTTCTATAAATAGTGTAACAAGGCTTTGCTATATTGGGGAAGATGGAAGGTTTTAAAAAGTTGATTTATTCTATCCGGACCTCACAGAGGAGACCACCAGAATAGCACCTGACTGACAAGTTAAGGCATGTTACTCTTAATGAAGATAATTTCCTCAAGATGAGCAAAGCCATAGCAATGCTTTCATTAAGGCAAATGTACCTTTCCTCCAGTCGGTCATTGTCTCTTTACCACCAAAATATTTAACAAAACAGTTAGGTGACCATATTGTGTCTGGCCTTAGCAGGGACGTGCAAAGGGGACAGAGGTACAAAGTGATGTTCACAGGAGCCAGGGACATTTGCAATCCCTGCACTCTTCTGACTACCATCAGCTAGAATCACTGTGTGCTCTTGGCAGGCTAAAAAGGGAGCTGGGAAGATTCAGAGCCATTACCTTGCAGCCCTCTAGCACATACACGTACACTAGTTAGTGGAGGTGTTGTACTTGCTACTTTGTAATGAGTAGTGCAATGGGCTGCTTCTCTTTGTGCATCGCAAACTCAGAGAGTCATTGTGCCTAACTGTGTTATAATGCATCCTGGAGTTCCTTATAGCCCCGAGAGCAGGCCTGTGCCCTAACGGTAAAATCTGGTTTTGGTTGCCCAGCCATTAATTTTGACACACATTTGTTTTTTTAGGCAAAAATCTAGATGTACTTTGTGCACCCAAGGAAAAAAATGGTCTAGCTACATTTGCTCTTTGAGTGGTTTCTAGACTGGTGTTAGGGAAAAGCAACTAAGGGCTAAACTGCAATAATGTACAAAAAAAGAATATAGACAATGGAGTCCCTAAAAGTAATTTTTTCTCCATTCGTTTGCAAATAATATCCTGTTCATTGGGGGCCTTATTCTGACTGCAACAAGGTATTGAGCATCCTCTATTGCTCTTGACTTAAGTGAGAGCTGAGATGGATTAGAATCTCAGAGGATTGATCCATATCAATTAGCAGCGACAAGGTTTCCAGTTTAAACTTTATATGTGTGTGTGGCAACAGGAGGGTTGAACAACTTCTATAGCTTCAGTTCTTCACTCAGCTCCTCCTGTTGCTATCAGTACTGGTGATAGATAAACCGCATGTTCAACTCTGCCATTTCTTAGGATTTGTTGTGGTGGTGTTCAAGATTAAAATTCCAGGAAACGAAACATAAGAAAAGAACAAGGGGTTGTAATTTATCAGGGAGGATTCTCCCAAACTGAAACCTGGACCCGTGTAGCTGTCATTCTGCTGCATTGCTGTAGTGTCAGCAAAGTGATTCCATTGAAAAGTGAGCGTTTTACAAAGTTGGGGTGGGATTGCTTTTAAAAATATTTATAAATATATAATAACTTTTTGCTGTTTGTGTGTGTGTGTGTGTACAAGAAACCAAAATGTTTTAGGGGCAAACACTAGAAGTTCAGGATAAGAGAACTTAAAGAGGGAAAAAAACATACCCCAGGTATGTAAAATATGGCTTAATGACTGATTGCATAATCATCTCTTATGATTAAGTCATCTCTTATGACTTAACCTCAGAGAGGTTAAGTCCTCAGGCAAAGCAGGAATATTGTTATTCTGACCCTTTGTTTGGTATTTTTAGTTTCTCTTTGGTTGAACATCTGCTACCTTTGCCCCTGCCCACCTCTCCAATCTGGGATTCTGGATGGAAGAGGCATAAGTAAATAGTTGATTCCATTGTCCTTTCTTTCTTCCTTCCTTCCTTTTGAATGGAGTAACTATGGTGTGTCCACTCTTCCACTGATGAGTTTCCAAAGGGTGTGAAGTTTAGTTAATGAACTAATGCCACTAACGAATGGCCTCTAGGTATTAGAGGTGGCAGTTGAATCTGAAGGTTTGCTTTGGCATTATTCTGAACAATTAGTCAATAAATTTTATAACCCTTTTGTAGTATAAAAATAATTGCTACAAAATCATAAGCTTTCACAAGTTCTTACAAAGCCATTCTGACCAGCTCAGCAAAACATTGTAAAGAGTCATGCAGAAAATGTACCAATGAAACAGAAACATAGGTGATAAAGTAAAGCATTTTTTCAGGCATGAAGGGGTTCAACACACACACACACGGACGTATCTTTCCTGCACATAGTCCATTGCACACATGCACAGCACACTCTTTCAGTTAGTCCCTCAAACCTTGATCAGAATGAACTGGACCAACATGCTGGATATTTAAAAAGTTTGGTGCAGTGTCAGCACTGGAGATGGCAATTCTAAATGAGGTGGGATGCGTATGTGCTCATTTGCGTGCTGCTACACTCTATGCATTTCTATTCAGATATGAAATAATATTGCGCTCTCAAGGTACAATAGGAATTTTGCCATTGACTTCAACTGAGCCAGGTATTTATCCAGAGTACCTTTCATCCTGAAGTGCTTTAGGAACACACTCCATATAATTCCCAGAGCAAAAATGTAGTCACCTCTTGGGAGAAATCTAGCAAATGTTTAATAGCACGCAGCCTCCCTACACAACTTTTTAGGATGGGAAATAAAAATACTTCAAGACTATCCATTGAAACTCCTGTGGGAATTTAGGTAGGCAAACTCTAATTACCAGAATAGAAACTTGGCTAAAATGATGGGATAAAAATCTGACTCTTTTTTCAGAAAATTCCGTGGGATTTTTAATGATCACTGGTGCCTATCTTGTCTTATCTGAAAGATGGAATTTTTTACCCTTTTACTTTTTGAAGGTTGAATACCAAAGAGATCAAGAAATTGTGTGGCCCTGTGTGGACTTCTATAGCCTTTTCTGGTAAAGAATTATTTTGTATCTTCAATTTTAATGACAGAAAATTAAAAATATATACTCTTATTCTTGTAGATACTTTATTATCTACAATGAGATCCATTATCATATTCAGTTTATTTTTGCTAAGAAGTTGACAAATAATCTTTTTCGTGGTCAGATATAAATTTCACCACAGCTAAAGAGCCGAGAAAGTCCAAATAAAAACTTTCTTGTCAACATCCATTAGTCTTGAAGCAGAAGATCTAACTATCTTATCTAATCAAAACTTTCATCCAACTCATTCCTGTATGAATCCCCTCCAACATTTTATGAAAAGTGTAATTAACTAATAAGCATAAAGTTAATTTAGAGATCAGTAATGGAGAATGTATAGTAAAGCTAAACTTTAGATTCAAAATCAGTTGCTTCATAATACTGGTTATAGATTTCAGCATCTTCTCTTCACCTCCAATCAGAGCAGCCAGTAACTTAAAAAGGAAGGCAAACAAAAGACAAATACCAGAGAAGAATAAACAAACACTTCTAGAAAAGTGTTTGGGCAAAGTAAGCAGGAGGATTCACAGCAGATTGAAGATTACTGTTACTTTTTTCTTAAAGCAATATTGTAACTAGGGCAGTCAAGTGATTAAAAAGATTAACCGTGCGATTAAAAAAATTAATTGTGATTAATCATGTGATTAATTGCACTGTTAAACAATAATAAAATACCATGTATTTAAATATTTGTGGATGTTTTCTACATTTTCAAATATTGATTTCAGTTACAACACAGAATACAAAGTGTACAGTGCTCACTTTATATTTATTTTTTATTACAAGTATTTGCACTGAAACCCCCACCCGCAAAGAAATAGTATTTTTCAATTCACCTTATACAAGTACTGTAGTGCAATCTCTTTATCATGAAAGTTGAACTTACAAATGTAGAAATATGTACAAAAAACTGCATTAAAAAAAATGTTAAATTTTAGAGCCTGCAAGTCCACTCAGTCCTACTTCTTGTTCACTCAGTCGCTCAGACAAACAAGTTTGTTTACATTTGCAGGAGATAATGCTGCCTGCTTCTTGTTTGCAATGTCACCTGAAAGTGAGAACAGGCATTCACTTGGCACTGTTGTAGCTGACGGCCCAAGATATTTACGGACCAGATGGACTAAAGATCTGTATGTCCCTTCATGCTTCAACCATCATTCCAGGAGACATGCGTCCGTGCTGATGACGGATTCTGTTCAATAACAATCCAAAGCAGTGCGGATCGACGCATGCTCGTTTTCATTATCTGAGTCAGATGCCACCAGCAGAAGGTTGGTTTTCTTTTTTGGTGATTCGGGTTCTGTAGTTTCCACATTGGAGTGTTGCTCTTTTAAAACTTCTGAAAGCATGCTCCACACCTCATCCCTCTAAGATTTGGAAGGTACTTCAGATTCTGAAATCTTGGGTCGAGTGCTGTAGCTATCTTTAGAAATCTGACATTTGGTACCTTCTTTGCGTTTTGTCAAATCTGTAGTGAAAGTGTTCTTAAAATGAACATGTGCTGGGTCATCATCCAAGACTGCTATAACATGAAGTATATGGCAAAATGCTGGTAAACATAGCAGGGGACATACAATTCTCCCCCAAGGAGTTCAGTCACAAATTTAATTAACGCATTAATTTTTTTAATGAGCAGCATCAGCATGGAAGCATATCCTCTGGAATGGTGGCCGAAGCATGAAGGGGAATATGAATGTTTAGCATATCTGGCATGTAAATACCTTGCAATGCCAGCTACAAACGTTTGTCTTAGGGTACGTCTATACTTACGCGTCCGGTCGGAGGCGCGGGATCGATGTTCTAGGTTCGATTTATCGCGTCTTGTCTAGACACGATAAATCGAACCAGGAAGTGCTCCCCCGTCGACGCCGGTAATCCTGCTCTGCAAACGGAGCAGGCGGAGTCGACGGGGGAGCCTGCGCACCGCGTGTGGACCACAGGTAAGTTCGAACTAAGAGACTTGGACTTCAGCTACGTTATTAACGTAGCTGAAGTTGCGTATCTTAGTTCGACAGGGGGGGTTAGTGTAGACCTAGCCTTAGAGATTGGCTGAATGAGAAGTAGGACTGAATGGACTTGTAGACTGAAGTTTTACATTGTTTTGTTTTTTAGCGCAGTTATGTAACAAAAAAATCTACATTTCTAAGTTGCACTTTCACGACAAAGAGATTGTACTACAGTATTTGTGTGAGGTGAATTGAAAAATACTATTTCTTAAGTTTATCATTTTTACAGTGCAAATATTTGTATTAAAAAATAATATACACTTTGATTTCATTTACAACACAGAATACAATATATATGAAAATGTAGAAAAACATCCACAATATTTAATACATTTAAATTGGTATTCTATTGTTTAACAGTGCGATTAAAACTGCAATTAATTTTGATTAATTTTTTTGAGTTAATCGCATGAGTTAACTGCGATTAATTGACAGTCCTAATTGTAACCAATGTTAAAGTGACATTTGTGAAATTTAAAAAAATTAATGCAAAATTTCACCAAATGTCTTCATTTCCCTTAGAAAAGAATCATATATTTTTGTGATTGCAAAACATTGAATCTGCACAGGCCAACTTATCGTTGTGCTCTCAGGTTCCCAAACGCGTGTGCAGTTATCCAGTCTGTGCATCCAAATGCAAGGTTTTGGCCATGTCATGGGTGTGTGCATGTGTTTGTGACCATGTCCAGCCTTTGCTATCTTAGCCTTGTGTGTTTAAATTTAATCTGTGTTTGTTAGTTTTGTTTGTTTGTTTTTCTTCCAAACTAAGAGAATGAGACAAAGCCCAATGAAGTCAATCAGGAGTCTTTTCATTGAGCTCAGTGGGTTTTGGATTAGGCCCATAAAATGTAGTTTTACTGGACATACAGTATTTGCATAGTGAAAGATGGAGATGAATATCGTACTCTTTTAAAGTCTGGACTCCTCTGATAAAAATTAAAAAACCCTGTGCTCTGATTTCTCTCTTAGGACTTGAGGTCCTAAGTCTAGCTCAGAGAGGCCTACCTAAAACTATAATCAAGCTGATTGTATTGCATTGCTATTCTAATTTCCAATTTGGGATTTTGCTACATAATCTCTATTACAGTGTATCTAATCTTCATGAAACCCAAAGTCTTCATATAAACTGTATGGATTTCCCTCCATGTGTCTTTGCTAAACTGAGATGTGTCTTCTGGCTGAGCTGTAGAGACATCAAATTACTGAGTAAATCAATACAGCGTTGTAATGTCACTGTATCTTTTTCAAAGACCAGCTCATATTTTGTATGCTGTAGCTTTGATCCTTTTCATTTAATTCTAAGTACACTTGTTATTATAGTAACTGTTGTTTGTATGTTATTTTAGCTTTTTACTTAAGTAGCTATTTAGCAATTTAAATGAAAATGTAATTAGCTTACATCTGTTTTACATGCATGTAATACCACGCAGATGTATACTTCTATTAAAGCCATATTTTCTTTTTGGCAAAAAGACATGAAAACAAAATTGTACCAATCATGCGATACATCTTTTTTTTAAACAAAATTAGTATACACGAAATGTATGTTGTGATGGTAACAACACTCTCTATATTTATGGGAGAGCCAAAGTGAAAAGCTAAAATAAGAGGACTGATATATCATTTAGTTGCACAGTTAGTTGCTCTCAGTTACATTAGTGTAAATTTAGAGACACTCCATTGAAGTTAGTTTTGATTAATTACAAAACTCATCATCCTTAATAACCCTTCTCTCTATGAGCTAAATACTATTCTCTGGAATTCCACTGAAGTGTATAGAGTCCCTCTGGATTTATACCAATGTAAATGACAATAATATTTGGCTGTTAGTGAGTTGAATTACTAAAAATGGTAAATTTTCTGTCTATTGTCCTGATCTTAGAAGGTACTGACCGCCCTCAGCTAACTTTAAAGGAGACGAGGAAGGATGTTCTTGTGTTTTATGTCATGGACGGGGACACAGAAGCTCTGTGTTCAGTTCCCTGCTCTGCCACAGACTTCCTCTGTGACCTCAGGGAATCATTAGATCTATGTGGGAATCAGTTCTTCATCTGTACAACCAGGATAATACTACTTCATTTCTTCCATCCTTCACCTGACTTTTCTGTTTCGATTGTAAGCTCTTTAGGACTGTGTTTTACTATGTGTGGGTACAATGCCAAGCACAGTGGGGCTATGGTCACTCGGCAGCTCACTGAAGACGCTCAGTATCTTCTAGGACCGGTCCTTCTAGCTGTCCCTGGAATATCCAGTTTATCAGTTTGGAACAAACTAACAATGGCCTAAAAATGCTAACAGTTAAGATGTTTATTCAATAATATATTACACTGCACTCAGTAGCGCAGCCAGGTCTGGAGCGCAGGGGGAGCGGCGCTATAAAAAGTCGCCTCGCCCTGTACTCACCTGGCAGCGCTCTGGGTCTTCGGCGGCACTTCGGCGGCGGGTCCTCACTCACTCCGGGTCTTCGGTGGTACCTGCCGCCGAAATGCCGCCGAAGACCCGGAGCGCCGCCGCGTGAGTGCAAGAAGCGGCGGTTAAAAAGAAGCGGCACCTTTTTTTAGCGCCGCTCCCCCTGCGCTCTGCTTCTTTTTTAAGGTGCCGCTTCTGCTCACAGGGGGACCGGCCGCTCCCCCTGCTCCCCCCCGGCTACACTACTGACTGCACTTCATACTGGTAAATAATACCTTGAAACCTGCATTAGTAAGATAAGGCAACTCGGATTTATTTGTTTATTTCATTTATTTTGAATGTATACTCACATCATTTCTTCTATTTGGAACAAGTGAATACTTTAATTACTTGCTATTGTTTCCATACATGTCAGTATTCAACTCTCTGCCTATTCAGAGACTAATTTTAAAGGAAGCTTTTTCTTGTATTTCTTTCTTTTGCATATGTAAGGCGCCAATCCTGCAGCTGCATGTGTAAGTAAGTGAGGCTGCATACAGGCACATGGTTGTGCCCATCTCATGGAGCTGCAGGGGGAGAATCTACATTTATTTCCCCCCAATTATTTCATTATTAAATAGTTTAGGGCCAAATCTTGCTGCCTTTCAGTGGGAGTTTTGCTTGAGTGAGGACTACAAGGTTTGCCCCAGAAGAAACTGTTTAAACTCTCCACTTAATGCAAGGGCAAGAGGAGGCCACAAAAGGTCAGTTTTATGGGATTGTTTCTCATTACAGTGGTGCCTGGTTGCCCTGCTATACAAAGTTCATATTTCAGGAGTTTATAATATGGTGACTTCTTGAGAGCCATTAAGACCTATTGAGGCAATTCCCATGTAATCCAATGTGACATTTTTCGTTTATCTTTTTTTTTAAATAATCAACATAATAACGCAGAGAGAATGAAATACAGAAAAGTTTATTAAAATAATGTAAGGAAGGGATTGAAAGCTGAGAAACTGGGTTGTAGCCTGACCTTCCTGCATAGAAATGCGTGGCAGGGGGAAAAAACACACAGCTTGAATGATCCAGTGCTTTTCCGTTTGTGGAGATCCATGGCATGCTCTCGTCATGCAGACAGAGGCAGACAGATTGGCCTCTAGCTCTTGTGTTAGACTAAGATTGGTGGGTATGTATTTTTAAAATCTTTGAGTCTTAACCATCTGTGTGTACAGGGGCGGCTCCAGGTACCAGCGCAGCAAGTGCGTGCCTGGGGCGGCAAGCTACGGGGGGCGGCCTGCCGGTCGCTGTGAGGGCAGCAGTCAGGCGGCCTTCGGCGGTATGCCTGAGGGAGGTCCGCCAGTCCCGCGGTTTCGGCAGCAATTCGGCGGCAAGCACGCTGAAGGCGCAGGACTGGCGGATCACCCGCAGAAACACCACCGAAAGCCTCCGTGACCAGCGGGCCGCCCGCAAGTATGCCGCCGAAAGCCGCCTGACTGCCGTGCTTGGGGCGGCAAAAAACATAGAGCTGCCCCTATGTGTGTGGCACAAAGCCACATGCTTGGCACTGGAAGCATGACTCATTTTCTGTGCTACCACTGCTTATCAGTGTGTGTTAGTTCTCTGTTAGCTCTCTGATGGTAGTCACAGAATGGGTTGGCAAATTATATTAAGGATAACTCAGTATTAAGTTACATTGCAACTGGCCATTTGATTTACAGTGGCTTTAGGTAGGAGCATGCTGTCCACAGTGGCTACTTCCTACCCCTGCCCACAGAATGGCTTGCACAGAGTTGGTAAATAAAGCTACTGTTAGTTACAGGGTGATGGCAAGCACAATTCTTACCTGCTTTGCCTTCCAAACCGTTTCCCCTTTCAACATAGTTTTTCCAGTTGCTGCTCAATTGCTCCCTTCCGCTCTTGGCAACAGAATGGAACATAGTGCACATTGTCCATAACTTGTCTGTTTGTGCTTAGCTGTTGCAACACTTGTGGTAAATAAAGTCACTCTGGTGGATTGAGGTGGGTTAAGATTTCAGCCTTAACTTGGATTTTTGTGGCTTTTGATCAGTTAAGGCACATTAACTTAACATTTTAACACATTTTTGGCATTTTTTTTAACTTTTGTGGTATAAATAAAGCTGTTAGACATGTTTTAGGATGGTGTAGTAGGGCAAGGGGGTAAAGAACCCAGCTACACGATTAATCACAGTTATTAAAATGCTTATGTAGCATGTAACATCTTTGCATTTGTGTTATGACAGCTCTCTTTGTTGATGAGGTAAATGAGTATCTGTTATAGCTGCCAAAGTCAGGAAAGAGCCTGTGAAACCTGGACACAGTATCAGATCATGTTTCACTGACAGAACAAGATTGATTTATTGTGTTACATCAGGGTTAGATGGACCTAGTACTGCTTCACCACATGCTATTTCATTCCCTTGTCTATTAAGTATGCAAGTACAAACAGCTTTAACACAGTTCTTTACCTAGAAACAAGCCTGGGGCTTCATCAAAATACTTGTAACATATGAAAATTGAGCTGCTTTGAACTTGTATGTTTTTGATAACTGCTTGGTATGCTTCCTGGAGGATCACCTGTAGGCTTTTCTTTCCAAATCCTAATCCCTTTGATTAAGTGCCAGGACAGATAGCTCTCATTGAATAACTCCAGTCTCATAATTCTTCCTTCATTCAGAGTTGAAAGGGAACTGCTCGAGCCTCAGTAGGTAAATCCTCAGATTTAGTTAAAGTAAGTCAAACACTTAGAACAAAACAATTTCAGTTTATAAAATAAGGTTCAGATGGGCTACTGAATGTTTACATAACACTTGCTGCCAGAAGCTGTAGGATGAAAAAACAAAACCATTTTTTTAGCAAGTAGGATTAGGAGAAGGAAAACTTTGAGAAGCAGAAGTTTAAAAGACAACTTGGCATGGAAATTTAAGCCTAAGTGTAGGAACATAGTTACTTTGCCTGACAGTTCTTGTTCTCTTTTCTACAAAATCAGGCTTTAGTGCTGAGCTAAACATTCCATCCCCTCTCCAACCCCCCCCCCCCTGCTCTCCAAATAACTACCACAATATGGAGGAAGGGAAAACATCCTTGTTCTTTTTATCTTTACAAATGTGCCTGCTGGGGACTAATGTTAACCAGATCAAGATGTTTCTATTTAAAACAGTTTGCAGCATCAGAGGGTGATGGGGAATTAAAAATAAAGTGACATGCTGGCTGTTTGTCTCCTAAGAATACTGTTATATCTGATATTTGTATGGATTTCTAATACATATATGCATGCACACCATTTTGAAATTCAGTCAAATTGCCCGTTGTCACACACAATGAAATGTCTTCCTTTATATAGCATTCACTGTACATACCCCCACCAGATGAGAATGTTTCTGACGTGAAAAATATTGGTTCAAATGAATTCTGATGCAGTAGCAAATAGAGCAGTCTGGTTAGATAAATCAGAATAATAGTACAAAACTAATTCAGATGATGCACATTTTTGTGGCTGCCTTCATCCTGAAGGATCTCAAAGCTCTATGAGCCCACATCCTGAAAAATAGTGCAAAGCCCCAGGATGCAGGCTCTGGTTGTAGGAAAATGCTAGTGGAATTCGCAGAACTGGAGAATAAATTTTTTTAGTCCCAGCATGATGTATCTGGGCAAGATGTCCATCTAACTGAGCTGTGGACATTAAAGCGTGGCACAGAGGAACTAGCAGACAAAGTCCACAGACAAAGGGTTTCGGTTCTACTGGCCACAGCTGTTGTTGTTGGCCTGATCCAAAGCCCACTGAAGTAAATGGAAATCTTTCATTTGACTGATCAGGCACTTAATGGGCTTTGGTAGATCCATTCTGTAAGCTTCCATATGTAACTGATCTGAGGGCATGAAATGCAATTGCTGAGTTCTGTTCCCTCACTCTTCTATATTGCCTAGCATGGCAGCAGTAATGTGTCATTTCTGCAACTTTTTGGACCTAGACTTGTACTGGCTGATTGGAGATAAGGCGTAACTGTTAACATGAATGGAAATCTGACAGTAGTTTACAGCATACAAACAGTATTGTTAGCCCCAGATGTTCAAAAATCATTAGTGAGTTTACCTTTAAAATCATGAGATTTATTTAAAAAAAATAGTGGTCTTTTTGTTTGACTTCTGTTTTTTGAGTCTTAGACTTAGGTCACATTTCCATGCTTTTCTCGGCAACTGTGTGGTTTTCCTTTTTTTAAAACGTAGACTGAGACTTTCATATCATAACATGACTTCAGGAGCTGGGGATTTCAGAAAAACACCAAATATCAGAGACTTGCAATAAAATTGGCTTCTCTGACGCATTAACACAGCACAACAGTTAAGGCAGGCAGTGAAAAAGAATAGTGTTCAACTAGAACTGCAGAGGGGACGTTTGTTGGTAGAATGCAATGGAAAAGCTGGAACTTTGCAAGGATCCCAGGGCCAATACCCCTACTGGTGCAAAAAGTGCTTCAAGGTATTAGGTGCTACAGATTATCAGGACGTCAGCCTTGCATCTCATCCAAAAGATGTTATCTCCAGCAGAACAACCCCCCATCACACTAAGGCTGGTCTTGACTACGGGGAGATCGACGCTGCTGCAATTGATGCATCAGGGATAGATTTAGTGGGTCTAGTGAAGACCCGCTAAATCGATGGCAGAGTGCTCTCCAGTCAACCCTGGTACTACAGTTCCCCGAGAAGATTAAGGTAAATTGACGGGAAAGCGTCTCCCATTGACGCAGTGCAGTGAAGACACCGTGGTAAGTCGAGCTAAGCTACGTCAACTCCAGCTACGTTATTCACGTAGCTGGAGTAGCATAACTTAGGTCAACTTATCTCCGTAGTCAAGACAAGCCCTTCATCAGTGCCTTTCATTTAGTCACAACACCACTCCCTCCAGAAACCAAAGTCACATGTCATCTGTCCATATACTAACTGGGTTTGATTGGGCTAAGCTTGTGATATTGGACAAGATCTCAGTCCTGATTTATGATTGGATTTCTTGACTAGCCTGACAAATGAACCCAGTAGATCTTCAGATTCCCATAGTTAATGACAACTTGAGGGCTCTTCCTGTTAATAAGGTAATAATAACAGTAACTCTGGCCAAATAAACTTGGAGGCAGGAGGCTGAAGGCTGTGTGTGATTACCTCGTTAACAAGAAACTCCATTAAGTTATTATTACTCTGTAATGTATTCTTTGTCTCATCACCTCTGCACTCTGATCAGCTAGGATATTTAATGAAATAGTAATAAATTAAAAGAAATTACAGATAGCTAATCAAGACTATAAATAAAATGAAGAAAACAAAAGGGGTTTACATGTGAATATATGCCGTTAAAATAGCAAGAGATTCAGCATGTTCTTAACACAAAAGCTTTGGAATAAAAGCAAAAGTTTATGACTCGTTTTATTATACCTGTAAATTTGAAAGCATAGCTATAGTTTTTAATTTTTATTTTGCCTCAGTAACTATTTTTATACTCTCTTTATTGCTGGCTGGACCAAGGTTTAAAATAACCTCGACTGGGAGCCTATGCCCCATTAGTCTTCTGTAATAAAATGTGAACCAGGCTAAACTAAAACACGAAGCCATAAGAGCAATTAAGAGTGATTTTTTGTAGATAACTGCTAACATGAAATACAATTGCTATTTTTATTAAAGGATTTAGGTAAAGCAGCACAACAATTTATAACAAAATAGCAGGTTATTTTACATTTTTCGTTTCTGTCTCTCACTCTGCCTAGCTCTCCTACCACCCAAAAAAAAAAAAAAAAAAAAAAAATCTTTAAAGGCCCCTGAAATAGTCAACTTCTGCTTTTAAAATGTGCATCATGTTACCATAAACTTCCATCTCTGTTTTATGTATGGAATGTTATGATGTCACATAAGAAAGTGTTTCGCCCCAAAAAGCATTATTTCTGAATGAAAATCTGGTTGATGTTTTATAAGAGTGATAAAAAGTAAAGCTGTGCTTTGTGCTTCAATAATGGCAGGATTTGTAGGACATAGACATAATCTACAGGGCAATTGTCTGAGCACAAAGCATAGCATCTCATTATCTCATAGTTTCTTAAAAACTATAAACACAGTTGACAGATGTTTCTCTAATAGTATAATAATAGCTCCTTTGTGATTATTAGATTAAGCTTGTAATAACTTAGGAGGAGTGCTGGAGCTTTGTATTTATTATAGCTGGAAACAGAATCCGCTATGTTAAACTTGGACAGGCTGTAGTTATTGTCATGTTTGAAGCATTAAGGAAGACTTCTTTTAAAATTAACTTTTTATTGCGATTTAAACAAAGCACAGAATGGACATGTTACCTCATACTCCTGTTACCTGCAAATGGAAAATGCACACTCTGGGTCATCATTTAATACGGGGGGAAAGAGAAAATGACCAAAATCTTCTTTCACGCTTGAGAGTGTGAAGGTTGCCATGACTGTAACGTGTGGAGTTCGCTTTGCTTATCAAGACCCACATTTTCTAAGAGGCCTCAAACCGCCTTCTAAGTTTCTACAGAGGCAAATCAGTTAGTTAGAGGCGATATCGTAAACAGGCCATTTGTACCTCAAAATGTGACTGTTGGGACCAGCAACAGCTTGGAGGAGCAAAAGCCTGGGGCAGCAAAAGCGTGGGACAGCAAAAGCTTTACTATACAAATTTAGGAATGTTTTATCTAAGCTTTGAGCTAATATATTTACATTTCTCAAATAAACTGTGATCTATAGTGTGCTAGTAAATATCAGTACGTGTTTGAGAAAAGATGATGTGGGATTGGGAACTGTGTCTTTAAGCCCTGAGCTTCCCAAACAGACAGTTAGGGCAGGACACCATGAAGCTCTCGTTATGCACAGCAAGTTGGAACTGGACACAGAATAAATATTTCTTGCAAGCACGTTAAGTACTGAGTGATCACTGGACACCATGTAATATACTTTGTCTTTAAGAGTACCACTAGACTAAGGGCTGTATTGTAGCTTTAGAAACCACTGACACAAGGAGGGAGTGTGGAGGGCCACAATAATGAACCAGCACTAGCGGCTAGCATTCCATGTGTGCAGGACAGAGGCAGACAGAATGTCTCCTTGACCACAAGGGTAGCAAACACTGGCCTTGTCAAGACTAGGAAAGGCTATAACTCAACTTGCTAAAATTGACCGTAAGTGGTTGTCCTGTAACTACACTACAAAAAGTCCGCAAGGTGGGCTTAGCTGGTTTGTGTTACCTAATCCTGACCTAAACTCAACCTTTTTCCTAGTGTGGAAGCCAAGAGAGCAGCAGCTGCATATGGCCGTTGGAAGGGTGCAGTGTATATTACCTCACTGATAGGCCCAGGTTGCCAATGTTTCTAGAATAGATACGGGGCATTACCCTGCCCATCCAGACCCTGGCTGATGCTGCTGACAATGCTAACAGTCCTTCTTGGTACATAATAACTCCAGAGCTCTGGGGAGGACCATACATTGTACAAAAGGGCGTGCTCCCCTGCAGTAAAGCTCACCAGATGTTAGATGGTGTAGAGCAGGGAAGGAGTCCTAGCGCTTTTGAAGGATGCAATAATAGAGATGATGCTAGCAGCATTCATCCTTACATTCAGACAGCAAAAACCAAGCTCATTATGGCTGCCTCTTGCATGTGCGTGGGGTGGAAATGGGTGTCATGTTTCCGTTTATGCTCCCTCACAGTTGTGCAGGAGCGGCCATAATTTGGTCCAAATTCTCCATTTGATTTCCAAAGGCGGTTGACTGGCAAGTAATATATTTCAGATTAAAAACAAATCAGTTAAGCAAAAATAGGAAGTTAGAAAGGGCTAAAAGTCTTTCAGAAATTCCAGTGATTCCATTAGAATCTTTCAAATGGTCTCTATGGGTTTCTGCATTTCTCTCTTGTAGAGCACCAGTAAGCCCAGGGGAAAGTGCTCCAATAGGACGGTTGGCCTGTTCCAAAATCTAGTTGCAAACTGGAGCCAGTAACACCCAGTTTAAAATGGAATTTCCACTAGGGTGAGTATTGCCTATAGCATTAAGAGCCATGTTTTTTTTTAAAGCCTAATTTTGCACCTGCAAACAAATGTAAGTGCAAATGATAGAATGTCTGACAACAAAATACCTGATTTGCAGGCATATTTGTAAAGGTCATTGTGCCCATGCTCTAATTTTGTACCTGCAATTTTGTTCCAGCAATGAATTCTGGGCTCAGACTGGCTGGCTCCCAAATTAGAGGCCGGCTGAGTCCTCTTTGAAAATCTTGCCCTATATATATGTAAATAGATTAATAGATTCTAGGGCTGGAAGGGACCTCGAGAGGTCATCGAGTCCAGCCCCCTGCCCTCATGGCAGGACCAAATACTGTCTAGACCATCCCTGATAGACATTTATCTAACCTACTCTTAAATATCTCCAGAGATGGAGATTCCACAACCTCCCTGGGCAGTTTATTCCAGTGTTTAACCACCCTGACAGTTAGGAACTTTTTCCTAATGTCCAACCTAAACCTCCCTTGCTGCAGTTTAAGCCCATTGTTTCTTGTTCTGTCCTTAGAGGCTAAGATGAACAAGTTTTCTCCCTCCTCCTTATGACACCCTTTTAGATACCTGAAGACCGCTATCATGTCCCCTCTCAGTCTTCTCTTTTCCAAACTAAACAAACCCAATTCCTTCAGCCTTCCTTCATAGGTCATGTTCTCTAGACCCTTAATCATTCTTGTTGCTCTTCTCTGGACCCTCTCCAATTTCTCCACATCTTTCTTGAAATGCGGTGCCCAGAACTGGACACAATACTCCAGTTGAGGCCTAACCAGCGCAGAGTAGAGCGGAAGAATGACTTCTCGTGTCTTGCTCACAACACACCTGTTAATGCATCCCAGAATCATGTTTGCTTTTTTTGCAAGAGCATCACACTGATGACTCATATTTAGCTTGTGGTCCACTATAACCCTTAGATTCCTTTCTGCCGTACTCCTTCCTAGACAGTCTCCTCCCATTCTGTATGTGTGCAACTGATTGTTCCTACCTAAGGGTACGTCTATACTTACGCGTTGCGTCGGAGGAGTCCAATCGATCTTCTGGGTTCGATTTATCGCGTCTTGTCTAGACGCGATAAATCGAACCAGGAAGTGCTCCCCTGTCGACGCTTGTAATACTACTCCACGAACGGAGTAGGCGGAGTCGACGGGGGAGCCTGCGCGCCACGTGTGGACCCCCGGTAAGTACCTTTTCATTCGAACTAAGATACTTTGACTTCAGCTACGTTATTCACGTAGCTGAAGTTGCGTATCTTAGTTCGAATTGGGGGGTTAGTGTAGACCAGCCCTAAGTGGAGCACTTTGCATTTGTCCTTATTAAACTTCATCCTGTTTACCTCTGACCATTTCTCCAATTTGTCCAGATCATTTTGAATTATGACCCTATCCTCCAAAGCAGTTGCAATCCCTCCCAGTTTGGTATCATCTGCAAACTTAATAAGCGTACTTTCTATGCCAATATCCAAGTCGTTGATGAAGATATTGAACAGAGCCGGTCCCAAAACAGACACTTGCGGAACCCCACTCATTATACCTTTCCAGCAGGATTGGGAACCATTAATAACTACGCTCTGAGTACGGTTATCCAGCCAGTTGTGCACCCACCTTATAGTAGAAACAGCTTATAACCCTGCTGCAGCAGATAAACACCAAGTCAACAATATCCTCTATCTGTGTAACCATAGCCATCTCCAGCCAGTGTAACACTCCATGTTTGGGATGCACTTAGTCACAATGTGAAGTGCCAGGTTGCAGTCACCTTGCACAGCACCGGCTGGACATGCCCTCCACAGGGGCCCTACATTAGGGTCTACACCTACCCTGTAGTAAATTGCCTCTGGCATTTCATAAGGCACTGGTAACATTTCAAGATAAGCTATGTAGCTATGAAATAAATCTTTCTCTGGAAACTTGTACAGTAGCTATTGGCATAAGAATCTAGCCTTCACTTAAAATCAGAAGCATATTACGATCACTACCCGTGTCATTCAGAAATCATTATGTGGATTTATACAGTGATTCATATTCTAGAGAAAAGGAGTTCTGGGATTGGATTTCTTTTAGCTTAGCCCACTTCAGAAATGTAGCAAAAAAAAAAATGTAAGAGATTTTTAAGTACAAAGTTTTAAGTGTAAAATAATGTGTAGAACTCTGATGCATAAATCCCACTTTACAAATAATGGTGTTTGTGTTCATAACTCATCCGGCACAGCTTTGAAATGCACCCCTGAAATAACAAGTGGCCAGAAGTCTGAAATAGATGGAGTTTGGTGATAGAAGGGATGCATTTTTAAAATGTTCATAGACCAGTAAGTCTATCCCAGATCAGCCTCCAGAAAAGACCCCTGTCGCTGACAGCCTCTGACCACTCAATAGACTGCCAGAGGCATCTATCCAGTCTCCAGAATAGGGGTGGAGGAAAGGATGATTTTAAATACTAAGTGGGGGTGTATGGACATAGGGTCCTGCAAGTGGTGTCACGTTTGAATAACTACATGAACCAAAGCCTCCAAAGGAACCATGCCAGTGGCATCCCCAGCATACTGAATCTTGATGCATTTAATTCATGTAATCCACACAAAGTGAGCACAACCATATAAAATTGAAGAAACAAATATTAATTCTGGCAGCATTATATGGGAGCATTAATTTACTGTGCTATGCAGAGCCGTTCCTTGGGTATGGTCAATCAGGATGACCGCCCCGTGCTTTGTGGGGACCCGCAGGAGGTGGACGGGGAGGTGGCGCGGGAGGCCAGCAGGCGAGCGGGTGAGAAGGCGAACAGGGAGGCAAGCGGCAGGCAGGCAGGGGGGAAGGGCGGAGGAGAGGAGGTGCCCCCCTACCACAACCTCCCCCTCCCCCCAGCGCCTCCTGCCTGCCAGTGGGCCCCGCTGATCAGTGCCTCCCCCTCCCTCCTAGCGCCTACTGCGGATCATATGTTCCGCGGCGTCCAGAGGCGCAGGGTGGAACTGGGGAAGAGGCAGGGCAGGGGTGGAACTGGGTGGGGGAGAGTTGGGGGTGGGGCCTTGGGGGAAGAGTGGAGTGGGGGCGGGGCCTGGGCAGAGATGAGGGGAGCACCCCCCGGCCGATTAGAAACTCGGCGCTTGTGTCCTGGGCCCCCCAGGGACGGCCCTATGCAATCTCCAAAATTATGTGTTGAGTATCTTTGCTGCTGCTTTTTACTTTGAGGAAAGCGTTCAGATGGGTGACCATATGATACAATTTTCTGTTTTCATTTTAAGAGTTACTTTAAAAAAACCCAAACAAATCTGCTTTTCTAGAATAGTGAATGGGAATTATTTTGTACAGTGACAAGACAGTTTTTCTCAGCTCCTCCCTCTGAGACAGCTGTGGCCAGTTCTCAAGAATCTTCATGTTATTTGGGGTTGTTGTTTTTTAACGTCATCTTTTGGCATGCCATTCAGACCAGCGAGAGGTTGTGTCACTGCTTGCCCTGTAGCCTCAGGTGCTTTAAATGCTCTGCTTCTGTGGCTCACAGCCCAGACACCAACAGCCAGCAGACAAGTATTCGGTTCCCTGAGTGTGTGCGTGCTGTGCCGCCCTGGTTCAGCACTCTGACCCCAGCAACCTGCTGACAACACAACAGCCCCATGTTGGTCTCCACCAGACCTGGTTACTATTTGCAGGGTGACCCCAAAACAACCCCACTCCCAAATTTCTCCAAAACCATCTACCCTGAAGTGTCCACCCCTCCTGGAACACTCAGGGAATTAATAAGGTTCATTGCTCCTTAAAAGAGACAAAAGCACAGCTTTTTACTTGAACTGGGATTAACAATCACTTCAATTCAAACTCAGCACTGGGTTGGTTTAGATTAAAAGTAAAACAAGTATATTAACAAAAACAGAGAGGTGTTCTGTGAGTTCAAGTGTAAGGGATAAAGAGGCAGTGGTGACAAGCAAATAAGAGGAAAGTATGTGTTGCAGTGGCTAAGACTTAACTCAGTAGGTACAGCCTTGGCTCAAGGTAGATTTCTTACCAATATTTTTCTTTCCAGACTTGGCTGACTTTTCCTCAATCAGGACCTTCCACAGAAATACAAGATGCTGGGTTCCCTTGTCTTCCTGGGTGAAAGATCGTTGCCTAAGCAGATTTCTCACCTATATTCAGTTCCCAGAAACTTCAGCCTCCTTAGTTGAAGGATCCATCCGTCTTAGCTTGGCCCCTTGTGTCTGCCCAGTGATGAATTCTCAGATGGCTTCTTCTCTCTCCTCATAGCTTCCCAAACTCATTGTTTTGTCCTCTATCTCAGGATGAGCACATGCTGTTCTTCCCTTTCCCATCCTCCTGCTGATTCGTACATACATCGGGTTTCCATTGTTTTGATCACAATGCTACCTTCCCTCCTGTCCAGGAGAAAACCTATTTCTTCTTGTGTTTGGTGACAGACTTGAAAGCATAATATCAGTGTGAATCCATATTTCCTCATGTAGTACTAATACATACATTTCACAGTGATCTTAGTCACCGGTGTGTCATTAGTTTTCAGAAAAGCTACTTGATCCACTTTTAAAATACAATATTATATACAGTCAGTTGGTTCAATTATTTATCATTTATGGTTCAGGCCCCCTTTTATAGTCCAGTAAACCATTGAAATGTACTCTCAGATAAAGTTCCTTTTCTCCTTCTGGGAAGAGACTCCATATGATCTGGTGGAGACTTCATGCTAGTTCCTCCCTCACTGATGATAGTTGAGTTGTTACCTCCTCCCCTTGATGGAACTTGATGGCTTTGTTTACCTTTTACATAACTGCACCTTTATTGTCTCTGCCTAGTGACCAGGCTGGTCAGCCAAGCAAATACACAATCCATTGTCTAGGGCATACTGGGCTTATGCATTGCTTGCCAAACACATTTCAAGAACATAATTCTAGCACATATCCATAACTCTTTGTACACACCCTGAAAATGCATCACACAAGAATATTATTGACCAGTAATTTATTAGTTTTCAAATGATATATTACATCACATTTTACATAAATATCGTGATATGGTGTGTTAGATGTTGTGAGTAGTCAAACTTGACAGGAGTTGCTGACATAGAGTAGTAAACTACCAATGGGTTCTTTATCACAAGATGGTATTTCCATTTTTTGTGAAAACTTTCTGTATGGCTAGGAGATTATGTTGCATGAGGATTTACTCATCACATATTTTTGACATTTCAAGTTTAAGCAACTTGTGGAAGAAGTTAAATGGTAAATATGTTCATATAAGTAAAAAGGAATTATCTCCCTTCTGTGAAAGAATTTGTTCATATTTCAGAGAAGGGAATGGCCGTGATGATGGGGGTATTGGAAAGAAAAAATGGTTATCATTCCATGTGAAAACTCACTTTAGTTATGAATCTTTCTCTACTGTAGTTATTAAATCAGTTTAACAAATACATGTTTACTACTTAGCTAATTTTTAAGATTGCAAAGCACATTCAGACCTTCTTGAAGGATATTATACACTGGAAAGAGATGTTGTGTTGTATTAAAGGAAATGAAAGCTTTCGGGTAGCTTATTAAAAGTATTCATTTGAAGCCAATGATGCAGAGTTTACACATTTAGGCAGGGCCGGCTCTAGGATTTTTGCCGCCCCAAGCAAAAACAAATTTGCCCCCCCCCCCGTTTTTTTCTTACCCCACCCCTGGCCCCGCCTCAACTCCGCCCCTTCCCCAAATCCCCAGCCCTGCCTCCTCCCCCCAGGCTCTCAAGCCTAGGAAGGAGGGAAGGAGGGGGAGAAGCGGCGTGCGTGCCGCAGCCGCTCAGGATCTCCTCCTCCCTCCCAGACTCTCAAGCCTAGGAGGGAGGGGGAGCAGCGGGGCACGAATCAGCTGTTTCGCGCGCTGCGGCCGCTCGGGATCTCCCCCTCCAGCAGCGGTGCGCGAGGCGGCAGCAGTGGAGGTGAGCTAGGGTGGTCGGGGCACCTTTTTAGGGGCAGCATGGCCGGCGCCAGAATGCCGCCCCTAGAAATGTGCCGCCCCAAGCACCAGCTTGTTTTGCTGGGGTGCCTAGAGCGGCCCTGCATTTAGGGCTTCATATTAGGTGTGAAGACTCTCCATGTTGTCCTCTCCTATGAATCCCAACTTATGGTTGCCTTCCTTACATATTCCAAACAGCAGGTGTGGATTTGGCAGTGGTGTTATATTTTAATCTGCACTGGGAGCCAGCACCTTTCTATTTAAAATTTCACACACTCTTGATTTTCCCTGTGTGGAAAAGTACAGAGTGGATTACTCCTAAGGGGTGAAATCCTGGCCCCATTAATATCAATAGGAGTTTTGCCATTTACTTCAGTGGGGCCAGGATTTCATCCAAGATGAGCACAGAGATTGGGTCCATCATGGATGCAGAGCTGCACATGCTGCTAGAGGGAATGCCTTGTCATGGGACTGTCAGAAATGTAAGGCCATATCTACATTAAAAAGTTAGGTCAACCCAGCTGGGTCACTCGGGAGCATGAAAAATCCACACCCCTGAGCAACATAGTTCAGGTGCCCTACCTGCCAGTGTAGACAGCGCTAGGTTGACAGAAGAATTCTTCCATCAATCTAGCTACTACCTCCTGGGGAGGTGGATTAACTACAGTGATGGGAGAAGTCCTCCCATTGCTGTAGTGAGTGCCAACAATGAAGCACTACAGTGCTGCTGCTGCCGCATTTCTAGTGAAGACATAGCCTGAGTCAGAATTTGGAGGAAGTGAACTAACAACCTTACAGAAAATGAGCTAAAGGCCAAAGACCGATCACTTGAGAGTGGACAGACACAAAGATCACATAGATGTTGGTGCTATTCTGGTATTCATTGTTTTTGTAATCATCCACATCGCTAGCCAGCACTGGACTATAACAAGTATTTATATTATGATTCACAAGGTGGTTGCTTACAAATTGACAACAAATGGTGATGTTGTTATTGGCATCTGCAGATGTTATTGACTTAGCAATGACAAATGCAGTGGTGGTGTTATACTGCCCTAAAAAAACCAAACCTTTTACCCATTTTACTTTGCATAAATAACAACATAAAGGTCATATGGGAAGAAACCATTTACTCTGTTTAGGAATGAAAGAGAAGTTGTCTTTGCTACTGAGCGTTTCTCAGTAAAAATGATCTTTTTTAAAAATTGAGAGACCACAAGATGCTGGAGCGTGGATAAGCCAAGCTCAATTTGACATTATTTTGGTTTGCAGTGCTCTGCATTCACACTAGTCCTTCATGCACAATAACCCCCATTACACACCCTTTGGGCTCCCTATTTGTGTCCAACAGCTACACAATTAACACCTTGTTAAGCTGCACACCTGTGGCAGCTTTATTGTCAGACCACTGCACTGCAGCTGTTAACTGCCCAACATTACACCAGCAGTCCGGGTGCCCAATTATAGGAGATGGTGAAACATCCTATTTTTAAGCTATGTAAATATGAAACATTTTGTGTAACTATTAAACAAAGTTTTTTTTATCTTAAACTAGTTTAAGGGTGACCTATAAACTGGTACAGAAAACTGAAAATGTACCTATATTTGCTTAAAATCCTACTAACTAGATGGGGGAGAAATCAGCACAGGAAAATATATATATTTTTTAAACTAACCTTGATTTTTTTCCCCCTCTGGAATCCTTTTGCTGCTTCCAGTTTCACTGAACTTACCCTAGTACCCATCATTCTGTATATACATAGATTGTATTGAGCCTTCAAGTAGTAATGATGTCTCATGCTGAAATTTCTTCAGTGAACCAAGTAGTACGCAGAGAAATTAAAGGGGGGGGGAAATGTTTTTAAAAGGTTAGTTTAAACTGTTATTTTGTGCTGACTGCCCCCAACAGAGTGGTCAGTGATCGCAGAGATTTGTGCAAACTGTAATTTACATGTTAATTGTTGCTTTTTGACTTACCTTTGAAAGGAGAATGGAAGCTGGTTGCATAGAGAAGGTTGGTCTTGTGGTGAAAGCACTGAACTGTGGGATGTGGTTCAGTTCCTGACTCTGTCAGACTCCCTGTGTCACCTTGGGCAGATGTGACTGGGCAGTTTATTAGCAAGTATACTGTAAGGAGCCGTCCTGCAGTGGCAGAAGAATAGACTGGATTGTTTAATCAATCTTTTATGTCTCTAATATCTATGCATATGGCCTATTTAATGTCAAATTTATTCACAGTCTATGGATATTTGAAAGAAAAGCGTTTGGCAAATCTTCTGCAGCTGGAGGCAGAAGGAACATGTTAGTGAGTACATAATGGGCCAACGGCTACCTTCAGTCAGAATTTGGACCAATATCTTAAAAAGGAAACTAGAGGACTAACATTACAGATTCTGAACCCATGAGCCAGTGTTTGGTGTTGCTGTTTTGCAGACCCTGCAAAGATTCAGTAACAGAACACTCTTGCATACTATGTATTAGTGATTAGGATGTGGTAAGATAAGGTCACGGAGCTGCTAATTAATATTTTAGAAGTTATTTTGTATGACAATGCGGCTTAATTGACAATATTCTCCTTGTATTAGGGAAGAATACTTTAGAATCCTGCACAGGGCTGGGGGCTTCTCTGTGGAGTCATCAACATATCAGGTGCTTAAATATAATTACTGCTAAATCATACAACAGAGAGAACCTTGTTAGCTCCAGCAGGATATAAGAGGAGTTGGGTTATCTCTGTGGGCACAGGGAGCTAAGGTCTGGAACCAAGAATTCCTTCAGGGGAAACCGCGGGAAGAGCCAAGTATGGGAAGAAAGCTTAGGTTGGGATTTATGTTGGTGGTAGTTATTTTAGTTACCAATGCCCAGAGGTGAATTTATCTAAGTATTTTCATAGGACACAGTTCCTGTACTGGTTTTGAAGATTTTCTCTTTTCTGAGGACAGAGTCTAGTTGCTTCAAGCCAGATGTAAAGGGAATTAAGAATGAAATAAGGTTGCTGATATATAGTACCCGGGAGCACTACATTATTCTAGTGTGTAAACGTTCAGCGTTCTGATTTTCTGTTGGAATAAACAAGGGTTGAAAGATGATCAGTTCATCCTCATTATGTACAAGCTTTATCACTCAGCTGTTACCATCTGAAGACGTGTGTAAACAGTTGTATCACAGGGGACTTTTCTAAATTGCCAGGGTTTCCTGGTTTGCTACTATAAAGGAATGACTTCTAATAAGGTTTTGTTAGCTAGTGTTAAAACAGCCAAAATCCCTGTGTTAGGTCATGTATTAAAGAGACATCTTTCTTCCAAATCAAATTAGGCTGGTTCTGTGCATCTGCTCCTCATCACAGAAATTGCTAGGTTGCTAGAATAACATGTTATCATGGACCTAGCAGTTCTCATTACTGGAGCAATAAGTAGCTTCTTATGGTTTGTATAGGCTTATGCATGAATTTGTTTATATGCATCTTGCATCTGTGTGAATTGGTGGCAGAGAAAGTTATGTGTTCTGTTTTGGCTAATAATTTTATATTTCCTGAAGATGGGTCTGAGTGACGATGTTTGGATCTGATCTTCCCAAACATTTGGGGATGAAGAACTTTGGTACAAGTCCATCTGTCATATTTATGATAGCAATGCCCACTGATGGTGGCAAGTAGAAATAGTATTGTACCCTGTCCCAGTCAGGGAGAAAAAGCAATACTCAGAAGCTACCAAAAATATTTTAGGCTAGGCACTTGGGAAAAAGTTCTTAAAGAAGAGAAATTGGGAAGTGGAATAATCTTCTAAATCAGCTGACTGAGGATTAGACTTGCAAATAAAAGCGGGGAAACCATACATCCTCCTGTTCTGGATCTATTGCTGTATCTGTGATTCCACCCTCTGTTGCGTTTTATTAGGACTAGATGTTCTGAGTACTCCTTGTTCAAATGTATTCCATACTTTATAGTTTATATTCAGACTTAGTCTGTAGTTTTCACCTTTCTCTTGGCAACCCCAGAGGGTTAATTCAGATCAGAGATGAGCACTTAATAACTTATTAAGCACTTAATAAAAAGTTCAATTTAGCTTTGTTTCATTTTGTCTCAACCCATTATGACAAACAAATAGTATGACTGTTCCTAATTTTATGCACGTATTCATAGGAAGATGACCAGCTAGAACTGGGTTTAGTGTGGTCAGATGTTGATGTCATGCAAGCATTTTCTATAGCTCTGACAATGCATTTAATCATGACCTATAACATTCATATTATCTCGGTGTGCTATGACACTATAATCACTGTTGTTGGGGGAGGGATAGCTCAGTGGTTTGAGCATTGGCCTGCTAAACCCAGGGTTGTGAGTTCAATCCTTGAGGGGGCCATTTGGGGATCTGGGGCAAAAATTGGGGATTGGTCCTGCTTTGAGCAGGGGGTTGGACTAGATGACCTCCTAAGGTCCCTTCCAACCCTGATATTCTATGATTCTATGATTCTATGATACCCAGCTCCTTACAAAACTGTCTTTGGTTCTTCTTTTCATTATTCTACTCCTACTTATGTGATGACTCTCACTGTGCTTCTGATGACTCCTCTGTTCCAAGACTTCTCTTCTATGGTATAATAGAAAGTTAATTTCTCAGCTCTTAGGTATTCAGATACTACAGTAATAGGGCCATGGAAACACCTAGAACATTCTCCTTTTTTCTATCTAATCTCTCACGCTTAATCATCTTGGACCAGATTTCAGGCCCACTCATAGCCAAACCTGGCCCGCATTTTTGCCTTTGTCAAATTGCAAGCTAATTATATATGCAGATATCAACCAGTAAATAGCCTCTAAGTTATATCTGTAGTTCTGTGCCCACATACCATGGGTGTGCAAATGGAGGCAAGGCTGTTGAAAAGTTCCATACTATAGAAGTTCAAGTTGGAATTATCATTATTTATTTTATAAGTTGTGCCATAGTTTGGTTGTGTGGAGTTGAGGCTCAGCTGAGACCTTTAAACTAATTTTCCTCTATGAGCTCAGTTTGCTAGAATTTGAAGTTGAGTAAAAGACAAGCACAGTAAATCACGCACCATGATTTATGATGTCTGCTACATCATCTCTTAAGTTTTGTATTGTGTCCAGGCCTAAAGATGAGTGTTTTAATTTAGAGAAGAAAAAGACATGTCAATGTTCTCTAACTAAATGTAATATCTAGATATTTAGATGCACTTTCTCACTTGCTGCACCTATCCAGGAAGTTTGGAGTGATGGTTTCTAGCAGATTAATAAGTAGGTTCAAGGGTATTGTTGTTTACAGTGGAAATGTACTATACAGAATTGAAGCCATTTAGCTTTTCTTAACCTCTTGACACTAGAAGTCAGATATAAGTTAGGATTTCCTTATCCACAATCTGTTGCTGGCAGTAGACTTTCAAAGGGTTAAAGCAATGCTCACAAGTACACATGACTGACAATTGGTTGAATATGATTTCAAAGGGATTTTTTAAAAAGAAAATTCCAATTACAGATAAGTAATTTCCCTTTCTAGCTTACTAAGCTCCATTTCATCCTTCTGCAATTTCAAGATCCATATCCTTTTCCCCTTATTTCCATAGATATTTTGAATATGAAAATCTTATGTCAAAACTTAGCTGAAGCCTTCATCAGGTTTTTCAAAACCTAAGTTAGAATTCTCTTTCTAAGATAAACAGATTTGGATCAGAAAGACATTTCCACTAGCTGGTATTCCTTTTTGGATGAGATTTCAAGCAGTGTCTTTAATCATATTTTTGTTGATTATTTATTAGTTTCTGTGGGAAATCAAAGGATGGACAACCTAAAATATGTCTTCCATAAAATACTTTCTGAATCAAAAGCTGTAGTAGAGAATTTATAGGAAGTGTCTTTCATGTGCCGATATGAACTGATTGAGAGAGAAAATATTTCAGCATGTGTATAACATGCAAATGAAGGTTGACCCAAAAATGGAACATTGAATCTCTCATATCTGGCTGGGGTAGCTATTACTCTTGTACTACCAGACTACATAAACGTATTGTGGTTAGCATAGTAGGGGAGAAGAGTGTTTCTGTTCTGTTCCATGACATCTGAATATGGATAGTTAGAACTAATTAAGAATGTAAAAAAAAAATGCCTCGAGCCAGAAGCTTCAATAAGTGCATATTGAAAAGAAACAGTTGCTAACTTGGGAAACTTCAGATAATATATACTTCCATAATTGACCTCTACTTCTATGTGGTATTAATAAATTCCATAATCACCTAAATATAGCTGCCAACCCCCAGTCATCCTTTAGGAATAGCTGTACATACTGTATGTATATTTTAGAACTGATAGACTAGGGCTGGCTGCAGTGCTGACACTAATTGGGAGAAAATAATGTCTCACTGTAGGAAAGTAAAACATACTGTACTTTTTATTGCAAAAATCAGCAATGTAAAAACCCTTTGTCATTTAAAAAAGTAAGTGATTACATACAAGCAGCTTCTAGCCTTTGAATCTCCTCAGAGAAGCACTATTCTAAATCTCTTAACATCTCCAGACCGTCAAATGACCAATTTTTCATATGGATAACCCACTAGCCCATGGGAAGCAGCCCCACCTTGCGTCAGTGAGTGAACAGCACTTGGTTAATGCCTCTGGCAGTAATTTTTGACAGATTATATGTTTGAGAGAGTAAATTTTTTTCTGGCTTCTTTAGCCTATGAAAGGGAACATCATCTACCTTCTCCAGTGGGTCTAGCTGAATGTCTATTTACCATACCTGCCTCAGTAGTAACAGGGCACCTCTCAGCTCCATAAAAGGCTAGGAGGAGAAGCACAATCTAACTACTACAGCTGCTTGATGGTAATTGAGCAGACAAACTGGCTGCTCCCAGAGAGTATGGCGCTATGTTCCTGGCTGTCTGAAGAAGGGTTGGAGGACCTGGAGAGTCATTTATCTCCTGCGGGTATTGGAGTAGGGCTGGTCTAAAATGGCAGGTATTTTCAATAGAAAAATTGAATTAAATGAAAATTTTAGTTTTGTTTGAAAACTTTCACAGAACTTTTCAATGACAGGAATTAAAACAAATGTTTTCATTTTGTTTTATTTCTAATCAAAACTTTTCCTTTCATTTCAGTCTAAATAGAAAATATCCTTTTCAAATAGATTTTTTTACAGGGGCGCATTCACCCTTTTTCCAGAAAAAACAAACAAAAAAGACAATTTAAATTAAATTAAAATTTTCTATTTGAAACAAAACAAAGATTTATTTGCATGTGTTTTCTCAAAAAATTGAACATTTTTGAAGGGAATGATTTTTTTTTCATGAATGTGTTTGCTTCCTACAAAAAATATGTTGTTGGTAAAAACAAAAATTAAATGAATTTTTTTATCAGCTCTGTGTTGGAGAGGGGAGGAAAAGGTCTGCCCTCCGAAAAGTGGTGGAGAAGAGAGGTCAGCTAAGAACAGAAGAGAGCGATTCAGTCATGTATTTGGAACTGGCAGATATTTGAATTTGGCAATCTCAATGACACCAAATACAATATCAATCTATTTACCCACCACTAATAGTTTGTAGTTAGCTGTGTGTCGGATTTTGTCCACAACAATTGTGCAAAGCTCATTTTTAGGATGATGTTATCCTAAGGCAATAATACAGAGTAAGGAAAAATGCAGCCCAAATTCTGGCACAAGTTTTATAGTGAGGCCACCCATCCTTAATATAGCAGTGCTGTCTGTAAAGGCTGTGGGCCCCAACATCAGATATATAATTTTTTAACATTAGCTTTAATAAAAATGTTTATAACACACAGGTTAAGAAAAGAGTGTCTGTACACTTTGGGTATAGTGGTTAGGTTATCCAAAAATACCATGTTTGTTTTAAAAGTCATAAGATATATATAGTACATAATCAGCAATAACCCGAATGTAGGTGAATAAATTTAATAATACAGTTTAGATATTAGCATCCAAATATTTGGGTACATCACTCATGAAAAGTTATACAGAGAGTTGGTTGTCGAAAGCAAATATAGCAATGAGTGAAGATTGTCCCTCAGTAATTGAGAATTTAGAGTAGGTTGTCCGTTAGAAAAGTATATGAGTTCCTTTCTCGACCGTGCTTCTCATCGGCACTCCAGCTCATCCCTCCTGATATTGCTGATGTCTGGTGATGTGTTCTAGGTAGATGTCCCTCAACCACCTGATAGCATCTGATACCATGAGTTGCTGCATCAGCTGAGCGTAGCGTTGACCGAGTCCACATTCTTTCAACACTCGCTCATTATTGGGGTTCCATGTGCCCAGGGCTCCGATGATCAGTGCCTGGGTTTGAACCTTGTAGCCTATAGCTCTCAAAATGTTGGCCAGAGGGCCGTATTCCTCCAGCTTTTGAGATCGGGCATCACGGAAGGCCGCGGTCTTGTTTTCAAAGGGAACTGTGACGTCCACCATGATAATCTTCTTCCGGTCCTCATTGGTGATGACGATGTCCGGTCGCAGTTGGCTGGCCATTCCAGGGATGGTGGAGTTCACGGCAACCTTCCCCACGAATGGGGGGATGGCTCTGATCAGGCGATCTTGGATGGCGTTGTGGCGCAGCTGCCAGGCTCTGGAATGGGGTTTACATCTACACAGTACATGGGGTAGCGTCTCATTGGCATAGCCGCACTTCCTGCATCGCTTGTCCAAATTCCTGTGGTGGACCGCTCTATTTAGCGGAACGTAGTTCAGCCCAGACCTGTGGATGAATTTCCAGTCGGCAAATCGGGTTAAGCTGCCTCCAGGGAGGAAGTAGTTGCTGGCATCCCACTTGCATGTCACCTCGAAGGCCTTGCCCTGGTCCGGCTTCCACTTCAGGTTTTCCACGTACTGGCAGCGGATGGCATCTTTCAGGGTCTTCTCTAGCATGGTTCTAGCTCTCGGAGTGATACTACGTCTTTTCTAACTTGCCAAGCCTCCAACTGAAAAACAGAGAGCTGCAGTCTCTTTTTTTGTATGCTAATTGGGTGCATCGTTCAGGACCTGGGAGGTTGCCATGGCAGCCCTCAGTTTGGCAAGCTTGGGTGCTCCCAGTTTTGAAAGGCTGAAGTTACCACTGCACTTTCCCACCACTGTCTTATCTGTGAATAAGGAGATGATTTAGCTTGGTTTTTTTTGTTGTATTTTCTGCTAAACTTTTTAGAAAGCAAGGGGTGGGGTTTAATGAAGTGGAGTGATTTAGTACATTGGGAGTTAGTCTTTTTAACAGGTCATTATTTAATTCCTAGGTGTGTGCGGTGAGGAAACAAAGATGACCTTGTTCGCAAGTGAATCAGTGCCTCAGGTTAATGTCCAGGTGTTCTTTCAACTGAGCTGTGAGACTAATTTCTTCCTGGCCCTCTGGTAACCAGCTGAAGCAGTAGACCAGCTGGTATATCTTCAATCTTGCATACCAACATCTTTCACTGATTCAAAGATTTCCTTATATACTTTATACTTCCTCTGGGGCTTATACCCTTTGAATAACAGCAGTTTGAAGAGAAGTGCTGTTAAGCTTTGCAAGTACCATTTCTGAGCCACAGAAAAATGGAGACCTCACTGAAATTCTCCCCAGAAGCCTCATTTTGACTCATCCCACCTCTCAAATTATATCAACTCTGAGAACTCAGCTAATGATATCTAAGGAGGATGCTGGACACTGTATATTATCTATTATTGAACCGATTTTTTTTCTCTGAATTCTTTAGTGGCACATTAGGAAGGGGAGAAATTAATTCTTACGAATGTTCATAGTATTTCAATAGCTAATTCTATAAAACAGGAATCTCTTAAACCTACAATAGATATCAGATTTGAGCCTACAAATACATTGTGCAGTAGAGGAAAACCCAAGTGGCTTGTGATGTCACTGGAGTTATATAGAGAATTCAGAATTTTGTTATTTACTATTTATTTTATTTTTGTGTCAAGCATGATTAGGATTTAGAGGCCTGATGTGCTCACCCCAATTTTTGCTTGGGCAGGTGCAGTTCTGTGCACCGAAAGCTGCACACGCAGGTGAGAGAACGTTTACGTGCAAAACCCGTTTGGACGAATGGAGGAAAGAGGTAGAGGAGCAAGGACAATGAGACAGCCATTAATTTTGGCTCTCTCTTGGGGAAGAGGATGCACCAGAGGGGGGGAACTCCCAGTCCTAGGGGAATAGAGAACGAGGTAACAAAAAGGGTAGAGACCCCCTCCTGCTTAGGGGAACAGAAGACTGGATAAGGGGAAGACAAAGAAGAGCTATTTGGAGGTGGTGGAGACAGAAAGGTGGCTGATGTACCAGACGGACACTGGGGAAGAAGCAGATTGGCTGTATACCTTGTTGGAGACACCCCCAATTGCCCCTGGTGGAGATGGCAGGCCATCTCTTCTGCCTTCTTCCCCACAAGAAGAATAATTAGGAGGAAGCTGAATCGTTGGTGAGAGGGGTGGTGGTGAGGGTTACAGGGGTTAGCGGGAGGCCTGACAAAAGTCTGAATAAGTATTCAAACTTTAAGATGCTTATATGAACCGATGTAACACATCATTACTTTTAAGTGTATTTTTGTAATGTTTTAGGGATGTTTTTAAAAAATGAATTCACTAGGTCTTGGTGCAAAATATAGGGAAGAATAAGATTTGGTGGCTGCTAGAGCAGATCTTTAAGATCAGCCTTTGAGCTGCATTAGTTTTGAGGCTCTAACAATTAAGATACTCCTGTAAAAAAAAAAAACTTGTAATGCACCAGAATACACACATAACCCAGCTAGAGCTGTAGGTCTAGCAGTTCACAGATAATCCTCTGGGAAAAAAAATAAATTATCCATTGGAAACTATGGAAGGGGGGGAAATGGAGGCCAGTCAGAATGAATCACCAAAAAAGGATCATATCTTTGAATGGTTCCTACCACAAAGTCATGTGGGTGAATCCCTTTGAATTGTTTGGAAAAACAAAGTTAAAGGTAGCTGAACTCTGATAATTGGCTAATGTACGCATGCAATATCTTGTGTTTTTTTAACAGTTTCACACGGGCCTTTACAACATGATTACATGTTCCAATTATATGATTACATATATTTTATACCACTTATGTCATTAAAAGACCATTAAGTATAGGAGACACACCTACTGAAATAGGGTAATTCATACTCAAAGGAAAAAACTCTTTTATGCCTAAGCCATATGCACAGCAGCACTATCTTAATGCTAATTGTCTGTGCACTGTTGAGTTTAACCATAAAGTTTATTCTTTCACTGTCAATCCTGTGCCTTTAATGTAGTTTTTGTGTGTGTAACTTTTAGTTAGTATGGTGTCTTCACTATGTAGGAAAGACATTGGAAGTTTCAAATGCAGCCATAGCCATTTGAGTATTGATCCTCCCTTGACATCTCATCATCTAAGCAGGGACAAGCTGAGTCAGTAATTGGGTAGACAACTGCAATGGAACATCTTGGTTCTGCAGGAAGTAAGGTTGATTGTTCTGTAGGTGGCACTCTTCTGTCTGTTACTGAGCAATACATGCCCAGTTGTGCTAGGACACTATTGGAACTGTTGTATTGTGGGTGATCCATTTAAACAAAGTCCCGACCTCTAGTGGTCATGAGAAGTTCCAGGATATGTTTTATAAGCATGCTAGCTAACCTCAGTGTCCTTAAAATGTCAATGTAGGTATCTCCATTCTGTCTACTTAAAGAAGGTAATTTTATAATTGAGGTGTATCAGAATTGTATCAATACATTGGAGTATTCTTTGGGGCAGTTTCAGGGCATGAGTTTTTCTTATAAGAATAGTTTGTTGTATAGGTTTCACCTCCTGTTGTTTAGATATCAGTTTATTTAGCTTCTTAGGTGCTATGAGATCCTTTTGGATTAAAGCTGAAGTTTACAGTTAGGATGTTATTGTACAGTGAAAATAGAGACATGCTGCATTAGCGTGATTATAAATCTGTATGTATAAAAATGTATAATAATGCTGGAAAGACATAACAAGTTTAAATAGCTCTGCGTATTCATTCCAGTGAGTACAGTCAACAAGAACTGGTTCTTCAACTATTCTATGCACAGTTCTTCTCATATTGTAAATAAGGATATTGGAGGATTTGAGCAAACCTTTCAGACATGCACATTTTTCTTCTCTGTTAGCCATCAACTCATCCTTCAGATGTTATTAACATTAGCTTATGGTATCCATTGAAGTTTCTTGTCCTCGCAGCCGAAACAGCTATTTAATCTATTGCCCGTCTATGAAGTTTCTGTTTGTTATAAAAAATGTTTTCAAAATCACCTGTACCTTTATTATAAATCACTGGTGAGGGCAGAACCCTTTTTTGAGACGTCTCCTGAGGATGATGTCTGGTAGGTACCCCACTCATGTTACATATGGGCTGAATTACTGAGCAAAGGAATTGAACCTCCACTGTTTCAGATTGGTTACGGTGGTAAAGAGCTGGCTCACGCTGCTCTGCAGAAGAAGGATGGATAAAATGCTCTTTGAACACTGAAGATTTTTTTTAAATGTCGGTGCAGAAGGGTTGCATTTATATTTGGCTTCTAGACCTGTCTCTTGACCTTCTAATTACTTTATTTGAAACAGCACTGAGGGTACAATAAAACTGGAGGTTGTCTCTCGTTTGCTTTATCATAAATTAAACCTGTTAGTTTGGTGAGGTGAAAGTAGAGGCAGAGTGTTCATTACTGCACAAGTGACGGCTTGTCAATAGCACTGCTTTTTAGTTTGTTCTAGTCAGCACTTGCTGTGCATTTTGTTGGACCACTGGGAAATAATACAACAAGATTATACATTTGGAATACCACAAGAGTTCATGGGGAAAAAAAAGATAAATTATACACTTGGTAAAAAGTGACATGCTATCTTGTGCTATTAACAACCAGAGATAATTGCAGTGAATTGTAATTGCAGTTTGCAACTTACAGTATAGTGTGTCCAACATCAATCTTAATAGTGAACAAAGCAATTTATATTAAAACTTAATTCACTTGGTAACTTTCTGGTGTATACAAGGGAGCTAACAGATGTAGCTTTTCAGAAAGTTCAAAGGCATTTGGAACATGGAATGAAATGCTAATGTAGTAAGCCTTAGAGAAAGATTGTATTACTACTTGTAATGAAAACAAATGTATGCCATTATATCCTATTTTGTGTTTATTTAATAAAATATTACCGTTTGCACATCGATGAATTTAGTGTTCCTGAATGAAAATGGAATGATATCCTCTTTTTATTCACAGATCAGACAGGAACAGCAATTATGCAAACAGTATAAATGAGCTCTGGATTTCTACATATTGTTTCTATATTGCATTTTAATTTAAGAATACTAGCCTTTTATGGGATACAGTGCTAAAAGGAGATTTTTTTTAATTGGAATTCTTCAAATCTAGGGTTCTATTCTGAAACTATTTACCAGTACCAGGGTACTTTCATAAGGTTGACTAATAACCACTGAAGGTTTTGAGTGAAATCTCTAAACTGGGTGGTCAAGGTAACATTTTATTCTTTTCATTCATATATTTTATAATAAAGTTTGGCATCACTTTCTACTAGATACAATAATCTTACCTTGTGTGGTGTTCTCGTGTCTATAAAAGATTCCATATACCACTCATCAGAATTTCTGTTATGTGGACTAGAGCACATTTATTCTAACAAGTTGTCCCTTCTTGCAGTATTCTGGTCAGTCTGTGGTGTCTATCACAAATGACAGAGAATTCCCTGGATTACGCAGTCAAGATCAATCATTTTATTGTTTGACCATCTGGTTGATTTCAGACTTGTACGTGATTATCAAAATACAGTTTGACTTACTATAGTGTATGGGCCTGCCATTTTGAATACTGCTCTGCATCAGTGTAAGAGTTTTTGAATCCAAATATGATTGGAATCACCTAATAAATAAATAAGATCTTTGAATAGATAGGATGAAAAGTGAGCAGCGTGACTCTTCTGAGAGAAACTCCCTATTCTTTTACGTTTGGTTGATTTTTGTCCCACTGGTACAGACCGCATTTCAAGGATTGGCCTGTTACGGGTAGGAGAGTACCCCTTCCTTTTAATGCCATAATTTGTTTTCCCATATGTTTCTCATCTTGGACTCAGGGAGAAATGTTAGGGCCCGATAGGCAGATTCTCAGATGGTGTAAACAGTCATAGTTCTATCCATATGTATTCAGTGGAGCTATGACAGTTTATATCAATTGATGATTGAATTCGATGGGAGTTGTGGGTTTGCCAGAAAAGGAGAAAGGGGCCTGACATTCTGCTTTTTAAATAATAGCTCGTAGGGGGAGAGTGTGGGAGGAAAAGATGCTAAAACAGCAGTGCAGTTCACAACCAAATTATTTCTTTTAATATATGGCGTTGATCTTTACCTGCCTGTAGTGCAGGAATTCCACAGTTGCGCCAAACCCCGGATTTCTAATCTAGCACTACACATGCTGCTGGCAAGCTAGTGGACTGGCGTTCAGAAATTTGTAACATCCTTATAAAAAAAATGTGTAATTTTAAATTATATTATTAAAAGTGAATGTTGTGTTACAATATGGAGGTAAACGTGCAGTAATTATCGGCAGGCTTTTAAATTTGAAGGAAAATATTTGTAATGTCATTTTTAGAGAGAGATATAGTGGAGAAAAATATTTCCCTTTGCTGTTGATGAATTTTCTTCTTTATAGCAATATATTATGTGACATAATTTGGCAAAAGAGACAACTTGAGAATCTCAATGCAGAAACCTTAGCAATACTTTTCCATTTGTTTTAGTGAAAGCTTTCTATACATCTCAGTAATGTTTTTGACAGCCAGCCATTCTGGATGTAGAATAGACATTTAGGGCTATATTTGTTTTGTTCACTTTTTAATAGATTAAAGTAGGATTTAAAAAAAAATATAAATCCATGTTGGTTTTATTCAGGACAAACTTTTCTGAATATATGAATATACTGACCAGTGATATTCACTAAATCCAGTTTCCTTTGTCGCCTGTAAATCTTCATTTTAAACACAATGCATAAATAATTATCTAGCTCATTTCCATGTGATTCCTATGAACTTTATTGGGTGGAGTGTGCACTATGCATTTTCAGAGAGAGACCAAGTTCTGCTGTCAGATATCTCACTGTAGAATTTCACTCTCCTATTGGAAGGCACAAATTGGCCAAAAATGTGCTGCTTGAATTACTTTATGAAAACGCTTTCGCCGTCTGTAGTATGTAATACTAATAACAGGCCAGATTGTGCCATTTCAAGGTAGAAAGGGAGGATAAGGCTTTACTGCCCACTGTACTGTTACTTTCAATACCACTTTATCCCCAAGTCTCACAGGTGAGTGGGAAAGGGCAGAGAGGGAATGGGGCCTTGAATCTGTCCCCCCACCCTCCTCACAACAACCAATTCAGTGATGTAGCTATGCTGGTGCATCAGATACTATACTCTGCACTAGGTATTGACCTGTTGCAGTTTACTGTGTTCATGGAGCAATGGGGAGACATGGAGCGAGACTGTGACTCTCAGTCTCCCTTCCAGGTGCCCCAGAGACAACATAGCAGTGCACTACTCCTTGCTTAAGGCTAGAAAGCTGTGTCCCAATCTAGCCCTGCATGAGGAGTGTGTAACTGTAAAATGGGCAGATGTAGACATAGAAGTTCCAGAGTTTCAAAAGAGCTCAGTAGCCAGCACCTGTCATTTAAGCATCAAAATAAGGGGACGGGTTTTCAGAAAAGCTATTTATATATTTATTTACTTTCCATTAAACACACACATTCCCTAAAAAAGGCACACCCATGCTTTGCTCTAGGCACTCCTTGACATATGTTAATAATAGTTATACAAATAGACTACTCTGGGAACCCTCTCTTTCACCCATTAATTAATGTAAATCCCAACCCAGCAGCAAAAACCTCATTTCCACTCTTTATCGTCTCCCACCAGATCACTTAAATGAAGTGGTCAGATAGTATAAAGGGTTCCGCACTTGACAACTCCCAGATGTGGTATCAAAAACCTAATCCAAGTTCTGGTTGATACCTCCCTGTATTTCCAATTTTTTGCATATATGTGACACTAACCAGTGATGATGATAGTAAGAACCTAAGTATTTTCATAAATAATGGCACTGTGTCAGATACTCCATGTTTTTACCACTGTACCTCATTCTGAGACATACAGTAGGAAGAATTAAGAGTGTGGCAGATATGGCAATTTCCTGCAATATGCTTGGACAATCTTATTAAATTAAGTTTAAGTATCTTTGGAGTCCTTTGTATTAAACACATAGGTTATGTATTAATGTTAGGACTCCGTGTCTGTCATTGGGGGTTGCAGAAATCACGGGTTCTGTTACTTTCCACGACCTCTGTGACTTCTGTAGCAGCTAGTGTGGCTAATCCCAGGGCTACCCAAGCCAGCTGCTCAGGTGACCCCACAGCCAGCCACACCAGCCTCTGCTGGAGCGGCCCCAGGACCAGCCACAGCAGCCGATGCGGTTGGTCCCGGGGACTGCCTGAGCAGCCCCTGGCAACGGTTCCAGGGTGGGCGGAGCAGCACTTAGAGGTGGCCCTCAACAGCTGGTGCTACTGGCCTCGGGCCCCCCGGGGACCTCCCAACTCCTCCACAGCAGCGGCCCTCCGGGGCGTCACCCCGAGCAGCGGGCCCCCCTGCCATTAGCAGTACCCCGCCACTAAGATTTAGTCAGGGGTATTTATGGTATAATTAGTGGACAGGTCACGGGCCGTGAATTTTTGTTTATTGCCAGTGACCTGTCCAGAACTTTTACTAAAAGTACCCATGACTAAATCATAGCCTTAATTATTATGTGCATGGATGATCAAAGGACTATATTGAACATGTGAGACAGGGATGTTTTTTTGGAACAGTATGTATGAAGTGGATTTCCTGGGAACTGTTTAGGGGGAGATGAATGCAAATTCCCCACTCCTGGTTATGCAAAATCCCAGCCTTTTGAAGCTACTCCCTGAGGAGTGGGTCTTTGTTTCCTGATCTTGTTGGCGTCCGTTAGTCTCGAGAGATGATGGATATGCGCCCATGGGGAATGTTTAGTTGATGGTTGTGCAGCGTCTGTTGTGGCTGTGGAGCCCCACACGAGAGTGGTAGTCTCGATTGCATTTGCTGCATTTGAAGGCGGTGTCAACTGTGGGTTGGAGCCGCTGCTTCCTTTTTCGTTGAACCCGCTTTTCCTCAGCAAGCTGCCGCAGCTTGTCTTCGCCAGTTTTCAATCCAGTGGTCAGAGCGTGTCTCCATCTGCATCTGTCCTGGGCGAGCTCTTCCCAGCTGTTGATGTCGATTTGAACAGTCTTCAGGTCCCTCTTACAAACATCCTTGAAGCGAAGGTGGGGCCATCCTGTAGCTCTGTTTCCGGAGGCAAGTTCGGCATACAACAGGTCTTTGGGGATCCGTCCATCTTCCATGCGACTTAGATGGCCAAGCCATCTGAGGCGGCGTTGACGGAGGAGAGTGAACATGCTGGAGATCTTGGCACGTTCCAGCACCTCGTTGTTCGTTATTCGATCACTCCAAGTGATCCCGAGTATGCGACGGAGGCAGCGCATGTGGAAGGCATTCAGTCTCTTTTCTTGCGAAGCGTAGAGGGTCCAAGTTTCGCTGGCATAGAGAAGAGTGTTTAACACACATGCACGGTACACAGCGACCTTTGTGTTGATGGTCAGCATGTTGTTGTTCCATACTCTCTGTGACAATCTGGCCAAAATTGTGAAGGCCTTGCCAATTCTACGGTTGATCTCAGGGTCCAGTGAGAGGTTGTCTGTGATGGTAGATCCAAGGTAGGTGAACTGACTGACCACCTCTAGCACATAGTCATTGATGGCAATGCTTGGATGTTCTGCATCCTGGGCCATAACTTTGGTCTTCTGAAGACTGATTGTCAACCTGAACTCTTCGCAAGCTCTGGAAAAGCGGTCAATCAGATGCTGGAGATCGGTTTCTGTGTGGGTGGCCAGGGCAGCGTCGTCTGCAAACAGCATGTCTCTGATTGTTCCCTCCCGTACCTTGCTTTTGGCCTTTAGTCGAGCCAGATTGAAAAGTCTCCCGTCAGACCAGGTGTGGAGATAGACTCCCTCTGTGGAATTTCCAAAGGCACGTTTCAGCAATGCTGCAAAGAAGATGCCGAAGAGTGTGGGAGCGAGAACGCAGCCTTGTTTTACTCCACTGTGGATGTCGAAGGCATCGGAGGACGAGCCATCATACAGTACTGTGCCTTTCATGTTGTCGTGAAAAGACTGGATCACGCTCAGCAGCTTCAGTGGGCAGCCAACCTTTACCAGGATCTTGAACAGCCCATCTCTGTTCACAAGGTCTAAAGCTTTGGTCAGGTCTATGATGGCAAGGAATAGCGGCTTGTGCTGTTCTCTGCATTTCTCTTGCAGCTGCCTTAAGGAGAAAACCATGTTGGTTGTGGATCTTCCTGCTCGGAACCCGCACTGTGACTCTGGGTAAACTCTGTCAGCAAGCTTCTGCAGTCTATTCAGGATCACACGTGCAAAGACTTTACCCACAACACTCAGGAGCGATATGCCTTGTTTCCTGATCACCTATTACACAAGTCCACAATTAAAGGCCCAAACTCTGTAATGGAAAGACTAAAGTTTTCATGGTTGTTCTGGTCCTGAGCTAAGGCTGCTATTGACTTCTAACCATGGGGAAAACCCTTGGTGGGGTTTGAAGGACTGACTCCTACCAGAGCCCTTGTTGGTGTTGGGGAGTGATCTCTGATAAACTTATTAGCATGCATATAAGTTCTTTTGTTGTTTTTATATGCTATTTCTGTAATGCTTTCACCATAAGAATAAATGTGCTTGCTCATAAAGATCTGTGTGGTAACTTAAAACTGCTGTCAGTTATGTTGTTTATAGCTGACCTGTTTAGGTGATCTGACTTGCTGGGGATATTACAGTGTAGGCAGGGAAATGTGCAGTCTGGAAAAACCTCTTGTCAGAGCAAGAGACATGTAGACCTCAAAGCACTTTATAAAGGAGATAAGAATTAGCTCCATTTTACAGATGGGAAAACTAAGTCATAGAGGTTAAAGTGACTTGCCCAAGGTTACCACGCAGGCCAGTGGCAGAGCTAATCTTCTACTTAAAAAGTTCCAGAAGCAATCCATTCAAGGAGCAATGCCATAATATGTAGGTGACCAATCACACGATATGAATAATGAACACCAAATAACTGAAGCAAACAGGTTATATTTTCCTTCAAAGTATTTGGCCCTTTCTCACAAATCATGAATGCATTCAAAGAAAACCAGGAACTAGTTACAAATGATTTGCTAACTAATTCTGGTCCTGATTCTCCTGAATTCTAGTCTGCTTTGTGCTGCTCCAGGCAAAGCTGCTTTAATGTCAGCAGATCCATCCACTTGAGCATTTCCCTAAGGGACATCCTTAGATATCAGAGAGTGACTGTACAGCTCCTATGCCACCCACTTTCCAGGCTCCAGTATAGGGAAGTGGCTGGCTTAGTTGTGGCTGCTAGATCAGCCCCTGGAAGGAGTTGAGAGCCAGCATAAGTAAGAGCAGCATGCAAAGTTTTACTTACTTTTTTTTACAGTTTGTTTCCATTTCCATTGAAGATTGCTTCCTGTGTCAGTGAAATAATTAAATTATTCCAGTTAGGCTGCCTGTATACAACAAGGGGAAAAGGTCTAATCCAGCTGCTGCTGAAGTCAATGGGAGACCTTCCACTGATTTCCATGGGAATAGGAGCAGGCACAGAGGCTTCTGCATCACTGAAGCCAGTGGAACTTTTTCCATTGAATGTTGTGACAGTAGGATCGGCGCTTAAGTGACCAATGGCTTACGTTCTAGGAAGGAGTGTGAACGCCCTCAGTTAAAGGGCTGAGAACACAGAGTGCAATTTTTATTTTTGGACACATGTAAAACTCTAGTGCTGTTATTTATTAGAAACTAGGTAGTTACAGCAGTGCAGTTGTTTCTCAAGACCTCAGTCTGATGTCAGGCATTATAAAAAAGGTGCCTTTAGGAATAGAACCATTTCAGAGTAAACATTTAAGTGACTGGATTGAAGGAAGAAAAGTTTGGGTTATTAAATAAAGTTCCAACACTTTTTGCTTGCCCAAAATATTTGCTGCAAGTTCTTTGAAGTAGAAAATGAAGGGAAACGTGCTGTACAATTTTTCTTTAGCATCTTTGCAATGCAACAGGACAATCGATACAAATCTTTGCGGTAATCATATATTGATTTTCCTGGAATATAACTCCATTTAAAGCATTTTTATCCCCAGGAGTGGAAGCATTGGAGGCTATCAAAGAAGAAAGTAGGTTTCCTTGACCCCCATCTGCAGTTCACAATTGATTAACAGAGGCTGGGTAAATAAATAAATATATAAATAAAAGAGAGAGAGAGAGAGAGAAAGAAAGAAAAGGAAGAAAGGAAAAAGAAGAGTCAGAGAAAGGTTAATACAGGCTATTATACTGCATTAGGCTTTTGTAAAATTGTTAGGTCATGATAAGCTAATAAATGCCTTCTTATAGCCTTACAAATTTGACTTTGAGATGGTGGGTTCTACACTAAATCACAGCTAAATATTACAGTACCTATTTCTTATTGACACTGCTGTGAGTGGAAATAAGTTTGTGCTGTCTAATGATCTCTATCTTTACAAGTATTCAGAAATCAGCTGAATAAAACTGAATAGAAAGAAATACATTTGAGCCTTATCTTTAAAAGGAAGTACCTTGTATTGAACTTTGGGTTGGACAAAATGCATTACAAATGTTTATGATAATCTCATGTCTATGTATTTTCTTAATCCAAATTGTTTTCTGATTGAAAAGATCCAATTCCCGTTGCTACTATATGAAGATACCATAAAAAACTAAAATAATAAAAAGTGATATCTCTGTTTTCAATTATAGTAGTTTATCATTTAAAATGTATATATTACCATAATTATAAATTATATATAACACCCAGAATCACTGAGACCTGCCTTCTAGTAGCAGCATATGAATGAAAATTCTCTAAAAAGTCCCCCCCCTAGCCCCAGTCTTCATGAGACAGTCCAAATTAGACAAAATCATCTAATGGAAAGAAAAAGTCACAATCTGTTCTGTTCTATTCCTGAATAATAAAACTAAAAAAACCAATAAAACCAAGATGCTTCATTTTAAACAGAGATAAGGTCTAGCCACAAGTTTACACCTGAGGAGCTGAATTTCCCCAGAGTTGAGGGTGCTTGGTTCTGTCATTGAGATAAAGGCCAGATGCCAAGTTCAGTTTGGATCGGAACTTCTTCCATATTTGTGGATGTTCAGCTTTGGAGTTTTGTTTCATATACTTTTAAAATCCTAACTTTCTTCCCAGTCCTGCCCACGTGGCACACCAATAGTGAATTCCATTCAAGTCCACACAAGCAGATTCCTATTCAGTAATGAGATCTATACTCTCAGCCTTTCAATGTTACCCCTTAGTGTTGATACAGTGATTTCTCTCCCTCCCTGCACAGTTTGATGCTTTCCTTGCCTTGCTTCTCCATTTCCTGTAGTTTTTGTGTCTGAGGCCAGGTTCTCACAGATCAGCCCTTTATTAAATTAAAAGGTGCATGTAGCTTCATTATCCTTCTCAGTGTGTTGTAGTTGATACTGTTTATTTTACCAACTTCAGAGCTTTTTTGCTCCAGGCAAAGCAACTACTACACATTGTCAGATAAAGTACCTTATCTGTCAGCAGCACTCTTGTGAATTAATCATAATTCAATAGGTTTACTAATCAAGATTTGAGATGAATGTTTTGATAGAGAAATCAGATTTGTCTAATCTATCATTAGTTGACAGTTGCTTTAGGCAGAGTGCTAACTTGGCATTAGTACCTGTTTTTGATCAGTTTGGCATGGTCCCACCAGTCAGTAGCATCAAATATTACAACCAAGGACCCCTCTGATACTTTGCACATATACTAATTAAAGTCCTTTTCCAGTTTCAGGACAGAGTGGGTGGACTGTAGCTGAGATCAAACTATTCCCTCCCACCCTGTAGTGCATTATTAACAAATTTTGGAACAAGGAGTTCACTCTGTAATTTTCTCAAATAACAGAGGTACGCAGGGCGTGTTGACAAATCAGAGACATGATTTATGGCAGCATATGCAAGCACTGCTCAGAGCTGAAAGGGTCACTGGGATAGAAAGGAGATAAACTTAATATATTGTTAAGTGTTACTAATTATGAATCCAGTCACGTCTGATGTCACTAAAATTTGTTCTCTATTTTGCCCAGTTATACATTCTTGGGGGTAATTTACAGCATAGCTCGCAGCAGTTTGTTCAATTTGAAAGCATAAATGAAAGCTTTCATTGTATATTGACATATTTTTCTTGTTAAGCAATGTTTAAAGTACTGATACAAGATGCTGTAATAGTGGGTTAGACTGCAAGTGCAAGTTTGGTACATTGTAGTCAATAATACATTAGAGTGAGAAAATGAAGGAGAGAATTGATGTGTTGTAGGCGGAGTCTTGTCTCAGTGTAGAAGGGAAAAACCCAACCTTGACGCATTTATGGCCAAATTCAGGCGTTTTCCCTTTTGGGCATATATCAGTGCTGCAGAAGAAATGCGTATGTGGGCCCGTATTCATATACTGACCCAATATATATTCCTTCTGCCATGGACTGGACTAATAATGTGTATGATGCTTAAGTCGGATATTCAGGTCATGTAGCATCCACGTGTTAATCACACCCAGATGAGAAGTCCCACACTGGAATGCCCCCCTCTTCAGAGGACTTTGAGATTTGAGTGATATTCACCCTTGTGCTATGGGCCAGCCCAAGGAATATGCACCACTTAAGTCCCACTTCATCCCTCAACACAGGCTTTATGCTAGAGTGGTTCTCAAACTTCATTGCACCGCGACCCTCTTTGGACAACAAAAATTACTACAGGACCCCGGAAGAGGGAATCCTGAGTCCTGCCTTCAGCCCCGGGCCCGGGGGGTGAGGGGGGCCCTTGGGCCATGGGCCATCCTGAAAGCCTGAAATGAACAGGATAAATAAGAAACTTAATAAAGTTTTCCTAAATCAATTAGTGATATAGTTGAAAGGACAGCTGCTATACCAGAAAAAATTGGGCATCTGCAGGATGGGATGGTGGCCATAATTTTAAGTAGAGTTGATCTTTATTTGTTTAAGTTTAAGACCAGTTGACAACTATGAACGATGTTTGTTGTTCATTTGGGGGGAAAGAAGTGGCTATAATGGTGAACCCTTAGGGCCAGGCTCTGGTTGCTTTTGTGCAGATATGCAAATTGGGGGGAGGGCTCAGGAAGCTGCCAATCCCCTAGTTTACCTGTGCAAAGGGCCTCCGAAATCCTAGGGCATGCACTTCCTGATTGAGAGGTGCTGGGGAGTGATAACTCCAACACCGATAGTAATGACTCCAAAGTGGATGTAGTTGGGCTGGGCAGAAGCATGGTGATGGTCCCACTCCTTTCTACACCAACTGATACTGAGAACATTGCATGCTATAGCCCCTCTCTCCTCATCATACTCCCTCTCCCGCCCAAGAGCCATTTTCCTGCCTCTCTGCACCACCAGCAGAATGCCTCCGGTAACTAGCACCAGTCAGGGGAACCCGATAATGCAGCAGCATCAGGTAAAGTGACAGTCTGCCCATCAAGCGCTTAGAACAATATGCATCCTTATGGGTGCTGCTTTCTTAGCTGCGTGTTGTGCCTCCAAACAGCACTAAAAGAGCTGACGTCGTTCTGACTTCTGCTTTTTTAGGAATTTTTATGTTTTTCCTGCCACTGCTCTGTTAAAAGCCAAAGTGGATGTTATTTATGCTCGCACTACCGATAGAATGCCTCAGGCCTGTTTCTTGGTGGTGATGAGAATTACATTGACTTTGCCACCACAGGATTATTTTTAATATCCTGTCACTAATCCCATGTCCTAGACATCTACTGCTGTTCTCAATCCCATCTCTCCAGGAACATTTAAAAGAACAATAAAAGGATATCCTTTTCAATATCCACCCACTCTGTTTCGTTTGTGCATTGAACTGCTGTGCTGTTGATTTCTTTGCAAGTTCTCCACTATCCTAATGAAGTAAACAGGGAAATCCATATGAAATGCCAGTGCGCATATTTGCACGAGGAAAGCTTTCTGATCTCAATGAAGTACTGTGTATGTAAAGTGGCTGATTAAATTTCCTGGTCTCCTCCATCAAATTTCTCAAGTTAAAAAAAAAATCCTATTTTGAGGTTCTCTTCTCATTCTGCATCCTGCTGTCTTGACAGCCACCTCTGACTTCATTTTCTTCTTGATAAGATCTAGAATGACATGCAAGAGTACCTCGCTCATATGTGAGATGAATGATAGTTCTGCACTCTCACTACAATAACATGAGATTACCATAGATCAAGGATTTACTGGCGACATTAAGAACAGGCAGCCTCAGCATATTTAATTCATTGTGTTTCTTTTTTTCCCTTTTTTTGCTAGTTAACATAGCAAACTATTAAATAGAAATTAGTCATTTCATTTTCCTTCATGCTGCTAAAAATGTATTTGATTTGACAGTTTTATAATGGTAAGGAGATAAAAAAACTTCTTGGTACAAAGGTGTTCTATGTGATAACTTGTGCACATTTCTGTTCACATGGTCATGCCTGTAACACCTGTGCAATCCCTGGGGCAATTCAGTCACTCACTTTTTGCCTGCCAATTTGCTTGCTTCATTTTGATCTATGTTTGCTATCATTTGTCAAATGACACCTAGAGCATGTTTTCACATCTAGTTTCAGGAACCATGTACATTGATAATTATATCAGTCCTGCCCCCATGCAGGGGGGTTGACTAGACAATCCTCTACAGTGCCTTTTGAACCCAAATGATTCTGACTTTCATGTTTTTCCTACCCTTGTGGATTATTTATTTTGTATTTTCCCCATTGCAGTTTTTAAGATATCAACTAAACATTTTTGGTAGGGAGCTGAGCCAGTGGCTGGAGGAAAGACAATGGGAAACTACGACCCCAAACCTACAAGCACTTATGTACACAGAATCATAGAAATGTAGGGCTGGAAGGGATCTCAATGTGTCATTCTAGTCCATTCCTCCCACTCTGAGGTAAGAGTAAGTATACATACTAAACTTTATGCATGTGAGTAGTTTCCTTTGAATTTAGTGGGACTAATCATGTGCACAGGGTTGACGCACACTTGCAGTATTGGGGCCTAAATTGCTAGATGTTGAAGTTAAAGAACACATTAATTAAGAAAAGAGAATATGCATACCTACAACGACTTCTTGTCTTCCAAAAATATCAAATGGCCTTCCAAGTTATATTCCTAGAGAACTAAATTTCATCCATATCCTCTTTTCCTTTTTATCTGCCTGATGGAATGAGACATTCAGACATAATACATAAAAAAGTCAGGGACTCAAAAATAGTTTTATTTTCATCTGTTTACTATTAATGTGATAATTCTCCATGGTTTTGTAACTATTTCGATCAGCTTCTTGATCGGTTCATTATTGACATTAGCCCCTCATTATTATTGACATCCCCTCATTAGTGTTCGGCTGCCTATTTCAGCATAAAGTTCTTTGTCACTTTACTTCAAAGTACAGTAACACCTCACTTAGTCGCCCTGGTTAACGTTGTTTTGTTGTTAAGTTGCTGATCAATTAGGGAACATGTTCGTTTAAAGTTGTGAAATGCTCCCTTCTAACGTCGTTTACAGGCTTGCTGTGTGGGGGGGAGGGGAAGAAGAGCAGGGCTAATGCCCCCCTGCTCCTGCATCTCGCTTACCCCATCTTCCATAGAGCAGAGGGGACACACAGGAAGGCCTTAGGCAGAAGCTGCAGCTGCCGGGCTTGCTGATCTAATTAACAAGGCAGTGTACTTCTGACCCCACTCTTGATACTTAAAGGAGAAATGCGCATCTCTATCTCTGAAACACATCTGCCCTCCCTCTTTTCCTGCTGGCTTGTAGAGTGTGAGTTAACCCTTGAGGGCTCATCCAACTGCTTAGTTCATTTAGCAGTAAGACGTTCCCTGGGAAATATCCCGTCTGACTCCTCCACCTCAACCAAGCTTCACTATCATCATCGCTGTGTACCAGTATTCAATTGTTTGTTTAAAACGTATAGTGTGTGTGTGTGTGTGTAATATAGTCTTTTGTCTAGTGAAAAATTTTTCCCTGGAACCTAACCCCCTCATTTACATTAATTCTTATGGGGAAATTGGATTAGTTTAACATAGTTTTGCTTAAAGTTGCATTTTTCAGGAACATAACTACAACGTTAAGTGAGGAGTTACTGTAGCTGTCCCCATAGCTGGTCCTCCATAACAATGTCATTGTGTAAAACCTTTTTGATCAGATCTCCTGGCACCAGAGAGTTGATCACATTTTGTATGGGATTATCAGGACACGTTTGTAATTCTGTGAGGATAACAAAAGACCCCTGAAAACCTAAATTAGGATCAGGTTCAGTATAAGCAAATTTGCAGACTTCAGGTCAGATTTTCTGTTGTGAATTATGTGTGTTCATTGCAGCTGAGAAAGGGGGCATGCAAAGGAGCCATTTACAGCTCCCCTATCCTTGGGCTTGTTCTGCTCCATGGTGGTCTCTGAAGAGGGAATTTTCAGCTGGATGGATCTGCTAGGTTTATGATCCTTTTGCACTAATAGATCCCAACAAAGGGGCCAGAGCATATCCTTCATCCTGACCAACACCCAGCACCTAAGTAGGAAGTTAGACAGCAATTTATACGGTCAGAAGCTCATATAAATATATTCCTATCAATGATCATGACACATAAAATAAGGTCACATTCTGCCATTGGTTACATATGTACAACTGCCATTTACATTAAGATGCATGTAGCTAAGGATATGTCTATGCTACAGTCATTACTGCAACACAACTATGGTGTAGACATTTCCTACTTTGACAGCAGGGGTTTTTCCATCCATGTAAATAATCCACCTCTCTGAAAGATGGCAAAAATTCTTCCATCAACCTAGCTGAGTCGATACTGGTGATTAGGTCGAACTTACCATAGCTCTCAGGGCATGACATTTTTCACAGCTGTGAGCAACATAACTAGGTCGATCTAATTTTAGGTGTAGACCAGGCCTATGTGAAAATTATGGCCTTCACTTACTCATTCTGGCATAGCATCACATTTTAAAACTTTTTCTTTGAAAGAGTTTTCCTAGATGTAATGAACAGGTAAAGTTCCACAGTACACGTTGGTCTTAAATAGCAGGCATATTGCTCAAGTACACTAAACAATGCTACTACTTTCGAGGAGACTTACCTCAAAGCACTTATTACCACAGTTTTCCAAGTCTTTAATTTATTATGTGTTCCATATTTCATTACCTTTGCCACATTTTAGCTATTTGGGCTGCACTTTTGAGTGCTGAAAGGTTAAAAGGTGTGCTGCAAAGACTGCTGGCATAATAGCACATCGAGGCTAGAATTTTTACACCATTTGAAACAAAAGAATAAAATGTAAAGCTTTTTATTTCCTAACTACATTAAGCATTTTATATCATACATTTAAAATCCAGCATACACTTTAATTTTTAAACAGATTTTATAATAAACATTTACCTTTCTCGATACATAACTGAATGGCTGTGCCCAGGAAGTATAGTAGTGGTCGGTCAGACTTTTTCCATTTTAAATACTTGGTTTACAAGGTTTATGAATCTGAAGTAAAAATTCCCCTGCCACACAGAGGCAAAGCGATAAGTTATACAGCAAAAATGCATCTTCCTGTGCAACCCCTCACCCCACATGTGTAGGTGTACTCATGCCATTACGGAGTCATGGTTTTGGTATTTTTTACTAACCTATCATCTTAGATTTATATATCACCTTTTATCCCAAAGGATCCCAAAACACTTTAGAAAAATCTCTACATAGGTAGGGATCACCTCACATATCACTAAAATACTGACACCTTCGGTGTACAACACAGCAGCTTTTTAAAGGATAAGTAAAATGCTTTTAAAATAAATATCAAAAGAAAGAAAAAGTGAAAGGTCCAATCCAGCTACCACTAAAGTCTTTCCATTGATTTTAATGGGAGGCTCTTAAATTAACAGATTATAGTGTTTGATTTTAAAACTACAGGTAAGTACATTTTTATAAAAAATGGAAATATCTTTCCTCATTTGTGGTATTTATTAGGATCTGTGGCAAATTGCCGGCACTACTATGATGGGTCCCGCACTTTCTCTTCTTGTGGGGGGGTTTCAGGGTGCCATTTCTTGCCCCTGAACTGGGGTAACAGCTATCCTACTAGTATCCCTGGGAAGGGGCATGGAGAGGGAGGGACCCGGGCCCGCCCTCTACTCCGGGTCCCAGCCCAGGGGCCTTAGGATAGCAGGTGAACCACTTGTACCAGTGATTCTTTCCCCTGGGCTACTTCCCTCTCCTGACCTTCAGCTTGTGGGGCTTCCTGCCTTCCCTCTGCACAAGCCAGGTGTCCCTTTACCTAGGATCTTGGTGGTCTTAGCCCACCGCAGCACTTCTCAAAACTCTCCTCCGCTTTCCTCCGAACTGCTCTCTATTCCACCACCAATCCACTCTGCTTCACTCCTCCAAACTGCTCTCTGCTCTACCACCAATCCACTCTGCTTCACTCCTCCAAACTGCTCTCTGCTCCGATTCCTCACCTGGCTGATTGAAGCAGGGGGATTTTATCAGGTGACTGGCTTCAGGTGCTCTAATTGGTTTCAGGTGCTTTTAATTAATCTACAGGGAATAAGGCTTCTCCTCATCCTAGATCACTCTCCTGCTGCCTTCTGGCCATGCTGTATCACAGATCTTACTTTGTGGTTGTGTGTTTTCACCTACATGTCTAACGCAGTAAAGACTGCAGCTCCAAGCCTTGTTTAAGATATTTAAGGTGCTTCAGTTGTTGTTGGAGGCACAGAGAAACCTGACCACAGGTCTTGGCAGGTTTTTTTTTAAAAAAGCGGGCGGGAGGGGGCTTTGCTTTTCAAATGTAGTTATTTGTAATTTTACAGCTACATGTATTCAGATAATGATTTCAGATCCTAAAAGAGCTTTTAGATCAATTTTTACAAGTATCTCAGTTCCCCTCCAACAACACATGGCTAAACTCATAACTAGTTAGGACAGTAAATAGAGAATACTAATTCCAGTTGCAATGCAAGGTGGGTGTAGTTAGTTAAGTAGCTGAAATGTGGCTAGGATTAAGGCCTGATACTCTGATTGATGTATTTTAAGGACCCAATCCTGTTTTCATTGAAGTGAATGGGAGTTTTGCCATTGATTTCAATGGAGAGTGGATTTGAGCCCTTAGTAACTGTTAAGAGTAGAGCAGGGTGAAATTTTTGGGACAGCCAAAAAATACAGTTTCAGGTCAACAAAACCTAAGTATGAATTCAGGTCAAATTTGGAGAATAGCTTCAGCTGGGGGGGAAAAAAAAGTATAAATGTTTCATTTTGACCCTTCCAAAACAAAACATTTTGACTTTTTGTTTTGAAATGAAGTTTTGTTTGCATGGTTTTAAAGCACAAAGTAGAATAAAAAACACCAGAAAATTAAATGAAAAAAACAAGAAAAAAAATTCACATTGGTTGAATGAAATATTTTGTTTGACCTAAAATGAAGCCTGGAAAATCTTGTTTACGTTCTCATGAGATATTTTGGCTTGGGAGTATTTTTCAGTCGCTCTACCCAACACCTTTCTCTCTTCTCTCCTCCACCCCAAAATCCTCCCCCCCCCCCCGCCACACCACCAATGAAAAGATATGTAACTATGGGTTATTATGGTGTTCTAATTTTCTGTGCAGAACCTTGAATGCCTTAGCAGGGTGGAGTGAAGGTAGAACATTTTATAAATAAAATTATTGTTAAGAACTCAAGGAACCAGAATAGCAAAAATGGCAATTATTTTCTTTCTTCTAAATCCTAGCTCTTACCAAAGCAGCAGAAGACTAACTTCAGGAACAACTTTATATTATCTTTAAATACTGTGCTGTTATTGTTTGGTATTCGCTCGAGGGAAAAATATCTCATCCAGCACTATGGGAAGTAATCCTAGAAATAGCAGTAATACTAATGACACCTTTCTGATCCCTTCCTGGAATTTCATACAAACTAATGGCTTTAGTATATTTTTTTAATAATGCCAAAACTTGGATCTTATTAAATGTTTAGCTTGTTAAATCATTTGAAAGACAAGGTAATTAGATAATGCTTTATGTTTTTCATTATATAAATAATAGTTAATGAATGAGCTGTGACAGCTGCCCCTTGATTAGGATAGGAGATAGCTGAATGAATATTAACAACTTATTTGCTTGTACTCTGCATGTAGGTGGGCCACATTTCAAGTCAATAATAAAATACTGCTAATCAGTGAATTGATTCAGTCTAAACAGTTGTATATTGATGCAACCAAAGCTTTAAATTTGAACACTGTCACTTTGGGTGTGTCAGGACCGAAAGCAACATTGCAAGCTGTGAATTCCCCTGGCCTGATATAATAATCAGAGAAGAGAATCTGTAAAGGAGATAACTACCCTCCAGAGAATGAAAAGGGTAAGGAGTTCTCTAATGAATATGATGCATCATGATCAAAGCAGATCATCGAAGTATAAGGTAGCTACTGTACCAGCCCTATCTCTACTAATGTCTCTCACTGTCTACCTGTCATTGCACTGTAGAAAAAAAAGAGCAGTTCAAGGGACAAAATAACAAGATGGGGAGACCATTTTCCCAGACACATTCATGATACTGGAGTCTTTGGATCATACCTGACACCATATGTTAAAGTATTAAGTTGTAATTTTAGATGTATGATTTCTATTGAGCTAAAATTTTGTACTGTAGGAGAAACACAGCGGGTTTCGTCTCCTTTCTCCTGGAGGTACAACTTGGCACAGTGTTTGGTGCATTGCTGTTAGTGGTGCATCAGTTCACAGCTAACAGCTTTTCAGTCTAATTCTCAGTCAACATAAACAGCTGATCTTCCTCTCCAGTTTAGCAGTGAAGGGATAAAATAATCTTTTGTAGGCAAGAAATATATTTAAACCTAGTTGCCTTGCCTAGTTTTAATTCCAAAGTAAAATGGGGAGTGCTGCTTTTTTTTTTTAAGTGTGTGTCTCAGGTTAACTTGAATCCAGTTAGTAATACTCTAAAGCAGGCATGCGCAACCTTCGGCACGCAGCTTGCCAGGGTAAGCCCCCTGGCGGGCTGGGTCGGTTTGTTTACTTGCAGCGTCCGTCGGTTTGGCCGATCGCGGCTCCCACTGGCTGCGGTTCACCGTCCCCGGCCAATGGGGGCTGTGGGAAGCGGCGGCCAGCACATCCCTCGGCCCACGCCGCTTCCCGCAGCTCCCATTGGCCGGCAACAGCGAACCATGGCCAGTGGGAGCCGCGATTGGCTGAACCGGTGGACACAGCAAGTAAACAAGCCGGCCCAGCCCGCCAGGGGGCTTACCCTGGCGAGCCGCGTGTCGAAGGTTGCCGATGCCTGCTCTAAAGTCTAAAAGGCCTTTGAATCGCTTCACATGCATATATACACTCATGACAGAGAAATGCACTTTTTTACTGGAGTTTGCAAAATCCAAATGAAGAAATAAAATCAAATATGTGCATATGAATGATTTCTCTTTTTGTATAAAGTTAACAAACTTAGGCTGTTACAGATTTAGGGATGAAGTGCATTCCAAATGTTGGGGGCCCCAATGGAGAATGCCTTGCCCTCCACCCACTCTCTTATACCAATGGAATTTTAGCTCCGGCACCTCTGCTGACTACAGCTTGTCATAATCGTGGTGGTCGGGTATAGCTATATTGCAACCGGCAGGTATATAGGCATTGTGACATTCTGTACCTTGGGGAAGCACCCTGTAATCCCCATATTCCTCATTTATATATGAATGTGATCTTACATATAAAGCATGCCTTGTAAGGTATCAGGGACAAGGTTATGATCTGCTAAAAGTCGTTTCTCTATCCATATATGTATATCATTAACGCATGTGAAGTTATGAGAATTAGGTTGTATGGTTTTCACTAAAGCATACTATAAATTTGGGGATTCAGCCAGCTATTAGCTTCCCTAGAGGCAACAGCAAGGAAAGTAACCAACGCCCGGGGGGCGGGGTGTGTGAAACAACCTATCAACAGCCATTGTCCAGCAAGGGAGCTACAATGCAATGACTCACCTGTGTGAGGCCACACCAGGGGAATTGCTCAACCTTGCCTGGAGACTCAGCAATGACCCAGACATGCCTGGACTTGTTCTCCCCAAGCACATGGGACTGAGGTTATAAAACAGAACGCAGTAGCCACATGCTAGGTCTTTTTCCTTCACCCACCTACACTGCAAGCAACAAGGACACTCTGAAGGCTCAAACAGGGGACTGGCCCAGATTTCAAGGGTGAAATCTATGTACTGTGAACTGCAATATCCAGTGGGGTGAGAAAAACTGCTTAAGCTAGAAGTTGCCCAGTCTAATAGGGTTGAGAGTTTAGACTGCATGCTTGTATTTTATTTCTTTTGGTAACTAACTCTAACATTTTGCCTATCACGTACAATCTATCTTTTGTAGTCAATAAACTTCTTTTACTGTTTCTTTACCAGTGAGTTTGCCTGAAGTGTGCGGCAAATGTGCTCAGGTTTTGCAAAGGCTGGTGTATGTCCACTTTCCATAGATGAAGTGGTGAACCAATTAATAAATCTGCTTTGCTTGTCTTGAGCAGTGCAAGATGGTATATTCCTGAGGTACAGGGCTGGGAGCTGGGGGCGGATTTGGCTCTGGTGCCTTTCTCTGTGTGATTCATGAATGGCTCTGGGAGCATTCATGCAAGCTAGCTGGGTGTGGGGCTCCCCATGCTGTTGTGCTGAGCGATCACAGCGCCTGGAGGGGTTTGCTGCTGCTCACTAGTGAGAGACAGCCCAGGCTGGAGAGAGTTAAGGGGGCACAGCTGTCCCACGGTCCCAGTATGCACCCCCGTCACAGGCATACCTTAGCTGGCTTTGATCCGACTAGCTCGCTAAAAATAGCGGCCAGCCTATGTCACCACCCTTGTTGCTACTGCAGCTTCACTGCTATTTTTAGCTCAATAGTTCATTCAAAGCTAGGTCGGGTATGCTTGCATGTGCTGCAATCACACCTCCCAACTACAGTGCAGACATCCCTTAGACAGGTAAGTTCTGGGCCAGTTAGGGCTTTATAGGTCAAAACCTACATCTTAAAATCTACCCAGGAACCAATAGGCAGCCAGTGTAGATTGCAGAGCACAGGTTTAATATGAGCACAGAAAGAAAGGCCACTTAACAAGCAGAGTGTGCACTACCTTCCAAATAGATTTAGCGTAGTTACGAAACATTACAGAGCTATTGCCATGGGTTTTTGGTAAATGAGGTAATCATTCAGCAGAAAATAAAACCAAGCAAAAACCTGGGAGATTTATTTGGGGTGGGGTAGTGGGGGATTATTGCAATCCTTTTATTGGTGTAGAGCAGGTCAAAGGTAAAGTAGCTTCAGTCACCTGGAACATTCAGTAATACCACTTTATTACCACCCCACCACCTCCAGAAGTGTAGTGTATTTTATTATTATTCATATCCAGTAAAGTATGAACACTCAACGATGGGGAATTTCACAAGTCTGGCTTTTAAAGACGTTTTTTATGAACATGCAGGGCTGGCTCCAGGCACCAGATGGCAAAGTGCGTGCCTGGGGCGGTGCCCTGTATGGGGCGGCAGTCCGGGGATTCTGGGGCAGCCGTTTTTTTGTTTGTTTGTTTCGGCACTTCGGCGGTGGCCTTTTTTTTTTTGCTTGGGGCGGCCGAAAAGCTGGAGCCGGCCCTGTGAACATGCATGTTGCAGTAGCAACTATAGTCCCAGCCGAGGCTGGGGTTCCGTTGTACTAGGACTGTACGGCTGCATAGTGTCAAAAAGTTCCTATTATGAAGAACTCACAAAACAGACAATGATTGAAAAGTAGTCAAGAGGCAAAGAGAGGTAATGTGATTTGCCCACGGTCACATGGCAGGTCATAGGAGAGCCAGGATTAGAATTCAGAACTTCTGACTCCCAGTTCAGTGGCCTATTCGCTAGACCACACTGCCTCCCTAGCATGCACAAAAGAGGTATTTTCCAGAAGTGCTGCTATCTGAATTCTGAAGACAAACTGCAAGGCTTAGGTGTTGATGCAGATGCATGGGTAACGTTTGTGCATCTTTCCTATTACAGAATAGAAATGATTAAAAAACACAAATTAGACAAAACACCCATTGCATATGTGGGATTGGTCATTGCATGCTTTATGGTCATAGAGAATTAAAATGAATGCCCAAATTATTTTGATCACGAATATGTGCAGTAATTCTCCTGAAACTACTTTCTTCAGAAAATTCTGGAAACCTGACGGAACACAAAGAGGAAAGTTTACACCTGCAGTTAGTAATTCTTTTCTAACATTGACAGACTATCAAAAAAATCTCTGTTTGAACTTAAGACAATGAAGGTTTATGCCATTCCTTTACAAGGGAGTGTTTGAGAATGCAATTAAATGTATATGCGGAAACTGTCTTGGAGATGTAGGTTCCCATCAATTTCAGTGGGTTGTGGTTAAGTCTATGTGAGAAGAGAAATTAGGCCTGTAGCTTTTGGGTAGACATTGTTCCCCAGGTCAGCGCCATAATTGCCCTCATTGACATGTGGAAGGAGGTCCATACACAGATGAGGGCAGTAATATGGTCCTGACTCAGTTAGTTAGTTGAATGCAGGAATAATTTCTATGCTTGTATACACCAAAACAATACCATTAATGAAGCCCAAGTCCAAGTATATTGCAAATTAATTGAGCAAAAATAAATTTGCATACAGTTGACACTTCTGTTCTTATATGAATCAGAAGGAACAGTTGGACAGAGATCCTTTTAGGAAAAAGAACAAAACATATGTTAGTTATTGTATTCAGTGGATGTTTTTATGAGAAAAGAGGATGCTTCTTCATTAATAACTCTGACATGCCACACCAATTCGGGTAGGTCTGATAGATTAAACATGAACCTCTCATTATTCAAGCAGACTAAATATATTGGCTGCTTTACCTACCTAATATTTATTCCTTGCACAGTCAGACTACAGAATTGACATCTTCTTTTAAAATTATATGGCTTTAATAAATTTAAAACTTTCACCACTGATGTAAAGCATTGCTAGCTGGCATCATTTCTTACCCCCTTTTAATTATTCTTGACACTATGGAGAAACATCTAATATAAATCTGTAATGTGCTCTGATGACAAACTACACGGTTGGAAGACCATGTAATCTCTCCACAATTAATTAAAGTGCACAGAGTTGTTTTTTTCCCCCCCAGCAACCAGATGCCACTGACTGGCTCAAATAACACTGCTGTCAACTGTAAAAAATTAAGATCCAAACCCTAAGAAAGGTACTTAGATAAAGAAACCAGATGCCCAGGTTATTTTTTGATATTACAGTATACATCTTGATGAAGCCACTATTGTTCAACATCTGTAGCTCTACATATGTAATTACTCACATAACCTAACAAATCTCTCAGCAGTTTAGTTCCAAAAGTATCACTCACTGCAGCAAATCCTTTATTAAAAGTTGAATGATGCTAGTCGTGAATGGTGCAGCAGTATCTGAAGATCCAATAAATAAGTGAGGATTTGGTCACTGTTTGTTTTATGTGCACACGCTTGTGATTCTGCATGGGTGTACGGTCACTTTAGAAGATGTTTGGCATCATGCTAGAAACAGTGTCAGGCTGATATAACACCTGGAACTGATCAAAAGCAAATTCATGTTTATTTTTATGCAGGAATGCAATTAAATCAAAAGCAATAAGAATGTTGTTGTAACATTTACTGTAATAATGCTGCTAATAGATTCAAAAATATCTTTGTTAAATATTTCATGATTAACATTGAAATCCGCCATATTTGTGTGTGTATATATGTGTATTTATAATATAAATTGTAATATTTAAATGTATAACAATAATACATACCACAAGACAGACACATACAAACTCACACTCCTCATATATATCTCCTTATTTATATATGTGATAAGTCTGTATGTGTCATTCATTGTATGTACATTTATGTTATATATTTAATTCTTATACTGTGAAGTCCCAATCATGCAATTGACTGTACACAAGTGTTTCCCTCCTACTTCAGTGGCATTCTTCATAGCCACTGGGATCTGCCCATGCAGATTCAATTGCAGGATCAGGCATAAGATATTCATTATAAAATAAAGTTATTTAAAATACAAAATGAAAATTTACATCTATATAAAATAATTTTTCATGGACAGTATTGTATTAAAATATATTCTCAATGACATATTATCATCTAATAGGGATATATGTACCTAAAAACTCCAAATCTATCAATTTCTTTTTTGCTGTTTCTGTATAAAGATGAAGTAGAGCAGTATATTAGTGTGTATAGTTTTGTTACCAGTCTAAGATTGTGTATTTAGACTGAACAATGGAGTAAAATGTTTTGAAAATTGTAGTTTTGAAAAACTCCATTATATTTAATTGGTTATCAGTAATATTTATTTTATGATTGAAAATGAGGTTTGCAAACATAACCATATTATGATTGTTGTTATTGTCAGTGGAGCCTTTTTCTGGTGGAATGTGTGACTGTTTTGACAAGCAAAGAGCAAGTTTTCTGTATCTCTTACAAACCTATTACATAAATGTGGCCTTTCTCTGCTCTCTCTATCACCATACCCGCTATACCAACTGCGATGCAGATTTCATAACCATCAATCTCCTTGTGATTAGGACCACTGAGTGATAAATATTTAGTCATAGAAATAACAATATAGTATTTAAACAACAGTTTGTATCTTTGCTGGTTATGTTGTAGTGATGGTTAGGATGCAGAATAGGATCGGTTGTTCTGTCATGCCTTGGAAAAAAAGCTGCTTTCTATGGAATAATGCTAGTATCTATAAACTATTCTATAATCCATAACTTTCTAGTTCACATTTTACTTTATGCCACTACTCACTCACTCTCCACTCCCCCTCCCCCATATAAATTTAGTGGTTTGCAATGCATTTCCTCCCTCCATGGTATTCGGCTTGAAAGGAAGATTTTACTATTACTACTAACTACAGTGAATTTCCCCCCCATTAAAGTGTTGGCACAACCAAAGCTTAAAACCACACTGTCCTTGTTAACACTTCCAGATAGAAATCTTTTACTTTTTAGGAAAAACGCTGACTCAACAGAACAATAACCCTTCTGATTTAGTATAGGTTGTCACATTTAAACATTTTTAACCTAGAGTGGTGGAGGCTAAGGAGCATCTTATAAATCTGAAGGTGTGTGTTGAAGGGATGTCATGTAACAATCCTAATCCAGATTAAAATGATACAAATACTTTATAAACTGTGTGTCACGATCTAAAATTACCTGAGCTGGAGGTGTTTTTTTCTATACACTTTCCTAAATGTTGCCAAGTATATTTTATTTCAGTGAATTTTTTCTTCTACAAATAAACAGTTATATTTTCCATTACTAAGCAATTTTTCATTGTTGTATTTAAGATTATTCATAGCATAATCTTATTATTACACTTACAGTATAGTTGAAGGATCTCAAATTGTGTTACAAACTATGGTCCAAATTCCACCACCAAATGCAACCAAGAAATCCTGTTAGTTTCACTCACTTCAGTGGGATTGCAGCTGCTGATATTTAGAGATATATGTATACATGTATAGACATATGCAAAGCAATCACTTCCACCACCACTTGAAATGCAGCCACCTCTGAGGTGAAACTTGGCAAGTTTGCAACAGTGCACAACACTACTATATAATATTGGATAGGAAGTGAAGAATACCTTTTTTAACTGAAAAGACACTTTGATGTGTCTTATTGTTAAGTTACATAGTGCATACAATATTTTGTTTTATTTAATACAAATCATTTTATTTACTTAAAAGGAGCAAGTTGTCTTATTATATGTGCTTGGCTTAGAAACAAAGGAATTATATTCTTTTAAGAGGAGTTTTATGATTGCTGAGAGAAAATGTAGCCTTTTAATAGGCATTTATATAAGTGGTTTCCATGTCTCCACTTTATTATATATTTTCAAATAATTAAAAGTGCTAAAGTAATATCACACAATTGCCTTACAAAAAAGGGGGAAAGCTATGTGGGTTAGTGATGCCAGAAAATCCCCCTTCTCCGAAAGATTTATTACGGTAACTTAATTTCTACTGATGCTGCAAACATTCGTCAGATGAGGATGTGGGAGTTCAAGTGTGGACTTTACTTATACTGTTCCCTATGGTAACCTGTTCTTCATTGAGACAGTCAATTGACACAGACGCCTGTGCGTTTATTACTGAGTCTACTGTAAATGAGACTCTCAGTCTTGCCAGGGATGGATATTTTTCCTGTGTTCGCCACTATCACACATCACGTTTGGGGGGAGAAAAAAGGAATTTTTAAAACAATAATATCAAACAACTTGGAAAAAAATGTTAAATATTACCATATGAAGAACTGATTAAATTTGTATGGTTTTCTTTTCAGTAAAAATTGATATGTGATGAAACACAGTGCAGCTGGATAACTTGTTTTGGCTAACATTCCAGTGTTCTCTGATCTCTCTACCCGCTATATATATAAAAAAAATCTGCATCAGCATTCTTATTACTATGGTACAAATTCTGAAATATGTGCCTCTTTTTTACTTACACCGTGTCATCTGGACTATAGATGGCTTAACATGCGCTCACTAGTTGTATAATTGAACTTCTGTATCTTCTCTTGATTCACTGTCTACTCTTAAACTTTGATATTGTTTTGCACCTCTTCATAGCAGCCAGTTTACCTTTAATTTGAAATGCCACTTCACTCGGGTGTTTCCACTGGAGCCATAATTTAGCAAAGCTACTGCCAATGAACAGGAAACCCAAATTTGGTTACTGTACCCTTCCGTTGTAGCTCAGTGCCAGCAGGGACTGGCAGTGTTGTTGAGGCATTAACCGTAGAATAATGGAAGATTAAAGAGTGTATTTCACTTTAAAGAGTTACCCTGGCCAGTCCTCCAGATCCCACACTATCACCACATTTATACAGCACTTCCTCTGTTTTCAGTGCAGCATCCCACCATCTTCTCTCCCTTTGTGTATCCCACTCATTTTTGTCCATAGTACTTTCAGTATATCAGAGAAATGCAGGCTTAGTTCTATGAATAGGTAACATTTTCAAAAGTTCCTATATCCCCTTGAAAGTCAATGGAACTTAGGTTCCCAAGTGACTTGGGTACTTTTGAAATTTTTACCACTTTTGAACATTTTTTCCAGCATTTTAAATACTGGATGTATGAGATTGGCCTAGGTGATTCCTTTTAAATTCCTCACTTCAGCAAAATAGTCTGTGGCTCTTGGATGGCATGTGAAGATAACACTCACTTCTCATCAGTGTAGATAGAATTTTTTCTTTTATTTTGAGGGTGGCAAGGGTTCTTAGAAAGCTTAAGTTTCCATTTCTTAACTAAGAACATATGCTAAGGGCCTTGGATTCTCTGAAGTTCTGACTGACGTTGAATATAATAGCAATTCGGCATAGGCTGTGGTTGGAGATTCTTGGATTCTGTCCCATTGACACTAGATTCTGAAAGATTGCACATTTTTTAACTGGGGTGCATAACCTGGATAATTTGCTTTCCACTTAGGCACTATCTGTTTAATTGCTAGCACAGAAGAGTGGGACCATCTGCTAAAATGATCAAGGTTGTGGGGTTTTGATTTATGAATGTTACAGGAAGTCTGAGATTTACTACTTTTCATTTCTTATGGAGAATACCATAGAGATATGCCCAGTTCCTGATGTATTGCTGTTGTTATTTATTATTTGATAAGTGCCAACCATGTATTTCATAGCAGTTACCATTCTTCTTCCAGTCCTGCAGCACTAAATGCTACTGTGCCATGCTAATCCTGCCTGCTGTATTGATGTCTTTCATTGGCACCCCTAAAGTCTCTCACATGTATATTGCAGGGTTATTGAAACAAATTTCTGTTGGAAAATCAACATACATATTATTCAGAAAACAAGGACAGCGAGCAGAGTGAGCATCCTGAGGAGCCTGGTCTTGGCCCACATGGGTCCCTGCCCCCATCTTCATCTGCTACCGCCCCCACTGGGTTATGACAGAAGGGTGCCCAAGCCAAATTTGGAGAAGGACCCCATATGCCCGGTCAAACACCATTCATTCAAATGATGTAGGGATGGCTGGGCCAAATTTGAGTGACTGGGATTACAACCTGGTGCACAGGGTCACAGCACCACTCAAATTTGCAGCAACTGTAAAAAGTTGTGATGAGTTAAAAGTTGCAGCTTCCACGCCAAATTTGTGCCCTGCAATTTTCTTACAGCCTTAGTCTTTGATCTATTAAGTGTCAGCAATTTTGTTCTAGAAATAAATATGACTAACTTGGTGGGCCAAATCCTGCACCAAATTACACTCATGCAGTCCCATTTGAAGCAAAATCAGCTGCACAGGGTGTGAATCACAGCACTTTGGTCCCTTCTGTTACGTTTTATAATGACAATATGTGCTGTTGAATAAATGTTACCTCTATTTATTATATCAAATGTCTATAGTGTACGCTCTTTCTCAAGAATCATGTTGAGATGAAGTAGTTGTCTTGACTTTCAATGGAGTTTTGCCATTAATTCTTTTAACATGTATCATAGGCACAGTAAACTGTGAAATGTAAATGTTTCACTTTCGGAGGGAACGTAAATCATCATGTACCTTGTGGTATGTCCTTCGCCATTGCTAAATTGCCAAATCCATGGCTTGCTCACCCATAGAGTACCGGTCTACACCCCCCTTTCTTACACATCCTGGTACGGGTTTTTCCATGAACAATTTTTGCAGTTTAGTTATTTGTTGTAATTATCAAGTTCATTTTTCTCTAATAGATGTGATTAAGTATATTTAGCACTGTGTAATGAGTTTTCTGCCTGGTTGCATTCCAGCTAATAAGGAATTCCTCAGAGTCCTTTCTGACAGCTGCTGTGAATCCCAGGTTTGTGCGGCCACAAGAGACCTCTTCTATGAATTGCTAACATTAGAGAAATTAACTCAGTTAGACTAACCATAAAATCCAGGCTGAAATTTGATTACTAATAGATCATGCATTAATTTTCAGCAGCAGAAATATTTTGGTGCTTTTTTACACCCAGAGATAGAGAGAGGAGAGGTGAGACAGAAGTCTGTGTGTCTGTATATTTGCTTCCCCATACCCACAAAACATCTACTGAAGGGATAATATTTATGAGGCAACTGCGAAGATGATGAGTCTATCGGTAAAGTATTTTGTGGACACCCTACTGACAACAATCTTACTGACCGTCAGTCATACTACCCATGACTACTCATTACTATTATTATTTGATTGGCTTTCTTTTGTTTTATTTTACCATCCCTCCACTAACTTTTTAATGTCTGGATCATACTTTTGGTATCCTGGCCACTTCCTATTGTCACAGTAGCTTCCGCATTTGCAAGGCTGAAAATGCTGGGAACAATTAGTAATTGGTGATGTACCGCTATGGCATAGTTGCTTAGCAACAGGAGCTGCAGTCTCTTCACTAAGTCTCCGGAAGGGGGATACAGAGACAGGAAGATAAAATAAATACAGTTTCAGTGAGATTGACTTTGTTAGTGAATGATTAAGGTTGTAAGTTATTTTTCTGTAAGTGCCAATGACTATAGGAAAAGCCTTCTATAAACAGATGCTTTGATAGAGCAAAGTAGGAACTCGGCACTCGGCTTCCTAAATTACGCTAAGAATGGAATGCAAATGTAAGGATAAATATATTTTCTTATCAACTACGAGCCTGTGTTAAATGATCAGATATTTTCTACTGTTGAATCTAATAGTTGCAATAACAAACAAAAAAAAGCAAGATCAGAACAGCATTTCTTCTATTTATCACTGCAGTAGAGTACCTAATTTGGGGAGAATGAGTAGTGAAAATTAATGCAGGTATCTCTTAAATTCCCTGCTGGGAAGTTACTCACAGAAAGACTGTTCATAATAGGGTTAGTGGTTATGTAATAATTATGGATGGGTCTCTAATTTTAAATTAATTGAGATCTGAACAACTCTGTGTTTCGGATCACAAAATATTAATTTCCAGATACTAGATCTTAACCTTATTCCATTTTATTTGGTGAAATAATTTGCAAAGGTTGATGGGATTAATAAGCCATCAAAGCATTATTTTCAATACCATATATCCCAAATCTTAAAACCTTTGGAGTCCGCTTGGTTAGAATCCTCTCTGTGGAGCAAGGTATCACACTGCTCTACATGATTTAGTGCAAAATCTCAGCCTCTGGAAAGCAGGACATGTAAAACAGAATAGTGAGTAAGTTGATTCGGACCAGATATATTCAACTTTGTTAAGGGACTCTTATCTTCAGTAACCAGCAACATGCTGGCTTTTTCCAAAGTCCAAAGGCTCATTACTGCTAGTCAGTGCTACTTTGCAATTAGTGTTGAAGCACCTAGATGAGGTGGAGATACATAAGTATTAAAAACAGATAAGGTAAATGCTAACAAAGAGACTTAATCCTTTTGACTTTTTTCACTTGTTTACTTTTCATCTGAATTTTAAAAAAAAGAGAGAGGGAGAGAGAGCACTGCATTTCTGCCAGGGTTCTTTCAGGGGAAGAAAGCAATTAGAAATTTGAAAGAACAACCCAATTATACAGTTTTTTACATTCCTATTTTGACTTCCTTGCAATTTGTGCCACCTTCATCATGAGCTTTGTCAAAACACACAAATAATTATAAATAAGACTGTATTTCTCATGAGCAAAGGTTTTTTTATTCAATGTCCAACAGTCTAGATAATGACTCTATGAAACATTCTTAAACATATAGTTGTACAGTGAATTATTCCTGTCCTGGAAGTTTGGTTATGACCTTTCTGTCCCAGGTATTCCTGCTGATCGTTGTCTAAGAATAGTTAGTATCGAGCTTTCCATTTCATTATTTTATTTTATTTTGGTTTTTTACATCACAGGTTTTAAGCAAATATATTTTATAAACCAATTAGTGCATCAGAAATGCTGGCAAAAAACTATTTCTCTTAGAACATGATAATAAAGCATTCTTTCTTTTTCCTGCTAGAGGTCATTGTTTAAAATAAAAACACAGATCATGCAGATGGATATTTGTGCACTTCATTTTCACACTGATTTCCCATAAAACGTATGCAATCTTTTAAAAAAAATTATTCATTTATTTTTGCAAATATTTCTTCACTTGTTTGTTTGCTTTTTAAAAACAAAATGCTGGAAGAAATCTTGAAATGAGACTGCATAAAAGATGGGCCTATTTTGTGTATAGATTATTGCCTGTCCTTTAGATCTATGTGTTTCGCTTATGGAATAAACCAAAGTAGGAGAGATAAACTAATATTTTCTATAAGCTCAGCCAGACAATACACATGATAAAGATGTTTCATCTTCTTATGCATGCAGAAAATATGAAAAATTGTAGTTTACACATATTTTCTCAATTCAAGTGTAAAATTGGGCCCCCAGATTGCCCTGGGCCACGGTGGTTGTGTTAAAGAAGCACTATTTACCTAGCAGCTGAGTGAAAAATGATCAGAATATTAGACTCATCTAGGCCACATTAAGGAGCCATTGCATTTCCCGACAATTTTATGCTATCTCAATATGAAAACAGAGCAATTTCAGCTCATATCAGGTTATGATCGGCAATTACAGTTGCATAATTCACCTAGTCGTCTCTTTTCAGGGCCTTTATTTTCCCTCTTGGTGACATTCCTGAGAAAGTGCCTGATAAAAATGTCATATATCATCCTGGCTTTAAAACTCGTAAGGGGGTAATCTGCTATGCCTTGCTGAGCCTATATTCATCACTGGATTTTTGACTTGGAGGGGTCATGACACTCATAATTTCCTTTTTGATATTGTCCTCACTAGATATGACAAGGGGCTGTAAAAGCTCAGTTATATGCTGTGGTTAAGAGCCATTCCGGTGGGGCTCATCACTAGCAATAACAGTGCATTACTGTGGATTGTGCAGTGGTTGGCCGTTTCGAAGATAATTAGATTTGATGTCAACATTTCTTTATCACCTGCATCCTTTTGTGCATCTGCGTGTCAAGTTGTTATTTCTGGATTTATTAGCACCCTCAGAGCTGCTATCTATCTGTCAGACTGTGTGATGTTTGTGTTGACAGTTGTAAAGTTAATTACTAGTACTAATGAGCATCGGGGCTTTTGGTGGACATGGCATTTTGGGCATTTAAAACTATAATTAGATTTTTTTTTCTTCGTGTACAGCTACAGAAACACCCCCCACCCCCAACTTCCAACTCCATTTTGACATTCTGTTTGCAATCATCTTATCTTTTATTCAAAGGCTCAAAAAGTCAGTTCTGTTTATTTTTAACTAGACTTTCCTCTCATTGCTTACTCCATGAATAACTTCTTTCAGTTACCTCACCCTCTCCAAATTTAGACCTTAAAAATGTTATAGTGTAGGATGATTAAAAAAAAAAAAAATAGCGGTCACATATGTGTGTGCATCTTCTCCTCTTCCATAAAAGCAGTTCGTTATTATGGATGACTTTTAAAATATATGGAGAATAAAAGCTCTGCATAAAAGGGGAGGAAAATATGCACGATGAAAAACTGTATTGCATTTTATAGATTCCTCCCTTATGAATATGCTACTTATGTATTAAAAAACAATTAATGTAGGGACAAATTCTTCGTATTTATATCTTCACTGCGTTAGTATTAACACAGGTATAACTGAAAGCAGAATTTGACCCTTATTTGCCTTGAGCTCATGTGAAGCTCCTTAAAACAATTATCCTACAAATCATATTACTAGATCATTTTTATAGTAGTCCCAGTTATATGCAACAGCTAGGGTTTAGAATAATGGCACTTACATATGACATACTTTATGTAAGTATATTGTTTATTCTGTTGCTGCAACTAAGAACCACTCCCTTGCTGCTGTTTCTATTTACTATCTATTTATCATTATCAACCATTTTGCTAAACAACTACCCTTCCCAGACATAAATCATCTGCAGAAATACTCTGGCTCAGAGAAAATTTCACCCTGGCACTGAAATGATGAGATAACCATTTTCATCTCTTGTTGAAGCATTGAGATTTATTGGGCTTTGATGGGCTACAGACCAGACATCACTCTCTGCTAAACAGACTCCCACTTGCATTTATTCTTATTGCATTTAGCGATTCAAAATGGAGCTCCCCAGGTCCCTGGAGATCCCCTTTACAGCTTAGGTGGGGCTTGGAACGTCAGTGTTATTACTTTATATTAGATAAGGAAAGGACACCACAGAAGCATATGGTGAGTCAGATGATTTTTTATTTCCGTTTAGCAGTGATGACAAAATGTCATAGTAAAATGACTTCAAAAGTCATTTTTCCCTCTGCCCTGGTTCTGCAGCCTTGTCCCTTGAGGGCACTTCCATTGTACAGTTTTATTAATTCTGCTAACTTTGAGACTTCATTGCTGACAATAGGCCTTTTGGCTTTCTCAGCATAATACATTAAATTTCCCATCAAACCATGTCAACCTCTGAGGTCAGAGATTAGATATTTTGCTTTTTGACTTCATGGTCAGGTGTTTTCAAAATTGGTTTTAGGTTTGTTTTTCCAGTGTCAGAAATCGTATTGAACCTAGTTAAAAACCCAGACAATGAGTATTCATCAGGAAACGAACAGAGATGCACGTATACATATAGTTCTCTTCTCCATTACATGAGTGTTAGTACAGATCAGGTACCCTGAAGCGATGCAAGTTACTCAGGTTTTTCATTCATATAAATAGGAGCAGAAGTTGGCCATATTTTTTGTTTCTGTGGGTGTACTTTAAATGGCTCACCTTCCAAACAGAGAACAAAAGCCTCCTACCTTCTGAGTGCTACCTTAATATATGCGTATAGACTCCAGTAATAATAATATAATATTTACAGCTTATACTTTGCATCTGTTGATCATCTCAAATTGCTTTATTAAGGAGGGTATGTATTATGTGAGCCATTTTACAGATAGGGGAGACTGAGGCACGGAGTGGTGTTTTGCCCGCGGTCAATGGCAGACACAGGAAGAGAACCAAAGTCTCCTGACAACTAACCCAATGTCCTGTCAATTAGGCTATGCTGTCCAGATGCAGTGTAGTTGTAGCCATATTGGTCCCAGGATATTAGAGAGACAAGCTGGGTAAGGTAATATATTTTATTGGACCAACTTCTGTTGGTGAGAGAGAAAAGCCTGAAGAAGAGTCCTATGTAAGCTTGAAAGTTTGTGTCTCTCACAAAACAGAAGTTTGTCCAATAAGCGATACTACCTCACCCACCTTGTCTCTGTAATACCCTGTCTAGAAGCAGCCAATTAAATATCTTCATTTTGAAGTACTGAACTACAGTATAGATAAAAGTGCAGTAAGTTTTGCCCCATCAAACATGGCAGATACAGGGATCAGTGAAAGTCTTGTTTTTTACTACATCATCATGTAATCGTTTTCAGACCTCCAATAAAGGTTGGTTGGCAAGCACACATTTTAAATCAAGATTTGTAGTCTACTGCAGGTGGCATTATAAATTAGGTGTTTAACTTGACACATACATTTTTTTCTTAGAATGATGTAGTGTTGTGGAAAAGACACACAAAAAAATGTGGACCCTCCCTTAGCTCACAAGATCTTCAATCACAGCAAATTTCTACCCCACCACTACATTGAAGAAAACATGTTATTTAAGGGAAAAGTAGCTGAGTGCAAAACACAACTACATTTAAAATGCAATGGGAGTAAAGGGAAATGCAAGCTTAACATAATAAAGCCACATCAACAGTATAAGAGCTTGAGTGGCAAGTTCAATTTAGCAGAATTCACTAGCCACAGCCTTGTAGACATGTTGTGTACAATTCTGCATTTCATAACCAGGTTTTCTATATTCAGACACAGTAGTTCTGTTAGCTTCCCCCCCCCCCCCCCCAAAAAAAAAAAACAACAAAAAACACTGTATACTTCAAAAATAAGACAAAGTGAATGGGATTTCAGACTTTCTCACAAAAAATTTCTCAGCCATAAAACAAGCTCTGCTCATTTCTCATATTAATTTTAAGAGACTAAAAGTAGAACTATCTTCATTTTTAACTGGTAATTATATATTTGTACCTGTGAAAGGGAATAATGGCCCAGCCATATGACTGGAGAAAGATGTGCTTAGAAAGGCAGTGTCGATGTGTTACTACCTGCTTGCAGCCATAAGGATAGGGAATCATTTGTGACACTCTGGGGACAATTTTGTCACCCTGACAGTAATGCTGTTATGCACCAACTTGACACACAGGATGAATCTATAAAGACAGATAAGTAACTGTGAAAGTGGCTAGGGATCAGCCTGAGTGCTACCACTCACCTGCAGTGACAAATAGATAGTCATGAAGGATTGAAAATCCTGCCCAACACAGAGATATGTCAGTCCAAAGCTAGAATACTGCATTGTTACACGAAGGCTGTAGTAAAAATACACACGCATGCAAGAGCCCCAGGCATAAGTATGAGAAGGTTAACATCAAAGTATACTATTTCTTTCTTTGTAGTGATCTTTATTTTTATTTCTTTATGGTTTAAAAAGAAGAATCCTATCTGCCTTTAACACGCGGGACTTGAAATGGAGTCACTCTGGATTAACGCTGTTATAATTGAGATCAGAATTTGGCACAGGGTTATTTTAGTGGGAGACAGTGAGGCTATTTCCTTGTAAGTCGTTTTCTTTCTGGTAATTTTTTATACCAATAGAGGTCCCCATCTGCAATCAAATGAAAACAATGTATGATTATTAACAAAAAACATTTCCTTTTGCTCAATATAACGACTTTAGCTGCTGCTGTCAACCACAGGAACTAAAAGAGAAACTGTCCCTTTCCTATTTATCATGTACGTTAGGGGGATGAATTCATTCTCATTGATGGTGCATTTCTCATCATAAGATGAAATGTTGTGTTGCTGACTTAAAACAACTTTTTTTTTTCAAGAACAGTTGTTAAAAAATGTTCCTGAAACAAAATCTTACCCTGCAGACCATTGTGGAATCTAATTACTCCGTCTGTCTTTTTCATTATTTCTATTTGTGAATATGAACATTCGGCAGCTTATCTGGGAGGAAGTGAGTTTTAGGTGAAGACAGGCGCGTTATTTATTTATTTATAAATAAATGGATTGCTTTATTGATTGTAATTTACCCCTTTCATCTCAGCCTGGCTACTTCCAGCTGAACTATGCCTGTAAGGCCCTATACGTTACTGGGGGTAGTCAGTGGAGTCATTTTAACCCAAAATTTAGAGAGCAGCATGGAACTAGCTGGCACTCTCATTCCCGGCATCCCTCACATCAAGGACCCTGTCTTGGTCTCCCCAAACCTGGGGCTCTTTGTTGTTCCCGTGGTTCCCTCCCAAACCAAGTACTCATTTTGCACATCTTCCTGGTCATCCCAGTGGAAGGGGTTTGCCTCCCCCCCTCACAGAAGTACTTTTTCCTGAATTCTGAATGCACTATCCCCCCAAGTGTTCAAAAAGTACGAGTCAGGCCCCCCAAAACCATGAAACTTGTAATAAAATCACAAGAGTTGGCAACATTATTCTCCTCCTCCCACCTCGTTATGTAGCCTTGTGGGGTGGCAGCATTAGAGCGAGTCAGAGAATTCTGAGTCTAAATAATTTTTCTGTGGAAACTGTAATTCTTGCCAAACTGAAATTTTCTATGGGAAAGTTTTCAGTTTTGACCCCAAAAAATCAGTTTTATTGAAACAAAATATTTTGTTTTGGGTCCGTTTGACTTGAATTGGAATATTTTGGTTTGTTGGACTGAACTAAAACTTTCTGTTTGAGTCAGTTCAACATGAACTGACATTTCTCTAGTGTGGCTCATTGCCTCCTGGAAGTTATAGTTTGGGTCCCTGTTCTCTCCTAGGGTTTGGGGTCCTTGACTGGATTACATCTCCTATGATGCAATATGGATTTCCCTTTTACCAAGCTGTGTGGTGCTTTATGGGAGATGTAGCACAGCAAGAACGTGGGCTATGGGGAGACTGAGGGCATCAGGCTCACGAATACTAACTCTCGTGAGGCAATGTAGCACCCTAAGGAAATGCAGTTTAATGTTAAACTGACTGGAAATGAAGTGTTTCAGGTCAGTACAACAAACCAAAATGAAACATTTTCAATTCAGGAATATCTCATGTTTCATTCCATGAAAAATTATGACATTTTATGACCAGGTGTTGAAATACCAGAATTGTCCACAGGACACAAATTCTGATTTTCCCTCAGCATGCCAGAAAGAAATAATTTCTCCTCTGCCTTCTGCTCCCCTTGTTGGTTGAGCCCGGTGCTGCTGGGCTGAGCTATTATCTCACTCAACAGCTGTTAGGCGAATCTCAGTAGGAGGAGAGCAAGGTGCAGAGAGCTGCTGTACTGACAGCAGGGTTCCTGGCTAGAGAGCTCACCTCTTCCCCATCCCCTCCAATGGAGACTGAAAGTTTTGGAGATGAAAAACACTGCTGTTCCCCCCACACCTGTGAAAGTTGGGGAGAATATGTCTGTTTCTTCTTCCCCCCAAAATTACATCCAGAGGGCAGTGCAGAGGTGCACTGCACCATGGGTTGCTCCTTGTGGAATTCTTTTCTTAGTTCATAGCGTGCAGGGGAGCACACTTGCTGCGACATACCTTCAGGGTATCCAATGTGTTCTCTCCTACATGCCCAGCAGGCCCTCCACACTCCCTTTTGGGGGTCTTGCCCCCGGGAGGTGCATGACATGAGCAGACATTGTGCTCTGGGGAGTGCAAGGGCTGCAACTGACTTTGCTGCTGCACAGGTCTGCAAAAGGGGTGGGGAGCTCCTTACATTTCCCTCCCCACATCACCGTACGCTCATGAAAGAGCAGAGCATGATCTGTTCTTATATTAGCTAAAGAAATACACAGTATCTGACAAGTAACATTTTATAGGATTTAGTTTAGAGCACTGATAATGGGATATCTGTGTTTCCAATGTTCACATTCCTTCAGATGCTATGGTTTTGCCTAGGAAAACCTTTCTGCATGTTCTATATTTAAACATCCATTATCTGTCCCGCTGAAAGATTATAAAGCCATGTCAAGCCCTTTCTAGCTCCCTGCCTTGATGTATCATGCATGATATAAATATCGTTAGCAGTTAATAGTGCTCAGACTGTTTTTTCTGAAGGTTTTTTTTTGTGGGGGGTGGGGGAGGTTGGGCTCACAGAATTATAATGGAAATCTTTTAAAGGCTTGGGGAATGGTGTTCTTGAATTGACAATAGCTGACCCTACGGTTTAGCAGTGATTTGAAATCTGAAATTTCAGAAGCTTTGGTACAGATGTCAGTTTGTGCACCCAAACAGTAAATGTTTCAATGAACTTTGACTCTGAAGGAAACTATTTTTAAAAACGTTTTGCTGATAAATATGGTCTTCATTCAAAACTAATACTTTTTCAACCTTAATGTTTGATGAGGCAAAGCTAAGGTCACAGTCTGACCTAACTTGATCCTAAATTCTGAGGTCCAGCCCTGTTTTATAGCCTATAGCTTTAGTATTTTACTCACCAAGATTTTTATTAATGAAATTTAAATCTCAAGGTAAACACCTGATCAGATAGGACAGCAAATGGAATGGTACAGCCATTTGCCATCACTGAGTTATAGGTGATAGCTTTAGATAGTCTAAGTTCAAATATACAATACAGTAAGTATGATAGCTGTTTTTATGAAATAAGATGCCTATACATCTCCTAATATGAAAACATATGGAAACTTTTTTTCTTGTGATGAATTGCATGTACGGCTTTACTGGCCAAGTGAAGCAAGGCCTGCCACTCAACTTGAAGGCATTGCTTTGATTTTTTTTTAATGGGGATCTTGCTTTCAGGGGCATGGCGGGTCCACGCTTTCATCTCCCTAACAAGAACAATGACCCTCTACTGTGGCAGGGTCCCTCTCTTCACCCCCGCTGAGTTGTAGCGAGGAGTAACTTTGGTTTGTGTGGCCCTTTTCGATCAGTGTTTCTCAACCTTTTTGATACCAGGGGCTGGCTTGCTGCCTCCCTAAACAGTGTCAGGGAGATCTTAGGGACCTGTCATTGAGAAACACTGTTTTAGATCAGTGGTTTTCAATCTGTGGTCCACAGACTCTGCCTAAGATTTCCATTCAAACAATGTTAGGGGTCCATATATGAAAAAAGGTTGAAAACCAGATGAATGTCAACCAAGTTAAGAACTCACTCTTACACATTAGGCAATTGGTGCCATGTTCTGTGTCCCCTTGACATCCTCCCTAAGATACTGTTGTCTTGTTTAGCAACTGGATAGGGCAAAATTCCACTCTGCTCCTGGGGAGGAACAATCATAAGTAGCCATGTAATGCCTAAACCAAGATTACACAGTCCCTCTCCATGGGGAAGGAAAGGAAAGGAAATGGCCTCTGTGGCTGTATAGTTAGGAAGGCCCAGAGAGTTTCCGTCCAGTTAGAACCCACAGTGGCTGAAAATCTAGAAAGGAAGGATCCTTTTATGTGAACTATTAATAGGCATTAAATTAACAACATATAAAATTGGGGAGGTGGAAGAAAGTAACAAAGTTATAGTATAGCTAGAAATACTCATAAAGGTCAAACCTTCAATCACACAAAGGTCACAGTCATATTTCTTTTCCACTTAATTAATTATGTAGCTCCATCATTATATCTCATGCCAGATCTCTGAAATCATAATATCTTCAGTGCAACTGGACTATTTCTTAGTGTGCTACCTGAAAAAAAGGCAGCTTTTTAGTAGAGTTTCAAAACTTCCAATATGCATTTCTCGCTAATTTATTTCAAGCACACTGCATTTTATAGGCTTATCTACTAATTCTTTTGATTAAAACACAAGCAAAAACCAACCAACTTGAACAGGTTGAATGCCACATCTGTGCAGAAGATAGCAGCAACACTTATTTATGGCTCAAAGAAATGGAGCCTAAATTAAGCTAGCTATTGCTGTAGAGTGGATAAGCGGCCATTATGAATTATCCTTAATTATAGCGATTTCCTAAACTAATAAACCTGCTAAATCTTTATTGCAAAGGTTAGTTTACGCAGCGCATATAAATTCCGCATGTGCTACGCATCAACCACCAGCTGTCTGACAGTGTGTTGCTATTGCAGTGAGTGTTCACATAAATTTTATGTTGGTTATATTAACAGTCAGTCCATATCACTACCCACAGATGCCAGTAGACATAAAAATTGCTCTCCAGTGAGCCTAAATATCCCTAGAAGCTAGTTGTGTCTAATGTTCCATGTAGTATTTGTACGTGAAAGCAGCAGATTGAAGAGTTATTTACAGATGAATATTTCAATCCAGTTAGTTCATATTGGCCTACTTAGCCTTCTTTGCTGGTTTATTTGTATGCTAAATAATTCACCAAAGGTTCTTGTTTACTTTCAATAGTAGTTTCTATGAAATGCAAACAAGGAAGCTAACTTTAGGTGTTCAAAAGGCTAAGCAGCCCTGTGTGTAAATGCAGGTCAGAGCTACAAACAGAATCTTGAAGATGGGCTGTCACTCACAATTTTACGCGTTTTGCATTTTAAAAAAATTACTGGGACTTGCTGTTTTCATATGAATTTTTGGCAGGAGTGGAATAGTCCTAATTTATCTTTTTCACAGACAAATGTGAAGTCCTTCAGTGTCTACCATTAGCCAAAAAGTGCTGGCAGCATACTGCCTGTGTGGGCTATTAGAAGGTTTCTTAACTGAGCACTGGGCTAGCAGGTGCACCAGAAATGTGGTCCGTCTTGCTGTAGGGCATAAATACTTTTTTGAATGAATTTCTGTGCTGCAGTATTTTCATGCCATTTGTCCCATACTTTGCTTTCCTTTAATCAGTGCACGACGCAAATTCAGCCATTTTGTGTTAGCCTCTCTGTGCTCAGGGCCCATAGACTTAAAAGCTTGGGAATAACAGCTTCCTCACGTTCAAACCACAGTACTATTAGTTCACAGAGAGTTCAACCATGGTGCTAACTTTTTATTTTATAATATTGATTCTATCATTTTTACTGGTAATAATAGGAATTGCTTTATTGATAATTACTCAATATCTCGTTGTGCAAAAGCTGTAGAATACTTTGTTTCAGCTACATCTCTGGTTCACCATCTCCACCATCAGCCTGTTTCACCCATATGGTGTTCAGATGGAGCCGTTGTTTCTTGCTATTGATTTTAGATTGTTTTCATAACATACTTCTAAAGACCTTAGCACATATGCAGCATCTGGCTACAGTGTCATTTCGATCCTAGTTGTAAGAATATGAATCTTGCATATTAAAATCACAACTTTTTAGTATTTACAATACTAGCTTTGTTTCAGTATTGCTTGCAACCAGCTCTCTCAAGTTAAGAAGGATGAGGCCAATTCAGTTCTTGGATGGGGGACATTCAAGGAACAACATAGTGCTTTCCTAAAAAAAGCTGAATATTTGTAGGTGGCATTCGTCTCTTGGAGTCATTAATTAATGAATATGCTGGCATGGTTCTAGAGGATGCTATATTGTCAGAGATGCACCCCCCCACACACACTTTTTTTTGGTATGAGATGTGAAACTGAGGGGGTAGCCATTATAGTCCTTAAAGGTCCCATCACACTGTTTGAAAAATAAGGTATGAAGTATTTGCACCAGTAACTATCCAGTCAGGGAACAGAAACATACCATAACATCTATCAGAATTAACCAGCTGAGCTCTTCTGTTATGTATTGAAAACTCTTAATGATCTGCCCATGTACAATCTGCAGACCAAGAATTATTCACAGACTCTAGTTGGTGAATAATTTCAAATAGTGAACAAATTCGAGAACCTCCCCATTCACTTTCAACTGGGTATAGTATTCTGCACTTATTTTAATCCATTGTGTACTGTTGTTGAGCACTGTTAAGATAAGCAGTAGTTTTTAAAATAGCGGTTTATATTTGTGTGTGTGTGTATATATATATATATATATATATGTATATGTAGGTCCTGACCTTACATCCTTAGCACAGTCAAAACTATAATTAAAAATTAGCACCTTGCCTGTGTGAGGAGGACTGAGCTTACAAGGCAGGATTGTTATCATAGATGGTCAGATCCTCAGCTGGTGTAAATCAGCCTAGCTCTGCTGATGTCAATTTAGTTATGCCAATTTACAGCAGCCTAGGATCTGGCTAGAGTGTTTATTAATTTAAGTTTGCGAAGTGCTTTTAGGATCCTTTCGGATGAAAGGCACTATATATAAATATAGCACCTTTTATCAGTTAGACACATTTTTCTTACCCACTGGCAGCAGCGCTTATTCGTTGTACTCGGCTTACATATTAAGCTTAGGAAAAAAGAATTTCCCACAGCTAATGAGGCCATTCGTCAACCATCTATATACAATGATTCAAGAGGAAGCAAATTAAATACACCTCACCATAAAGCGTCATTGAGTCAAACACTGTGGCTCGAGTTTTTGAAAGGGCTGGATAATTTTAATATGCTAAATTAAAAGTAATCAGGTCTCATGCTGCCAAGTGTAAACTGATTGCTGCAGGGGGTAAGAAAGACTTAAAAATATTGCATAGCTGCTAAGGTTTTATTTCTTCCATTGTATTAACCACTGCTAGACTTAACAGACCACTAGTGTAATCTTGTCTAGCAAATCCTATATTACCATGGCCAGTTATGGAATTTGATATCCATGGAAGATACCCCAGAAGCTGCTCTCTGAAGAATCAGATAATAGCTATCAAACTTACTATGAAGAGACTCTTCTTTATTGTTCTCTATGTTTTTTATGCAAAATCTGAATCAATGTTTAAAGTCATCTTACGGGGAAAACAATATGTAAGCCAAATATATAGTGCCGGTGAAAGCCAATGGGACTTTATTTTCCTAAGTGACTTAGGCACTTTTGAAAATCCCACCTTGTATTAAGAAAACTGAAAAACTTCAGAAAGTTTTGTAAACATGCAAAGATCGTACACTCAGTTGTAGAGACAATTTAGCTCTATGGGTCAAGAATTAGGATAGTTAAATAAAGAGACCAGCTAGATTTGCCTAAATGTCATGAGACAAATGTAGCCCTGGTGTGACTGTACTGGGTTCAGTGAAGTTGGACCCAGGGGACTGGACTTGGCCTCACAGTGCTACCTGTGGATAAAAAACAGAACAGCAATAACTTTCACACTAACGCAGTGGAACACACAAAAAATAATACTTACAGAATATTAGATCTTATGTATGTTATGACATCTTAGTGTTCCTGGAAAACTATACTGATTTGTAAATAAACACAGACACACACTCTCTCTCTAGCTATATATATATTGCTGCTGCCAATGGGTAAGAAAAACGTGTCTAACTGATAAAAGATGCTACATTTATATAGTGCCTTTCATCCCAAAGGATCCTAAAAGCTCATCACACTTTTAAATTTATATATACATAAAAAAAGTATGAAGTACAAAAAATGGATGCCCTGAAAATCAGTTCAGATATGCCACCCTGTTTCTGTGGAATGCCAAATATATATTTATAAATATTTTCTATGTCTAAAAAATCTTCACTCCATCCAATCATCTGTGGATCTGAGAGACAAGATGTTCATAAAATAAGTTAAATTACAGACTTTAGGCAATGAACAGAAGTAGCTTTATAAGTGTACGTTTTGCAGACAACTGAATGTCTGAAATCTGACATTCTAGAGAGGAGAAATTACGATATATTCAGACCCGATTCTGCACGCCCAGCTCAGTCAGAACTCCCATTGACGTCAGTGGAAATTTTGTCTGAGTAAAGAGCGCAGGATCAGGTCCTTTATTAATAATTTAATTGGACAGAAGTCTAGCAATTGGAACGCTTGAAAGTAGCATACAAGTGGAAGCAGACAAGCATCCTGCAACAACTAATTCAACCGCATAACACATCTTTGAACTGTCTCAGGCATGCCTAACTACTACATGCTACCAACAAGAGTAAATACTCCAAAGAGAAGGAAGAGATGGAGTTGCTGTGAATAAAGAAAAAGATTACAAGACAGCCCATCTGCTAAAGCTGTGAACAGTGTACCTGTCACCTCTAGTTATAAACTAGAGGCAGCCCTACCTCATAGCAACCATACAGGCCAGTTTATTACAAACACGAGAAGGAAAGAAGCAAACTTAGACCTTCACTTTCCATCTGACATTGTGTCAAAACATTAGCTTCAATGAATCTTGTGGATGGAAGAGTGAAGATGAGCTGGGGATAAATGCGAACGAGAAAAGAACTGAAAGCATCCCCAAGTTCAGTGAAACTACGTGGCTATTCCTGCTGAATAACTATGAAAGGAATAGAAAAAACCTGGCTGGCGGGTGTAGAGTGGAGCACCGTCAGAAAATGAACACTGACTAGCAATGGCGACAGGAGAAATATATATTAAATAAGCTCATCTTGATATCCTGAAGATATTAATCTTCCATTTCTCGTTATAGCAATTGAAATAAACAGTCATCTACTTATGTTGTTTTGGTGTAGCATGGCTTAAGAAGGCACTTTAAAAATGCTTTAAAGTGAGCCACCTCATTCTCCTTTAATTGTCCCTGTTCCCTTGGAAGCCATCCACTCCCACCCCATTATCCGCCTCTCTCATACACACACAATCTGGAATCCTTCTTTCTCTTTAGTTATCATCCTCAAAGTCAGGTACAATGGTCAGAGTCAGTGTTTACTGCTATTATGATGTTTTAGTTTTATGTAGCATCCCTTGGAGAATGGACAAATTGGGGGCATACGGGAAGCGGACCATCTTGGACATTGATTTTTGAAGGACTGTTAGATAAATGCTGACATCACAGATTGATGTCTCTTTAAAACAGTGCCTAGTGCAGAACCATTGGGGAAATAAAAAAATATTGACTTAACATGTTTGTGCAGAGAGGCCACTGGAGAATTCCTCTGAATTAATAGGATCCATCAATTTAGGTGTTCTTTAATTATTCTAATTTCTACACTTCACAGCTGGAAACAGGTCTTGTCAGCTCATCCGTTTCTTGTACCCAGGTATTCGGCACTTTCTTCAGAGAGGAGGTAACACTGGGTGAAGACACTTTCATCTATTTTTCATCATCACATCTTGACCTCTTGTTCAGTAATTAAAATTTTTGATTATAGACTAATTTCCCTGTGCAGCGTGGTGGTGAAATTGAACAGGGACTCGATTAATGGACCAACTCAGAGGCCAAGAAGCTATTTGGCTGTTTAGTGAAATACATGCCGGCAAAATAAAGTTGATGGTTTTGTTCGCGTTTAACCCCTCACCTTGGTACCATCAATAGATTGAAGACATCATTTGTATCTGCAAGTGTTTGTTTAATTAAGACCTCCTAAAAATCTTTGCTATTGATTCATTCCATTATCTTATTGATTAACTGCACTGGATCATGTACTTGCTCTTTAGTGGAAGGCAACAGTTTCAGCCAGCTGTCATTATCCACAGATGTGAACAGTAAGCAATGTTCAGCATCCATGTCTGCCAAAGTGTCTTGTGTTTTAATGAAGTACTGGCTGCAGTTGCCTGTATTACATGAGAAAAGCCAGTTGTCTGCTGCTGGTGGTGTGACCAAGCATAAAGGTTTTCTTCCAGTTATTCATGAAGCAGCTGCTTACTAGGGAATGTTAGAAAGTGGTGCTTTGCATGTGTATGTTAAAATCTAGAGGTTTCAAGCCGGAGCAGCAAATTATCGCAGATGACCTGCATATTTAATTGCCACACTATTGTGTTTTATTTTCCCATATTGAAGACTTATGCAGAGCCTAATATTTGTAACTCGATTTTGCATGTTTGTATCTTGCATGTTTGTATCTTGCATTCTCACCTTTATGAGACTGCTGCATAAACTAGAATTCATATAGATGGATCCCTGACAAAAGCTGTACCTTATTTAGTTCTTTTAAGCTGCGCGGAAAATGAATCCAGTCAGCAGCATTTGGACCACTGTGAAGATGGACTCTCCAGTTCACATTTGCGAGGCTGAATGGAATTCACTTCTGCTTGTCAGCTTTTGGTTTTCATAGGACGAGAGCCCTTTTTCACAACATGATGATGCAGCGACAATGCCTTGCTTTGCTGTTTAGGTTCAATGATGGACTCAGGAATCTTACTCCTCATACCAATGGAGGCTGTCTGCCTTGCAGAAGGATTGAGACTACACAATTACATTGTACCCATTTGCTGGCCCACCCATAGTGAATTTGAGTACTGGCCTTAGAGCAAGCTGCTCATGCATTCTCTCAGATTCTTTGGGGCAGGCACAAGAAACAAGCAGGAGGTGGTGACAGGCAATAAAGTTATGGGTGGAGGAAGAAAGGGGAGAGTTTGGTAAAATGTAGGCAAGAAACATAACCCTGCAATTTCTCCTTCTGCTCTGATATTTGAGTGGCAATCCAGATTGGTCCAATATATGCATTCATTATTGGAGTATTTCATAGGAAATAAGGCATGTATTCTTTACTTTCACATGCAGTGCTTCCCTGAGATTTCCAGTACACTGTACATAATGTGGGTGGTCTCTTAGTAAGTGCCAGTGGGTTCTTTGTTGCCATTGTGAAGGGGAGGCCTTAGAAACTCCCCACGCGACAAAAACGCAATTTTCTTCTTCCCAGTTGTATTTAAAATGAAAACTTCACCAGTTGAACTGTTTGAGTTATAGCTCAATCCAGACTTCAGTGTTTAGTTAAGTTTGTATTTCTGCTGCATGCGTTGTTAATTTCAGCCAAACCCTCATCTTTACCTTGGCAGAGAAACTGATTTTGTTGGGTTCCCTACATCCTGTTAAATGAGTTAGTACCAAAACAATATCCAAAGGACAAATGACTACTTTCTGAATACTTCTCAGGATTTTTGATGACAGCTCTAAGTACTGATTCACTCTTTGTGATGCTTTAACATGGCAATTTTGAGTTTCTCAGGTTATTTGTAACTACACAAATGCCAAAGTTATGTCATAAAGAGAAAAACACCTGTATAGAGCTTCTTAGAATATGTTCCTAAATCCAGCTGCTGGAGAATGTTACACTATAATTTTATTTTCTGCAAAATAAAAGTATGCTGCTATACTTAACATTTTTCTTGTACAATTTAGGAAGTGCTTTGATCATTTCTTGATAAATGTGTCATTTTACTAATATGTGCACATACAATATAAGGTAAGATTTTGAGCTACGTTGTGGAATTGTGTAAGAGGGGGTGTAGAGGGACTGCTTTGCTGCTGGAATCCCCAGCTGGTGAATTCTTTCTGTCTAGTAGGAGTCTGACTGTCTATAATATTTGAGCATCTCCCATGTGTTTAGAAAAAGAAATAATCTCCCCTTCCCAGAAGAAATAGCTTGATTGGTTGGAATGTGTTTTGTTTATGCTAGTGGGTGTGTTGTGCGTCAGTGAAGAAAGCTGATGGACCACTACATCAAAGAGCTGGATTTTGCAGTTAGTTATTTCAGTAGGTAGTTCCATGGTCATTCTTATCTCTTGAGGAAGTCGGTCTCATAGTTTAGGTCCAGTTCCTGTAAAAGTTCTGCCTCCTGCACTCACAAGTCTCCTTCTGTTAGCTGAGTTTCTTTGCCCCTCATTCTGTATCTGGCTAGCTTGGTTGTCTACCCTCACCCTAATCCTTCTCTCAGGCTTAGTGGATAGAGCAGGTACTGCACTGTAAAAAGATTTTGGCCAGCACCTGAACATGGAACATGGAACGGTGGGAGGAAACCTCCTTGTGCTCCTTCTCACTTGTTCACTCACATAGGGTATGGCTGCACTGAGTAATAATTGCTCATTTAAGTTGGGAAGAGAGCTCTATTTAAAGCATGATGCTGGAAATCAAGAAGTCCCAACTCCTGATTTTGGTTTGGATGTGGACTTCCTCTGTGGCCTTGAATGAGTCATTTAATCTCCCTGGGAATCATTTTCCACACCTGTAAAATTTGGATAATGATCATGATGATGATGATAATACAAATAAGGCTGAGTGAAGATTAGAGCTGAGCAGGAAATGGTTTTCCCGTCCTGGGAAAAAAATTGAGATTTTGAAAAAAAAAAAAATTCCATCCCAAGTAAATGCTGAAAAGTTAAAAATCTCAAAATTTTTCACAAACTAACAGTCCAAACAGAATTTCAGTTCAGGTCCATCAAAATGTTTTGTTTCAACAATTTAGAAAATTTGGTTTGATTTTGACCTTTTTACATTTTATTTTTGTACTATAATTAGTTTAAATTTTTAAACAAAAAATTGTTTCAAATAGAAAAAATATTTTTTTTGTTTTGAAAATGTCAAAATGGGACTTTTCAAAAAAAAAATCTCAGTATTTTTTCAACTGGAGAAATTTGTCAAAATTAACCCTTTCCTATGAACAGTTTCAATTTTGATTAATTGGCATTAGCCAACAAAAAGAAGTTTTTGTTGAAAAATTCTCAACCAGCTCTACTGAAGAATATTATTTATAATGGACCAAATCCTCCTCTCCCTATTGACGTGACTAGTCAAAAGAAATGCTCCTAAGCATGAAACAAGCAGCAGTTGATTCAGTGTAGGTAAAGTGCTTTGAACATAGAAGAATGCTATGCACATTCTAAGTATTGCTATTCTTGTTTCACAGCACTAGGAACTGTTAATTGTCTAAAATTAAAAAACAAAGTATGAAAAAAATCCTGCGAGTGTCAGTCCTAAAGAGTTAACTTTCCCCAAACACTACCAGCATTTTATTACAATTGTCAAAAAAAAGAACCCAACTCAGTGTTATTGTTTTGATTATTGAGATTCAGCCACAGATCAACTGAGCAATTAAAATCTCTAAATAAAATTCCCTGAATTGTCAAACAAAGGATGAGTTCCCAATGGGAAGGGTTTATTTTTAAAGTTGAAATTTCTCTTTGTAACGTCTCTGCCAGTAAATGGTTTCATTAATTGGAATATACAGAAATATTTTACCGGTTTAACAATGCATGACATCCTACTAAGATTGTGATGACAAGCTTTTCCTTTTATTCAAGGTGAAGTTACTGCATTCATATAATAAATATGTGGGCTCGGTTACAAGTAGATTTTTAGAAGGAATTAAATAATGCATTTATTGTTGAAACTCGACAAAAGTGTCTGAAATATTTAGAAGTCTGAATAGAAAGAAAAGAACTCTTTTTTTAATCAGCTCTAGAAATGAAAAGGTAATTCAGAATTTGAAGAAAGTATAGAGGAAACCTAATTTACACATTAATAATAGTTTTCTCTAAAAATCTGACCTGTGAACTTTTGGGGAATATTGACCCTGATAATGCTTCCCGTATATTATCTCACCCTTGAATAACTTTGATCAAAGTAAATGGGAGTATCGTGTGAGTAAAGACTGCAGAATAGGGTGCTATAATATATTTAAGAAGACTATCTAGAACAGGGCACGTTAAAATGACAAATTAAATTTGACCCGTAATTTAAATGTGCAAAAAAAAACCCACCATGAAACTAATTGAAGAATTTCCATTAAAAAATCCAATAAAAACAATTAAAATAAAATAAAAATTCACAGCAACATTAAGAATGGTTTCTCTGAAACGGAATCAACAAACTATTTGCCAAAATAGTTTTTTATGCTCAGAGGCCATTGGGCCAGAATGTGTAGGAACATTAATTGCACTGTTGAACACTTGATGTTAGAGAGTATTTGTATTTTTAATAGAGCCTTTTGAGTATTTAATAGAGGATTTTCTATCTTGATGTTTTTAATTGTGCAGTGTATTTATGTATTTAGAGATGTCCTGTGAAATTCAGTGCAATAGCCTCTACTCATCTGATTGAGTGATTACATGAATCCCACTGCAAATTTGGCATTGTAATAATAATATCTTAATGAACCAAGTTCATAGTGTTAGAGTAGACTTCACTAATGCTTCTAAATTAGAGCCAGTTAACGTTTTCCAAGTCTGTAATTTAGAGGCAAAGCTGATATTCGATCCTTTAAATCCCCTTGGTATTTTAACGCATAAGATGATCCACAATAGTGGGAGTTCAGATATTATGGTAATTGGTAGAGTGTGGAAATTTAGATAGTTAATCAGTATTAGCAACCCCAAGTGTTAAAAAAAGGTATGAGTTGGGCCTCAAAAACCATCATAATCAGATGGACTTTAAAATGGTGAGATTAAAAATAATAATAAATGTTAAGTTCTTTTTATTTGCCTTCTTGTTTCTGCATCGTGAGGGCACAATCTGGTCACATTTACAAGCGTTTATCTACAATTTATAAGGGCTACAAACTTACTTATAAGGGCTACAAAGTGGGGTGGGGGACTCCCTGTGGAGGTTGGCTCATAAAGATTTTTCCTTATTTGTTCTGTCGAGGCAGGTTGCCCCACAGAAGAGCACACTTACAAATCTTGCAGGATCCCTGTAAGCTGTAGGAGGCCAAGAGCATCAGTGAGAATACCCTATGCTGCTGCAGAGGCTCTGTCCCCCTGGTATCACCCACCCCTTCAGCACGAGTTATTTGGAACCTTATAGCCAGGACTATGTCATCTGTCTTTAAAAGAGGATCTGCACCCTGGAGGGCCCAGTGGAACATTAATACAGCCTCTGTACTTAACTTTCTTTGGAGAACTCAGTTCTCCTGACCTGCCCAACTACAGATCCCTGGAGACACAGCGTGTCCTTTCTGGGGTCCAGGGGAAGAGTGAGACACTGCTGTAGAGGCAGCTGATTCTCATCTCCCTTTCACAAGGGAATACTTACTGTACTACTGCTGAAGCCCAATGAATTATTTCCTTACTCCTCTATCCCCACCCTTTATCTGGTAGGTTTCTTTAATCTAGCCTCCGAATTTCACCGTAAGATGTTATGGTTCAACAGAATCTCGTTGGACCAAAAAAAGCTGCAAGCAGCATGGAAATGTATGTTAACATCGACTCTTGAGACTTGGCTCAAACCAAAGAATACTACTAGCTGTGTTTTCCCCCCTGCAATTATTCCATCTCACTAGAGAAAAGCAGCCGGCATCCCACCTGGCAACGTAATGATGTCTGAATTGCCATTGTTGCCTGGTCAGTAATTGTTTAAACATTAAAGTTTATTGTTAATGTTGTCTTATGGTGAATATACTTTAACAAAGCCCCTGGGGAAAAGTAACTGATTTATGTGCAGTTTGGCCTGCAGTACTTGCGTCATCACTTTGCTCCTGGAAGAATATTCTTTGACTTATGTATTGCTTGCTTAATAGTCCACAAAAGTCAACATCCCTTTGGAAGAACAACTTGTGCTTAAAGCAGTCACCAGTTCCAAGAGAGTCTGTTAAGGCAAGATGTTGTAAGAGACCCACAATTGAAGCAAAAACTCATGATTCCTAATTGTAGTGTTAATAGTTGGGAAACGTTAAGCCACTATGTCCTGGCTTATATCAATAAAGGTTTGGTTTCTCCTCTTCCTCCTCCACCCCAGGCCTGCTTTGGGAAGTTGGATGCAAGTCAACATTTTTATTTTCAATAAGAATGTTCCTATTGTCCGTTATTATGTAAGTACTATATTGTGAGTAGCGCCCAGGTTGGAGGTGAACAATCTGTTTTCAAAATATCCAGAACTATGCTATTTTTACATAAATAGAGGTGTATTGTCATTAATCAAAAACGTTCCTGCCATGTCTCTTTTTACAATATTCTGTTAGAGCGTAGTGTAGAAATTACATCAAATGTCTGACTTACTTTGTGCAAAGGGTATATAAAGGGTGCTCGGTGGTGGCTGAGGGAATACTATGGGTATCCCCAGTACGTAGCACAGCAGAGGCAGTGCCGTCATTTGACCCAACCCTAAACAGTGACTCACTCCTTGGACGATCCTTTTTTCTGCAGTGTTTAATTCTATGGGCCTCTATTAGAAAGACAGGCACTGTGCAAACTCCCACTTCATACAGATAGTGTGTCACACAAATGCAGTGGGCCTGATTCTTCACTGTGTGTCTCCATTTTTATGTCGGTGAAATTCCATTGAAGTCAATGACTGCACCACATCTGAAGCGGGGCTGGGTGGGGATGCGGACGTTGTCCGGGCTTGCCGGAGGAGGGGTAGCAGTGCTTTATGGGCAGAGGGAGGAAGGTGATCAGAAGCTGCTGCAAAAAGGTGGGTGGGGATAAGTAAGTGTGGAGGCTTTAAAAGAGTCAAGCCCTAGCATTAGAAGACCCACCCTCCCTCCCCTCAAGGTGGTGAATATTAGGACTTGCTGTGGGCATTGTGCTAGTTGCTCCTTTATAGAAGGGGCTGGGAAGGAATTTTTTCCTCACCATCACATTGGCTTAGGTCGGTGGTTCTCAACTGTGGTCCACCGATTCTTCAGGGAAAGCCCCTGGCGCACTGGACTGGTTTGTTTACCAGCCGCGGAGGCAGGTTCGGCCAGTCTCGGCTCCCACTGGCCGCGGTTCGCCGTCCCCTGCCAATGGGAGCTGTGGGACGCGGCGCAGGCCGAGGGCTGTGCTGTCCACCGCATCCCGCAGCCCTCATTGGCCTGGAGCGCGAACTGCAGCCAGTGGGAGCCACGATCGACCGAACCTGTGGATGTGGCAGGTCAACAAACCAGTCTGGCATGCCAGGGGCTTTCCCTGAAGAAACAGTGGACCACAGTTGAGAACCACCGGCTTAGGTGGACTGGGTTGTGCTGTTGTTATTTTGTTTGGTTTGTGTGTTGGTTTTGCCTTTCCCCCAGCGGGTTTTCAGAGGGGAATATTATGGTAAGGAAAACAGGGGATTAGGCTATATGTTGCAACTCATTATGTAAGTGTGGGGCGGATGTCCAGTGCAGATACTCCATAGGGAAGGCATCCAGTGGCCAGATAAATGGCCTGGTAAAGGACTTAAAAAGGAGGTGCTGGTTAAAGGAACGGAACGGGGGGAGTTCTTCTGACAGTCAGTGATATATCCAGCGAATTTGTAGAATAACACTGTAATATGCCATCCATCCACATAGAGTGTCAGATAACCAACTATCTTCACTTGAATCTTACTAGGTCATATTACTATGATTTCATTTTATTTCCGGAACATTAGACATGAAATAAGTTATGAATATTCTTTGCCATTTTCCTTGTGATGAACTGTTTTTGTTGATTCCTAGTAACTCTGGTAATTTTCATAGATTCTAGGGCTGGAAGGGACCTCAAGAGGTCATCGAGTCCAGAAAATTAAATGGAGATATGCCAATCTCCTAGAACTGGAACGACCTTGTAAGGTTGAGTCCAGTCCCCTGCCTTCACTAGCAGGACCAAGTACTGTCCCCTGACAGATTTTTGCCCCAGATCCCTAAATGGCCCTCTCAAGGATTGAACTCACAATCCTGGGTTTAGCAGGCCAATGCTCAAACCACTGAGCTATCCCTCCCGCCAATTTACTAGGCCTTTCCAGATAGAGACGAAGTCATGATCCTTGCCCCATATACAGTTATGGGCCAGGATCCTGCAAAGCGCTGAGAGTCTAGGCCTGATCACGCAAATCACATAAGCATGTTTTTAACTTTGAGAGCATGAGTAATCCTGTTGAAGAGAACACACTTGGAATTGCTTATGTGTTTTGCTGGATCTGTGGCTGATCTGGGTCAGAGTACTCAACACTTTGCAGTATTGAGCCTATATGGCTTGTAAATTGTACAGCTGACACAAACATATTCAAGTATAACAAAGTTTAACTTTTCTAATCTCACTTTACCTTTAAACATTAGATCTGTTGAATTGTCCACCAAATTTTTTGGGGGTTTGTCATTCACTTACTGCATTTTTGAGGAGGGATACTAGATTTTTAACAAATATTAGCATTCCAAAATGTTTGTCTTTTTAATTTGTAGTGACATTATGGTAATTTCTATAGCTATGGACTAGATTTTTATTATGTGTGTTATTTAATAACTGTTGTTTCATCAACAGTTAATTAAATCTACTATCTAAATTGAACAGAAAATTACAGTGGGTTAAAGACTATAAAAGACTGTTGCAGATAAGACTTATTGGTCGTAAGAATTTGAGATCATATCTACAAGCAGTATCCTGCTCATATTTCTCTTTTAGGCTGCTGTATTCAAGCTCTTTGAAAGTGGCCTATTATTTCCTACCCATTTATTACAGTGTCCTGTTTGCTGCCAACATGCCCACTGTTTAAAGTTACTTTCATTAATTAACTGTAAGTTAATTTCTTTGCAAGCAAAATCTCTGATCTCATTATGTTGTCCTTAAAGCTGAACACTTCAGCTTTTCCATTCTACTTCAATGGCGGAATAAAAAGCACATTCTTTAACTTAAAGAGCTTTGTCTCCGGGGGGTTAATTTGATAGTATTTGAAAGAGTGATAGTTTAGTCAATCATCAAATAATACATTTTTTTTTAGAAGAGAGTAAATTCAGTGGCTGATTCAGCTATGGACTGTGGAACATGTCCTTAAAATAACCTGTGTCCCATTGATTACTTCACAATGCTACATGGAAGAATTATTCTCGCAGGCTGCCTAGCCTCATTGCTAAACACACAATCAAGTCACTGATAAGTTTGACAAAAACATTTCACTTGCTCTGTATCACCCTGGATTCTTTTTTGTTTGGGATGTGTACCTATTTTAGGGAACAGCTTCTACATTTGTTATGATTGTCCATGTTGTGTTACTTTATAGAAGCTACATGTTTAAAAGTTTACTTGCTGATCCATGACTCCAGAGTACTAACTAGAGTTGTGCTGGGGGGATGTTTCTTTGCAGAATAGATTGATCTAGTCATTTTTCTGATGATAGATGCCCATTACCACTACATAGGAACAATGGTCAAATTTGATAGGTTGCATATACTATGAATTTAATGTTTTTTTTCCATTGCACTTCATCTCCCTAATGCTAGCTGAGGTATTTTGAGACATATGCAGCCCTGTCTTTCTGTCTTTTAGAGTTAACTTCAACTTGAGCAATAAAATCTGGGTGCTTTTTAGAGCGTTAAATCCAGCGAGTTGAAATTTGTCAGGATGCCTTTGAGGACTACAAGGTGTATGTCAGCTAGTGGGAAAGTTACTCCACAGGTAACTCAAATCTCGGTGAGCAAGCCTAGTACATGAAGAAGCCATTTGTATCCCTCTGAGTCCTGTAATGTTGAGCGCGTTGCTGAGATTTACACAAGTCTGATCTATGCAGCTGATGAGATGGCTGCAGCAGGGTAGCAACAGTCTGACCTGAATCATAGATTCTTATGCCTCAAAGACCATGGCCATGGCTCTAGATTTTTTTTTCCCCTGGGTCACAGTTTACTACAAAGGGTGCATTTTATTCAACAAGGGAGTTGGAAATCAGTTAGGTGGAAGAGCTCAGGAAGGAAAACCAGGTGCCTCTTGGGCACACAGTAGAAGCAATGGGTCAAAGGTAATATATTGGTAAAGGTCCTCAATGTCTGGTTTTGCATCTTACTTATGGCTAGTTCCAGTGCTTTTAGACAGAAGTATTGTCAATGGTATTGATTAGTTGATCTGATAATCCAGCAGGCTCCTTGATGTGTTAAATTTCCTTCTTTCACATGGCTGTAAGTGTGGAAGAAGCGTGTGCGACTGCAGAAGCAACTCTCAGTGGACACCGCAAAAGTATGACTGCCTGTGATCAAATTGTACCATGCATGCCAATGCCGATTAGTCATTTGCCAGTCACTTTTAACCCTTTCCAGTAATTCATCAGCATCTGCATTTCATATAAACCTTTTTAGTCTACTCTAGGTTTCTAGGATTTTACATTTATGCATTCCTTGGAATGGGTGATGCATGTGTATTTTTAAAATGAATTGTATATGGAATACAATTTCACCACATCCACCGTGTATCCATGGTATCCCTGAAAACATTAAGTTCAGCTTATAGTTAATGTTTTCAGGGATACCATGGATACACGGTGGATGTGGTGAAATTTTCAAAGGCATGTGATAAACTGCAGAGTTCTTGCAATAGTAAAGCTTTTAAAAATTATTTCTTCTAGATTAAAAAACCCCAGAAAGTATAAATGTCATATTTGTTGTATGAATATTACTAATGTATAATAAACTTCTAAAACTTTATTATCATTATATAAAGCGATTACCTCTGTTAAAATATTGTTAACCAGCAGAGAATGCCACTCCATCTTTAACTCATCCCAATGTGCCTACGTATTGCAGCTTTTCTAAGGCTCTCGCAATAACTACACTGAGTTTGAGGGCAATGGTCAAATAGGCCCCAAGTTCATCTGCATGTCTGCATAGGTAAAGAAGTCTGGATCCACAGGAGTGGGGAATTTTAATTCAGCATTTCCCCACCCTGTGGAAATCCCTTCATGGAGCCTTTGCCCTGTTCCCCTCCCCATTCTCCTTGCCCCCATGGATGAATTCCTAGGAAGCACTGTGAGTTAAAACTGGTGAGGTTTTTTTTATCCCTTATGCAAACCTGGGAGAGAATTGGGCTCTGTGTCAGCTCCCTGCTTCTTTGCATAAAGTGTCCCATCCGTGGTTGTAATATAACGTAACACATACTGCAGAAAGTATTATTGAATTTTGAATCCATTATATTTTGCACTCTAGCACAAATAGTAGCATTCAGCCAGTTCCAGGGCATATGCCTGGAAGCAGTACTCACGTGACCAGTCCCACTTAAGTCAGTTATAACCTGTATACATGCATAAATATAAATCCCTAACCGTTCAGTGTGTAGAAAAAAAAATAGAGGCTCAAATGCAATGTTTTCTTCATGTACAGAGAGGAAACCCTGGAATCACCAAGACAACTTGCATGAATAAATACGGCTTGTGTGTATGTAAGTGGGTGTGCATTTGTGTGAGGTCTGCAAGATAGGGCTCAGTTAAGGCTTTTTTGAAAAAACACATCTAGCCAGGCTGACAACACATGCACCAAGTTTTAAGATCACTTCAGATTAAAAAAAACAGAGTTGTAACATAAATTGCCTGAAGAGCAAATTCAGCCCTTGTGACAGTTAGGGTGACCAGATGCCCCGATTTTATAGGGACAGTCCCGATTTTGGGGTCTTTTTCTTATATTGGCTCCTATTACCCTCCACCCCCTGTCCCGATTTTTCACAGTTACTGTCTGGTCACCCTAATGACAGTTAGATACATTTCACACTTGACTGAACCTCTCTGTTTGGCTCTGTGTGTGTGTGTGTGTGTGTGTGTGTGTGTGTAGCATGTTACACTCTGAGACTGCTGAAATGAAGGGTCTGATCCTGTCAACCTTACTCTGTGGCTGCATCGGAACTGGCAAATTTAATTGGTGTTTCTTCACCAGCAGTAGTAATGGTAGAGACTGTACTGTAGACCAGATCCGGATGTCACCGCTGTATTGTCTAACCCTTCAAGTTATACAGCATCGTGTCCTGCCAAGACAACACCTTCACAGTGGTTATAACTGGTGGAATTGCAGTACTGACAAACCATGGGGCATGTAGTCACAGCCTGTAAGGGCCCAAATATCAGTTCAGTGGATATTAAAGACATTACAGCAACACATGGGTTAAGGGCTGTATCCATCCCTCAGCAAACGCCCAATTAAGAGCTAGATTAGTAGAGATGAAAAATGTATTGCAAAACTGCTGAAGTATTATGGAAAACAAAATGATTTCATTGAGTAGTAGTTCTGTTGCCATAATCCTAATGATAAACTCTGTTACACTAATAATAGAAGAAAAACTAATTGCAGTGAGGACAGGACAAATCTTTTTTAATCCTCGTTGTCATCTCAACTAAATCCAAACCCATTTGTATTAACCTTTGCTGACAGAGTCACATGATGGACATAATTTCTTGTAATTTACCAGCAGTAGATCTAACCTTTCTTCATCAAATATTCATAAAGGCGGGATTCTCAATGATTTTCTGTCTCTTTTCATATTTACATCTTGTTGTCTTCTTCCTTTTTACTGCAATTTGAACACAGTCGAAGTCAGATGGAATTAAAGTTAAAGTGCTTTAGCAGCTAAGGTACCTGAAAGCAAAGAATAACTAATTGAAATTTCTTACCAGTACAGATCATGCTATGGAATTGTGCCTATAGAGTTTTTCCAGGGGGAAAAATGAACTCTAGATTTAAGTGCTATGAATTCTTGTCACTAGTATAAAATTGTTTATATATAAACAATAACACAGGGCAAGGGGTACAGTTTTATTGGATTCCTGCATATCTTCTGTGAATTTGAGGAATGAAATGAAAGGCTGTGGGCCTGATTCTCCACTTGCTTTAGATAGGTGTAAATCAAGAGTAAGTACAGTGAAGTCAGTTAAGTTATTCCAGTGTAAAACTGGCGTGAGAGAATGGATAATCAGGTCTTATGTCTTTAACTATCCAAGAAGTGTGGCTATCAAGTGTAACCACACTCTCCAAAGTATCTCACGGCTTTGACAATGCTTTAAAAATATATTTTAAATAAGGAAATTTGATACATTTTCCATAACAAATGTAAGTATAACGCCAAATATTAAACAGCATTTAATATTTTAAAGAAGTATTTTAACATGAAAACTATTTCTCTATACAATGCTTTAGACTGAGGGCTTGTCTATGTTATGGGTGCTATCACGGCATAGCAGCATTGTAACTGTAGTGCTGTAGTGAAGTCGCTTCCTACAGCAACGGAAGCAGTTTTTCCATTGCCCTAGGTAATCCACCACTCTGTGCGGTGGAGCTAGGTCAATGGAAGCATTCTTCTGTCAACCTTGATGCATCTTCACCAAGGGGAGTTAGGTTGGCATAGCTAAGGTGCTCTGGGTGTGAAGTGTAGATCAGGGCTGAGTTGTTAGAACCTCACTTAAAAATATCAACTGTGGTTGTCATTCATTCATTTAATCCAATGAGATGCTGAGAAACCTCAGCTCCCGTTTATATCCATAAGAATGAAGTGCTCAGGACCTTGCAGAATCTGGTCTCTAAAGAATTGAGGATTCAGCAAGTTCCTAAGTAGTATGATGCTTTCACTAAAAATAACGTCTAAAAACTAGTGACCCTCGAAACCTATTACTTCCTCTTATATCATGTGATTTAGGGAGGGCAAAATTGACTGTCCATCCTGGGCAGGTATGCCAGTTTCCTGCACACTGATTCGGCAATCTGGGAGTGGTAGATTGAGTTCCCACACTCCTCAGTAATTTGCATGTTTGAAAAGGTATAAAGTGACAGTGCAACCCATGTTAGGAATTTTAAATGAATTATTTCTAGTTAGTTTAGTATTTCTATTATATTGCATTCACTGAGCTTTGAGGAGGTACTATATGCGTCATCTTGGTCCTAAAAATATCTCCCAAATGACTAGCCAATCAGTCAATGAATAAAAACACAGCTGATTTTTTACACCCAAGGGATCTGTAGAGAGTAAAATGAAACGTTGTCATTTCAAAGTTCATACTTCAATCCCTGTGACAGCTGTGAGTAGGTAGGATGTTCTAGGGAATAAAGCACTGGAACCGGACTTTTTTCTTATGAGTTTGCCCTTACCTCCTCCTCTTGCTCCCATTTCCCCAACAGCCTGTACTAATGGTGTTGGATGATCATTTGACAATAGATGATCTGTTATTCCCACAATAGCATAGAGAGGAAGGTTAGTGGGGAAGAAGACTGGTCCAGAAGATGGTACTATGCTAGGAGTCAGAAGACCTGGTTCAGTTCTTGGCTTAGCCACTATCATCATGTGTGGCTCTGGGCTAGTTACGTAATTTATATGGGGAATGATGCTGCTCAGACTCACAGGGGTGTTGTGAAGATAAAATCCATTAATGACTGTAAAGTGTTCAGATACTACACTGATGAGGGCCATTTAAAATACCTAGATAAATAACACTGTTGGGCTAGAAGCAGATTGACTTGCAGATAAATCATGTAAATCCAGAAAAATCAATCTTTACTGCACCATCCAATGTTTCTTTGGAAGATATCTTTTTGACATCTAAAATCTTGAATTCCTTGCATCTGAAGGAATCTTTAAACATTTCTCAATTGAGAACAAGTGACCGGTGATAGGAAAAAATGCAAGATCATGTTGTCTTAGAAACATAGTAACAAATTATTAAAGTAATCATGGGTGTTCTCATTAAAGACAATTGCTTATGTTACCTCAGTTCCATATCGTACATATTAAGAGTAAAAATCAAAACACTGAATCATCATAGCCAGAAAATAAGTAAGGAACTTTTCCCTATCGAGATTAGTAATAGATGTGTACTTCGAGACATTCAATAGGACAACTCACAGTGCATGAAGTTAAGCATATGTATAAGTCTTTGAAGGATCAAAGTCTAATTGCTAATTTGGATATGCAAAAGGAAAAATGGATCTAACTATGTATCATTATCCAAATCCTTACCTACTTTGGATAATGCTGTATTAAAAGCCTGTGTAATTAGAACTATATTATACCATAAAATGCAATATTTATAACTTATGAATGGGACCTAATTCTTCTCTTAATTTAATCAGTTTACTCCTGGTTTACACTAGTCTCAGAAAGGAGAAGCAAGCCCAATATTCTTAGGTTAAATTTTAACTTTAATTGTACTAATTTCTTTCTTACATTATTTGCTGTATTTGCCCACAAGATGACTAGAGGATATTTATATTCTGATAAGATTGATAACTATTGTTATAATGCTGCTAAAATTAAAAATGTCTTTTTATCTTCCCTTAATACTTTCTTAATTATGTATTTTTTCTAGAATTATGAATAAAATGATTTTATAATAAATTATTTGTAATACTTTACACTACTATAGCTTCTTTCAAAGTGCTTTACAAACTCCAAAGGTCTGCACTAATTTTGGGTGTTTTGAGGTTTGGTTGCCCAAATGAGAAATCTCTCAGAGGTGCTGAGTGCCTGTAGCCCATTGGGTGTACAAAAAGTGGAGGCAACCAAAATTAGCGGACAGTTTTGAAAAGTTAAGCCTAATTAATTTTCCCTCTCAACATCTCTCTAATGTAGGATTGTGGTTTCCGCTTTATAGGTGGGGGAAATGGGGCACTGAGAAGGTTCAGTGGGTTTGTTCGTGGTCACACAGCAGGTCAGTGGTGAAGCCGGGAGTAGAAACCAAAGCTCCTGAATTTGCCACTGTGCTCGGACCACTGCACAATACTGCCGCCTTTTATACAGACAGTTTTAAAATTATAAATCGCTCAGTAGAATGCACCAGTTTACGTAATGTGTACATCTTTATACCATTATACTGAAAAGACTAGTATTTTGATAACATCATCAACATAGGATATAATTATTAAAAAGAAATGGTTATTGTCATAGCTTCTGTAAGGACTGACAAAATCTTTGTAGAGGGACTATGACCGATGCAAAAAACCAAACCCATTATTCAAGAACTATTCAGAATAATTTAGATATAACAAATATCACGTAATAGCAAATATTTCTGTGCTAAAAAAAAGTGCGGCTACTTTGTGGGGAGAATTTTCCTTCCCTTCATAATATCTCTATATATTATTTATTTATTTTATTATGAAATCCCCCCCCAGATGGCAGGTTAGTACAATATTATGTGTGGCTAGAGCAGTAAATGGTTGTCTAATTTTATGGACCTGATAATTTAAAAATCACAAATGTATAAGATAATGCCACATTCTTTCCCCATGTTTGATTTAAAAAAGTAAAATATCTGCATGTATGGGGGTGGGTTCCATGTGCATTATAGAAGGTCAAACTAGAGGCACATTAGGGTAGATAACATGATTGATTGATTCAATTCAGAGTACACTAAGGGACCATGATCTCTGTAAATACTGAAAGCCTGTTCTTTAGTTTGTGTATATTCCAAAGAGAAAGGTTAAATGTGTCTTGCATTATGGTTACAAGTTATTTCCAAAATGTACTTTACCTACTGTCATAGTCCTGTCACTTGATTGTATAAATATATGGAGCAATACAATCAAAAACATTAATTGTTGTGGGTCTTTATAGACCTTTGGATTTATAGAAATAATCATTTTTTTAAAGAGGCATGTTTTAATATGCAAATTATATTAAAATATGCAAATTATGAGTCTGATCATCCCATAGATAACCTAATAATGAGCATTGCAAATAAGCATTAATAGTCCCTAAATATTTCAGTTAATTCCCAGGCACTTTAGTCTACAGAATTGTTCATCTAAAACGTGTGAACGCCAACTTAGCAGTCTGCTGAGAAGCCTGACTTTCCATCAGTCTCTTTGCAAGGGCAGAAGTTATTGCAGCTAATCAAGTTGGGTAAGCAGTGAGGCCAAGTGGTTTCCCAGATGACCTTGGTCCTTTAATGCACTGCAAGGAGCTGACTCTCTCCATTAATAGTTTTGTTTGTGAGAGCTGAAAAGGTGACTTGTAATACAGCTCCTTTTTCCTGACTCCTCCATAATGACATTTTGAACAGGCAGATGATGGCCTTTGATTCAGTATGACCTTCTTAGTTTTAGTGGTTACAGAATGCTTTAAGATGAACAGTGTAAATGAGAAGATAGGTACGTTCCATAGCTAAGCTTTTCCCTGGAGAGCATCTTTGTAAACTTACATAGAAAATCAAGGGTAATTTTTATATATTTTATATTTTTTCTTTAACTTTATTATTGCTTGATTATCAACTAAACTCTTCTGGCCTGATTCCCCTTACCTGTAAAGTCAATTGAATTATGCCAGTGTGTAACATGTATAAGAGAGAGAAGAATCTTGCGTGTATGTTTTGTTAATAGATCCAGAGTTGCAATTAGATACTCTCTACAGTCTGTAGTCAGCACTTTAGGGTCTTCCTCTCCACACTGTCATAGGGTTCAAATACCAAACTGCCTTTCTTGGGGCTATCATGCTAGAAATCCTCTTCAATTCTGTTGGAATATCTGTATCAGCTACCATGCACCGTTTTGCACAGAGCTACATTGCAAAGAATTTTCAGCAGTTAGTTAAATTTTGTGGTAAAGTTTCATGTAGTTTGGGCCAGGAGGGACCATTTGATCATCCAGACTGACCTCCTGTATATCACTGGCCATTACATTTTACCGGATACCCTTGTACTGAGCATGATACCTTGTGTTTGATTGAAGCATAACTTGTATTGCTAAAGCACATGCCTGTTCTCAATTTCAAGTGATATTGTAAATAAGAAGCAGGCATAGGCGCCGACTCCGTGGGTGCTCCGGGGCTGGAACACCCACGGGGAAAAATTGGTGGGTGCAGAGCACCCACCGGCAGCTCCCCGCTATTCCCGGGGCCCGCGCCCAGCTCCCCGCCAGTCCCGGGACCTGCGGCAAGCTTACCTCAGCACCGGGAGACGTTGCGGGTCCCTGCCCCTGATGCTGGGCGACGTTGCGTCGGCGTCGGGGGCGCAGCCCCACAACGTCACCCAGCGTCGGGGGCGGGGCCCGGCATCGGGGGCGGGGCCCCGCCACATCACCTGGCGTCGGGGGCGGGGCCCGGCGTCAGCCCCCACCGGCGCCACCGGAAGTTGGCGCCTGTGGAAGCAGGCAGCAGTCTCTCCTGTAAATGTAAACAAACTTATTTGTCTTAGCGATTGGCAGAACAAGAAGTGGGACTGAGTGGATCTGTAGGCTCTAAAGTTTTATATTGTTTTGTTTTTGAGTGCAGTTATTTAACAAAAAAATCTACTTTTGTAAGTTACACTTTCACAATAAAGAGATTGCACTACAGTACTTTTGTATGAGGTGAATTGAAAAATACTATTTCTTTTATCAGATATATTTTAAATCAAAAATAATAATATAAAGTGATCAATGTACACTTTGTATCCTGTGTTGTAATAGAAATCAATATATTTAAAAATGTAGGAAAACATCCCAAAATATTTGAGAAATTTTAATTGGTATTCTATTGTTTAACGGTGCGATTAACTGAAATAATTAGTTTTAATCATGATACATTTTTTTGAGTTAATCACGTGAGTTAACTGCCATTAATCTACAGCCCTAGTATTTATACACCGTAATTAAGTCATCTCTCAGTTTTCTTTTTGATAAGCTAACCATATTGAGCTCCTTATGTCTCACATTGTAGGGCATCTTCTTCAGCTCTTGAATCATTTTTGAATACATTCTTTTCTGCACCCACTCCAACTTTTCCATATCCTTTTAAAAATGGGGACAACAGAACTGTGTACAGAATTCCACTACTGGTCTCACCAATGCCATAAACAGTGGTAAAATTCCTTCCTTTCTCCTCTGTTTATACATCTAAGAATCACAGTTCTTTTTGCCACGATATTACGCTGGTGGCTCATGTTCAGTTGCTAGTCCACTATGACCCCAAGATTCTTTCAGAATTCTTTCCGTGCTCCAGGATACAATGCCCCATTTTGTAGGTGTGACTTGAATTTCTTGCTCCTAGGTGTATAACTCTGTATTTGGCTGTATTGAAACACATTTTGTTTGAATCGGTCCAGGTTACCAAGCGATCCAGATCACTCTGTATGACTGCTCTGTCTTCCTTGGTATTTACGACTCTGCAAATCTTTGTGTAATCTGCGACGTTTATCAGCAGCAATTTTATATTTAACTCTTGATCATTAATGAAAATGTTGAATAACATGAAGCCCAATATTGAACCCCTGCGGAACCCCATTAGAAATACTCCATTTGATGGTGATTCCCCACTGACAACTACTTTGTGAGATCTGTCAATACGCCAGTTCTCAGTCACTTTACTGTGTGCGCTGTTGATATCGTATAGTGCTATTTTTAAAATCTGAATGCTGTGCAGTATGAAGACTTCCAGAATAGCCTTACAGAAGTCTAGGTATATTACAACTATGCAGTTATCTTTCAACCAAACTTGTAATCTCATGAAAAAATGAAATTATGTCTACTACTAGAAACAAAATGAGAGTCTGTGGCACAAGATACTGGATGATATACCTATGGTATGTAGACACTATCAGAAAGCAACATTTGTATGAATTTCCTGCACTTAAGAACAGCTGGATTAGCAGTAATTTCATTTAAACAAAGACTGAGATGAACTCGTAGTTCAGGCCAATATTATAGCAATGTCCATTAAGAAGAGAAATGGGAAGAATTAGATCTGCTGGCCCGCACAAGGAAATACTGACTCTTGTGGAATGGGAAGAGGAAAATATTCATCAGCAATTCATGCAAAGAGGTCACTAATGTGGCTTAGCTGGCAAACAAGAAACCAGGAATTTGGAGTTTGACAAGTAACATTCAAATAAACAAAACAAAATATTTGGAAGGCCAAGACTATCCTGTTTTCATCATGCTCCAACAACTGTTCTTTTGCAGGCACAGAAGCAAAGGAGTCACAACAGAGGACCCATTGTCAAGAGATGGCAAAAATCCTTTATTGTATCTGTTCCCTCTTGTCCCATTAATCCACAGAAACTCTGGAAGGATGGACTCACTTATTGATCAAAGAGGTCTTGGTATTTAAACCTTTTAGTTAGTCATACTCATCTGGCTTTATCTGTCTAACAGGAAAGGCTTTTTTAAAAGCATCTAATGTTACACAAAGATCCATACAGTTTACACCTGACACAATGACTACTGCGCAAAGTCACTATGCACGGCTACTCAAAGTGTCATTGGTAGATTATAGAAAAGTCCACCCAGGCATTACTTTAAGCAACATGTGACAAATGTTCGTCACATCACTTAATGCACTACTGGCAGGTGTTCAGATCCTTATGTATAGACTAGAATAGAAAATACTGCTATCATAAGAAAAGTCTCAACTAACCAGGTATGCATGTATGGCTATGGTTCAAACTCTGGTATAATTAGATCAGCCCTAAGGCCCCAATTCAGCAAATTATTTAAGCATTTACTTAAGTCCATCCTATTCAGCAAAGTACATAAGCACATGCTTAACTTTAATCACATTCTGAATATTGTTGAAGTTAGTGGAACTTAAGCACATGTCTAAGAGCTTTGCTGAATTCTGATGGACTGCTGAATCAGGTCCTAAATGAGCTAATCGAAGTAGGATTTTAGAATTCCTACATGACGGTCTAAAAGGATATCTTATATGACAGACTAATGCCACAATGGCATTGCAGGTCAGTATGTTCAGCAAATGCCTGTGCTTTCAGCATTGACAAATCTGGTTTCTTAAAAAAAAAACCAAGGAGTCCTTGTGGCACCTTAGAGACTAACAAATTTATTTGGGCATAAGCTTTCGTGGGCTAGAACCCACTTCATCAGATGCATGGAGTGGAAAATACAGGAGCAGGTATAAATACATGAAAGGATGGGAGTTGCCTTACCAAGTGTGAGGTCAGTCTAATGAGACAATTCAATTAACAGCAGGATACCAAGGGAGGAAAAATAACCTTTGAAGCGGTAATGAGAGTGGCCCATTTCAGACAGTTGACAAGAAGGTGTGAGTAACAGTAGGGGGAAATTAGTATTGGGGAAATTTAATGTGGATAAATGTAAAGTAATGCACATTGGAAAAAATAACCCCAACTATACATACAATATGATGGGGGCTAATTTAGCTACAACTAATCAGGAAAAAGATCTTGCAGTCATCGTGGATAGTTCTCTGATGACATCCACGCAGTGTGCAGCGGCAGTCAAAAAAGCAAACAGGATGTTAGGAATCATTTAAAAAGGGATAGAGAATAAGGTGGAGAGTGTCTTATTGCTCTTATATAAATCTATGGTACGCCCACATCTTGAATACTGCATACAGATGTGGTCTCTTCATCTCAAAAAAGATATACTGGCATTAGAAAAGGTTCAGAGAAGGGCAACTAAAATGATTAGGGGTTTGGAATGGGTCCCATATGAGGAGAGATTAAAGAGGCTAGGACTTTTCAGCTTGGAAAAGAGGAGACTAAGAGGGGATATGATAGAGGTATATAAATCATGAGTGGTGTGGAGAAAGTGAATAAGGAAAAGTTATTTACTTGTTCCCATAATAGAAGAACTAGGGGCCACCAAATGAAATTAATGGGTAGCAGGTTTAAAACAAATAAAAGGAAGTTCTTCTTTACACAGCACACAGTCAACCTGTGGAACTCCTTGCCTGAGGAGGTTGTGAAGGCTAGGACTATAACAGGATTTAAAAGAGAACTGGATAGATTCATGGAGGTTAAGTCCATTAATGGCTATTAGCCAGGATGGGTAAGGAATGGTGTCCCTAGCCTCTGTTTGTCAGAGGGAGACAGGGGAGATGGCAGGAGAGAGATCACTTGATCATTACCTGTTAGGTTCACTCTCTCTGGGGCACCTGGCATTGGCCACTGTCAGAAGACAGGATACTGGGCTGGATGGACCTTTGGTCTGCCCCAGTACGGCCATTCTTATGTTCTTAACCACTCCCAGTCTTTATTCAAGCCTAATTTGATGGTATCCAGTTTGCAAATTAATTCCAGTTCAGCAGTTTCTCGTTGAAGTCTGTTTTTGAAGTTTTTTTGTTGAAGAATTGCCACTTTTAGGTCTGTTACTGAGCGACCAGAGAGATTGAAGTGTTGTCCGACTGGTTTTTGAATGTTATGATTCCTGATGTCAGATTTGTGTCCATTTATTCTTTTGTGTAGAGGCTGTCTGGTTTGGCCAATGTACATGGCAGAGGGGCATTTCTGGCACTGGCACATGATGGCATATATCACATTGGTAGATGTGCAGTTGAATGAGCCCCTGATGGTGTGGTTCATGTGGTTAGGTCCTATGATGGTGTTCCTTTAATAGATATGTGGACAGAGTTAAGTGAGCCATAGTGAATGATTAATCCACAGAAAATTCACAAATGCTTGATGGTTTGAATTTGAATTGTGCATTGCAAATGCCCACAAAATACCCATTTGAACTACTTCTTAAGGTACCATCACCACCTATTTTATTATCATTAAAATATTCCCCCGTGGCAATAACTTTATCCAGAAGGAATTTCAAGACTAGGCGCATTATCTATTGAAAAGCAATTTAGTAGTTTCCATTCAGGCAAGGTAGTTTTAAGAAAAACACTGAAGTTTACTCCGAAGGCAATTGCAATCTTCCATAGATCTCAGGATATTATATTACCTTCATTCTTTTCGAATCCACAGCATAAGAAAGAGAAAGACTGACATAAATTGGATGTTCGAAGAGCTCTGAAGATAGACATCAGAAGGACTCAAGAGTAAGGAAAGATCTCAGAATTATTTGTTCTTTTCCATCTTAAAGTAAAAGAGAACAAAGCATCAAAGGCATCAGAAGTGAGATGGCTCAAAGTCAGTACTGTATATCATATTGTATAAAGCAAATGATTTGGCACAACCAAAAAATCTAAAGTCACATTCTGTGGGAGCAGTACTGACATTGTGGTCAGAAAGATCCTTTGCTCTATAGAAAATAAATATGGAAAATTTATTATACTAGGCGCTACACGTTTCTTCTGTTGGAAGCATTTGGCAGGTGAGTTCTGCAGTCCATGGTGGCTCAGTCGTGGTTGGTGGACAAAATTAATGACTTTGACTTGTGCATTCTAGAGCTGGACTCTGCATTCCTTATAGGCTTCAGTAGGAGTTTTGTCTGTGCAAGGAGTGCAGCATCAGATACATACATGTAATTCATCTTATCAGTTTTATTCCTATTCTTTAAATAAGATGGATGTGATCAGGATCCAGACAAGAAAATTTGTTCTCATCTGATAATCTCTTATTCATTCTCCAGTCCACATGGAGTTTTAATCGGATTAAAATAAAAGTGTTTTTAACTGTAATCTTTTGGGATCTGATTCTGTTCTCAAGCTACTTTTACACTGGAGTTACTCCTGGTCTGTACCAGTGTAACAGAGTTCAGAATGTGATCCTTTGACTCTGTATATAGATTGGGATAGTGTTTTATTGCACTGGAGTAGAAGTGGTTATTAGATATCTCTGTTTATTGCTTTGGAAGATTTCATACTGGAATGCAAAAAGATAATTACAGAGAACCCAGGGGTAGACAATTTGATACTGACCACAGTTACTGATGAAGAGGAAAACCCTATTGTTAGACTTGGTGAACACAGTAAGTAGCAGAAATTCTAAGTTATGGCTGCACCATTTATAAAACATTAAACCAAACCTATATTCATTATATATACAATTCATAACACTAGTTCTTTGGAACCTCACCTGGACAAATCGTCTTAGCTGTTCCTGCTATATTGAATTAAAGTTCTTCAGCAAAAACAGGAATATGTATATGCACACACACACTCCTTGAATGTCTTAGAATATATTGCAGCTATTTATAGGAAAAGATACATATAACCCCCTCCTTTGTCTGAGAGCCGAACATTTTGACATTTCTCTCAATACAAATAGAACTGCTCAGCAAGTCATAGTTGTGGATGTGACTCGGAGATGGCAATTGAAAGATGTTCTTCTGCTTCCCATTTCTCTCGTTGATTATTTTATGACAAACGAGCAATTGCTTTTCATCTCCTGCATGACCACTGATAATCAGGGACACTTGTTAATAGTGATTGCAATGCTGAAGTTATATTTCCAGGATTTAGAATCCCTAGTAGACTGCTTTCCAGCATTTCATTGGTGTTATGCAATTTTTATTTGTACCAGCATGAACATGCAATCAGAGATGTTAGGAAAAGACCTCTTAGGTAGTCTAACCCATCCCCTTCCTGTCAGTGCAGGAGTGTGCCTTACAGTACATTTCTAAGTTCTTTATCCATAAAATATGGATGGATAGAGAAATAGACATGTAGAAGATCAGGGATTATTAAAATACCTGTTTGAATACTGTAGGAGTGTATTTGACTAAAAAAAAAATTATTCTTCTCCTTTTGTGGCTCTTTGTCCTTTTGTTTCCCACTTTCCCCAGAATCTGCCCCTTCCTGCTTCTCTCTCACTTTTCTCTGAGCTAGGGGAAAAGATTATTTTTTTAAAACAATCCCTTTTTATCTTAGCATTGTGTTGTACTTGTGGGACACAAGCCCAGTCTTTGTTATAAAATTTCTCCCTTGCTGCGGGATTCAGTGTTTAAGACAGCATAGTCTTGTAGTGTAGATAGGACTGAACCCTGTTTTAATTGTGTTCCCCAAGGTATTGCTTCCAAGGCTCGAACACACTTCAAGAATATGTTGGAAAATGTGACTTAGTTCCTTCTACACTGCAAGATCAAGCCATTTTTTCAAATTTCAGGCACTATGGTGTACCGCAATACATTAGATTTTCACACTGCAGACGGCTTTAGTTGGCCTGTCACCATTTCTTTGCTGCACTGAGCTCACTCTTTGACTAACCTAGTTTCATTACAGTCAATAAAGATCCCGTTTCATTCAGATGGACCAAAGTTGGCGGGAGCAGCACAGCGATAGGAGTTAATGGTGGTGGTGGTGGTGGGGGAAGTGATTTGGGGGTTGGGTTTTGGGGGGGGTTTAGAGGGGGGTTGCAGGCAAGAAGTGATGCTAGTGAAATGGAACATTTGGAGGTACTACTAACAGAGGTGGTGGGGCAGGTCAGGGATTGTTTCAGGAACCTGGGAGGGCAGCAGTGGAGGGTTTGGGTCTGAAGGAATCTTAAAACTTGGCGGTTGAAGAGTCAGAGCACATTTTTCTACCATTTTGCCCAGTCTAGTTTAAGTGTGTGAAACAGTGGGGTTTCTATCAGTTCCCTTGGGGGAAATTTTCACAGTCTAAAAAATCTTCTCTCACTCCCATGTGCACCAAATCAGGACTCTCCATTCAACAATGGGTTTCTATTTGCCTTTCCCGCAAATGTGGAGGGTTGTAGTCCCTAATAACTAAGCTGCAAGTGCTAAATGCTCCCTTCCCATGGAAAAACACATGATCAAAAATCTGTGCAACGTGTGTGCAACTTCCTGGAAGAGACAAAGAGCACAGACTTCAAACACTAAGGATTCTTGGGAAAATCGGGCTCCCTCCTTCTAAATCCTAGGGCATCCTATGGAAAGCCCACCCTGCTGCGATACTTCCCCAGAAACTATGCTACCAGTTCATTTTCTCTGCTTCATAAGCCTTGTATGTTCTCCACCTACCAAGAGAGCTTAAAGGCATGGATGGGGAGATTAAATGCTGCTAGAAGCACCATTAGCTCTTGTGTGGGTTTCATCCAGAAGAGAACATGCCATGTAGTGCGTAGGTGAGCCCCAAAATCTCCTGACAGCCTACTGTTAACAGAGGAGAGTATCTGTAGCCTCCTGGGAAGCAAGCTACTGATATTCCCTTTTCTGTTGGTTATATTACCACTTCTCTTTCCTCTCTATTATTTATTGCCACACTGCACAACAGAGGAGAGCATATGGCCCCAAGCAAACACCCAAGTAAAATAAATGGGGGAAGTTCACAGCTCCCTGGGTGCTATTGCATCAGTCTGTCTGTGGACTCAACAAGATAACTATGCATCAGTTTACATTGTCCAGGCTATCTTCTCAACCGGAAGAGCTACAAACTTTATGTTAATAAAAGTGTAGATTCTGGATAATACAGTACAATCTCTCCAAAGACCCTAAATCAGCAATTACATCTGTATTTTGGTGAACATGGAGGAACAATGTTCCAGTTGATAATGCAAACAGGATGAAAATAGTTATTTTAAAACTGCATAAAATCAATACTTTGGGGAAAACAAGTCAGCTGTGTTTATACTCTCTGTGCATAGCAGACATTTTGTTTCTTTGTCTGAGAAATCATAGGAAAGCACGGATTGTGTGTGAAGTAAAACAGCAGATTGTACACTGTATGAAAGAGAAATGGAGCATTCTAGGTTCCTGTTGAGGGAATATAAATTATACTGAGGTTGAGGTATTTTTATGTTGTCTGGAGTCAAATCAGTATTCTCAGTCAAGAATTGCTGCACAGCCATCATTTGTAATGAGAACAGTAAACCTAAATCCACGCCTATGGTGTTGAAAATTTCCCTCTAAATGCTGAACTCTTCAGAGTGGTGGGATTATTTGTAAGTGTCCATACGGAGGGGTGTGTGCATAAATATGCATACACATTATTCTCATGCATTCAGGATACAGTGCGTCCGCGCATGTTATTCTAAGAAACGGGGAACAGAAGTCTCTGGGAAACAGGTAGTTGTTGCACATATACAGTACAATAGCAAAACTGTAGGTTAGATTGGATTAAACGTCGTGTTTCTGCAAATGCTGTGCTGTTTATTAAGTGTTGCTCTGGGGGATTTGTAACCCCCTGTAGTATAGTGGTCATATTTGTTGATTAAATAACCGGACAAACATGGCACACACACTACCCCTATGCAGACATTCTTATGTGGGGAACAGGGAGTTTCACAGTCCTCGCTTACAGACAGCCCCCCCAACCTGAAGCAAATACTCACCAGCAACTACACACCACACAACAAAAACACTAATCCAGGAACCTATCCCTACAACAAACCCCGTTGTCTACTCTGTCCCCATATCTATTCAAGGGACACCATCATAGGACCTAACCACATCAGCCACACCATCAGGGGTTTGTTCACTTGCACATCTACCAATGTGATATATGCCATCATGTGCCAGCAATGCCCCTCTGCCATGTACATTGGCCAAACCAGACAGTCTCTACGCAAAAGAATAAATGGACACAAATCAGACATCAAGAATTATAACATTCAAAAACGAGTAGGAGAACACTTCAATCTCCCTGGACACTCAATAGCAGACTTAAAAGTGGCAATTCTTCAACAAAAAAAACTTCAAAAACAGACTCAAACGAGAAACTGCAGAACTGGAATTAATTTGCAAACTGGACACCAAATTAGGCTTGAATAAAGACTGGGAGTGTATGGGTCACTACAAAAACTAATTTCCCCCTACTGTTACTCACACCTTCTTGTCAACTGTTTGAAATGGGCCACCCGGATTACATTGGCCTCATTACCACTACAAAAGTGATTTTTCGTCCCTTGGTATTCTACTGTTGAGAATAGCCCACTTCCACTTCAGTTGAATTGTCTCATTAGCACTGATCCCGCACTTGGTAAGGCAATTCCCATCTTTTCATGTACTGCGTATATATACCTGCCTACTGTATTTTCCACTCCATGCATCTGATGAAGTGGGTTATAGCCCATGAAAGCTTATGCCCAAATAAATGTGTTAGTCTCTAAGGTGCCACAAGTACTCCTCGTTGTTTTTGTGGAAGCCAAGTGTCTCTGCACTGCTCCATTGGCTATCTGGTCTTCTATGGGTAGCATGGCTCGATGCAGTGTCACTTCACCAGGAACCTCCACCCTCCAGCCCATTTGGGACTATGGGCTTGGCAGACGTGATCTAATCTGATCAGAGGTGGATCTTTGATGGATTTCTGCTTGGAAATTCATGTAGTGGAGCCAACCATATTGTTTCTTTGTCTTCTTTCCTCCTCCAGCCCATCCACCTACAGCTCCAAAGCCCATACACCAGGAAGGGACTTTCCACTTTGCTGGGGTTGAGAGAAAGATTTGGGATAAGGAAAGGGGGCTTTTCAGTCTCATTTTACACCCTCCACTTCAGAGGTTAGCCTGCTGTCCACTCTTTGCTCTTTTCTGAAGTTATAGCCAGCTAAATATGTTAGCAAGTAAGAAAAGAAGTGAAGTATGTTTGCACAGGTTTATTTAACATTGCTATTGAAAAACTTTGGATCGCAGTTCCATTTTCACTGCAATAATTACAAATGTGATATTTTTAAAAAATTACAAGTTTTCCATAATTTTTTTTAAAAATGTGTGAGCCTAATTTTTGATGCCCATGGTTAAACTTTATATCTTTGTTGTGTGGGTTCATCAACATGGGATTTTGAATGTATAATTTTATCTCTTTGGTTGTTATAACTTCATACATTTGGAGGACATTAACTTCTTATTTGTCTAATTTTTCTCTGCATGATATTCCAGAACAAAGAGGGGGGGAAATGAATTTTGAATTCAATTTTCTATATAAAAATATAAGAAACCTTGAAAGATGTGTTACATTACCTGGCCCTTGATTAGTACAGTACTGCTCCACAGTAAGATTATTAAATATGAGTGGTGATGACAATAGCAGATTTAGGGAGATTAAAGCCCATATAAGCTTTCTCCAAAAGGTTACATAAAAACTCATCTAAAAATTCTAATCTTAACAGTATTAAAAATTACTATTATTGCTCCTATATCCCATAGCCTCGGAATTTCTTTTATTTGATTAATCTCCGTCCTATGTGAGTGCCTGTGCGTATACATATATGAATTCCCTTTAACATACATTGATATATGTACATGAAAATATTGATTCTACTTAGTTCCACGAAGTGGATATTGTTTTAGGGCCTTGGATATTCATTATGTGAAGAGGAAAGACAGGTACTGCTTTTGTACACTGTATTGACTTGTGTGCGCCTTGCTATTTCCATCAGTGTGACATTCTATAAAACCCAGTAGCTGGACTCAAGCTTACCATCCAGTTCTCAGGTGAGCAGATGCAGGGTGGGTGGGGGGGAAATATTAAGCTTGCAATTTGGGTAATAATAGAAACGCTGGCATTTTAAAGCTCATGCAGCTGTCACTTAAACCTCTTTATTGTCAAATTCATTTGTCTCACCCCTGCCGCTATGTAGAACAGCAAATACTCTCTGCAGAACAATGCTAAAAGCAATGTTAAAATTCTGATACAGATTTACTTTGCAACACCGCATACAGCGGTAATGCTGGTTGATTTCAGGTCATCATGCTTGTGTCACGAGTGATTCCCCAGGATGCTGCATCCGAGCCCTCATTACCAATGGAAAGAATGCCTGCTGGAACCTCAGGCTTTTTTGTGAGCAGGACTACAAGCTTCTGTAATGTATTAAGAGTCAAATTCACCACTGGCACATTTGGTTACAGCTTTTTGGAGTCAGAGTTTGGGGTGGATGTTTTACCACCCCTGCGGTTATCGGTGGAAAGATCATATGTAGCCTTTCATTTTTTCTTGCATTATAAACTCTTAACTGGAACTCCCTTAATCCAACCCTAAATCTGGCATTCCTTCTCCCAATTCCTCATCTGGGAACAAATTCATTTTCTCAATCGTCTCTTCCCTCTATAAATGAAGAGCAGTTGCTCCTGCTCTGAGCTACTACTGACTGTTGAGCACATTCTAGCAACAGCATATAAAAGAGCATCAGCATAGGCTGAATGTAAGTGGGCCAGACCACTACGGAAAATCTGGTCCTAATGTGTTCCGAAGAGCTCAGCACCCTTCAGGTTCTATCTGGCCACTTCAGTTTAGGACCCTGGGAGCTGAGTGCTTTTGAAAATCTGGCTTTTAAAGTCAATCAGACCAAATTTTGCATTTTTTTTTTGAAAGTTTTAATTTGCACTGTCAGGTAAGAGCCAACCTGGAAGAATTAAAAAGAAAATGTCTCCACCACAGATTGATCACCTTTCTCTTCTCTAGAGAGCGTGGCGTGAATGCCATTTCTGCACTAGTAAAATGCTGAGAAAATTGGTAATGGGGGTTCAGAATGAACCTCAAAATTCCAGTTCTAAAAAAATGGAATTTGATTGTATCATCCCAGGATGTCCTATTGTTATTTCTGAAGGAAAAATAGCATCCAGCCATATGAAGTAAACTATTATGGTTTTTTTCCTGATTAGATTTCTCTAAACTTCTAACTCAATACATTTCCATTATCTCACTGTTTTTCAGCAAGCAGCAGTTTGATGGGGCACTCAGTGTGAATCTCTTACTCAGAATCTTGTAACCAAGGTGTATAGGGTTGGCCTGCCAGTATTTTACAGAGATAACTATAGTGATCAGAAAATAATTCTGTCCTTGTTGAACGCACAAGCAGCATCAAGGGAGATGAATTCACACCCCAGTTCCAAGCACCCTGAACTTTGCTGAAGTTCTGATTTGTATCTAGACGTTGTGCCTGCTCCTTTCTGTAAAACATGCTGAACCAGACGCCTAGATCTGAACCTTAACCCTGAACCTTTGGGAAGTTCAGCTCCAGTTCCAAATGTAAGCCTTGCTGCTAGGGCCCATCTCCAATTAGAAGGTCTTCCTGACAGAGGAGAGTAGTAATTGCACTCTGGTACAGTTGCCCCAGATTGAAACTCTCTGAATGAAAATGCATAGTTAATGCACTGGCTACAGTATATTTTTCTTCTGATGGTAGAGTCGCATTTTCTTCAAAAGTGTTTATTTTCATTGTTGTTCTCTGAGGACAATAAGTCCATTCTATTGAACAGCAAGGAAAGTTACTTTAGACCTCTGAAATTGTAGACCTTTTGTTTCACAGATTTCTGCAGAGTTCTAAAGCTCTATGTCGCAGAGCTATGGAATTCAACACTGCGTTCCCTAAAGCTTATAATTGGGCTGCCTCAGACATGATACATATAATCGCCAAGCCATTTGACCCCTATATTGTTATATGCGGTCAGGTAGGAGCAATGCAAGTTTCAGGTGACCCTATCATGTGACTGAGATCAGAGGTCAGCAACTCCCAACTGTTCAGCTGTCAGGGTAGGCCATTCATCACCATTGTTATGTAACTGACATGCCGACAAATAGACCTGGGTATAAAATTGTTCTCAGCATTCTACCTGATGGCCTTAAACCTTAATTGGTGGCTGTAAATTTTCACATGTTAACAGCTACTGTGACCAGACAAGTGCCTGGAGCGAAAGGAAGGATAAAATTAGGCCTATCATAATTTGTTAAACTGTTAATGTCATAATGGACACCCACCTGGTTAAGTGGATAAATGCTTTCTCTTTACAAAGCTTCCCCTAACCCCACTGTATCATGTCAGGCATTTTTATCCTCACACCTTTCGATTTACCATGAAAATATAGTACAAGATCATTTATTTTAATGGCAGATGTTACAGTTTTGATACTTTCTAAGGAATTTATCCCACTCCCCCATCCATGACCAAAGATGAAGGACACTGTTTACCATCAAACTAAGTCTTTACTTAAAAGCAATGCTTTTTCATGTTCTTTACCAAGCTAATCAGTCTGTTTAGAAAATCAGATTTAGTTTTCTTTCTATGACATCTTAAAATAAAAATGATAAAAGCTTATATGTGGTGACTGCAAGTTGCATCAGCTGATTTACTCAGATGAGATGCAAGGCCAAAGAACTGATCACTGTAAGACATTAAAAAAGTCTGGATTTTTTTTAAAGGGATGTAAATTTCTGTGTCCTGGCCAAATTTCAGCTTGGGTAATTACATCTAATTTAGAGTAGTCTCTCTGCAGCTTCCGTTGGATATGATATTTTTTATTGTTACCTTGGGCCGTTGTCAGGGTTGCTGTTTGCTGGTAAACATTTAGGGTGAAATCATGGGCCTGTTGAAGTCAATGGGAGTTTTGCAATTGACTTCAATAGGGCCAGGATTTCAACCCTGATGCTTTTCATCCCAGAAGTAGCTGCATTATACTGGGAAGAGAGGCATTTTGTGTAATTATTGAGGTTTACCCACCTGAGTAATCTGTACTCACATAAATATTCTCATATTTTTCTATAGGTTTGAGCACATAAATATATATAACTCAAGAGAGAAATGCATTCTCTGGTCAAATGCTAGGACAGCTAAGGATGTGGGTTCAGAATGAACTGTAATAATCTTAAAAGTCAGTGGAACTATTCATCCGTCATAATTACTCAGGAGAGGAAAGATTTGAAGGCTCAGGACCTAGGCACAATCCTGCAAGGGGAACTGTGTATATAGGTGCCTATGCTTGTGCAGAGCTCTGTTGAACTCAGTTGGACTCTGTGCTGGCTTAGTGATTTAACCATGCAGACCTCTTTGCATGGGCAGGAACCAACTTGGTAAGATCTCTGTGAATCTTCGTGCTGTCTAAAGAGAACATTATTATTCAGAACAGTGTACATGTTAGAAATGTTAAATCATTTTAATCAAGGTTGATGCATGCACGTGTCTTATGGGGGATTATTCAGTAAAACAGCCCATTTCTTTGCAAATCTCTAATGATTCTACTGCCATACAAATATTGCATATGAATGCTGGTTTGCCCATATTTTCATCTGGGCATCTACCCAGCCTCCACTTGTGCCTGTGAAAATTTTCCTAAGGATGTGCATTCACTTCTGCTTTAAAAATTCTAACACCTTTGCGCGCACAATGTTAACATTTGCATCCTGAAAACTCAATAGAATAATCGGACTTTGAGTGTGCAAATTCAATTACTTTAAAAATTCTAAAACCTGCTCGTGTGAACGTGCATATACAGCTGTGGATACCTGCAGACTATGGCCAAATGTACATGTCTATGCAGTTTGGCATTTGCACAAGTGAATGCCACGTGCTCAAAATCAGCCCTATAGAGACATCATCAGCTGGCTTTATTCAACTAGTATAGCACTTAAGCATGTGGCTCAGGCCCTTAGAGTCAGATGTTCAAAGGTGCTGAGCACTTGCAGCTCCTATTGAATTCAAAAACAGGCCCTTGCAGTTTGGTGTCCTTTTGCTTGCAAACTGTCTTATTGACCTTTTACCTGTGCCACTGTTTTATAAGCACATATTAGACGATATCTTTAGCCCAGTGCATCACTGACGGAGCACACTGTGGTGCCCAATATTTTCCATTTCTATGTGTGATAAAGGGGTGGCTTTAGTGTTTCTAGAGAGAGCAATAGCGATAATAACTAATAATAGGGCTTTCAATCTGTGCATCTTAAAGCACTTTTCAACATTAAGGAGCCAGGTGTAGCTCTGCAATTCTCTGGAGTGTTTAAGTGAATAGCTACTGCTCCAGCAATGATGGGTGGGGGATATTAGCTCCTGTATAAAGCATAATGCCTCCAGGGATCCTGGAGTAAGCACCTATAAAAAGATGTAGTACGTGTCCCCCTCAATTATCCCCTTTTGGGACTTATTGGTGCGTGGGGGCAAGGCCATCACCCTGCCCCCTGTTTTGCCTCACCAACTCCTATCTGGTCCCCACCACTGTTTGCACTCCTGAGCAAAGCCAACCAAGTTAGGGCTTCCTCCTGTGGGCTGAGAGGTAGGGAATGGACTCCCTGTCCCCATTCTAGTTACCCTGTGCAGGGTGAACCACTCTAAGGGCTACACTTACCAGTTTTGTCGGATGCGTCGGATCGATCTTCTGGGTTCGATTTATCGCGTCTTGTCTAGACGCGATAAATCGAACCAGGAAGTGCTCCCCCGTCGACGCTGGTAATCCTGCTCCACGAACGGAGCAGGCGGAGTCGACGGGAGAGCCTGCGCGCCGCGGTGTGGACCAGGGGTGAGTACTTTTCAGTTCGAAATAAGATACTACGTAAATAACGTAGCTGAAGTCACGTATCTTACTTCGAACTTCGGGGCTAGTGTGGACCAGCCCTTAAGTGCCTACACTTCTGTGGGGTAGATAAACATTTTACTAGAAGCCAGGAGTGATATCTCACAATTCCTTACTCTGATCACTAGACAACGCTCCACAGTTGCATTAATCACATACTTCCATAGCACCCACATTTTTCTGCATGTGGTCCTAGTCCGCATACTTGAACAGAAAAGTATTAGCCTGAAATAAGAGTATGTAAGAATATTGATACTTATTCCTTATTAGTTGCAAAACTTAGGGGAAAGAAAGAATACTGTTTTTAAAATCAATGGCTAGCACATTACTGTAAAATCTATTGATTAAAAACACAAAGTATAATGTTAGTCATTTAGTCTGTGGAATGATGCAATACTGAAATAAATTTATCCTTTGACTTTTGCATTAACCTTTTATTGACTGCTTGCATACCCATAATTAACACACACTTTAGCTAAAGTGGTTAATTTTAGCATCATGATCAGTGTCCTCTAATGTAGCTGACACCCTGATCATCAAAATGTAAGTGCAACCCTAAAGATGATAACCAGGGAAATATCTGTTTTAGTGAATTTATACTTGCCCATAGTGAGATTAGCCACCATCTTGGTGAAACAAACAACTCTTATAAAAATTGTATGTTATTGTTTAATTGAATTGTTATGAAAGGAAAATTAGTTGGTAATATTAGTAAGCAAAAGAGATTTCCTGTTGTATGCCCATAGCCAGGATCAAAACCAGATAAATATGGTGGGAGAGAGATAATGAGAATGTAGATCAGTGTGTAAGGGGGTGTGGGGGAAATGGATCTGCAGGCTAACCTAGTCTGCCGCTGCAGTCAAAAGCACCTCCTTTGCTCTCTAGCTCTTAAAGGGACACACACCTTTTTGAACAAGCCAGACAATAGCTCCCTGCTGCTTAACGTGCGGTGAGGTCATTCAGCAGAGATCGCCTAGTTCAGCATCTCACTTATCCAACCCATGAACCCATGACATTCCCAGCCTGTTACATGGAATACACATTGCTCCAACCTACTCTCTTTTGAGGGGTTGACCTTTTTTGGTTACTCAAATTTCAACCACCAAATATAATCCTCAGCCTAAGCTTTTTACTCCCCACCAAGTTTGGGTGTTCCCAGGGTTTCTCCAACAGCACCTCCTCTGTTGTAGATCCTAACTCCTTCTGCCTCTGGGAGGAGACACTTTTATGTCCTGGGAGGAGTTAATGTGGCTTAGCAGTAATTCCGCTATATATATTCATGTGAGGTTCAATGCCTGTGGATACAGCGCCTCAGCTGAAGATACCTGTGCCCCTGTGCAGATTGCTCAGGTCTGTCACTCTGTTACAGTATCAAAGACCAGACCTGGGACAATACCCTTTACAATTGTGGGGAAATTTATTAAAGTTAGCACTAAAGATATTACTACCAAAAGGATACTGACTCCTTTTCACATCAAAAAAGGGGGTACATAATTAGATGCCCTCGTTCGGTGTTGTGGATGCTACTTCATGTGATAACAGCGTCACCCAAATTGTTTAGGGTACGTGAGTGCTGCCAGGCACAGCATTGTCTTTAGCAGTGATTTCGAAGGACCTGATCCTGCCACCCTTTTACTTGTGTAATTCCCATAGAAGTCAGTGGGGCCTGTACCAGGGCCGAAAACCCCGGTTGAAAATAGATGATATACATAATGTATATGTTTACCATTCGCAACTTCTCTCTAGAAAAGCGACATTAAAATGGGTGGGCAGAACAAGTAGAAGAAGCGATCAGAGTGCAGTCATCTCCGACTTGCAGAGGAGCTCCAGACTGGGTAGCTGTGGTGTGGAGGGCATGGAAATGATGGGATGCTGGCACTGGCCATTTCTCTCCCCTTCTCGGGCACACTTCTGGCCTCAGATGTGTGACTCAGGAAGACTCTTGTGGATGGTCACGGACATCAGTCCTCGTGTAGACTACAACGTGGCTCAAGGTTGCTCTCATGTCCTCAGCAAACCATGCCACATGGTGAGGTGACCTCTCAGATTGTCTCTCCTAGAGGAGCAATGGAGCCACTTTGCGCTGCTGCTCCTGGGCTACCAATTGACAGCAACTTTTGGAACTATCGGTATATTTCAAGTGACGCTGACGCCCAAAATTCAAATGTGAGGAAAAAGTTGATAGGAAATAAATTACACAGGGAGGCTCTGAAGGTTAGGAATATTCACTACAACTGCACAGGCGTTGAAAGGTGATGCGTGTTCCCTCCCAAAGAATTTAAAGTGATTGTTTATAATAAATTGACTTTTGCTAAAGCACATAATATGCCTGGCAATCTTTACTAGCAGAGCCTCTTGATGTGTCAGCTGTAATAATCTCTACACGGTTTAATTTATCCACTTTTAGATTGAAATGCTTACGCTGGAATATCTTATACTACCCAGCAAATTGAGCATGTTATTTTGTGCCGAGACCGAAAATAAAGCAAGATTTTAAAAGCCTTACAGAGTTATGCTGTAATTAGTTTCAGCTTCTCTTGCATATTAATTTTCTCCTGTTCCTTTATATAATTTGGAAAATGTCTTCAGAACATGATGGCACAATCAGTTAAGTACCTCTCAGAACTCATACACTAAACTGCATTTGCTCTAACAACTGTTATAAAGCAGCCTGCAAAACAAATCCTCTGTTATTCTGTACAGTGCAGCTTATCAATGCAAACAGTTTAATATTTATGCTAAGAGGATTGTCACAAGTAGCTTCTGTTCCTTTAATTCTTGTTTTAAATAAATAATGAGAACATTTAAACACATTACTCTTCTCAGGGCCCTGAGGTCGGCTAATCTTATTATTTATGAAGTGATGTGCTACATAATAGTACTTAGTGCATGTTAACAGATGCTATTATCAGGGGCTGATGTGGAGAGCTGAAGATATATTGGAATGTTATGTGTTAATACTGTCCTTGTAGTATAATGTACGATGGATTGAGTGCACAGGATGCTGGTGCCACAATTAACCACACACCAACATGGGTGTAAAGTTGAAGTATGTTTTCTCATGGGTATTACGCTGCCATTAATAATTCCCAAGAGAAGAAGACATCTTTCATTTGGGAACATTCTCTTCCAGAAGGCCTCGAGAGGGGGCCAGGAAGTTATGTGTGTTGATCTTGTTCATTTTACAGAGCTGAAAGACACCTGACTAGTATAAAGCCACTTGAAAAATAAATTTTATTTTATATTTTTTAAATAATGAGACTTCTATTTATATTTTGCATACAAAATATAATTTTGCATATTTCTTACTGGGGATAAAACAGTTAATTTCTATCTATGTGATCTGATTTTTCTTGTAAAGAAATGAATTCATCTGCTGAACATATGAAGTAATTGTAATAGTACTTGGCACTTCTCATCATCATAGTGCTTTACAGACATTAGCTAATTAATCAGCAAATGGTAAATTAAAAAAAGTCACTGAATTGTTACAAATTTTCTAATGCAGTGCAAATAAGTGGCAGCCTGTATTGCAAACTAATCTTAAGAGATGTGACTGTTGCTACTCATAAAACTTTCCTGTGCTAGGGTGCACTTTAGTTGCATATTATAATTAGGCTTCACTCGTATTGATGAATAATCCATTTAATAAAAACCACTGTAATTTAAAAGTTTTCTCTGGGGACTAACATACACTAACATCCTAATTTAATTTTATTGAAGATTTGCCTACCTATTCATCAGTGGAAATTGTTATTAGCTTCCATTTGCATATATCTTTATACACTTTTCCCTTTTTACATTGCCTTTTTCAGAGCAAAGGAGGCTTATACACTTGTAAATCTCTAGAATCTACAAAGCCAATCCTGCTTCTGTAATATCATTTAATCTATCCCCCGACCTTAATGCAGTAAATTCAGTTTAATCTTTCTCAATAGTCTAGTAGTACACTGAAAACCCAGAAACATTTTAAATCTGATAATAGTTTAATCACGTATTTTAAATAACAGCTGAGATAATGAAAAAATAATTCACCATAAAAAGGTACGCAAACCGAATTTTCTTTCTGATTGGCTTTCTAAGAAATCCCTCTAGATAACACAAAGCTTACAACAGAAAACACGGCCGCTTCTCTATAAGTGAACAGCCCATTTTGTCCACAGATTTATCATCTCTCTCACTCTTTGTTTATTTATCTAAATGGACAAATATTCCTTCCTGAGAGTTTGGTTTCTTGACAATCCTTCTCTTAAAAGTAATTCTTTGTTCATCTTTTTTTTTTCAGATGCCAGTGCCAACTTGCAGTGAGTTTGCCAGAAGAGCAAAAGCCAGATTGCCATCCCCTCTGGAAGGATGACGATCCCAGTATGCCTCTGCCATATGATCTTGAAGAAGTGATTGCGAACCTGCAAACTGTGCTTGAGTAGATGGAGCACAAGAAGATGTGCTCCCAGTTTAAAATGACCAGTGCTCCACTTTTCATCCTTTTGAAAGAAATGTAGTCAAAATGGAATAAATCTCTTAAATTCTCTTATCCTTAAATCATATGAGTTATTTTATGTCTTCTCTGAATGCAGATATATGCCTTTTACCCTTTTTATGCCCTTTGTAACTGGATTATGGTTCTTAGCTACTGTTTTAGTGATTGCCGCAAAAAGAGAGGACCAAGCATAAAAATATGAGATCTTAAAAGTAAGGTTGTGATCTGTATTGAAATAATATTCCAGAAAAGCAAGCAATCCCATGCTTGACCATACAGGACTATCCTGAATAAAAGAGTGCTAATTTTCTTTAATTTAAGTTGTATTCTAAATTAAACTGGTTTACTTCCTGAAGTCATATAACCAAAGTAAAACAAAATTATATAGAAGAAGGGCATCCACTACATCAGTACCATCATTAAAAAGTATAACATTCATTGCTTGACATTGCTACTAAGAGGGGGATTATTCTATTTAAAATCATACTGAGGCCAAGTCTACACTAGGTGCGCTTTGCCAGGATAGCTATACCAGTATACTGTACTGGGAAAGCGCTCCTACTGTAGACACAGCACATAGCAGTCGTGTCCTTGCCAGTATAGGGGCCCTTATTCCAAGTCAAAATAATGATAACAACAGAACTGCAGTTTTGCAGTATAACGGCATCTACATTAGGAACTTTTGCCAGCACAGGTATGTCAGTCAGGGATCACACCTCTTCACATTCCTGACCAGTATAGCTATGCTGGCAAAAGTTTGTAGTGTAGACCTGGCCTGAGTGTATGGTATATTCATTACATTTTTGGGACTTACGCTCTGGCCATCAGCCACCCTTAAAAAAGGGTCAGACACCCTTAAAGAAGTAGCTATTGTACTTGAATTAGTTTTGATTGGCTTAGGACCTTGATCCCGGTACACACCATTTAACTGATATCCTCCGTGTCAGTTTTCGTCAGACTTTAAAAGAATGCTATTTCATGAGCACAGCTTTTTTTCTGCTCTAGTTAAGGCTTGGGTGTACCATTGGGCAAACTGCATTTGGGTTAGTGCCACACTAAATGCTGTTTACTTTGGAAATCACTTAAAGATGAACTAGTTGAAGTTGTGGGGATTCTGCTTCAGAAAAGGTGATTTCTCATTCAGACAGATATTCCTTTGGAAAGGAGTTAACAAAATACATTTAACACAAGTTTTATTTTTTTGTGGGGGAGGGGAGTTGTTTGTTTTTGCTGTTGCTACTTTGATTAATTTTTGTTTAAGTAAGCACTGGTAGAAACCAGGGGAATTGCAGTGGTGAAATGCATTTGACCACCATAATTAGAGAAGACACTTCAATGTTGTAGGCAGCTGCTCAAGTGAAAGCATAACTATTAAAAAAATATTGGCAAACAATTTACTGCAGCATTCAAAGGCCACTAATGTCCTTTCTTTTTTAGAAGACTGGTGGCAGCTTATAATAGAATTTTTAAAAATACATGAGTGTAAGGCCTTGCTTATGCTGGGGATTGAAGCCAAAGTACTAGCTCAGCTATTAGCTGCACCAGTCCAAGCCTCTAGTGCAGGCAGATACAACTGCTCTGTGCCACAGTTTGCAATGGTGCAGGTATAAATCCGTGAAAATCTAGGAGTCTGCACTGGTGCAGCTACACTGGTGCCTGTAATTGGGGGACATTCCCAGTATAGACAAGGCCTAAGGTTCACTAGCAAGCAGGGGCGGCTCTAACAATTTTGCCGCCCCAAGCAGGGGCGGCGGCCCCGCCCCCGACACAGGCAGACGTAATGGGGCCCTGCCCCCGATGCAGGCAGACGTAACGGGGCCCCGCCCCCGACGCAGGCAGTCCCAGTTCGCGGCGGAAAGGGGAGAGCGGCGGACGTGCCGCCCCATTGCTGCCGCGGCAGGCGAGAATGGGGTGGCAGTCTGAGTCCCGCGGCGGCAATTTGGCGGCGGGAAGAGCGGACCTGCCGCCAAATTGCTGCCGTGGGACTTGGTCTGCCGCCCCATTCTCGCCTGCCGCCCCAAGCACCGGCTTGGAAAGCTGGTGCCTGGAGCCGGCCCTGCTAGCAAGATATCGAGACTCAGACACCTAATGGTGGCTCAGATAGGATTAAATGCTTTGTTTCTGCTTCCAATTTCACTTATACCATTGTAAATTTGAGTAATTCCATTGAACTCATTGGAGTCACACCACTGTAAAATCCAAATACAGCCCTCCATTCCCCCAGTGCTCATGATGGGCAACCATGAATTAGCAAAGCTGATTGGAATTGTCCAGAGCACATGGTAGCACTCAGAAGAACAGTTACAGGTAAATAATCATAAAAGAAAAAGAAGCACTCAGTATGCTTGTTGCCTTGGTCAAGTTACTACTAGAAACAGACATTAATAAGAAAATGGTTTAGAAAATTGCTTTATTTCATTTGAATAATTATGACTGAGGTCCTCTTGAAATGATCCTCTAGCACATCCATTAACATTGCAGCATTAGGCAACTCATTACCATTTTAACTGCACTAGGAAACATTCTTAACATAGGCCTCTAATGGATGTTCTATGTATAGCAATTGTTTATTGACTCTAGATACTCTAGATACATGAGGACCGAGGTCAGTCTGTTTCAGGGGAAAAGCATAAATTAGCTTCTAACATTGGATTCAGTGATTCTTTTCAAATGGTGAAGTTCATGACTTTGCTTACATTTACTTTTCATCAGCCCTGAAAGAATTGAGGTAAAATAGTTCCCTTGCATGTGTGTGTCAGGCTAAATGGATTACAGAAGATACAGATCTGTTTGCCTGTCTGCACTTGCCTTTAGACAATATTCATCAATTTTACAAAAGCTACTGACTAGACATAGAACCAATACAAATGAAGTGCCCAAGGCAGGGGCTTTTTATTTAAAAAAAATGATACACAGTTAGTTTTATACTGATAGAAGGAAAATTTTGGCAGAAGATAGAGAGCCAATACATATATGTTAGGCATAGTATACACCACTATAACAGGCATTGGGCGCATGACATAAAAGTGCTGGAAAGTTATATTAACTCACTGTATTATTCTCTGCCCACAATTTTGTTCACTCATGTCAGTTGTACCACAACACTCTGCAAAGCTGAAGTTAGCTTTGGCATCAGGCTGTCAAAGGCAAGATACATTTATTCTATGTCTTAGTATAGGTACCTTCATGGGCAAGTAGTTTAGAATGTAACATCGAAAACAGATAAGGGAAGGTACAGAACAACAAGGTAAGGAACTGGTGGGTTGGATCTCATGTGATGTGTAAAGTGCTTTCTTCTACCTTGAAAGCAACCATTCTATGAATACAGGTGGTTTCGGGAGCATATATTGAGGAGCGCGTCTTCTGTGTCAGGTGATCTGAATATGCTGTGGAACTTACTTCCCGGAAGGATTGGCAATGTATTAACTCTTTCTGTCCTGCACCATAATGTTTTGTCTATAGTCAATAACTCGGCTGAGCATGGTTATTTGGTCTCTTGAACATTTTTCATAAGGAACCACAAGTGTAGTTAAAATCCATTGGTTATGCATTTTAATCAATATTGCATCACTAGTTAGGGAATGAAAGGTGACGGCCAATTTTATGGTGGTCAATAGAAAACTGCAGGTGTTATACCATGTAGATCAGAAATTATTTCATAATGCTTTATTCACATTACGGCATATGGAACTATTTCCATCTTGCAGGTTCTTCCCCTTGTTAAAAGTTTAAGTAAATGCAAAACATTAACACCAACACAGTAGATTTTAAAGTCACCATTCTTACGCTCTGAGCTTTACAAGAGAGTGAGAATGTCTAAAATGTAAATAAGAATGTGATGAATAATTAACAACTGGAAAATCTCAAGGATGTGTAGCATTATAAATATCCAGATCAGTTCTCTTTATTATCATAATGAAATAGTGGATATTTTAATTGGTAACAAACTGGATTTACTTAGCAAGATGTCCTTTCAAATCACGCAAGATCTATGTAATGCTATGGGACAGATTTGGGGATTCAAGAGCCATAATAAAAACAAAAAAGGCAAGAAAAGACTAAAAAATCCATCACAAACAATGCAAATGGATGAGGCTATGAGACTAACAATGGACATAATTCTCCTCTCAGATATGCCGGTGTAATGCCATTGACCTGACGCAATGCAATGGAAACTGTGCTACTGAAACGGAGATGAAATTTTAATTTACATACCCAATCTTCTTCTCAGAATAAGCCAGCATATTTCAGGCCATTCATTACATAAGACAAAATAATGCATACATTTGCAGAGGCTGCATTTGTTAAGGCTACAGAAATACCTGATTAGCTTGTTACATCAAAGTGCCAGCAGTTTGGTATGGAGAAGAGCAGGTCACATGTGACCTGAAGTCCTACCAAATATCAATTGCATCATCTAAGATGTATCTCTCATTGACATGGAGACACCACTCATCGTTCATATCACATAAAAGACCACATTTTGTCCTGAGAGACCCCCCATTGATTTCATTATGATTGTATGCGGCACAAGTCAGAATTTTGCCCTCGAATTAGCTCTTTTTCTCATATCATCAAATACTTGCCTCCATGCCAACAATCTTGGTCTGATTAGTCCTCTTGACTACAGACTGAAAGAATAAAGTCAGGTGTATAGTATTGCAATTATCCTTTATTTCACTGGTTCTGTGAACAGGTCAGACAGAGTTATTCCAATGAAAATGTGAACAATTTACTTTTGTTTATTATTAACATTCAGTTTTCTTAAAATCAAACCAGAGTTCGGTAGGCAGTGCTTTTCCTTGATCAATGGAACAATCTGTCAGAAGCCATTAAAGCCTCCATTAGCTCGAATGGATTCAAAGCTAAACTATCTGATCATTTAAAGGGCTGCAATGATTGTTTTTAATATACTATACATTGATTTCTCTCTGTGAGTAGTAACATAACTTTGAAATTAAATGTGTATGACTAAGGCTCCATTTGCTATCTCCAATGTGCCCTAAGAAACTTGGTTTCACTTTGAGAATAAATGTCTATGTAAATTTTTTTAATGAGATGCAGACCCTTGAACATTTCCAAAGGTTTTTCCTCAAATTTATCTCATTTCATTGTACCCATTAAGAATATGTGGAATGGCAAGAAATAGTTTTGTCAAGGACCTCTGCACAAGAGTTCCAGTGAAAATGTGAATGACTAATAATACTAGCACATTAAGCATTTTTTTCATCTTCAGAACTCAGAATGCTTTACATGGAGAAACTCAGGCACACAAGTTAAAAGTGCCATTTTGATTTCACATGTAACTCTAAGAAATGGCATGTCTATAATTCCGTGGCTGTTGTCTCAACTATTTCCATGTTAAATGAGTTTAAAAGATGTTTGATTGGACTGCCATCCCTACAAAAATCACACTGGGATCTGAAAGTGAAGCTGGGTGCTTTCCTTCTGATGCATCGTAATCTGGGCTAGAGATTTTGCAGATCACTTTAACCCTGGGTTAAACCTTTGTCTTCAGATAAAGCCCTCTGTGACATGCATGCGGTCCCAATGCCTTCAATGGGTTGTGCCTGTACAACTCATTGGAATCAGTAAGCTGTTCCACAGATAATATACAAGGAGGAATTTAGTCCAGCTCTCTCTCTTAGCTGTGTTGACACGTCTCCATTTTACTGTACAACCGTACAATATGGATACAATTGCCAGTAACTTGTCAGAAAAGATCCAGGTATGGTCAGGATGGGTTTTGTTTGTCAAGATATACACGTATTGGCCTGAACCATGTTGGAATGCTTGCTATGAACCTGTTAGCACTTTTGGTCTGGCTCCTATTTTATAGTCTGTACTGCAGCACTGTCTTGAGGGCACTACTTTTTTTACTTCTTCTTAATAACTTATTACCTAAACATTTATCAAAGCATTCTACACAGCTTTCGTTGCTGGTATCTCTTTCCTCCCCTCCTGGACCCCTTGCTGCACACTTGTTTCATTATTAAGTCTAGTAACATTACTCCATATGTCAAGATTACAAAACATAAAAAAATCTAAAATTTTGTATTGAAAAGCATTGTCTTAATGAAAAGATCATACAGTGGTTGCCCCTAAAAAAGTCAGTACTTGCCAATATTTACTACATAGTATTAGCGACAAAGAGTCCTGTGGCACCTTATAAACTAACAGACGTATTGGAGCATAAGCTTTCGTGGGTGAATACCCACTTCTTCAGATGCATGCAGTAGAAATGTCCAGGGGCAGGTATAAACAAGGTGCCACAGGACTCTTTGTCGCTTCTACAGATCCAGACTAACACGGCTACCCCTCTGAATCTTTACATAGTATTAGCTACCACATACTGCAACATTGTTGTGTACTTAGGACAGGAATTATTGTAGTTATCTAAGACATCACTAAGGTAAAATGACCCATTTTAATGGCAACCCCTGTATTTGCCATGTGCCCCCCTTCCTCCTCCCAGGCATAAGTGAAAACCCTTTATATGTTAAATCTTCAGTTGTGGAACAACTCCGTTCCGGAGCTATCTCCGTTTTTTGTTTTGGTCCAGTATTTAGATATTGTTTGGGGTTTTTTAGCATGGTCTAATGACATTTGTTTTCTAGCCAGTTCAATGAGACAAATTGCTTTTTAGATTTTAGTGTTCTTTTTAAGGACTGTGTATAAAGCGCCATGAGATGTATTGTGATATATCAATGTACATACTGTGTCTTTGTTCATATTAATGACATTTACAAAGAAACACTGTGTGCCTATAGTTTGTACTCTAGAAAGTACTAACTATTATCGTTGGGACATGGACATGGTGAGTTTGTTCGTGCTGACAAATGGTTGTAGGAAGGAGTTAAAGCAGGTAACATAACACTAAAGATATTTTAAAGTAGCTGCAGCAAGTTGGGCTGAATGTTCATTACATTGCAGGTAACACAGCAAGGTAAATTCTTAAATTGCTCTAGTGGTATTGCAGTCTTGCCGTTAATGGTTCTCACTAGCTTTCCCTGGGTAACTGTGCTTCCTTCAGTGGAAGGTTATGGTCTTATCTCTGATTTCTAGGTATGAAAGAGATAATTATCTTCCCTGGACACACAATCTCAGAGTTCCTCCCTAGATTATAAGCTTTTGGAGCAGGTACACTCTTTCTGTAACGTGGAACTATTTTTAGACCTCCAAAAATGGTTGCTTCAGATACAGTTTTTCTGGACCCTCTGTATATTGGGTCAAGAACTGTCCACCGATTTTACAGAGACCAGCTTAGGGATGATTTTGAAAGAGCGAAGTCTTTCAAGAGTTGTATGTGCACTGGTGTTTTTCTTGCTGTTTGAAATCCTGAATGGCTTTTTGGGTCATCTTTGCCTCTTTTTTCAGAAGCACATGGAGATTGCTGACTTTCTGCCCAAAAGATTTAGTATAGAATATAAATAAATAAATTGACATCTAGGAAACAAAAGAATTAGGCAGCTGTTCGGGGAAACTCCAAACAACTCTGACTTCTTGGCATGTAACATTTTCTTCCAGTTCTAGGTTTAGAAGAGGATTAACCAACTTTCTCATTTTAAAAAAAAAGTTAGTGCACAAGCAACTTGATGAAGGCCCATTAAGAAATAAGGATTGCCCTGAAATGTATTTCTTTCCTCTAACTGTAACACACTTTATACTACTATCCCCCCAGGAATCTAAAGACAGATTTGGTTGCCATCTAGATACCCTCAGTCTGTTCCAACTTTTCTGTCTCAAAACCAAGAACCCACTAACCTTTCCTGCCCTGTAGTCTGACCTACCAATGGTGAAACACATCACATTACTGACCTCTTCATAAAGGAGCTAGTGTGAACTGTGAACAAGGGAAAAGGATTGGGATGCAAGGAGCTTGTTCCTTGCCATCCCCAGCTCAAGTGCCAAGGACAATAACAGTCCATGCACTCAGGATAATGCAGGGACTGTTCCCTCTGTGTGCCTCAGGGGAGTACATTGCCCTGAATGGGGCAGGGAACAGTCTAGGGCCCTTCTGCCTCAGTCTACCGAGGAGGCCTGGTATACTGGATAGAACAACCTGTGCATCTCCTCCCTTGACAGTGTTCTGATCTGCCCAGGAAAGAAAGGATTGTGCCTTCTTTGAGGCATGCTCTCTGAGCTATCTCCTGGCATGTAGTAGCTCCACACAGCCCCCATGCAGACAAGTCCTAAATGGCACAATTTGGCCCCAGGTATTTACAGCCAATAAGTCAGTTCTCTAGGTCTGAGATGTGCAGTGTTAATTCCAGAAACTTGTGACACCTGGTGTAGGAGTTCCCTGGCTTCTGTTCATCAATGAAATGGGAAAACCAGAGAAGACATGTCACTCATTCTTTACTGAGATTGCAGACTCCTGCTATGAATGCCACTGCGCACTGCATGGGTTACTAGTGACTGGCTAAGTATCTCATGTGGCATTTAGATTTTAATGTATCTCTACCCTCTCTCTGTACAGAAACTTTGCCCTGTGATAACCAAAATCATCCAGGAAGGAGAGACTAATGCTCCTCCTTTCATAGTAAGGCCCTTATCACCCATCACTATAGCTCAGCTGAGCAACTGTTACCCTGCAGCAGCAGGCCCAGAAAGGATACCACACTAGCTCCACCACAGCTAGTAGACGTTCTCCTTTACCTAGTGGTGGTGAGGCTCGTGTTCCTGAAGCAGAAGGTCTAACGCTATATTCCTGACGCTGCGTGTGCGCGTTAGGTCTATCCACCACGATGGCTGCCTTTTGCTGTCACAGGTTCATGACAGCGCGTTTTTATTAAATATTGTTATTAGATTGCTGCTTTTCTTTAAAGATCATTTGGATTAAAGAAACAGCAGCACAAAGCTGAAGAAATACATGGGCTTGTCGTACAGATGCAAAGAAACCGGAAACGTATATGAAAATTTGGACCTACTATAGCAGCCTTTTCAGTGAGTGGTGAATTTGATTTAAGAGTTTGTAGCCAATAGAAAATATATCCTGTTAGAGGTAATGTCTATGCAGTGCTTCACTCTGAACTCTATCACATCCTTTGTATAATGTGTTTATATGTCTATGTAGTGCTATGGTTAATCACTGTGGTTCAGTAGGCATTGTATTCAATTCACTGTATAATACATACTCCTGAGATTTTGGCTCTAATGGCATCTCATAAATTAGGGCTCTGTTATTAGCCTATTCCTAGCTGCATCTTAATTATTAGGCTGAAAATAGAGAGCACATTTTATAAGCCTTCATATTTTCTGTTTACAAGGATTTTAGTAACGTCTAATAAATTTAATGACCTCTAATAAGAAGGGGAAATGAAATCCTACTTAGCAAATTCATAGCTTTTAAATGTATCTTGTAGCTTTATGAGCATTTCAAACCCTAGCAAGGTAAAAGCTATTTAAAGAGCTGTTGCTGGGTTCAACTAGCTGCAAAAACTGTTAAGTTATTTTTGTTTCTCTTTTATTGCTTAACCTCCGGGGCTTAACTCTGGGCTACCAGATAAAGCAGTCATTCAAGAACTTTAAACCTTACATGCTTTGACTTGCTAAACATAGAACAGGAACTGGTATTAAACATACATTTTAAAAACATAATTTTAAATCTGGAAATTGATTGCGGCTTGACCTACTTATTTTCAAGAGCCCATTCTTTCTTGGTTTCTTTGCTTTGCTGATATTATTAAATCTATTGTTCTTTTAGCAGAGCTCCCAGCTGGTAGGAGAAAAAAATCGATGTTGTGAAAGTTTGTTGTACAACAGCCCTATTGTTAGAATGAAGACCACAATTAACTAACTAACTAAAGTTATATGCAGTGTAGCTGTAGCCATGTCGGTCCCAGGATACTAGCGAGACAAGATGGGTGAAGATGGTCCAATAAAAGATTGGACTCTGTCTCTTGTCTCTCTAACTAAAGCTGTGACAGTTCCACTCTTAAAGGTTTAAGTGTAGTAGCCGTGTTAGTCTGTGTCAGCAAAACGAAAATAAGAAAGAAAAACTTGTAGCACCTTAGAGACTAACAAATTTATTTCAGCATAAGCTTTCGTGGGTTAATACCCACTTCATCGGATGCATGGAATGAAACACACTTAAAGGTTACTTATGCACTTAACCACTCTTAAAGGTTACTTATGCAGCTTCCAGTACACTCAGAGGGATGGAATCAAATATGCATGAACAAAGATAGGAATAGAGCTGTTCATATACTAAAACATATACTATCTTCTATATCTATTATATTTACACACTAATCTTAGAGTGCATGGTGATGTGTAGGGCATAAATCACGCAGAGCCTCCTCCCAATACTGATTTCTTTAACAAGGTATATTTCCAAAGTAACATTTTTTCAGGAATTTTTATTCCTCTGTGTACCTAATATTCACTCTTCTTTCAGACTCCTTTGTCACATATTACTCTCCCAGTTGTCTCTCATAGTGAGCATTCAGCAATTGCCCACATGGTGCACAATGCAGATCTCAGGAACGTCAGATGTTGCACCCCTTCGGTATGGTTGCCTCAGCTTGTCTTGAATTGAGAATGGTTTGCCTGTGATTAGAGGTCTGTAGTTCAAATACACATCTGCCCAGCTAATGGGGTCAAAACAGTTTCCTCCATAATAGATTGGTTTTCTCTTGGGAAAAGTGCCTCTAAGAGACACTGTGAGAGGATCTACCCTTAAATAACATTTGTTGCTGTGGAAGAGAACAGTAATTACACCCTTTCATAGAATCATAGAATCATAGAATATCAGGGTTGGAGGGGACCTTAGGAGGTCATCTAGTCCAACCCCCTGCTCAAAGCAGGACCAATCCCCAATTGTTGCCCCAGATCCCTAAATGGCCCCCTCAAGGATTGAACTCACAACCCTGGGTTTAGCAGGCCAATGCTCAAACCACTGAGCATTCCTAACACTATTCCTAAGACAAAGTCATATTCCATAGGAAACATAGGCTAATACTGTATTTAGAGAACTTGTTAGTACGGAAATGTCAAGGAGATTTGTTCATGCTATTGGAAAGCTTTGTTACAGAGATAATTATAGATATTCTAAAGCTTACACACATCAGATCAAATTCTGGCCTGAGTTACCCTTCTCTCTGAAGTTATAGGAGTTGCGTGAGGGTTAGGCCAGCCCAGAATTTGGTCTATTTAGTCTTAAAATCACAGCCCAACTTCTCTTTCAATAAGTTGGAGCCTGCACAAATGACTCCCAGCGAATGGGTGAGAACGTGGCTGCCTCTGATCCTTTGTTCTCAACTTCATAATTCCAGTTCTATTGGCGCCTTGTTTCCCTTAAAGACTTACTCACAGTAGGTTTCACTCCTGTCCAGCTGCCAGCATTGGCTTAATTAAAATACATCATCTATCTTGCATATCCCAGTTCAGAAGAGAGGCAAAGGGAAGTGCTCATTGCCCCAGGAGACCGACATATGAATGGGCCAGACGCCTACCACTAGCACTGCTTGAGCACAAGAGGGTGGCTGGCTAACTTGCCAAGAGGCACCACATGCCCCTCAGAGGACATGGTTAGGATCCCATCCTTCCTGCATGCCTGCTACCACCCAGAGACAGGCGTTGGGAGAGTGCACGCTACCTATTTCTGCAGCAAGTGTAAAGAGCCCTGCACTCAGCCCCCATTTACCGCCCTCCCCCCGCACACGAACAGCCTCCTTCATAATACTTTGGCCATGTGTGTCTGAGCATCACTCCTCAGGCACTATAGTGCTGCATCCCCTGTCCCTGTTCCTTCAAGGAGCAAAGACACAATTTGACTCTGAGTGTTTAGTGTTTACAAAGACAGTTGTCTCACAAGGCTGCTGGGCTACACTGATGCACCAGCCCCTATCCTCTATTTTGGCTGGTCCCAAAACATATTCTCTGGAAAAAAAATGTTGATTTTATTAAAGTGTTCTCATCTATTTCCCCTCATCACCGAGGATTTCCTCAAAAGTAAGACATTCAAAATGTACGTGTGGAGCCAACAATGTACAACACAAAACGTTCCAGAGTTGTGAAGAGGGCTGTCAGTAAGAGTGCAGACCTATGCACCGTCACTTTTGCCTTGTTGTGGTGCTGTTCCATTTACACTGGTCCATCACTAGACCTGGAATATATATGAAATGACATTTCAACATCAAGTGAGTCTGTGCAGGGTGATTTGATGAAATGTGATGTGTTGAGCTGCACTTAATATTTTGGGCCTTATTTCCCCCTCAAAGCAAGCATACAGCTCAGCTTTCATGACTAAAGAACATAAAGAGGAGAACAGAATCCCTGAGGCCTCCATTTGTACAGATAAAACTTTGTATGTCCATGAACAAGGGACTAGTTGAAAGTACAGTGATCTCAGGGCTGGCGCTATCACTAGGCGACCCTAGGCAGTCGCCATGGGCACCAGGATTTGGGGGGCGGCGGGTGGCTGCCCCCTGCCTCCCGGCTCCACGCTCAGCCACTGAGCATGGAGCCGGGAGGCAGCCGCGGCAAACCACCCCACTGCCTCCCTGCTGAGCCGGGAGGCAGCCACGGTGAGCCGCCCCCCTGCATCCCAGAGCCGGGAGGCAGCTGCAGCGAGCCGCCCTCCCGGCTTCACACTCAGCTCCCGCAGCCCGCAGGTGGTAGGGGCTGAGCTCTCGCAGCCTGTGGGCTGGGGGGTTACTTGGGGGGGGTGGCGTTAGCCGGGGGGGGGCAGGGCTGGTGCAAGGAAGTTTCGCCTAGGGCGCGAAACTTCCTTGCATCAGCCCTGAGTGATCTAATTTATGCCTAAAGATGTAAGTGGCTACAAAGAGATGCACTAGCAAATCTTGCAGATGTATTGTGAGAGACTGGATAAATATGGCCCTTTTGGAAAAAGCAAGGAGTTTATTTAAAAGCCAATCATGCATTGTGGTTTTCACATTACTATGCAATGGCCTCCTCCCTGTTAAGAACTTTCCAGTCACGTTCAACAGTTAAATAACATTAGTTTGGTATTCCCAACATATTCCCATAAGGGATACTGCGGGTCCTGAGGTAACCTTATCTGTTTATCTAAAGCAAAATCCAGAAGCTTTTAAAGGCAGCCACTAGAGCCATATATTTATAATTACTAAAACTGCTATGTAATTACTGTTTAGTTCTTATTTACTGTATATACCTTTCAAAACCTCAAGGGATTAAAAACATACAGCAGCCTATAAAATAAATACGGTTCTGTATTAAGAAGGAATGAAAATATATCCCCTGAAATGCAATGCTGCCATTTTTTAAAATTTAGAAGCACATCATTATTTTACAGAAAAATACAATATGTAAAAAACAATTTCTGTGGGGTAAACAAACAACCAAAAAACCCCAACACTTGGAACATTTTTATTTTGTAGCAACCGCTTAAGTCTGACGCTTAGTAGCAATGTTGTGAGATAATTTTTGCTGCTCTGCCAGCAGTTGGCTTTGCTGTGAATCTCTAAAGACAAATCCATCTACAGTGAATCTAGAAAAATTCAGCTCCATGTAGTATGTCAGGGCTGAGGACTACTTGTCAGCTGTGACACTGTCAGATTTTATCTTTAAATATGACAGGCAATTTGTTCAGGGAGCAGTTCTGAATGACAAGATAGAGTGGTGTTGTAAAACATGGCACCTGTGTGGTGAGCCCTGTCTTTGTGGACATCAGAGGCTATTGTTTCCTTTTGCTATTAGACAGTCACAATCCACACAATAAGGCTTGTAAAATGTTCACAGAAACCTTTTAAATAGAGTAGAAGGAAAGTAGATACCCTTTGGTCAGTTAAGTCGGGCCATTTAGCATTTTATTGTATAAAACACAGGATTCCCTGATATATGTTTAAACCTTTAAATAGAGCCAAATACTTCTCTGAGGAACATTGGTGCAACCCCAGGTTTTGACCCATACTGTACTAAAATATGTGTTTTTTAGAGTGCTGTGCAAGAGGAGGAGTAGGGGTTTGATTTCTTCAAAAGCAAACAGTGATTCAAGTGAGCCAGAGGACTCTAAATACCTGGCTCAAATGCAGCTCTGCTGAAATACCCATTGATTACCATAGTTGGGCTTATGATAGAGGGATCTATAAGAATGGATCACAATACAGTAAGTTTTTTTTTTTAAAGGGTGGGCGTCGTAGGTCTTATTTCCTTACCATCAACAACATGTATAGCTATGAAAACTAATGATAAATGGGTAATCAAATCTCATGCTTCAGGGCACGCAGATGGGGAAGTCAGGAAGGGATTTTCCCACAGCACAGAAGTGCAGTTTTGGTGGTGGTGGAGGGGAGCGTCGTCTTCAGGAACAGGAGGATACTAGATTAAACAGATCACTCTAATTTATAAAATAATTGATGATTACTAGATTAATAGTCTGTTCCTGTAAGGACATTATATGCAAGCATATCCCTGAATATGTTGCTCTGAAAGACATCAGTTATTGCCGAGCTCATAGCAAACACCATCAGTAACAATCCTCCTGGAGTTTTTAAAAATTCTTTTAAAGAAGATATGTCTTGAAACGCCTTTGCTTTGGTTAGGTTCCCCTTTTCGCTAGGAAGTCCCCGAATTTCCTCGTTGTTTGCTGATGAGGTATTATATGCTTTATGCCACTCCAGTTTCCTGGCCTTGTTCTCTTTTCCCACCACACTGGCCCAAATTCTTGATCCCTGAAGGGGAAGATCTGACCGAACATTCTGACTTGGGGAGAACTCCCTCTCATTCTGGATTAGTATGTGGCCCAAAATCAGGGTTTTAATCTAAAGTAATAGGGAAGTACTTGTCACATTATTTATGTTGTCTACTCTCAGCCTCAGGTCTCACTTAAAGCCACAGCTCCTGGAGACAAGTGATTATGGGAGAAGATTCTTTCAGCTTTCAGGGACAGGAAGTATGTAGGCCTCGTGGTTGCAATAAAAAGCTTGGATATGCCACCAAAGTGCATCCAAAAAGTTCAAATGCTAGCAGGCAATAAAAAGATCACCTAAAAAAACCTCATGTTTTTTGTGGGCCTGGCTTATTTGTAAACCTGGATATACCTATGGCTTTATAGTTCAGTTTTAAACAGAAGTAATAAAGTTCAAATTAATGTGTGATGGGATGGAGCTGAGGTTAAGGAGATATAGCATAAGTGCAACGGAATCCTTCATGGGAGTATTTTGCATGGTTCAAATGTAATTCTGTGTCCTTGTGAACAGAAGTTAAATAATCTCTTTATCTACTTGAAATGACTAGAAAGTAAATTTTAAGGATGAAAGAAGAGAGAGAACCCACACTGGTTACATCCTGAAGACATAATGATTTCAATCATGTTTGGCCTTAGTGCAACTCCATTAATTACGGAGGATGAATTTGATACATTTGATTTTTAACAATCATTGTGCTTGGTTTTTTTTGCTCACTAATCTCCCTCCTGCCTATATCTGCCCTCATTTTCCTTCAGTATGCAAGGTTGTTATCATCTTAGGAGCCTCTTAGTGGGTCAAGGGTCCAACCTTGGGAAAATATTCAAGTTTCTTGGTGACTTAGGAACTTAAATACCGTTGACTTTCATTGATGACTTTCAATGAGATTTAGGAGCCTAAATCACAAAGGTGTTTCTGAAAATGTTGCCCTCTCTCTATTCCAATTCCAAGATTAGAAAATCACTCCTGTATTGAATAAGCACATGACCATCTGTGATGTGTGAACTTCATAATGGAATCTAACTCAAAGGGCTTTTAAAAAAAGGAGAGAGATTTTATTGTAACTAATAGTGATGGATGATTGGTATGGTCACATGGAGCAACATAAATCTTTGTGCCATGCACAGTGCTAAAAAGCAACCCAACTCAATAGCTCAGGAAACTCATGTACTTAAGCATGGGAAAGTCATACGGGGAAAGGGTTTGAGACCTTTTCTGCATTAGGAGGGCAGATAACCACCCAGTGAAGTCATTTTGCCTGCCTACCAGTGAGTAATGTTCTCTGAAATTAAGTACTGCACTGTAGTCCCACTTTGCTCATGCAAGTGGCCCTGCACACAGCTTTAGAAAGAATGTGATCAGCAGAGAGGAGAAGAATCCCTCAAACATTATAGAGAACAGCAGAGGCCAAAGTTTACTGCCACTCATAACAGAAGATTTGATGGGTACTTGTGAGTGGTGTGGGCCGAATTATTTTCACCATTAGCAATAATAATTTCAGGGTACATGTACCTGGTAAATTCTTGTCCTTATATGGTGTTTATTAACCTAGTGGCTTTTGCAAGTGGTTGGCTTTGTAATAAATTTGGGGGTAAAAGTATTCGGAAGGTGTAATGATGCCGCTTCTTAGACACCTATGCCCAGGAACCATTTAAAGTATGGTTAAACTATGCTGTATCTAAGGTGCTTCCTTAATGAGAAGTGCCTCACAAACCTCTCTAGGCCTTCTCCCCTTAGCCTGGAATGCCTTCCCACAACCAATGTGTCACCCCCTGTCCTTGTCTCCATCCTAAACAAACGCACTTCTGCCATGGCATCTACAAGAAGTGAACTGATCAGCCCGGTAAACACAACCATTCCTATCCAACAATGTGTGCTTACGCTCCCTGTGTAACCTGATTTATGTTAGCCATTTTCTCCCCCTGCCCATTATTACTATTACTTGAATATCTATAGTGCAGTGGAACCCAGAGGCTCCAATTAAGATCAGGACTCTGTTGTGCTGAACACATCTGAAAACAGGATATCTGCCACAAGCAGCTCCTTCCCTTGTTGGCTTTCTTCCTTGTTTATTGTGTCAAGTCCAACCAATAAACTCTTTGAGGCAGGGCCGTGTCCTTCTAACTGTTTTTTGTGGGGTGCAGACATACGCTCGGTGTGATACAAATACTCAACACTTAGCTGTCGGTCTCAATCAGTGATTCACGACAGAGTCAAATGCAGGCAGGATGACTGGAAATTTTGAAGCATGACAGAAGCTGGTGAATTATTCTTGCTCATTCATGAGTCTCCTCTGCCATAGCTGGGGAGGTTAGCCACAGTGTCCTCAAGCTACTGTGGCTGCAGCAGAATTTATTGGCTCACACTTATTTACTGTAATATGTGCTCCTGGAGAGCCACAGTCTTTGTTAAAGAATGAAACCCTTTTGGAGGGGGGAGGCGGGAAGGGGAGGCACCAGCTAGAGGAACAAGGGAGCCCATGTTGCCTAGTGGATAGAACACCGCAATGGGAATCAGGAGACCTGGGTTCTGAATCCCAGCTCTGCCATTGGCCTGCTGGGTAACTTTAGGAAAGTCACTTTGCTTCCCTGGAGGTTCCTTTTTCCCCACCTGTAAAAAGGAGGTAATGAGACTGACCTCCTTTGTAAAGTGCTTTGAGATCTATGGACGACAAGTTATACAACACCTATGTAAGTGTTACAGTTTCTGAGCGTTACCCTCAATAGACGCACAATATTAAGGTAATTTTGCTTAAACGGTCAGTCCAACATTTTGTGCGTCCTTGTGCCAGTTGATGAGCACTTTGATCTGACCCAGCAAAGTGCCTGGGCACACACTTTAGGTGGATGAGCCATCCAATTGACTTCAATGCATGTATTTAAGTGCTGTGGGCCAGCGTGTTCTGCCCCTTACAGGAGTGAGCAGGGCCGGCTTTAGCGGGCGCGAGGCCCCACATGCGGGGCCGCTGATCAGCTGAGCAAAAAAAAACCTCCTGACGCGATCGGCTGAGCCAAAAGAAAAAAAAACCAACCTCCCGCCATGGTCGGCTGACTCCCGACGGGGAATTGGGAGTGAGCCCTTCATTGCTAATCTTCTGAGGGAAGGTTTGGTCTAGCCAAAAACAATTTGACACGATACACTCTAAAAGAAAATATTGGTTTAATAATAGTTTGTCTTTCTAAACACACAGAATGTGATGGTTAAAGAAAGTTATCTTAGGTGTATAATCTTGTACCAAGAAGAACTAATGGCTTGTCAATTATAATATTATGCAAATTAATATTCCTGGTATTTGTACAAAGATTTAGTAGTTAAATTGCTACTTCATTTTATTTTAAAAATCAGCTGAATATCAATGTACAATCTATATCCATATCTATATATGTGTAAAGGTGCCAATAGACAACTCTATCTTGAAATCTCCTTCATGGATCTGCTGCTGCTAATTTATACAAAGTCAATGAGACACATTTCAAAAGTGGATTTTTCCTCCAAAAGGCAAAACTGCTCTAATTCACAGCTGAACTGACAAACTACACCTATCTGAAGTAAGTGTAATTTATAATATACAAGGAACACTGTTGAAAGATTAGATTTGATCAACTCTCTATGCAAGTAATCTGTGGATATTTATATTATGGTAACTGGAGAGCACAAATTGCTTTTGTTTTTCCTTTCAAGTATCTTTTGTTTCTTTGTTTGGTGAAAACCTGCAGAGAAAACTAGAACAACTATAATTACAGTCACAGTTACATGTTGTGGGGTCTATGGGTAATAAGCTACAAGGCATTTTTTATTGTGGGGTTTTTTTATTTAGTTAAAGAGCGCTTTCTCCCAAGACAGTCCATCCATATTTTGTAGCACAGAAAATCAAAGCAATAGCTGTCAAATATCAGCAAGCTAGCGGATTTACAAATTAATCCCATTGCTTGATATTTCAACAAAGGTTAAAATCCATAATTGGTGCTAGAAAGTATAATTAACTTATTAGGAGCGCTCAGGCAGTTAGGTGTGCAAAATGGCAGCAGGTGTGTAATATCATTAGAAATACTCCATATAAAATGCACCTCTGAGTTTTATCTCTTTAGTTTCACGCTGCCAGCTGCCAATTTGATTGGTAAGTAGTTTTGGACCATGCAATACTCTTTCTTTTGGATTGATGTGTTTATTACTTTTTGTGACAGTGGATCCCAAGGCAGATGTTCAATAAAGAAACAAGCTGCTACAGACCTGAGTAAAGAGATAGGTGGTGTAGATGCAGGAAATTGGGAAAGTTATCATAAGCACTAAGTTGTTATTGAAGATTTTGCTCCCAGCATTTGTAGCAGTTCTGTTATATACTCTTCCACCGACAGTAATCTAACAGGGAATTATTGAAAGCCAAATGCCAAGATTTTAAATTGCACTGTATGGTCAGAAGCTGCTACTCAAACGGTGAGCTGAAGCTTTGAAAAGGTAAAGCTGTGGCTATGCCATTTTCAAAAGGAATATGTATCAATGTGCATCACTAATAGCTTGGAATTGCCCGTCCTGTTTTCAATTAGAAAAACATGGGCACAGATTCTTCATTGTCCTGCATCTTGTGTAGTCAATTACACTAGCGCAGAGTGAGTGAAAGTCATCACCAGAAAGAAATGCACTGTAAAATTTGGACATAGGGAGAACAAATAGGCTTGCAGGGTTTTGAATCATGGAACACTGAGGGCCAAATTCTGTTCTCATGTTCACTGGTGTAAATTAAGGGTCATTACACTAAAGATAATGGCGCTACATGGGTGATAACTAGGATAAATTAGAAGAGAATGAGGCCCTATACTGAAGATTTTCTTTTTTAGTTCCTTTTACAACAGAGCTTGATTTTCTCACGCTACCTTTTGTGGAATGTTGATATGAAGAGAAACAAGAAGTTTCTTTCATGGCTTTCAGAAACTTTAAACACGGCTTGACTGAAGAAGCTAACATGTACTAGAGGGAATTGTTAACAGGTTTACCAACATTCCTTTACAGGGTGTTTTATTATGGGGTGGGGTTGGGGGAAGCAATAGAATGTAATTGGCATAAGCCCCTCTTTTTCAGTTGTTTTGGTAGATTTCTTGGGATGGGAATTATTCTGCATACTACAATGGTGTATGAAAAGGGCTAATAATCCACAATAAATGAAGATGCCTTTTTAAAATTTTTGTTAAGAGTCAAATTCCGGCCTTCAAAAGTGCATGGCCTTTTGGAGACAATGGGAACTCCTTATGCACTTGAGAGCAGGATTTGGCCAACAGGTTTGAATGAAACTGCTAGGAAGCTGTCCCGCTACATCTAAATACTTTAGCCTATCTCCCTCCTTGAGTTAGACCTTCTACTCGCAGTATGCTGGTGTCATCCTTAACACAATACCTTCTCCCTTGACCTGTCATAGAGGTGTCTCTCGAAATCTGCCTTTCACCACTTCTGTGATGTTCTGCCATTGTTGCCACTGCCCTCTCGTCTCCTTTTGCTTCGTCTACTGCAAGATTTATCCTCACAACACCACTGTAAACCTTTATGGCTCCCAAATTTGAAAAGCTCCCAAGTCCCAGCAGTTCAAACTCTAAAGTATACAGAATGCTGCTGCCCACCTTCTTGTATAAACACCAAAGTGGGACCACATCATCCCCAGGCTGTTATCACCCCCCATTTAAATCACAATCCGTATTAAAACTGCCCTCCTTTGTTTTACAACTTGCCATGGACATGTTCTTACCTACCTCCTAAATAGTGTCTTTTTGTTCCTCCTCCTTCTCCCAGAGCATTAGCCTAGCTTATTTTTAAACTGTGATGAACTGCAAAATTAAAAACAGCCTTATAATGGTCCTTAGTTATCTCTGGGGCAGATACTGCCCCCTGATACCTAGTAGATACCTGGGCCCCATGAAGTTCCACAGCCTGAGACTATAGGATTCCACATGGATGGGGCCAGTGCAGCGACGCTGACTTCCGTCAGCGTCGGTGGGTGCTGACGCCGGGCCCCGCCCCCCACGCCGGTGACGTCAGGGGGGCCCCGCCCCCCACGCCGGTGACGTCAGGGGGCCCCGCCCCCAACGCCACCGCAACGTCGCCGGCATCGGGGGCGGGGCCCCGGAACATCGCCCAGTGCTCCGGTAAGTTGGGCGCGAGCTCCGGGGATGGCGGGGAGTTGCCGGTGGGTGCAGAGCACCCACCAATTTTTTTACGTGGGTGCTCCAGCCCCGGAGCACCCACGAAGTCGGTGCCTATGGGCCAGTGGACTAGCAGGAGTGGGGCCAATGGATCTGCAACTATTCCAGGCCATTGGGCAGTTCTTCCTCTCTCCTGCAGCCTTCAGGAAGAGTATTCGCTTATCCCCTGGCCTGTGCAGAGCTTACCAGTGTGTAGGCTAATTATTTAGATTACATGCTAGTCTTGGAATTTGTCCCTTAATTATGATTCAACTATCAGTGGGCACTGAGATGAGCTCTAAGAAGGAAACCCGGTGTAACAATTGAAGACCATACACTCAGTAGTGGTGCCAGTTTTTTTGCTGCCGCAGGTGGCGGCGCTGGGAGAGGCTGCCGCCAAAGTGCCGCCGAGTACCCCGGTGGCCGAAGAAGCTGCCGCCGAGGGACCTGAAATGCCTCCCCCCAAATCCTGGTGACCTAGGCGACCGCCTAGGGTCGCCTAGTGGTAGCGCCGGCCCTGCATACACTAGGAGAGATTAAGAAAAGAGGGCGAATGACAGGAGAGAGGATTTGGAATGAGGGATGAATATAAAACTGTAAATAATGCACCATTCTTTCATCCAAGGATCTCAAAGCATTAACCAAAGGTAGGTAAGAGAAGATCAGATAGCACCTCACAAAAAACTGAGGAGCTGAGATGCAATGAAGGTGATGAGGATCATGCTAGGAAGTTATATAGGCAGCTGTGCAAAGTGGCATTTTAAAAAACAAACCACCCAGGGTTGTCTGCATTGTACAGATCTAATAAGACATTGTGAAAAATATTGGATTTATTTTTACAAGTTAAAAGTGACCTTGCTGGCCTCATGAATGGATTCACTTCTCACAGTACCTCTTAAGGGCATTAGGGTTATGACTAACTCATAAAAATAAATCCAATATTTTCCCCTTGGCCATGTCATATCCAATGCTGGAATTCAGCTGTGTGAACTAGTTGGGCTCCTACTTTCATTTAGTTTGACCTCCCATAATGAGAAATACCCAGAGCTTAGTCATGGTGGGCCATAGCATAATTCTAGTAATGGTCATACCTTATATACAGTGGAGAAAATACAGAAGTTCTAGAAAATAGGAAGCCATTCAACCCTGTGCATTGCTGAGATGAGGTACAGTATCCAAGACAGAGAATAAGTTCAGATATTGAGAGGTCAAAAGAAAAACAGGGAGGGAAAAGACATGTGGGCTTTTTACTATAATACATAAAATCAGAAAAGCAGGAGTGGTGATTTGGTCACACACACACACACATACACACACATTGTCTAAGAAAAAATATACACATCTAATGACTTCATGCATCCAGAAACTCCATCACATGGGAGTTAGAGCCTCCTCAGAAAATGACCGGAGAAGAGATGGGGTAAATGCCTATTTAAGGGCATTAAGGATGCTAGACAGATGAGACTGGCATAGGTGACAGCACAAGAACTCTGATGACAAGTGACCTAATCCAAGTTAATGAAAAACAATGGTCAAAAGCCAATTTTTTTCCACCAAACATGAGTGACTAAAGTTATGCATCTAAATCTATATTCAGGCACCTAAATAAGAGTGACTTGATTTTCAGAGATGCTGCAGATTCTCTGCAAATGTATGTAAGCGGCTGGATTTAGGCATCCTGGTTTGAACATTTTAGCCACAGTTTTTGACTAGATGTACCAGGCTAACTCAATTTAAATAATCAAAGAACGAATATGTCAGCGAGTAAAAGCAGCATTAGTCTCTGACTCAGAAGGCTATTTTCTGCCAGGGGATTTCTGCGGTATACAAGATTAGTGGAGAAACAGCTAGTGGTGGGGAAGGTGGTGATGTTGCTGGACTAGCCAGCCAGAGGCTGAATCAGAGCCAACTGCTATTAACTGGGCAAAAGGGTAATAGAAGAGGCATAGAATCAAGACTTCTGTCACTTGGATTACCTTGTCCCATAACATCCTGTTAACATGTATACTTAGGGCCCAATTCTGCCCTCAATTAAATGCTGCATGTTCCCTTTAACAGCTGTTTGTTTGAGGGCTGAGTTGGGTCCCAGCATCTGCTGCTGCAACACTTATTTTGCCCCTGTTCAATATGGTCTTCTTTCTCTTCACAATTTTTTCAGATTAACTTGAATAAGATACAGAATTAGAATCAATGGGATCACTAATGACATGCAACTGCTGAAGGCCATAGATATCAATGCATTTTTGGAGGGCTGTGGCACGGGCTATCAGAGTAAATATTCACACATAAAATATTGAATATTGGGGTCTACAGGCCATACTCATGTTAATCTCATTTTCCTCTTTACTAAATGAACACCTGTTTGTACTGACTATTTGAGTTCTGGATAGGTACCATCCACAAGTTGATCAACTGCTCAAGCTGCATTTCTTTATGAACACGTATGTGTTATTGTGGTGTCTGAAGCATTTCTCATGCCAAATCCTTCATGGGATTTGAGGGAAAATGCTATATTCCCATGAGACGGGCTAGGTACAGGATTATACTCCACAAGCTGAATGGGAACCCCACCAGGTCTGCACAGTGCTGATCAGTTGCATACTAGAATTACACCAGGGATGCTGCCTTTCCCACATAACTGCCAATGCACCTTAATGCTGACTTAACATCCCAGTCATGCAACCCCGAGACTTTGAATATCATGGCTAATTGTGTAATAGTTCTGGGATGCATACATGTGGCCATTGGGGACTAGACTGGGATTACTGATTCAGTTTTCTTTTGTGATGTACCTTAGTTAGGATTTAAGGGACTCTCTACAAATACAACATATTAACTTGCTGTACCAGCTACTCTGGAAACTAGGTCTGTAGAAGGGAGCTCCAGCAATCTTTGTATATATAAAAGCATCTATGTCACTATATAGACAACGATTCACAGGTTTATTCTGCACTAAATACGTTAAATTTTAATCAGTGCAGATTTTAGTTATATTTTCCATAAATATACATTGTGAATACATTATGAAACAACCCCTAAACTTGGCAACAGTTAACAGGAGAGGGTTTGCAAAGAAAAATCAATATTGCCTAGGGTATCCTAAGGGAGCGTACTGCTAGTGAAGTTTAAATTAGCTTTGCCCTAAAAATCTGAGACATTTCTGCAGCACAGGGTTTCAAAGCATCCTTAATTCTGAAGGAGTTAAGCTAATTACTGTCCTATATGAAGAGACGAAATCTGTAAAATAATGGACTAAAATCTGCAGTCCTTGTTGAGCGAAATTCCCGCTGAAGACTATGAGTTTGCTTATTCAATGGCCACAGAATTTGGTCCACTGTTTCCGCAGAGTGCTATTAAAGACATAAATATGTTTTGTGATTTCTGGTTACCGAGGTTTCCTGGCCTGAGAAATCAAGCCCTTATAAGCCCTTTTCCTTCTCTTTTGAAAAGAAAATGCCAGTGTGCAGGATGCCACAGCTAGAAGACATCATGAGATTTTTCCTTTGGAGGCAGCGGACGTGTCAAGGGATTGCATTAGGAGGTGATCCCCTCTGCTCTCGGCAATAATTGGGGGTTAATATTCAAAAGAGCATAGCCAGAGGAAGATGTTTTCCTCTGACATCTGTACCTTGATCTGAACTTCACACTGGAGTCAGTCTCATCATCTCTTTGGCCCAGTGAATATTAGGTATTTTATAAAAAGTGGAACAGCTTCAATAGGAGATGTTGATAGAGCATCACCCCCAAATACCCTGTACCCCAGTGGTTCAGGGATTGACTTGCAATATGGGAAACCTGTGTTCAAATCCTTGCTCCATATCGGGCAGAGTGGGGATATGATCCTGCCCATGGCCTGGGTGAGTGCTCTAACCATCCGGGAAATATGCTCATAGGCCACGTAGAAGTGTGCCTATCCGATCAGGCCCCCCACAAAACACAGCATACATAGAACTGGTCATCTGCAAGAGAACGTTGCAAAATGTTACAACCTCGATTCTGGTACCTTTACTTGTGTTGGCCCAGATCATCGACTCCCATGGTAAAACCTATGGGAAGGGGGTGGGAAGTTGACATGGAGCCCTTCGTGGAGATCCTCTTGTATTGTTCCATCGGGGTGGGTTTGACCCTCTAACAGAACAGGTTGTTGACCATGCCCCTGAAATTCGGTGGGCCAAGGGAGACCTGAGGCATCTGCACAGCACTATGCCTTTGCGGTAGTGTGATTCTCAGCAGCCCCTGGGCAATATGGCACCTCCAGCATAGCAGCCCCAGAACCCTCATGGGAGCGCAGTAAAGGGAATCCAGTTCCAGGCTATATTACCTTTTCCTGGGAATCTCTGCAAGGTGGGTGATGTTCGGGTTCTGCACAGAGGTGAGAATCCACTGCAGGATACGTAGGAAGGAGCAGTGCTACAAAGAATACTGTCTATTTCCCTTCTGCAAAGGAAGTAGAAAAATCTATGGGACTACTTGCAGAAGCACGCAGTGTGAATAAGGGTGGCCAACGCACTTTGAAGAGATGAAGAACCTAAGTATGGTTTCTGCTTACAGCTAGTTTGCTCCTTCCCAATGTTTTAGTTCCAATTCTTTGTAAGGCGTCTATGGAATAGAGACAACTAAGCAGGACTTTGGTTAATACTTTACTCTGTAAAGTATTTGCAGAATTACCCCCTCTGTTAAAGTACTTATAGAGAACAGGGCTTGCCCACTGTAATTCATTGGGGTGGTTCACAGTATTAACTCTGAAACTGACATGAAAGTAAGTTGTTCTATAGTCAGACTGATCTCAATCTATTTCTCCGGTGAACCAAGTAAAATTGGTATAGCTAATATCTGAGTCAAGGAGAAGACCTTAACAACTTGGGTTCCTTTTATAATTACATGTAGGTTTGTTCCTCCCAGGAGATGTTTCTTCAACATCTGTTTTTTAACTAATGATTTTACAAGACATTTACAAACATGAAAAAAATTAGTGCTTTTCATGAACATTGGCCCAGCTGCTTTTTGCCAGGCTTTTTTTTTTTTTTTTTTTGGCTAAGGAAGCTGCTGGCTGGAAGAGGGTTGGTATAGTTTTAACAGACTTCTTGGTTCTCGCTGGTTGACTGGGAGACTTCAGATTTTTCTGACCTTAAAAAAAAAAAAAGGGCTTCATTTTAGTTTTCTGACAGGTAAAACTCAATGAACTGAAATCAACGGGTGGTTGGTTTTTTTTGTAGTCTTGAGATTTTATAACATGGACCCACAACTCTAAAATGATGAGGCATATGTTTTACATTTTCATTGAAATATAATGACATTACTGTGACTTGGCCAGAAAGGAAAGAAAATGGTGCACGAGGGACAACTTAAGGAAAAAATAAGTTAGGCCTATGTTCTACCCTTGATCTTAATGGAGAAATATTGCCCTTCCATTGAGATATATTTTCATATACATTTGCTGGCCTTTTTCCAGTTCCAAAATGTAGCAAACAGGTGTAGTTAGGTGATGGTTGCTGGTAAGGATGGTACAGAAGATTCTTCAGACCCACAACGAAAGCTAGGTGATGGTGCTTCAACCAACCATCTTTCCATACTAGTTCAGGTTCAGCTGGACCAGGAGCTGTTAGAATGTATTACATTTGCAGCTGGAATATTAAGGAGATCAAATGCATTTGTAATGAACTCTTTCTAAAGTGATCTCTAGCTTTTTTCAATACTCTTATGACCTCCCAAGTTACAGGCCTGTAGATTATTGCAAGATCTGCACTAGAAATATTTATGCTATATCTATCCATGTATGCACTTGTGTTCATGTGTAGGAAGGGTGTGTGTATACACATATCACATTTGTGAATGTGTTATTAATCCAAATTTGTTTGTTGCAATCACATTTGCTTCATTGCTTCAAATTCCTTTAACATACCTCTATTCAGCTGTATAATGTGTTTATTTTACGTTTTCTTTTTAATTCAGTGGCTCAGTATGCCATCCCATTGCTAATAGAGAAGGCCTATTGTAGAATTCTCCAGACATCTTCCTTTCAGCACTTTTCTGTAAATTAGCAATACAAACTAGCACTACCAGAATTCTAGCACACAGCAAGTTTGTTCCTTCCACTGTACCCACAGAAGCTGTTTTTTAAAAACAGAGTGCAGTTCTCACACAGTCTCCTTGACGGTTTCCAGAACGTCCTTTCAGCAGTGTTTCTTCCCTAGGGCTATCCAAGAGAACATGCCTCAGATGACCGCATTCTAGCAAATATCGCTCTTACCCTTCACTTTAACCAATTTAAATCTCACACATTGTGCTGCAGCAAAAGCCATTAGCCCACATTATCCTTCACTGTAATACAGATCTGGTCCTATCTCATTACAAAGCGCTTAGTTCTGGTACCGTGTTTGATACATACACAAAGCTATACAGAGTTATTAGGGGTCTGATTTAAGACTCGGGAAGTTCTGAAGCTCCACCCTTAGTGTGCCCTGTAATGGTTAGATTTTGCAGAGGCCTCCCACAGTGGTGGTTTTAATTATCTTTGTGTTGCAGAAGTATAGCACAATGGGACAAATCGAAGGGATGCTGTTTCAGGGCTATTATAATTTTATAGATTGAGAGGTGTGTGTGTGTGTGTGTGTGTGTGTTCTGATTTTGGACCACTCTGCTCTTCTTTTGCATCTTGGCTTTTAACAAATATTAGCAACCTGTTTTCCTTACTTACGTAAACAATGGAATCCGTAAATCTTCCTCATCAGATGAAAGCCCAGGCATAAAAATTCTTATGTGCTTGATAGCAGGAAATATCATTCCGAATGCTCAACTTTGCCTTAGTAGGTCAGAGCTGATGTTCTTTTTATACAGATCTTTAATATAAGCAATATTCTCTCTGGCCCCTGACTCATAATACAGCAGTTTTCCTTCAAAACGTAAATTAAAGTGATGCCACAAAAGGGTCATTAGTGGACTTACTAGAGTCAATACTGAGGGCATCGTGTACTGCCTCCTTAATATTAAAAATGAAGTCAATGGAGCCATGCCCCTAATATGCGAGGGATTTGTGAATACCAAAGAGAGAGTATGGAGCATTTATGCTCAGAAGCACACAGGAGATGAAACAGAGCTTGCAAACAGGCATGATGCTGGGGTTCATTCTTGAAAGCCCAGGAAACTACATGTCTGTAGTTAAAGGTCAAAAACTATTACCAAGAATTAGGAAGGTCTAATCCACCATATTTCATATTTTGGATTAAAAAAAATTCTAACTTAAGGAAGAGGTTTGTAATTCCAGAGCCAGCATTTAAACAGTAATGTCCAAATTGCTGGTTAATCTTATTCTTTAAAATTATGAAGCAGACCAGAACACAAAGACAAAATCTTCTGCAAAGCATGCTTCACAAGAAGGTGGTAGCTAATAAGACAGCCACACAATATAACTTTATTCAATTTACATTATGGGAAATTTTTAGGGGACCAATTAGAGAAGACTTAAAATGCAATTAAAATGGAAATCACCTGGCAACAAGACATTAGCGATCTCTCCAGCCAGCAATGCATTAACAAGCCTTTCTCAAGAGATTCACTAGTGGATAAGATCTTTGTGAGGCATAAGAATGAGGCTGAGTCCAGACAGCAGAGATATCCCTAGGTTAATAGTGGTCCATTCATCTGAACCAGAGACCACACCAATACGGATCTCCTGGGCTGGACAGTTCAACATTGAAGGGTTACCTGAAGGGGAAAATGGGGGCTGTGCCCTTTTTCTTTGCCTCTTTAAGCTGTATAAAGAAGGCCTGAAAGGTCTGGGGGGGGTTTTAAAAGTTTTTCTGCTTGTTTACCACCTTAGCAGTATCAAGTCGTGTCCTCCCTGTTTATGATGGTCACCATTCCATGATCCAGAGAAGCAGATTGGAAAAGTCCAATGGGGTGGGAGGGAAGGGTGCACAACTGGAAAGTGGGAGTTCAAAATGGGGCGGCAGTGGCTGAGGATGGATCTTGGTCATGGCCGTGTTGATTCATCACATCCTCCTCAACAGCCTTCCCGATGAGATTCCTGTGGAGTGTCCAACTGCCCTTTCCTTATGGAAACTGTGAGGGAAGGCAGCACTGTGTTGCCATGGGCTGATCTTGCTTGGGATGGATTCCTGCTAAGATGCAGAAGTCCATATTTGTGCAGGGAGAGGTCATTTACCTTGGTCCTTGTGTCAGCTTGAGTGAGTCTAGTCCATGAACTGTAACTTTGTATTAATCTGAATTGACATTTCAGCTGTTATTTACAGCTCTGTGTATGGAATGGGCCACAGTGGGCCAGGAAAATAGGAAATTCTGCTAAAAAATAGTAAAGATATTTGCAAAGGGAAAAGGCATCCGAGGAATGCTTTCTAGAGCCAAAATAGTAATTAGCCTTAAAAGAGCATTGGGGTGTGTACGTATAAATTCTGAAAAACAGATAAGGTGGTTTATACGATTAAATGTTTTAACTATAGCTAGACTTAAGATCCATTCCTAGATTCCTTATTCCAACACTACTCATTCATTGTAGGATAGACTGTGTGATCGGGGCCCTAAAACCAAATTCTACCTTATGTGAGCATTCACATATTATGGTGATAAGGGCCAAAGAGATACCTAGATGGCTGGACTAATGCTGTCATTTAAGATGTGTCTGTAGTACCCATCAGTCTGGTATTTAAGGAAATGAGCTTTCTGCATAGCAGATGATGTCATCTCTTGTACCTCTGGAATATGCGAGACAATGCACAATAGGACTGTGGGCACCAGTCACAAACTATGAACCACACTATAAATCAGTACCCACTTCCAGGGCCAGTGCAAGGAAGTTTCGTGCCCTAGGTGAAACTTCCTTGCACCAGCCCTGTGGCCCCCACCCCCGGCGGCAGCCAGCTCCACACACACACACCCCATGGCAGCTAACCCCACGCAGCGGCGGGCTCAGCCCCACGGGCTGCGGCGGGCTGGGCTCCCTCCCCACCCGCACGTGGGCCGCGGCGAGCTGGGCTCCCTGCTGGGCTGCAGCGGGCTGGGCTCCACGTGCCCCTCCGAGGGAAGCCACAGTAGCAGCTTTGGGCAGCAGATCAACTTGTAGGGGTGCCTAACAGTCCCCTCAACCCCTGTGCAATAATTTGTGGTGCACAGATCCAGCTGTTTGTGGTCACTTCCACTATCTGGGAAGTGAAGCCAAGTCTGCAGCCCCGTCCCTCTGGTTTTGTCCGGTGAGTCACATATTGGATCAATATAAATGTTGAAAAACTGGCCAGTGTCACTTACAAAGGAAAACTTGAACAGCAAACCACGAGATTAATAGAGTTCTCCTTTTTCCCTGACAAGTAGCTGTTAACTACATGTTACCACTAACAATTTGCAGATTCAAGCATTAATTTAGTTTTCCTTCCTCTCTGCTGATTAATTTTTAGAAACAATTTGTGCATGTCCTAACAAAATGGCTCCAGATTTCCATAATTACAATGCTGATGTCTTTTCAGATTAGAACAAAGGATAATTAACATTGTTCTTTTATCTGCAGGGAAATACCTTAAGAGAAGGAAAAGCAAAAGCTTGGCTATTTTATTTTAAGACCCATTGCATGGATAATCAAGGATAATTAATTCAGCCACATCGTCTATAAAATGAATAAAAGAATGTTTAATGTTGCCTGGCCTTCAGTGCAACAGAATCCTGAAAGGCCACTTGTTTAACCAAGCCAACGTGAGCACAGAACTTCGATGCTTCATCATGGAGTCCGGGCCTGACATTCTAATTTAAAAGCATCGCTTAAAATCTTAATTAGTGCAACCAAATTAGCAGAGGCGAGCTTTTACACCATGTTCATTGTTTACGGTTATCATTTTTAATAAACTTTAAAATGCCTTTACAGGTGTGGAAATAGGCATATTACCAAGATAATTTTCTTAATCATAGTCATTTTAGATTGAGACGTGACATTCACCAGAGTTCCCTTTTACTATCTCAGTTTCCTGAAAGCTATCTAGGTTCCCGACATCATCTCTGCGGTACAAGTGATCTCCTGATTGACATATCCCCAAATAAGCCTTTGAATAGCTTTTCAAATTGGCCTTGAAATAATTCAGATGTCAAATTACATCTTGCCAGACTTCCTGACTCCACCAGGGCCCTAGAATACATTTTTTTAAAGTATTTGGGGAAAAATATTAAATTTTCAGAGTTGGGTCAGGGTTCGTAGAATTTGCTAATAAAAGAGGCAGGCAAGGAGGATATTTGCTTAGGGGAAGGCCTTACATTTATATTGTGCAACAGCTGCAGGTCGGGATGACCTTTGGTGAGTGTTTCTGAGTTTGCATGTCTACCGCTTTTAGCATCTTTGCATTTTGCTCCTGTTTTCCTATGGAACGAAACAAGAAAATGATTGAACTCTTTTCACACCAGGCTTTTAGCAGGCTCCGCATATTCAAACTCCAAATATAATCGCTTCTCACTTTGACAAGGGAGATGTTCTTTGGGGTTCTCAATTTCTTCATTTGATTTAAATGCACTCGCGGTTGGAATTGCATCGAAAAGCCAGAGCATTTTCCCTCATAATAAACAATGGTAGATTTCAGTCAAGCTTGGCAAGCGGAGTACTGGATATCAACCCAGATAACAGCTGCTCTTCATAATGTTTGTGTGATGGAGCTAATCACGTTTCGTGAGAGAGATTCCGTGTTAATGGCCCAGGTGTACAGATGCAGCTACATGCCCCAGTTGCTCCTGGATATGGTTTTGTTTGGATTGTGCTAACTGTAGGTGGTTCTGTCTGTTGTTAAATATTTGCTGTTAATGGCACTAATCTGATTTTTTTTTAAAGTACATGTTGCTATGGTCCTGCCAAGTATTTGCAATACCCAAGGGCCAAATCTTGGTCCCCAGCAAAAACCACGGGTAAGTTAGCTTTGTGTAGGGGACCTCTACCCTGGGCCTAAGAAGAACATATGTGCAGCAGCTCCACAGCACTGCCTGGCATAATCCCCTCTATCAGGGGCCAGGAGGAAGTGTTGAATTAGTAGATCAAAATAGGGGAGGACCCAACTGGCTTCGCTCTGCCACTTACTAAAACTGCCTCCACACCTCTACTCTGCAAAACAGAAACAAACCCATGTGGCAGCGAGTCTCAGAGGCCGGGTCAATGACTCAGGCTCACAGGGCTAAAAATAGCAGTATAGACGTTCCCCGGGCTCTGAGACCCTCCCCCTTTGCCGGGCCCGGTTCAGCAAAATCTGCCTAGGAGCAAAGCTTTGTAGCACGGAGCCTCCTGTGTGGCCTCTCTGCAGTCTGTTCCCTTTCTCACCTCAAGTGCAGTAGAACTACTGAAGTCTTGATGGGTTTATGGCCTTCTGTCCTGGTGGACTGAATGGCAGTCAGGACTTGCCCTTGAAGTGGCTTTTAAATGTTTTCATCCTCTTATTTGTTATCATATTGACATAGGACAGTGAACCAACCAAGTTGTACCCAGACTTGCTATCCCAACCCACTGATTCAGCCTTTCAGAGGAACACACAAGCAAGAGGACTGCATCACTATACATAATGCAATCCAGAAATCCCATCTATTTAAATATTAAATTGATGATACTCCAGATGCTGGTAAAATAATCTTTATTTGCAGTTAAATGATCTAAAACTAATCATTTCCAGGAAAAAGTCTAATCTGTAGGAGCTGAATAAAGTGTAATACTTTTAGTTTAATTTTCTTACAAATTTTTTTTAAAAATTAACACATTCTCCAATACTAACATCTTTAGCAAATTATTATGCTCAGAAGCAAGGGAACTTACAGTGACACTGCCATCTCAAAAGTGGCCAAATATTTAAGTTTTGTAAAAAACAAGCTTTTATAGAACCTAGAACTGATAGGAATGTTTCCATACATTCTATAAAATGCGCCAAATATTGCAGGACTGAGAACCTGAAAGTAAAATGTACTATAAATATAAGTATGCAATGAAATCAGTTTCAAAGGTAAATAGTGGAAAATATTGGATTTTTAAAATTTAATAAACCCTGGTGTAATTATAAATGTGGCAGGAATAAATATGCTTAAACCGAGTGTCTCTTCAGACACTTCTGTCTAGTATCTGTTCACCATTTTATGTAGTGGCTTTACTGACATTTTCATAGGCTGGGACCTCTTGAAAATCTGTGGCTAGTTGTAGCTTATCACTATTAAGAACATATTTGCTGCCAGCAGGTGGTATTCCTCGAGAGGTACAGGACAAGTTGCAAAATCATCAACCTAAAATGCCCACAACTATTGTTTCCTTTAAAATAATTTCTTAGTTGGAGCCTTATCTTACAGTGTAGACTGAAATAATCTGAAAGGTAAATATTCAAAGAGAAATCATTAACCAAGACTATTTACAGTGCTATTAAACTCAAATCTTTATGCAATGTTCAAATGCTGTAGTTAATTTTAGAAACAAGAATGTGACAATAGTAAACACTATCTTAAAATGTTAAAACTCAATGATTATAATAAAAAAGTAATTATACAGTGCAGTCAAAAGAGACAGTTCAATGCATCTCAGAGATCAGTTACAACTAAAATCTGTGAATAGCAGCAGTAGGCTTGTATGATTGTCACGCAAAGCACCACTGAATTACTATTCACTTCGATTAACTTTCAGTGACCGTGTCTATAGGCTGCTTGGTTAATGGTTTTCTGTCAATACTGTAAAAATGCTAACCTGTCTTTACATCTAATCAATTTTGCAAGGCTCTTTACATAAATGGTCTATTCCTTTTCTTCATTAAAAAAAGCAATCAAATAGGATTGAACTGAACAAGCAGTTGTAAGAAAAAAACAAACAAACCGCCCCCCCCCACTAATTAATTTTGAGACTGCAGTTTGAGGTAGTTGTCCTTGAGTATTTTCTTCATCACCATGTTTTAAAGGGCATTGAAAATCAATGTTTTACTTTACTATCATCCATCTTTATACAGTAATAAATTAAGTGGAAAGTATTGATATTTTTGACTGAGCTTTTAAAATTTACATACTAATGACAATTGTACCCTTGTGACTTTTGATGTCTGTTGCTGTTTACTGCTAGTGACTAGAAGGAAATTTCAGTCATCTGGGGACCATTCTTTTCTCTAAAGAAAAATTGTGTCATTTCTCTGCTAAATACTATGCTTGAAATCTTAGCCAAACAATCTCCTCCTGGACTTCTGTCTTAAAAGTAACCTATGAAGGGAAAAGTTTGAAATGCTTGCCATCTTGCTCTTTCTATAAATTCAGGCTAGAATGACGTACATTGCAAACACAGCTAATGGAAGTGTGAGAAAGTAAATGTATGTAGTGGGTAGCAGCAAATAAAAATGCTGTTGACACATTAGTCTCATGCCTTAGCGTGTCCAGAGTAATGCAGCTAGCCTTAGGATGAACAAAATATCATTCTGTTGTATATTTGGGGGCAAAAATTAATATGGAGCTGTGACAGTCAATCCAATCTTATCCTTTCTGGCTATTTTTCTGTGTATGCTCTAGTCTCAGAAGCAACGTCTGGGTTGTATGATAGCTAAAAAAAAACCTTAAATCCATTGCATAAAGGAAGGAAGCTTTCATGGATTTTATGATCCTTTTAAACTTTATTATTTAGCATATAGCACACTATTGTAGCAGAAAGTGATAGGTTATTTTTAGAGATGAAAAAATTATCCATGAATATTAGTTTAAAGGAAAGGTCACAAGATTACTTTGATAGTATTTACAATGTCTTTATTCACTTTCTGCAAACCTTAGTATGAGTCACTTTCTGTGCACAAGAAAACTTCTTGTGAGTACTCTTGTGACTGTATATTTTCCATACGTATGTGTGCCAAAAGTATATGGTCATCTTAATAGTTTTTGTTGGTTTGGGAGTCAGCCAGCCAAAGACTAGAGAAAGAGCATGAGAATACCATGTGACTTAGGTGACCAATTGTATAGCACAAATAGCTAACCACACACACAGTGGATACTCAAAGTAATAGTTATGGCAAATAATTTGCCAGGAAGTCACAGACTGCAATATGCTGACATAAGCCATTTGCTGAGTAATTCTAAATAGCAAATAGATTCATAAGATCAATGTCTGCAGCTAATCTGCAAACAGGAAAAGGGGTTACATTAGTTGAATAAATTGTTCACTTGAAATAGGTCAGCCAGCTCTGGTGATTTTACATGGTTTGTCCTTTACAAAATGATTCCTATAGCATTTCTTCCCTATTGTATGCTTTGTTTAGGAAAGCAAGTTCTATTTGGCTTATCTTCCTGCTGGCTCTTGAGTAATGCATTGAGTGTCTGTGCTTTGGTTTACTAATGTCCATCCTGAGGTTAGCCATTCCATTTAATAGTGTACAGGCGGAAGATGGACTACGCTGGACTGTGTGCCATGGAGCGAAGTTGCATGCTTTTTTGCATAGCAACAGTATGTTGACATGTGTGTTTTATGTGGGATCTTTAAATACCATAATATAGATTTATTAGGGCAGACGCATTTAAAACCATTTAAAGGGCCAGATTCACAGACTCTTGTTTCAGTGCAGAATAGTACCTTTCTGTACAAATAGTCTCACTGAAATCAGAGATTGCTCCTGTGAGTAAATGCTCAGTGAATAAGGAACTGATAATCTTGCATTAAGGATTAATGGCCCCATCCAAAACCCATTGGAGTCAATGGAACGAGTCCTACTTACTTTAACAGGAGCTGGATCACACCCTAGATCCTGCCTCAACCTCCACAACCACCGAAGCAGCAGAAATCCTGCTTATCGCAAGGCCCGACTCTCTGGGGAGTCCCTGTCCTAGGCAGTTGAGGGGGCATCGGTGGGACAGAGGAAGAGTGAGGAGGGTAGGGACAGCTGGATCTGCTTTTTCACTGATTCACCAGACCTTGAACCCTCCACAGCGCTGCAGTCTCTAGGCAACAGAGCAGCTCCGCGGCTTCCCAGCAGGCTGTGAGAGAGGAATCCTCTCTCCCCGGTCCACGCTCCCCCTCTGCGCAGGGCCCAGCTACCCCTGCTTGGAGGATAGGATTAGGCCCAAGTATATAAGCCTAAAAAACATCGGGCTCAATTCTGCAACCCTCCTGCACGTTGAGTAGCACGCTGACTACAGTGGGGCTGGTCGAGTAAGTGCTACTCACTGTGAAAAAGGTCTGCAGAATCAGGCCCATTGTAAATAGCATGGTGGTCACTCCAGCTTTTTTTTTAAAAAAAATTCCTCTGAGCAACCAGTGCTTCAGTCAGAAAGGCTAATTTGCAGGGTAATATTGATTGTCTGCAACATGTTCAATTCTAGTTTAGATTCCACCGGATAAAGACACAGCAGCACTGATGTACTTTCCCCGCTGGAACTTGAAGGGTGCTGGCGAAGACAAATACAATAGAAATTGCGCATCAAGGTACAGGCAAACCGTATGTTAGCTGCAGCTCTCCCCAGGGCAAGGTGCTAAGTTTTGTTTACATTTTGCCAAGACAGCAATAAATTGCTTGTTTACAGATGACAGAAAGCAGTGGGGGTGCAGGCTATGCACACAGATGCAAACAATGAACAGACAAACGTACACCCAGAGCTGAGTAAAATTAGTTGTTTTGTTCTGGTTTTTTTTGTGAACCAATCCTAGGGATCATTATGCAGGATTATAAAAATGTTAGGGCTGATGAAAGTTTGCCTTCTTCAATTTCAAGTGGAATGGTGATTGCTCTATTAGATCAAACTGACCAGGATGTGCCTTGCAGCACTGTCTCTGTGGAAAGGACAGAAAATATGAGAGGTGTGGAGAAGGACTCACTTTCATCAAAGTATCAGTTTCCAGGATAGTTTGGGAGCCCACAGCATTATTGTATTACACGTTGCACAGAAGTGTGCCTTGTTCATTTTTTTTTTTTTTAGTGTTTTAGAAATAAGAGACTTTTTTCTTCCAAATTGCGCTGGGAGGCAAATTCTTCAACGGTGTAATAGAAAATGTTAGACAATATTCCTTACTGGAGCTATTGACATTTTTGATAGTCGTGACACTTTGATTTTTCTCAAAACATATGGATCAAGCCTCAGTGTATTATTGGACAGGAAGACCTGATGAAAGGCTTTCCTTTATCTTCCTTTGTATTTTTCCCCCTCCTGTTTGTTCATGGCTTTCTCTCTGAATATAATCGTGGTTTTCTTATGCTGCCCAGGGAGTCGTTATTGCCTCACTAAATATTTTATAGTGCACTGTGCACCATACCTGCCAACTGGTTATTATTTGTTATAAAAAAAAAGTAGTGGGCTAGCTCATGAAAAGGGTTGTTTTTAAAAATTACAAAACTACGCACTGAATAATTTTAAACACTTAAATGAGACGTGCTTTTTTTATATGGTTGGAACGGGTCTGCTTAGGGTTTATTCCCCCCCTCTCTTTTTGGTATGTGTTCCTCTCTATGATTTCAAGCACTTGTTTCCTCACAGTTTCGTTTCCTATTTGTTCAAAGCGGAAAAGTTCAAAGCCACTCTGGCAGCCAAGGGAAAAGCTTGCTGAATGCTAACCCTCAAGTGTCTGTCTTGTCCTGACCTTGAGAAAGTAGCAGTAAACTGTTCTATTGCAAACACTGCATGTGTGTTTTGTTAGACCTGGTTAGGAGGGGTCAGAGCTCACCTGAGGCTTGGACTGCAGATTTAGACTTCTTTTCAGCAGCATAATGCATTTTTAAAAGGGACATTCTCGCCTTTGTATGGGCCTAATATAGGCTCTGTTTAAAAACCTGTCAAAATCTCAAGCACACTCCATAAAATATAAATAAGTACTTACTGTTTGCAGATGTTGCTTGTTTTTCATAATGTTTGTATTTGAAGTCCCGAATCCCCGCTTCCTGTCAGAGCCAGCCCTGTTGCTTTAGTCCATTTATTTCTGAAGGAACGGGAGGAACTTCAAAATGCAATTTCTCAATGAAGACACTTTCTGTCAAATCTGTCAACATTCTCAGCACAATTACCTTCTTTCAGAATAAGGCCTTCCTTTATGGCTTTGACTTCATGCACAAACCCCCCTTCCTCCCAGCTCAGGGATTTTTTTAGAGAGTCCTAGTTACAGTAAATTGTGACTTTTAATGCTTCCAAGGCTACTGCATCGTTTAATAGCCCTCTCTATTATCTGCATGTTTGAATATATTTGAAGATAGCTAGAAAATATACCACAGGGAGCAATCCTGTATCTGGAAGGGAGATAGATGAGGTTTCGCGCCCCCCCACCCCCCGATTATTTATTAGATACCTACATATATAAGGTGGCTTTATCAAGATAGCTTTGAAAAGAGGAAGGAGACTAGAGAGAAATGGAAAATGGATTATTTAAAATCTGGAGTCATGGGGCCTTCTTCCTGCCTCAAAAGAAGCACTAATGAATTCTGTACGTTAGTGGGTACATAAGCCAACATAACGGGAACAGAACATTACAGTATGGATGTTCACTTAGGGCTCGGTCCAGCTTGTATTGAAACTAAGGGGAGTCTTCCCGTTTGCTTTACTGGGAATTGGATCTGGCTCTTGTTGTGGCCCAGTTCTGCAAAACTTCCACTGATTTCAGTGGCGCTGAATCACAGCCTTTGTCCACTGTAGTTTAGTTGTAGTAACTTAAGATCATATTTCATACTGTCCTGGTTGTGTTAAAAGAATGAAATCTTCTAGATGTGAGATCTCACTACAACCTCTGCTCTCAAGTCTTTGCTGAGAAGTGCAAGGCAATCACTGATTACTTGTGTGTTTTATGCGGAGTATGGGTTGGCAGAAAGCTAAGTTTAATAGCTCCACAAATGTGACCGTTTCCAAGACAAAGGAAGATATGTTCAGACAATTCACTTTAAAGATTGAAACAATGCACGGGGCAGTCATCTTCCCTGTAACCTTGAGTGATTATAGGCATCTCTTATACATAATATGCATCTCCTCCATTATGCTGATAGATTTTGTCTCTATGTTCCAGCTTTGGTTTCAACCATTAGAGTAAGCATCTTTCCTCCACCTCCCTCCTCTAATAGTTTAACCTTTCCACTAACTGTGCAGTCCCTTTAGTGTGTAGTGCCACCCCACTGCTGGCAAGGGGAGGGAGAGGAAAAAAACCCTTTCCTTTGTATTCCAAATTCAAAGGGTCATTATTCCATAGTTCCCTATGGACAAATGTGTGAAGATTATTGTGGGAAGTTGGTATTTATTCTGAAGTCCTAATACGATCCTCTTGAACATTTTAATAATGTGCTCTCTAGGGTCCGTGCTGCAAGGGTTTAAAGGGAAGCAATGCGCTTTAGCACTGGGTGACTGGTTCTTTGCTGAAATGGTCTAAGTTATGGTTTTGCTTTAGATCAGCCTCCGTTTTTTAAAAAACAAACAAAACCCTTCTCCACCAACTATTCCTCATTCTTCCAGATTTTGTTTATCGGTTACATTGATCTAGAAGCAAGGACAAGGCCACAGTATTATATGTCCACATTTTTGATCCTCTTATTTATGAGTTTCTTAATTCTAAAAAATTTAGCTTATCAATGGCCTCAGGAAGTCTTAAATCTCTGGTATTAAGCAGCAAAGGAAGATATTCTAATCAAAGAGGGGATGATTTTGTTTGCTGGAGACAAATTTGTGATAAATAACATTCACTTGCAATTTTGCTTCGTTCTATATAATTTTTAAAGCCTTTCCGAAACATACGTTGTTTCTGTAGGATCTGATTATAAACATATGCCCGGGACAATGTGCATACATGCTTGCATCAGGTCAGTGGAGTTTTGCTTCATCTTTAAAGCTCAAAAACCATAAATCAAGATGAAAATACTCCAGCCAAGAGCTTTACCAATTGATACAATTTTAAAATAGGCCGCTGCTAAGGCTTGAGGGAAAGCTGACATGATGACTTTTATAATAGCAGAACGTTTAAGGTTATAGAAATAAAAGGAAGAGGATGAAATCAGTCGCGTTGATCTTAGCCTGCAGGCTCTCTCAGCTAACTTGAAGCTCCAGCAATTATTTCTGCTCTGGCTTTTCCCCTCTTTTTTCCAGCAGTCTGTTTGAAATGAAGCAGAACCAGGCATAGCAAGCTTATCAGTGTCGTTAGCTGACAGGGAGCACATCACACCTGCTTTTACTTGCTAGTTTTTCAGGCACTTTATGCCACAGAAGAATGTTGATTTTGTTCTTATAATGTGTAAAGATTCATTTATTTCACCTTTTGAACTTGGCAGAGCCACTCACATTTGATGGGAGTTTTTTTCCTGGCACTTGGAAAGCCTTGGCAATTACTGGACTATGGCCCAAGGCTGCCTTGATGACACATAGGGATGATCAAACTGAAGAGCCTCCAGAAGCAGGCCAGGCTAGGTCTGCCAAAACCCTGTAGAGACTAATGAGGTTTTGGGGGGAACAGAGTCTCAGGGATACAAATATCACTTGAGTCATCTGTACAGGTGTTTGCAGTGAACGACGTGTCTGATATCGTCACTAGACCTCCAGACAACTGTCCAGTTTCTGCCCTGATTTTCACCTGTGAACCTGCTGAAGGTGCAATGGATACAAGTCAGGGCAGAGTTTAACCAAATAAGTGCCCTTCCAACATAACTTGCGCAACACATCATCATTAGTCATATTTGATTTTTATAATGACTGTTTTGAGAACAATCCAATGAGTACTATATTTATTAATGGGTTGAAATATATTTTAACAGCTCCCGTCCATAGTTCTATGTCTTTGTACATACAAGACTATGAGTATGGAAAACTAAGGCTTATGGTCCATTATAAGAGGACTAAGCCATCTTTTCCAAGACCTGTCCTTGACTACAGAAACAGATACGTCACTTGTTCTATGGACTCAGTATAAAATGCCCACAGCCCCCATCAAGTCATCCATATTCCTCAAAGATCAAAGGAATTCATTCAAGTTCAGGCCCCACTGATAGATCCCTTACCACCTCCATTTTAACCCCAGAGAATCCTGAGCACCACTACTAATTGTGACAGTGGCAGACTTGCCTAAGGAGAGAGCTCTCAAGTTACCAGGATCTGAACTGTGTAACTGTTCATCTACCGAGCTACTTTTATTTTTCTCATAGACAAGGCTTGCTCCTGAACCATTGAAACCAATGGGAGTTTTGCCACTGATTTGAACGAGAGCGGCCCTGGCCCTTCATAAAGCAGCCACTCACCTGAAATATTACAGTTTGTTGATTAAAGTACATACTTGTCACTATTTCGTAGCTAAAAAATTCTCCAGATTCTTGGCCTGGGAGGAAAACATTTGACATCTGGGTCCTGGATTGAGGGGAGAGTCTGCCCTGCTCAAAAGCAGATTTCATAGCTTTTAATCCTGTCCTAAACAATCTACTAGTTTTGGGCATATTGAGCTGACTCATTTTAATTTGTTTTACAAACTCGGTATTTTCTTTACTCATTTTTGACGGGGAAAAAATTGGGCTTTTGTATTTGAGTAATGCTTAATAGCAAACCAAGTACTTTATCAGAACTGATTGGATAGGCCTTTTGTATTGAAATATGTTTAGTATCGATATGATATGATGCTTAGTTGATATCCAAGTACCTAAAGCTATTCAGATTTTTATTGGAACTTACAAATCAAAAGAAACTAAATCACAGCTGAAGAGGGTTTTACAAGGAAAATCTGCTTAGAGATCAAATTGAACAGTTTACACGCACTCAGGGTCATGATTTATACATCTTTTTAGGCCAAAAGCCCATAGAAGAAATGGAGAATACACACATACTTTTCAAACAGAAAATTAGTTAAAGAGAATTCATTATAAAAGTGCCAGCCAAATTACCAAATGCTGATATATTCAATGAGTAGAGAATTACTACTACATTACTATTCATAGTAATGGAGTATTTCATTTGATAACCCATAGATATCATTCTCTACACAATTTACATACATTTGAATGGATCACTATAACCTAAGAAGAGCTCTGTGCAGCTCAAAAGCTTGTCTCTCTCACCAACAGAAGTTGGTCCAATAAAAGATATTACCTCATCCACCTTGTCTCTTAATAGACATACCCCAAGGCTAAATTATACGTCAATTCCTGCTCATCTCATAGTGCCAGTGAGATGAATCAAGGGCTAGACTGTAACTTTACAACCTATCTCATAGGGCAGACTGTAACTTTACAACCTATCTCATAGGGCAGCATGTTCTTGTGCTGCTCCCGGAGCAGCCCAGGAGGGAGACAGACTGCTTGAGTCACCAGTTCCTTCCTGGTCTCCTAGTGAGGAAGTATGGTGTCATAGGTCGATACCTGACATAGTTTATGCTGTCCAATGCCCTGGCGCAGCTAAACTGCTGCATCTGTTGGAGAGAGTCAAGGCTCCGCCCCTTCACAGCCAAATCCAAGATGAGGTTGGACATAGTGCTCTCTGGAGTCTGCTATGTCACACACATTCCCATCTTTTTCCCCATCCCCTGCCGCACAGGAAGAGATGGTATGACTTAAGGGAGTAAGGGGGTGCCTTGTACTCCAAGCAATTATTCTGGGGAGGTTCTATGACCTGTGTTATACAGAAGGTCAGACTAGATGATCACAATGGTCCCTTGTGGCCTCGGAATCTATGAATATTTGAAACCTCCGTATTCACTTGTTCCAGTGTCACGATAGACCATGATGTGTCTCCACATGGGCAGAATTTGGCCCTATGTATTAATTTTGGAGAAATAGCCTAACCTGTGCTATCAGTTACATGGGGTGTAAGTCTGATGCAAATTAGAGCAGAATTTGTGTGCATGTGTCTGTCACTACACACACACTGCGGCAACCCACAGATACTTTCTGCAAGCCAGTAGAAAAAGCTCTCAGAACTGTTCAATACAGTCTCAAATGGGAGAAAGAATGTAGTGTCCTGTTTATTGTCATGCCCCCAAACAGACTCTCTATAGGTCTGTTCCTTTATTTGGTGTTCATTTCAAACACGCTCTGGTTTGTTACAATGCTCTGAAAGTGTTTAATAGATATTTGCCTTTATTGTGGAATTTTTAATTTTAGATTAATGTTTGTTACACTCAAAGTTATGTTTTTGTAACATACTAATTTGAACAGGTACATTTCTAAAGAGCTTGAGCATATGTTTTATAAATGTGTCCCTTTACTGTTACATTAAGTGAATAAAAAGCTACTGAAACATTCAGTTCAAGTAATAGATCTATATGCAATTTAATATTGAAGGTAATTGATTATTCTTTAGCCAAGATGTTTCATAACAAATAGTTTCCGGGTTGAATACTTCTATAGTTTTGTCTGCCCTCTTTGAAGAACAACTTTCAAAAGAAAAGACTAATTTTAAACAAGTGTATACACAAAAACACACAATGTTTACCTGTTCAGATTTTCCAGCTTGTCTAGGAGGTGAACCAATTGTAATGTGCAGTACAGCTTTGTGAGCTCCTGCTATTATTCAGTGATTAGCTGTAACTGTCTAGTATAATATGTTACACACAGGCATAAAATATGCTCCTATGTGGCTGTATGGATTATATGTTGATGAATATTTATCATACCTCATTATTGTGAAATGTTCATGCCAGAGCATCTGATTGACAATTATTTTATTGCGGTTTTTATTTGTTATTTTTGTTTTGGCAGTGATTTAAAACTGACATGCATTTCTCTGTTTAGATTTGGCTTTGGAAAGCTACCATGAGAGACAGAAACTGGCTGAAAACGTGTACATTGAAAAAATTGCCAACAGCAAAGTAATCAGTGTGTTTGACTTCAGGTTATGTTTAGTGGTATCCTAATATTACTTCCATTATTCTCTTTGGTCTTTAGTTTACACTAATAGTTCAGTATTATTCTGGGCAACTTTAATTAGGGTGTCTTTTGCTTAGTAGGCAGCTTTTTTGCTTTCAGGCAAGTATGACATGCTGTACAGTAGAGACTTAATTCCTGCTTAGGGAAAATCTGAATACATGTCAGTTGCCAGCTGAATAGTGAGAAAATACTCTTTTAAAAAAAGGGAGGGGTATTTTTCCTAGATACAAAACAGCCATAAACTCATATTTAAATGGGGGTTACATGTGTGTACATCACTGGGGAAATATATCATTATGATATGCCAGAATTTCAGATGAGATAGAAGTGGCAGATAGCATTTTGATTGAATGGCAATCCCAAAAATTCTTGCAGAGAAAATTCTGTACCACCATGAAGACATAATATCTGGATATGTTTTCTGCCCTACTCCAGTTATCTTGTTAGGACTTTAAGAAAAAGGATTTCAAAAGACTGCACTGATATATTAACACTTGGTTTACTTTCAGAGTTTGGTTCATTTGTTGCTAGCTTTTTTTTGTCTTTCAGACTCAATTCCAGAATTGTAGTAGGTGATTTTAATGAAAGGCAAGGTATTAGAAGATATGGTGGGTGGGGCTATATTTCAACAGCTATTTTGCTGAAATGTTGCAGTCGCTAGGACACATCAGACAATGCAATATCAGCGTTGGTGACATATCCGTGAAAACAACCACAAAGATAAAGAAGGTGCTCCATCATTTGTTCAGTTCCATCAAATTAATAATACATGAAGTTCATATAGTACAAAATGTGTCAATTATTTATTAATTTGAATATACAAAAAAAGCTACAAGAACAGCATTTAGGAGGAATTCTTGTTGCCAGAAAATGAAACTATAAATTTAAGAAATACCTGATAATTGTTTTTTAAAAAGACTTTGATTAAATTGTTCTATTCCATTTGGAGGTACTGTCAAAGTATTTTTGTTGATGCTGTACTCAATAGGACATTTCAAGAATTAAGACTGAGATCTTTGCTTTTACCCCTTCAGTATATATCTTTGAAAAGAATAAAACTATAGAGTCCCTATTCTTAATATTTGTATGAAAGGAATCAAGTTGGAACATTTTAGTAAAACCAAACACTGATTTGTATTTAAGTTATAGTAAAACATTAAGATTGGAAAACTCAGGTGAAAAGAAGAACACTGTAAATGTAATGAAGTTATTGATTTTAATTTTCTGGCTTTCTCATCAAAGAATGAAGCACCTATAACTACCTGATACAGGAGCAAAGTGGATAAGTGGGAAATCTGGAGCAGATCCAACAATGAAGGTTTTTTCAATAACTAAGGTGAATAAGGTCCTTTTTTTCATATTAAATTTCCCCATTGGAAAACCCCCCATAGGTAACACTAATCTTTGGTTTTGTTCATGGTTCCCATGAATACAGGCTTATATGTGTGAATCTAGTTCTACTGAGTTTTCATACTAACCACACATACATTTTATCCTGTTTAAATTGTTAATCAGTCTATGATAGCTCTTGTGAAAATCCAGACACCCCTCCCTATAAGGAAAAAACAAAAAACAAGCAACCAACCAAACAAAACCTACCAAAACAATCTCTTTAGATGATTTAAAATGGCTAAACTGGATTGTCCTAGAGTCAGACATGACCTCTCTTCTGTCAGCTTACTTTGTATTTCAGTGTCTGCAGATTGAGCACTTTCCTGACTACTGAAGGCCAAGCTTTGTTGCTAGTTTTTTTAATTTTTTTAAACTATTGCTTTAAAAAGAAAATATTCACCAAAAGCATGATTTGCTTTGCTACGGCAGCATAACTAGAGCATGTCAAAAAGATTCCATTGACAGTTTTGACTGAAAATGGCTTTTTCATTAAAAAAAAAAATCCATGGAAGTGTCAATTTTCAAAAATATTCACCACATTTCCTGAACAGTTTTACTTGTAATAGAAAGCCTGAGGCTGTCCAGTAATGGTAGTCCGGACATTCTAGGTTCTCTTTTTAGGTGTGTCCCTGCCTGTGTGGCCCTAGCTATTTTTCTTTATCGCTCTGTGCCTTTGTTTCCCCATCTGTAAAATGGCATTGTGAGGGTTAATCCATTAGTGTTTGTAAAATGTTTTGCATTCCACAGCTCTACCTGTACTAAAGTGGCTCTCATCCCTGGAGTATGGGAGTTCCTGGGAGATGCTACACAAATGTAAATGGTGACTATTATCTGTAAATTGATAGGCCTTGGCATTATATGCCCATAATCTGTGCACATGAGTAATGGATAGACAGTGGCCACCATGTTAGGAGTCTTCTGAAGTAGACCCCATGGAAGCTACAAGTGAAAGGCCTGCTTGCTGAGAGTGGTCAGCGGAAATATAAATAGCTAGCAATCCCAATTTGATACAATAGGGAAGTCACTGCCTGCATTTACTGATATTTAAAATACAGTCAATTACCAGTAAAAGAACCTGACTGGACTAAGTCAGAACTGCAGTGTGAATAGTGGGTGTGTTTACATATGTAGGCGTATACATTGTTTTGAAGAACAATATTCTAAACCTGGATCTGCTAGGGTATGTATAAGGAGCAAAGGAATATGCTAAAAGAATGTTGGTTAGCTTTGCTGTCCAAAAAATTGCATCTACCTGTAGTAATTATGGCAAAGGGCACCGCAAGTTATTATTATTTATTTGTATTATTGTTGCATGTAGGAGCCCAAGGGACATAACCCCATGCTCTGGGTGTCCCTAAACCTCTGACTTCCAGAAGCAAGTGCTGGATGACAAACACAGAACAAAAAGAAGATTCCAGGTACAAAGAGCTTTAAATCGAAGTATAAGACAAGGAACAACATATGGAGAGATGAGAGAGAACAAGAAAGCAATGAGACAATATTGGTCAGCATGAGAGGCTGTGGACTCAGCCCAACAGCAGCCTCACTGTTAGGTTTTTTTATGGGCATCACAGAAAAGGAGAGTTTTAAGGAGGGATCTGAAGAATCCTGAGGTGGCTTTGTTAGATTAGATTTATGGGAATCAAATGTCATGCTTCAGAGGACAAGCTAGTCACTGCATGGATCAGGAAGGAATTTTTCATGCATGCATACCATTACCAGGGCCGGCGCTATAACTAGGCAACCCTAGGCGGTCGCCTAGGGCGCCAGGATTTGGGGGGCGGCGGGCGGCTGCCTCCCGGCTCCACTCTCAGCTGCTGAGCGTGTAGCCGGGAGGCAGCCGGCGAGCCGCCCCCCTGCATCCCAGAGCTGGGAGGCAGCTGCGGCAAGCCGCCCCCGTGCCTCCCCACTCAGCTGCTGTGCCCTGTATAAGGAGCCTAGGTGCCTAATTCAGGCTTTGTGGATTCCAGTTATTTTCTTGGTGCCTAAAAGTTAGGTGTTGCGACTCTCAGCATCACCAATGCCTAAGTCCCGTTGTGGATCCGGGCCTGAGTGCTTTTCTAAAAGTTCCTGTGTGAAACAGTATGCTCACAGAGTAGTTTCTGAGATTTATAGTGTACAGAAGGGAAGATATAGGAGCACTGAATCTGCCCATCTTGTTCCAAACTACAAATCTTAGCCATGGGTCATTTTTAAGGGTGTATTTAGAAAGTTGTGGTGGCAGTTTGGATAGATGAAGAGCATGCAAGTCACCAGTTCATGTGTATAGTTGGCTAGTGTAGTATTTTATGGATGTCATTGCAGTTTCTGTTAGTAAAGCAACCTTTTGGGATGAGGTAGCAAAGCTGCTCTATTCTCTATTATAAACTACATTACTGTGCTAAGTGTTGCTATGTAAAATACACTCAGCAGCAGAGCTCCACACTAATCATCATTAGTGAAATAATAATTCAGAGGTGTCTGCAACTCCAGTGAGGTTCTTCTGGAATTGATGAGGCGAATTCTTCATTTTAATTCCATTAACTTCACTGGACTTTTACCACACACACCTATAACACCGGTGTGATGCAGAGGAGAATCAGTGGCCAGTGGTGCCTTCCTTGGAATAAAATGTATTTAGGGTCTGATTCTCCATTCACTCACCCTGGTTTTACATCAGTTTCTCTCCACTGACTTCAGTGGGTTACTCCTGATTTCCATTGGTCTGAAAGTAGACTCAGGCCTTGTGTGTGTGTGTGTGTGTGTGTGTGTGTGTGTGTGTGAAAATATTTGTATCCATTTTTAAAGATATACTTTAGTTTAACTTTCAGATGTCTCATATTATAAATAAGATGTGTATGAAGCTCTCAGATTCCTAGCTCTTACACTTTTTTTAAAGATAAAACAGGACTTTTCATGAGCATTGCCACTAAAAAAGGGACACACAAAAATGTTATCACCTCTTTTAAATGATAAATATTTGGGTGCAGCTTAAGGAATCATTTCCTATTATAGAGTAATTGGGAAAAATGTTATTTATTTTAAAACGTTAGTTATAACTTTGGTTTCTAGAGATTTCTCATTGTTTTTTTTCTCTCTGCTGCTTGGTGTTTAACACAGATTATTGGGACCTGTGACTTCTTACCATGCCAATCCATCCGCATCCCCACCCCCACTAGACACAATGAAATTAGCCAGTCACCACTATGAACAGGCAGCTAACTGAAGCATACCCTTCAGCCCTTGGGAGCAGACCTCAAACAAACACCAGGGCAAATCTGTCCCACACAAGAATATGTGATCAATGTCATTCAGTGAAGACTCTCTCTAGTAAGACCTTTTTCATATGGGTTCTTAGCAATACTTCACCCCACAGAAGCCCGATTTTAATTCCACACTGTTCACCAAACCCTTTCCCACACAAAATATATTTTAATATGTATAACTTGCCAAATTTAGCAATATGACATGAACTTTCCAAGCTGTTGGTAATAAAATCTAATTAGAAGCCAGCAAATGCAGAATAAAGTCTTCAGGCTAATGCACTGCCAACGTCATACATTCAAAAAATCATGAGTGAAGCCCCCCCAAAGTCATGAGATTGGCTAACAAAATTCTGAGTTTATTTTAAAGGAATAATAAATTGTGTGTTCTTTTTATTTGCCTGCTGCTTTTTGAGCCTTTGGGGTGCACTGAGGTCACATTTGCAAGCTTTTCTCCACAGCTGTGTGGACTAGGGGGTCCTATCCTCAGCTAGTGATCTGACATCTGGTTGAAGAATGTTTTTTAAAGGAAGGCTGGGATTCTCACACAATCACTTGACTCCAGAAACTGAGGGCTATAAGAAAAACAAATATTGCGCGATTGGCGATAAAATCACAAGAGTTGGAAACACTCTGCTGAAGCATCAAAACTTGAGACAACTTAGCTGAGCAGTACAGTGCACATGTGCATCTAAATCCTGAGCTCATTTGAAAATGAAAACCCAATAAACATTCACTGTTGCTTATAATTGATTCTGTGTTGTCTGAGGCAAGTACCATGGTGGATTTCATAAAGACCACCTGCCCCACTGCAATAGAGAGAGAAAAGCACTGCTCTAATCAGAATACTTTAAATAAATGACTACTCAGTAAGGTCATAACTATGTATGTGCTTTGTTGTTACCAAAGCACAAACTAAAGTACTTAGCTACAGAATACAACATTAACTGCAGAGACAGTGATTTTGGGTTTCTCATTTAGGAAGGTGTCTCTTAAAAGTTTCTCAGTCCCTAATACAAAAATAAATGTTGAGTGGATCTCTTCAATCCACACCAAATGGGTCTTTCTGTAATACCACTAAATTGCCTCTGAGTGTCTCTATAGTTCATCTCCTCCCAGAAACCAGCCAAGCAGGAATAATGCAAAAGAAATGAGTCACTGAAATTTATTGGTGTCAGCTTTGGTTTTGTATTCATAACATCTTTTACTGTTATTTTTAAGGATATTGCAGATTGAAAACAAGGGAGGATCAAGTGTCCCAGTTGTATTTAAAGGAAGTAAATCTTTAAGAAATGATTGTGGAACAGATGTTAAATAAATGATTTTGAGTTAAGACCTATGACAGAGTGTTGTACCTAGGGAGACTCTTTAATAGTAAAAATCCTACTGCGACGCAGAAATACCTAAAGCTGAATCTAAAGGGAAAGCAAGCCTTTTTTTATTTGTTATATCTGCATAATTTAATAGTTTAACACTAGAGGAGAATGAACCATTGAGTGTTCAATAGTACTGTGGTTTTTAGCCAACAATCACTTATTCCAAGAGTATACCCTAACATCAAGTGTATTAAGTTCATCCACTAAACTAGTAAATTGGGAAGTTAGGGCCAGTTTCAGTGACTTTCAACCACACAAAGCAATATTGTGGATACATCAATTAGTGCGTGTAGAACTGGTAACTGCGTACACAACTGCATAGTTACATGCACAATATTTGTGCACACCGGGCTGGATTCTCCTTTCACTTCATTTGTTTTGATTTTTCCAGAGCTACCTCTGATTTACACTTGTGTAAGTGGAAGGAGAATAAAGCCCACTCATTCGGTGTGATCAGGTACCGGCTGTAGCTTGCACCAATGCTCTGGGTGTAATGAAAAAGGCCCAGTGATAATCTGGCATTAAGAGTTCATTTAAAAAAATGCAAACACCCAAGTCTTTCTTTCCCTGTCTGATTTTACTCTTTTTCCCATTTCCAATTTTACTACTAAGCCTGACCAGTTAACTATTTCCCTGAATGGAAAATAGACTTTGAGAACAACTATCCCATTTATTTGTCATCTACCCATATACAAGGCTTTAATACATACAGCATGTATGAAAGAGAGAATATAATGTACATACATATGTGGTTTTAGAAGCTAGCCACACATGTGGCTAAATGGAGCACCATATAATTGAGATAACTAACCTAACCAATAATCAAGCTCTTTTTTACTAAAAAAAAATCTGAAACAGGCAAAGATTTACTAGATCTTTTTTCAGAGTTTCACTAGGAGTTGCTAGTTCCATTCCCAAATAAACATTTCCAGACACACATAAGAGTGCACGGCTTTGAAACAAAAGCAATGCTATTTTCCAGCCTCAATTAGAGAAGTTTATCAGCAAGATGTTTCATGATCAGCCTGTTTCAATGTAATTCAATGCAGGGGCATAACTTATGTTGTGAGTAGCAGACCTTAGAAACTGAAATGGCTCCTCATGAACAGAGCATTGACTCTTTTGTTTCGATGCACAGCTGCATTATAGACACAACTAACAGGTAAATTAAATTGCTGTTTCTTTCCAACTGAAATGTTTTGTTGCGGCTGTACTATATCCACTTGCTATGGGGACTGTGAATACCTTTGTGTCATAAGCCAAAATCACTATGCAGAAAAGCAAAAGCTAAACATACAATCTTCGATCTGGTATTTACAGTAGAAATATTTCTCAACCTCAAGAGTGGTTGATCTCATGAATTCAAAGACCAATTAATGCATTCATCCAAAACCCGAGATTGTAAATACTTTTGTTGTTAAAGCTAAATAAATAGTGTTATGACATAAAGGGAAACAAATCAAAACCAGTTTACCTTTTGTATTGCTGTAACACTGGCTACGGTATACACAAAAAGAGGGGGTGAAAAGATGCAGACATCTCCTAGCTGATTATGAAGGTTCAAACCTATCAGATTATTTGGACAGACTTATGAGCCCATCATTTAGTGAAATAATTCAGTTTATGTATGAAAGGTGTTTTGTACTGTTCTCTTGGAAAGGAGTCTTGTCTTGTGCTACCCACTTGAGGAAGGGATATGTTCCTTTAATTGCTAAGGGATAGCGTAGAGAGAGGTTTATATTAGGAATTTTACATGCAAGTCATAACAAAAAATGACTAGAGAGGTATAAATGGGAAGGACTCAGCCAAGGCGAAGTTTTCAGTGTGGAAGTAGAATATGGCTGTAGAAAAACACAGCTTTTTACATAGACAGGAGCCGAGGAAACTTGATACATTTTCCCCCAATCCTGCAATCTGATCCACACAGGTGTATCCATAGACACACACAGAGCCTCACTGGCACCTAGAGTGGACACAAGGATTTGACTGTGGTGATCAGAATGCAGGATTGGGGCACATTAGAGCTTGCTTATGAAGTGTTCATACTGGAAACCTCCTTTTCCAGTTTGCAAGTCTCCATTTACTGAATTACAAACTTGAAGCCAAATTCTGGAAGATGTGTGATATAGTCACCTCCCTGAAAACCCACCACAGGTAGCAGGGCAGCAGTTGTCATTCATCTTTCTGCCTTCTTTCAAACATCCCACAAAAAGGCTGCTCCTTAGACTCTCCATATCAGGAGCCAAAGCTGGGGTGAGACCTAGGCATATGATGGTTACCTGTATAAACCCACCTGCCTTGGCAATGGCCTGTGCACCAAGCCCCATTGCAGATTATTTCTGCTTGGAGTAGGAATACTCTGAGAGCAAGAGAAATGGCTCTGCATGGACTGCTTAGAGCCAGAATTCATGAGCGAATGCATCTTGCTTGTGAAGTGTATTTGCATGCGTTGGCTAGGGTTGATTAAGCCATTTTATACATGCTGGCCAGAATGTAGCCTCATATGGTAATGAGACCTCACTAAATTTCATCTACTGCTGAAGTGTAGCCAATGTCAGGGTGGAACACTGCCGCTTTTATGCAATGCCAGCAATGTTACATGATAGTTTAAGGTAAGAAAGTGAAGAAGAATGCATCCAATTAAAGCTATAGAAGGTTTTAGGTAGGCAGAGTGTTACCCCCCCCCACCCCCCGGAACGGCACTATGCATATTTCAGACTGAAGAAAGCAACAAGTGCTGTGTTACAGTCAAACTCTAGCAATAACTATTAAAACACACAGGAAACTTCGGTGATGTTTCTCCCTGAAAACACTGTACAGTGGAATGACAAAACTTAGTGCTATCATTTAATGCATGAATGTTTCTCACACTTTACCATTTTTCATTGAAACATCAGGCCCACGTGCATCATTGTAAAGCTCCCCTTCTTGTTTGATGGCCAGTTTGAATCCCTACAGCTCCAAACATAGTCATTTGCAGTGTGAAAAGAGGGAGAAGAATTGCAGGTATCTTTAGACTGTATAGTCCAGCAACAAAAAATCCTGAATCTGGACAATGTGGTAAGGGTTTGAAAAAGGTGTGAAGTCTATTAATGAGCCAGAATGTGGGTCATGTGACTACTGTATGCACATGTTTATTTGCGGATGCCATATAATTGTCATTTGGGGCCACGTTTTCAGAAGCCATAATCTGGCCACCAAGCTCGCTTAAAATTGTTGTGACTGTGTATGCGTCTGATTGGCAAAAGTGCTTTGCAGCCACAATTCCCAGTGACTTCCACTGGAGCTGCAGTTGCTCCGCATCTCTGAAAAATTCAGGGAGTTTTAAAAAATGTATTTTTTTCATGTGTGCAGTAACTGGGATGTAGGTGCACAAACTGTATTTGAGAGAGCAAAATGACTACTTAGGTGTCCAACTACCCAATTTGCACATGGAACTCCACAGTACAGAGACCCTTTTACTTCCAATGACTTTCATGGGAGTTGAAGATCCTGAGCAATTTGACACCTTCCATAGAATCAGGCCTACACAATGCTAGGCACCCCAAAAGTTGGACCTCCCCCAGGCGTGCAATTTCTGATGTGCAAATTACGGGAATTGGAAAATTTTGTTCCCAGAGTTCTTACAGTCTATTCTACAAACAAACCACTGTTTAGGGATAGAATCCATAAAGATGCCCTTATAAAGTAATTTTCCATTCAGATACATTATAAAGTCATTTCTTTTATAAGAGCGATAAAGGTCTTGTAGCACCTTATAGACTAACAGATATATTGGAGCAAAAGCTTTCATGGGCAAAGGAGAGAGAGGGATTAATCATAGTGAAAAACTAATCACTTGCCAATTTTCAGTTTTTAACACAAGTTATTTGATTGCAAAAAAAAGCACTGGAAGTTGCAGATCTATTTTATTAACTTTGCCTTTGTATCATCTAAGAACCCAATTGACATTTCTTAATCTGATATTCTGAGAGTCCCTTCAGGGCCAAACACTTACATTCCAGATTTCCGCTAAGAACAAGTTCTTCTATGGCCAAGTTATAAGCCCTCGAAACAACTTTGACAATAGTGATATGATTGTACCACTGTAAGAGTACCATTCTCTTTAATTATTTTCTTTCATCACATAGCAAATACAGACATAGAAAACATGACCCTCTCTACGTGGAATTTTAAAGAGGCAAAGATGGAGCCATGTCAGAAAAGTTTCTGATGAGAATTCCAGACACTGCAAAATCTTCAACAGATAGTGTTCCAGAGCCAGTGGGAGCTGCTGCATTAGGCCTGTATATTTCAAATTCATCTCTTTTATCCAGATCTTTCGTCTTTTTATATGCTTTCTCAGAATTCCCCTTTAGATCGGTGAGTAAGTTGACTGTGTCGAAGCTGATGACTTGTGATAGCTGTGAAAACGCAGTGTGGATCTCTGTGTTTTACCTCCGAGTTGTTTGATGCAGTCTGGTGCCAGTGACAGCCGCATAACAGCACTCCAGATGAAGGTACATACTGTAGTTTCTAGAGTTGTGCTGCTTATTGATCACAGGTAATACTATGGCGTAGTTATAGCTTTATATGATCAGAATTGATGATTGGGTGCCTTGAAACAGCTCTCATTACTGTATAGACTATTTTTAGTTATTAGGTGTACCAATAGAAGCTTAGAGGCAATGAATGGGCTAGATTCACTCCCATTGCACAGTCAATGCAAACTGTGCTCACTAGACGGAAAACGGGAGAGAGCGTTCTTTTAGTCCAACTGGCTCTGAACTTACTTTCAAGTATAATATTTCTCCCCCTCCTATCCAAATCTTTTGTCAAGCGAGTTGTCAAATACCATCAGGTAGTCTCATGTTGGTAGCATCTAAACTGTCATGGATATAACACAACATATCTGGTGTCATGCGACTATTAGTACACATGAGGAGAGCATGTGTCAGCGTGCTGTCTGCTGTGTTTCCCATGGTGTGATACGACTGCCCGTATGGAAGGTGTACGTACACTGGGTCAGTGATCCACATCCTTCCAGGGTCACTTTCCTTGCTGGTTCATCACAATAGACAAAGGGCAACATTTTAAAAGCACCATTTTCAAAAGTGACTTCGGTGCTTTTGAAAATTGTTATCCATGGTCTAAAGTCAGCCCAGCCCTCTGAGGGTATGTCTACACAGTAGTTATACACCCCTGGCTGGCCTGGGTCAGTGGGCTTGGGCTATGGAGCTGTCAAATTCCTGTGTAGATGTTCAGGCTCGGGCCGGAGACCAGACTCTGGGACCCTCCAAGGGGGAAAGGGTTCCAGAGCCTGGGCTCCAGCTCAAACCCGAACGTCTACACAACAATTTTTAGCCCCGCAGCCCGAGGCCAACGAGCCCAAGTCAGCTGCAGCCATGCTGGGGGGTCTTTTATTCTAATGCCGGCGTACACTTGGGGCCACAATGTGGCTAACCCTGGCCAGTTTCCAAGGGGAGAAAAAAGAAGTAGACACCGTTCATACCTCCAGGCTGATGCGGGTGTCAGTCTCTGGGCACATTCCAATGGGTGAATGGCTTCTTTCAACCCAGTTCTTTCAGCCCAGTTGGGTCCCTGGGTTCTCCCAACTCTGAAGACAGAAGGTTCATACCTCTACATTGCTTCCTGGTTTCAGTCCGAGGATTTGCTTATATCTGTTCTTACCATTCACACATGTCCCTCCTCCTCCCCAAACGTTTGTGTAGAAGGGAAGGATGAGACAGCCTTACCTTCTCCACAGCTGTCTCTGCAAAAGGGATAGACAGCTGTGCCCCTTCCTGACAAAGGGGGTTAACTATTTCCCTGCCAGCTTAGGGTTGGGGGGTCTGCATACCCCATCCCACTTGGCAATACGTTGTGCCCATTTACTCAAAGATATTGGTTGTGTTTTCTTTCTGAGTCATTAGGCTCCATTCTGTTTCAATGGATGCATTAACGCTTTGTGCTGCTTGTGATGAATGCTTATAGGAAGCAATAAATAGAACAGCTAGTCAGATAGGCTGTGTAGTTCAAGAACTAGATTGTCCTCTTGTTCAACATGGTTGCATAGGGGAGTAACGATTACCTCGTTCCCGCCTCACAAACAAGACACAGCCTGCTTTTGGTCTGGGGCTATGGTTCCACCGAATAAAGAGGTCTTGACAAGCAGGATATTGATGTATTGTACCCCATAAAAGGATGTTACACACCAGAGAGCCCAGCAGCCCAGTGGTTCAGGCACCCAGATTCAAGTCCTTTCTCTGCCTTGTTAATAATTAATAATGCCTATTTCTTATGTAGCATTTTTCATCAGTAGATCTCAAAGTGCTTCACAATCGTTATTACACGTCTCCTCAAAAAAACCCTGTGAGGTAAGGAAGCGTTATTATCCCCATTTTACAGATGGGGACCTGGGGCATAGAGAGGCTAAGTGACTTGCCCAAGGTCACACGGGAAGTCCATGGCAGAGCTCCCATTGATCCTAGGTCTCCAGTCCTAAACCAGTGATCTAACACTGGCTCATCCTTCCCCCCTGATTCAGGCTAGTGACTTAAACCTGGGTCTCCCAACACTGGGCTATAGAGTCTCATTTTTTTTCACAACATTTTTTATGAATGATCTTAGTTTCTTTCCACATTGTAATTATACCAAATGTAAAAACTTTCCATGACACAGACGTCTTGTTTTCCAGCCAGCCACTACCTGCAGCTTAGGCTTTTCTTATTCAAAGAAGGGATAAGAAAATCAGGTTTTGAAAGATTATCTGTAGCTGGGTCTGTTACTATTTTCTTCCCCATAATTTAGTGCTTCTATTAATACTTGCTCACCATCTTACTGAGATGAAATTGGTATGCAGGAAAGGATGCATCAAAGATAGCAATTAAAGTGACTTCATCTAACTTGTTCAGACAGTTGAAGTAGCCTTGTTTGATTTGGCTTAGGAAATCAGTATTACCTTAACAGAAGGCAGGAAACTTTGATCAAGTAGTGATAGATACAGATCAATATACTGCATAAAGATTTTTTATTTAGGTTGCAGTATTGTCACCTGGAAAGAGGAATTGTTCTTGGTTGGTTCTCTTATGAACATTGGGTAATAAGATATTTGTCAAATAGTGGTATATTATTTACACACATAAAATAGCACAAGTAGTATCATGATTCCATTTTATATACAATTTTACTCTACAAAGACTAAGTGTTTATTTATATTTTAAAGGGTTATTTACCAGGAGGTATATAACCAGCTCTACAATTAGATAAATATGTCAATACGGACAGAAGTGAGTAGCATTTACAGATAGTTACACAGATTGAAAGAACAGAGTTGTTACGCACCAGCTGATACACAGCTAGGAGGCATATTTTGTACAGTCACATTTGTGAGTGGTTGAATAGTTGGTACAGAAATAACTGGTGGTTTTGTGCAGTTCAATTATGTGCCGGTATAGCTGTATGTCTTTAAGAACACTTGTGTGTGTGTGTATATATATAAAGCATGCGTTTTGGGGGGAAATTTGGGACTGGGACTGTGTTGGTGTCACCCTGCAGGTAGTAACCAAACCTGCTGGAAGGCAGAGTATGACTGGACAGCAGCTGAGGTCAGAATTGCTGGCCCGGGGCTATGGCTATACACAGACACTCAGGGTGTGACTCGCATGCTGACAGGCTGATTGTGAGTGACCCAAGTTGGGACCTACAACAGCTAAGCATTGTGAGGCACCCAAGGTTGCAGGGCAAAGGGTGACATAACTCCTCACTGGTCTGGATTGCACCCCAGAATATGATAGTAGGTTCAAATGATTTCCAGTCTGAAATAGTTGGTCTAGGTGAGCCAGTTTTTTTTAATCCCCTCTAGCGGTCATGTCACAGGTAACCAAGTGGAGAGTCAGGGATATGGGACGTCTTGCAGTCAGAATAAGATGGTTGTAACTAGAGTTGGTAGAAAATTTTCACATGAACTTTGGGGAGGGAGGCAGATCTGGCAACACAAAAACATTTAGCAAAATTGTGCTGATTTCATTAAATTGTTTTGGTTAGAAAAACCCTAAGAACAAACAAACACATTTTTATTTTTACCATTTCAAGGTGTTTCAATTTTTCCATGTGAAATGACTTTGCAATACAAAACTGCCTTTGATTTCATTAATCAAAAACATTTAAAAGTGGTAAAAGTTTAAACAAAATAGTTTATTTGATCTGAATTTTTTTTTCAATTTTTTAGAATTGCCAATGAGCTGAAAAATCTGGTATTCACCCAGCTCAAGTTGTAACATTTAGTTGGTTTTTTTTAAATGTTTCAAAATAGTCAGGATGTTCTTAAACCATACATTACCCACGTCTCTCTATCTGATTTCTGATTCATCATCTCCAGAGTATCTAGGCAGAACTATGGAGATCTTTTAAAGCAATTTGAGATCCTTCAGGATGTTAAGGAGGTGTAGGGGATTCTCATGCTTCTGGTTTTGTCCCATCCATACTCTTAAGCTGTTGTCTTCTGTTAGAGATCGGTTAATGTAGCTACCCCACTACGATAGATTTATACTCATTCTCCTTTGCAAGACAGACACTGGCAATTCTTTATTTACTAGAGAGGTGAGGTCAAATAAGTGTACTTAGCGCACTCCAGGGGAAAGCAACTTAAAGGGAAGGTAGAATTAGGCAAATAAGGAACCTAGCGTGAATAGCTGCAACATTTAGTAGAAGAAAAACTCTACAATCTTAGAAGTGGTGGTATGTGATGCACGTTAGCATTTAGGTTACAGGCCACATTTGCAAAGGGGGCTTCAAACCGACTTTACTAAAGCTGGTCAAATACTATCTGTTGAATAGGTTATTCAGTAAATAGTTTATTTGACGCCAGATTATTCCACGTTTACTTGTGTTGAGTAGCACCTTACGCCATAAGATGACCTGCTGAAGTCAGCAGGGCTATTGGGGGAGCGAGGTGCTCTCAGTGTAAGTAAAAATGTCAGAATGTGGCCCTCAGGAAATAGTTTTGAGTTGTTCATATATTGCTGTAGCTGGTTGAATACTATTAGTCAAATGAATTATGCAGTGAAGCTACTCAATGAATTGGGGTCAAATAATTTATTCAGATTTTGATCAGTGATGGGCAGAGTTATGCAGAGCACCAGACTGTGGATGAAATCAATGGGAGTTTTGCCATTGATTTCAGTGGAGCCAGAATATTTCTGTGAAAGGGTGGACTAGGTCTGGAGGCCCCCTGCTGGAGGCCTTGCTGCCCTGCCACACCCCACCCCACCCCAGAAAACAGTATAGGAGAATTCCTTCAGGCACCCTAGAGTGGCTGCGGGGAGGCAGCCAATCAGAGGGGCTGCTGGGGCGGCCAATCAGGGGCCAGCAGGGCCATATAAAAAGTAGCAACAGGGACAGAGCAGTCAGTTGCTGCCTGGAGCTGAAAGTGGGAAGATCAGGTTCCTGGCTGCCTGGAAGAGCAGCAGGACCCCAGACAAGTCAGTATGAGCAAGACTGAGCCTAGGGAGGGCTGCCAAAGACTGGAGGAGCTAAGAAGGAACTCGTGGCTGGCTGTGGGGACCGAGCAAGGACTGAGCCCAGAACCTAGCCAGAATGATGCCCTGTTGCTTCTCTCTCCAAGGTTTCTGGATTTTTTTTCTCACGAGAATTGGTCATTTTTGTTCTCAAAATGCAAGTTATTCTTTAAAAAACGTAAGAAAGGTAAAAGACGAAGGCTCCACTCCTGCAACCTGCTTCTATTCTATTCTATTCTATTCGGGGTTTTATACTGTGCTTATCACCATAGTCTCTGAATGTCTCCCAGTAGTGCAATGTGACTACGCATCTGTCCCATCTTGTTTGTTCTCTTATCTTCTCTCTAGAGGGAGAAGGATGTGGAGTGTCTTGCTTGATGTGAACAAAACACCACACCTACATGGAGCACCATTGAAGCGAACAGGGTTCTGCCTGTGCAGAACAGTTTGAGAGATTGGGATAGAAGAGAATGTGGATATGAACAGGAGAATGTGATAAAAATTCTAGCCGTTATATGGAGATGCTGTAGAGTGGTTTGAGAACAGGACAGAGATTATTCTCTTCAGGGCTAGCTTTGGTCTCTGTCCTGCAAGGCAATAAGTGCTCTGGCTCTGATCCAGCAAAGCACATGCTTGAATTTTAAGCTTGTGAATGGACCTTGGCTCGGCTCTAGTCTGGCTATTCCTATGTTCTTATCACATGAAGATAATATTTTTTACCCAGGTGGGTGGTGCAGTAATTGATTAACATTTGTCATTTGATTAGCTCTTTCAAGAAGAAAAATCCAGTGTTGTCAACTCTCACAATTTTATCACAAGTCTCATACTATTCAATGCAACATGGCTTTAAGGCTTATGAACCCCTCCCCCTCCCTTGCCTCTGGCCACCGGTAGTGGCCCTTTGGTTTGGCACAGATGTGAAGCCAGAAACACCATGCATGGTTTATAGCTTAGCAAGGCTTGGAGATGTGGACTGACACTGGAACGCAACCTATGGCTGTGATGCAGCACCTTATATCTGGAATCCATCCACCTAAGCCTTAAAGCCATGTTGCCATTATATGGGTTCTTCCCATAGGCGCTTGGTGCTAACCTCTCTATTCAGAGAGCAACTGGTACCCCTAATCTGAGTGATAATATTCAATGTCTTTTCTCCAGCCCCTGGAGTCATCAAAATCTCAGTTTAAATTTGTTTTAAAAGTAGTAGTAAATTTCCAGCCCTCACGATTGTGGGGGAAATCCAGAAAATATGACCCAAGTGTAACCTAAAGACTCAAACCAGACAGCCATCCACACTTTTAAAAAAAATCTCATGGTTTTTAAGACAATAACTCTTTTTTGGGGCCCCATCATTGCTTCTAAATGCATGAGGCTGGCAGTGCTGAGAGCCTTATTCAAGTGCTAGGTGTTATTACTGCAGAATGCTAAATTGCCAGAATTGTGTATTTTGGAGATCAAGCCCTTAAACCCTTGTGCAATTACTAGGCTGGCTTCTGCAGGAAAAAAACCCAAATGGCCACCTTTCCTGCTGGCATAAATGAGGGAGACACCACTGAAGTCAATCAGCTGCACTCATTTACATCTTTAATAAGCAGGACACGGCATCAGCTAGAGGAGCAGGGCCTGTGCATAGGGGAAACACACTTGGCCCCCTGTCAGAGGATATTGCAACTCCAGCTCTGCTCTGAGCCAGAATGACTGAACCTGTGGGGCCATGTGTGTGCCTCTGCTTCTATGCCACCGAATCACCCCACCCCTGCGCAGGCTGGCTTTCAAAGCCAGCGAAAAGAGGGAAGAAAATCAAGGTGCTCCAGACAGCGCTGCTGTAATAAGGGCTAACCAATATTCAGAGTGAGAATAATATTTCCCATCCATTCACCTTCCAGATCTGCCCACTTTGTTTTTAACCTGAGGTGAGCTGCAAGGCTGAAACAGAATGAGTCAGTGATAGAAGCATGGAGCCAAAAAAAACCCCACAAAACCCATACCTCCTCCCTCAAGTACTTTGAAATGCATCTTTGCTCTCACTCCCCGGAAAAGCACTGGGGAGAGAGGAAGAGCAATACAATAATATATGCACAAACCACCCCTCACAATGACAAATACTTTGAGTTATTTTACATTGTGTGTCTCCCCAAATAGCATCTCCCTCCCACCCCTCTTGGTTTTAATTAATGCCTGTCAAATTTTGTTGCCCCTCTTGTCACAGCTTGCTTCCAGAGTTTCCCTAGGCTTTCTCGGCCTTTATTTTGTACCTTTTTAAAAACTTTTATTAAGATTCTGTATTTCCCGGCTCTTACTACGTAAACAGCATAACACAAATAGCCCACCAAATCTGAAGCTAGACAAATGATTCAGCAGAAGATTCCCAATAAACCTATATTTTGTCTTCAATGAAGGTGCTATTAAACACTGTAGGTGTAAGTTCGGACTTATTGTACAGTCTCACCACATTTCTTTGTTTACTTCATTGGTGCGTGGGAACATTTATGTTCTATCATGACAAATTCACTTTACCGACTGAGCATCCTGCTTCGAGTTGAACCTTAAAAACTTTGCCATATTCACTTCCAACTAGAACGCGTCATTGGGTCAAGTTCAGGATTCTCCCGGGTTTCTTGCTGTTCCCTGAATCTGAACTTCCCCAACTCCCATTACAAACTGGTTGGATTTGAGTATCTAAAACTTTTAGTTTTGAATAGATGACTCGAATCTGTAACCCTCTTCTCCCATCTATGAGTACTAACACATCAGTCATGTATCACCTATCATAAGACAACGTTTAATGAAATGACAACTTAATAATTTTTTGCACTTGAATTTGGCGGGCCTCTATAACCCAATGCAGACAACTAAACTTTCCCCTTACTATAGCTATGCCAAACGTTAACTCAATCATCTACATGGAATGCCTGCAGAATCAGGCCTTAGATTTTGTTTCTCACTATGCCTTAATGGTGATAAATCTCAAGTTAACACAGATTGGCACACAACTATATTGGATCAAGCAAGACACAGTAAACCAGGTATTCATGTTAAAAAACAGAATTTCTACATACAAAAATAGAGAGGAGTGTGCAGTAATTGCAAACAGAATAGGTAGTTTGTACAATTAATCCTTTGGTGGCTCTGGTACTTTACACCGCATGAAGTGTTCCCATCAGTAATTAAAAGATGATAATTGTAGAAAATATATAAGCAGGCCAACAGTAGCTGAAATAATAACAAAAAAAACAACTACAAGGTTAACCCCAGAGCTCACAAATTATATTCCCCTTGTTTCCCTGTGTATGGGCTCCAGCCTTTCCTGCCCCCAATTAAATAATAAAAATACAGATGGTAAAAATGCAGTATAATGCAGTTACTGTATCGTAATTAAACATGGGTGAAACCAGATTCTGTACAATTTCCACTTATCGCCAAACACTCTTCCAGTTCTCTCTTCTAGAGTGGAACCTGTACTGTTCTGTCTTTGCTAAATTGTCCCAAATAGCATCCCCTTGCCTTGGGTGGGGGAGGACATGCTTTAGGGAAGCAACAATTTTCCCAGGCATAATTACAATATGAAGCTATCTTTCAACACCTTTATCAGCCACCTAGTGATATGAATGGAACCATCATGATATTGAAAAGGAACAACTGAGAGTCACATTGCTAATTAACTATAAAACGTCTTTAACAAGGGTTTGATTCCATGCTGTGCTTCCTGAGGGACTGCACCTTTAGGGGCTGCCTACCAGCACAGGAGTAGGGCAAAGATAGCCTTATGCTACTTTTACACCCTGCAGATTCTGTGTTTCTACAGGAGCAGAAATGGCCTCATTGTAAATTAGAGGTCTCTGGGGGTGCTCTAAATTACAACAGCCTCTAGCCTATGTCGCAGACACAGGCCTGAGACAAGGTTGTGTTTGGGGCTGCAGGGGACAGAAGCACACATCCATTGCCAGGAACACACAATAAGCTCTCTACTCCTAGGTCTGCCCCACAGGCCTCTTTAAACTAACCAATTGACCTAAAGTTGAACAGGAGGCCTACAGCCAATTAACTCTTCCCACTTGGGCAGGGCTGAGCTCCTCCACTAACAGGAGGAGGGGTGGGACTTCTCTCAAATCTCTAACCAATCAAGGCTCTGGAGGAGGGGGGATAGGTGAAGAGGCCAGCTCTTCCGCCTCCTAACCAGCTCAGAGCTGTCCCTGTCACAGCCATGTTGCTGGCATGTGGTGGAGGTGCTGCATTCATTTCCTTGTTGTATTACTACCTATTCTGCCAAATCAGAGCCAAAAACTCACACTCCTGGTTTTAGCATCTCCCTCCACAGGGTCTCCTAATTTCTCTTTCCAGTATGCCACAGGAAAGAGTTTCACTGAGGCATCACTCCTCTCTGTCAAATAAAAATGAAGGACCCAGTCCTGAAAACCCTTCATGGGAGAAATCTCATGATTTTAATAGGATAGCTCATGTAACAAAAGACTTTCAGGATTGGGGCCCAAATGGGATCCTATCCCCCCCACGTGGATCACAATCTTCACTTAATAACTAAATAATATTATTTGGCATTAATTTCGGATGAATTTCTACATTGTTAAACTGTGTAAAGTGCACAATTAAGAATATATGTAAAACACTTTTGTCTTTTATTTATAAGACTTTGTTGTCCAATGACCTAAAAGCTAATTCTGTTATTTTTTAAGGTCTCTGTAACTTTTTTAAAAATCTGACTCTCCCAGGCAATCTCAAGGCATTCTGGGATCAAGCAACATGATGTATCCTCTTACTCTAGTCAATGGCCTATGACCTTACAAGTAGGGTCAGTCAACATGCTACAAAGCTTTCCTTGCTTTTATCAAGTAACAAAGCAAACCAAATTACATAGTTTCTATAGCAGGCCACTACAGTATGTAAACTGCAAAGACGGCTTACATCAGTTGCTTATTCTGTAATGCCGACAACATGAAAGGCCCTTTAGTTCTACTGACCGTAGCCAGTATTTGCCTATCTCACTTATTACTAAGCAACAAAGGAGCTGCAGAGGTTGAGTAAGCAAATGAAAAATGAAAATGGAAGAAAAAACAATTGACCAGCTTCGAAGAAATGTTTGTCTAAAATGTATGCAGACATGTCTCCATAAGTTTATAGGTGCTAGAAGGCTCACTTTATCAGGCCAGGAACTGAGGTCTTTATAAGCCATGATAGAGTTCAAAGACATTTTTGAGACAATGTCTACTTTACCTTATAATTCATTTATTCTATTAATCCTGTTAACTGGTCAAACACTCAATAGCTGTGATGGTTAGTCACTTTTTGAATATTTCTATCCAGACAATCCCAGCCATAGACATGACAACATACATTTCTCATAGAGACTTAATGCAATATTACAAATATTGAGATTGTTAGTGGTTTGTGAACTATCAGAGAGTAAAGCACACAGGGTAAAATTCACTGTTGTGCACAGGGCCATCTTAAGACTTTTGTACCAATTAAGGCCCATTTTGAGGGCTTAAAGTAGACTTTAAGAGACACAGAGATATGGTGCTGTCTCTCTGAATAAGGGTGAATTTCACCCACAAAAGATCATGATTGCAGATTGGCCTTGTGGTCTAGCAGTTGCACACACAGGGTGTACAAAGGATCTGGCCTGAGTCTGAGATTATAATTTTCTGTTTTAAGCCACTCAGGATATACTAGTTGGAACTCAATACTCAGCCCTCAGAATTGGGGGCATGAAAGGTGGCGCTGGGGAGTGGGAGGAGGGTTGCTTTACACATCCCTGGCTTTTTTTCGGAAAAACCTTGACAAGCTACTTCTTCCAGCCCGTCTATAAGGCTAAGGAAATAGTTGCTGTGAGGCAAGGAGGAGTTCATTTGGGCAGGGAGTGGAATAAGAAAGTAAAAAACAGGCATTAGTGACTCCTTCAAGGGAACACAGACGTGAGAGGGGTTAGTTAGAGGAGGAGAGTGGGGAAGGATGAATGGTGATTTCACAAGAGCTGACAAATGAAAATATTTCAAAATATAAAGGCATTAAGTATTGATTGTGAAATTAGATCAGTTTTTTTACAGCTACAGGGTAAAAAACCCACAGTGTTCAACTCATTAAACAAAGTTAAGAGATGTTAAACACTTTTCCTTCAAAAAGTATTTGTCTGCACTACCATGCATTTTTAAATGTAACTGCATGAGTTGGCAATGGTATCAAATAATCTGACATCAAAGGATTTATAATTCAGGTTTTTAAAATCTTCTATTGTGGAAATCTTTAAAAGAGAACATATCTATGCCGTACAAATCTGTAGCTGTCCTAGCACAATGCTGACACAGTTCTATGATGTTAATTAAAATGCTTTATGCCTTGATATCTATATAATGGGATGTGAGGGAATTTAACTATACTAACAAGTTTTTGTGCCCTGAAACAACAAGTTGCTTCAGCGCATGCCTAACTTTAATCATGTGAGTAGTTCCACAGAAGTCAACGAGACGGTTTACACGCTTGCTGAACTGGGACCATGGTGGACTCAAGATGCCAGAAGGGAAAGTCTCTTTTCTCATACAAGGTAGCAAAAGACGACGGTCAATGTTTGGAGAAGTACAAATTAAGTTTGGGTACTCCAGTTAGCATTACCTAAGATATCTCAAATTGAGTATCTTAAAATTGACACACCCAAAAGTAATGAATACTTTCGAAAATTTGCCTCTGCCCATTTAAAATTACACCTGATTCCTGCACATGTTTTATCAGGTGTTTAAAAAATGTATCTCTCAGTAACTATTTTTCCTAACAAGACAGCTATCTGACCAGCTTCCTTCCTGTTTAAAAACCTTCCACTGACCAAAAAGAGACAGATTTTTTTCTCAATAATATCTCAGTTATTGCTCCATTAACACGATCATTTTAGACAATTTTATTTTACTCAAGTCCACAAATTTAGTGTTTATACAGTAGAGTAGATATAAGATAAAGAGTTGTAATTCTTGGTATATCTCCCTTTCTAAGTAACAGAGGGGTAGCCGTGTTAGTCTGGATCTGTAGAAGCGACAAAGAGTCCTGTGGCACCTTATAGACTAACAGATGTATTGGATCAAAAGCTTTCGTGGGTGAATACCCACTTCTTCAGATGCATCTGAAGAAATGGGTATTCACCCACGAAAGCTTATGCTCCAATACATCTGTTAGTCTATAAGGTGCCACAGGACTCTTTGTTGCTCCCTTTCTAACAGGCTTTACCAATATTATTCTGGCTGAAACTCGTTTTGTCCAATAGATGATATGCAGGCCTGAGGCATCATTCTAATTAGTACACCTTTCCAAAAGCTTAGTATCCAGTCTTTCTAATTCAGACAACCCTCTGCTAAAGCTCTATTTATTTTACTTTTCTTCTCCAAGACCCTGATTCAGCAAAACACTTAGGCATGGGCTTAGCTTTAAGCACATGCTTAAGACCATCCCTATGCAAGGACCTAACCATGTATTTAAGTGATTTGCTGAATTGGGGACCAAAAAGATAAAGTAATTGAATGCAAACTTTTATGTAAACGTCTCCAGTATGCTTTAAGTGTTTAATATTTAATATACTAATTTTCAGTATTTACCATAAAAACATTGACCACAGAACAAATCTGAAAATAACTCTGCAACTCATGCCACATGTTTGTAATTCCACATGTCATGTATACCCAGGGAAGCAACTAGTTGCTCCTCTCAGATACTCTCACACAGTAGTTCTCAGCCGTGGAGTCAAATCCATGTGTGGACAGGGTGACCAGCCCTTCATTATTTTAATGAACTTCCCTTATTTGGTGCCTCACTGTCTCACAGTCTGTAAACAATAAGGAGCTACTGAGAAGCATTTGTTCAGATAATTAAAAGTACGTTTTCAAGCAGTAATTATGTAAAGGATCATGCACTGTGAAACAAATTTATGATTTTGTACGATAAATTAAATCCTGTGTGGTAGTGTGCCTTACACATACGCGCTGTCTCATACTTCTCATATTTGTTGCTTTTGTTCTGCATGTACTTGGAGGATTTAAGACCTCATTCTTGGGATGAAAGTTGGTCAGTAGGTCACTGTAACTTTTTTTTTTTTTTAAAGAACAAGGTTTTTACCCTGTCATAAATGAATAGAGTTGAGTAGAAGGATACAAGAATGTAACTAGATTTATAACCCTTACACCTTTGCTTATGTATGGAAAGACTCCCTTTGTCTTCAGTGGGAGCTGGACTTAGTCTATAGATAGGATGGACGTTGCTAAAACAGAATCTCCATGCCTAAAACAAACCTGGCAAGGAGGAAAAACAATTGAAGAACTGCTTTTGTAAAGGATATGCCTATAGCATTCCTGATTAAATTGATCCAGACATAATTGATGTTGCTAGTCAACAACATACAAAACCACTCTATGTCAATATCTTTGTATTATTTTCCATATCAGAACAGCTAAGCAATAATTTTCCAATCTATTCACCTATCAGAAAAAAAGGGGGAGGGGAGAGGAAGGAAAGCATTCTCGTTTTTTTATGTTTATCACAGAGAATTTTGAAGAGAATTACACAGTATTTCATGAAAATTAATGTTTTCAACAAATGGTACTTGCTTTGGGACTGCATATTTCTTATGTTATTAAAACTGCAAACAAATAAAATCACTGCTCCATGCAGTTTTGAGCTGGATATAAAAGAAATTATCAGAGCTTGCATATTTACTATAGGCAGTTCTATCAAATTGGAAATGGTTTATGATAATGTGACTACAATGTAATACAAACTTGCACAGTGTGTAAATAACCAATTATTAAGTTTCTTTTTTTCTTTGTTAAGTATCTTGTTTTGGACAGAAGGGAAAATTCTACCAAGTGGAACTATTTTCACCTTTGCATTATATGGATGTAATTTTAAGGAGCCCTGGGTGTTCTTCTTGTGCTATTTATTTAAAATATTTATACAAGCATAAAACCCATTGAGATGAAACATCACATATATAGAGTCTCCTGTCTGCAGCAAGAATTATATTGATTGCTATTGCAGAAGACCGTGGTGCCAGGTCACCTTCCTGCCATTGATTTTTGATTGTCCTATTCCACACTGCCAATCATGACTGCATTAATTGTGCTCCAGAACTTGGTAATTTCTTACTTTTTGCTTCATTTTTACCTATGTCCATTTTTCATAAATGATAGAAGTGCAATAGCTTTTATTTTTCTAAAATATCTGAAAGAAGATACTGGGGGAGTGTTAAAGAAAAATGGAGTTTCTTTTAAAAACGGTGATCAACGGGTTTAAATAAAGTTATTGTTGCTAAAGCTCTCCTTGCAAGACTTGGCCAAATTAGTCCAGGCAGACTGAGGAAACATTGGTAACTATGAATGATAACTGGACAAAGAGTTCTCTAAGACTAAAAACCAACCAAACAAAACTATTGGTTTACAGATCTTAAAGTAAACATGAACTGATTTTAGCAGATAATTTGGTCTGAACAAGGACCTAAATGTTTTATTGGTGTGCATATGTGTGTATGTGTTATACACACACACACACACACACACACACACACACACATATGCACACAAACAAAACATATGTACTCAAATGCCTAACTGGTAAATAGAATCTATAATATATTTAGGTCAAAAAAGAACTAGATAGGAGGATAGGTCCATTAATGGCTGTTAGCCAGGATGGACAGAGATGGTGTCCCTAGACTCTGTTTGCCAGAAGCTGGGAATGGGTGACAGGGGATGGATCACTTGGTGATTACCTGTTCTGTTCATTCCCTCTGGGGTACCTGGCATTGTCCACTGTTAGAAGACAGGATACTGGGCTAGATGGACCTTTGGTCTGGCCCAGTATGGAATTTCCAATTACTTGGAGATTCTGTGTCAGAGAAATAACAGAGGTAAATTCCTCCCCAGAAAAAGAGTGAAAATTACATAAAGCCAGACTGGAGCAACCAACAATCCGGCCCTACATAAACAAACAAGCAAAATGTGCAATTTGTAGAGGACCTCCATGTATTTCCTCACAGCAAATCAACACTTGTCTGCAAGCCTCATTTGGGACTTGCTCCAAAGACTACTAAAGTCAATGGGAGTCTTTCAAGTGACTTCGAGGCCCTTTGTATCCAGATAGCACAGCTTATGTATTTAGGGCATTTCACCCCTTTATTTCATGCTCACAATCCATGAGTTCAATCCTGCTCAGATCTGAGCTCTCCCTGTGAGTTTCTTCGCCCCTCCGAAAAAGACCAGTTGTAGAATTCAAGCAACAGAGCGACGGAAGTAGGGTGACCAGACAGCAAATGTGAAAAATCGGGACGGGGGTGGGGGGTAATAGGAGCCTATATAAGAAAAAGACCCCAAAATAAGGACTGTCCCTATACAATCGGGACATCTGGTCACCCTACACGGAAGAGGCTTTTGAAAGATGATAATTCATAACTCCAAACTGCAGGAAAGCCAAGGCTTCCCTTAGTAATGGAAACTCCCATTATGTTACAGCTGGTGTCACATAACCCACTTCCTCTGGAAAGCATCCTCAGTCTTGGACTATGCAGAAATGGATCCTGTAGATCTGTAGTGGAAGGGTAGGAAAAAGCATGAACACTCAAGCTTCTAACTGGTGGGCATTTGTGGTCCTAGGAGAGAGACAGAATCAAGTAATTTATAGCCTAGCATTTCCTTTTGATCTCTGTATCCCTATTTCTGTTTAGAGTTAGTTAATTTACCTAAATATGCATGGGGGAGACGGAAGAAGGATTTAATTGGAAATATATGAAGTGATTAGATTAAAACACTGTGGAGACCTCTTAAATGCAAAGTTTAGGCATGCAAAATTCTTTCACTGAAAGGCTTGCTCCTACCTCGCCTTATTATTAATTTCAGTAATTCACCTTCGATATAAACAGAAGCTGGTTTTAATAATTTAACAGGCCTGATTCCCTTTTTGTAAACAACTACTGATAATGGTACTCTGAAGACAGTAACGAAACAGGTGCACTCCACACCCACCCGCTGAGCTGAGGTGAGGGGCTGCACAAACATTTTAAAATGCAGGACAATTACAAAACACTATACAAACCAGATAAAATATTGAACAGGCCAAAGGGCTCCTCCTGTGCCTGGGGCTTGCAGGGTGAGACCCTTCATAACCCCTTTCTCAGGAGGATGCTAATCTCCTTCATTTATTAGCTACTGAGTTTTACTTGTCTGCCTGCTCGGTGAATGGGATCCACACCACATACAGGGGTACTTCTCCGTTTGTGGATTTCTAGTTGATGTACCTTGTGGTTAAGATTCCCCAGGCTCTGTTACAGCAATCCAGCAGTGGAAGGTGATCTGCCTTCTTGCAGGGTGAAATTCACCCCAGCACGCAAGGTCTTGCGTTCCACATAAGGCCTTAACATAAGGCTCAGTTGGGGCTTAGTTATCTCTCTGCACAAGGGAGGGGGAAAGGGGGAATGTCATCTTCAGTACAGCACAGTGGTACATTTAACTTCCTCCAGAAAGTGTCAGATGAGCTCACGCCCTTTAGAGCCACCTGGACAGAGATTTGCAATGAATGACTTGCTTCTATTCCTCACTTCAGAAATGACAGAACTGTATTGGTATCTGATAGACAATTTTCTGGGATCCCACGACTCTTGTTCCTATTTTTTTTTAATGTATGTGACTAGGAAGACAGCCCGATGATCCCCTTCAATAACGATCCTAATAAATCAGATGGAATCATGCAGTTAATTGGAGTTATTACTAAATTAACTTATTAATGCATTTGCCCTGTAATGATACCCAAATACCCCAATCAGAACGAGGGTCCTGTTGTACTAGGGGCCGCACAACCGTAGATGACGCTGTCCCTATTGCAAGGAGCTTACAGTCTAACTGAAGGCAAAACAAGGGAGTATAACAACAAACAGGCGGCATGTAGGAGGCTGGTAACAGTAATAAGTATGTGCTTACGCTCTGTGCATTACTTGGGGGATTCAAATCATTCATGTTTTAAATAAATACAAATGCAATGCACACTGGCCCTCCGCATAGCGATCTGTAGCTGGAGATAACCCGAGGCATTATGAAAAAAGTGGGTCTTGAGCAGACATTGAAGGAGAGGGCAATTCCTTTATGGGTGAATTCAAGGAGACAGCATGCCATACATAAGGGGCAGAGTAGAAGGAATTGCCAAGATGTAGAAGCACAGAAGTAGGCAGATGAGACCTGCATCACTGCCAGTGCAGAGGGGGACTTTAAAATACAAGAGTGGATAAGTATAAAGGGTCTTAAAGCACCTCACAAGAAGCTTGAATTTGGTGAAGCATAAAAGGAGAACCAGTGGGAGGATTTGCTATTCCTTACCTCACTACCCTTAGTTTGAACACTGGCTGTTTAGACTGCATGCCCTTTGAGTCAAAGGCAGTCTCTTCTTCCTTGTCTATAAAGCACCAAGCATCCTGATGGTGCTGTACAAATAATATATAATAATAGTGCTGCTCTGTAGCCGTTTCCACCTAGTGCCATTACCTCTTTTCTATGTATCCCCCGAGCTGTTTCATACAGTTACGCTTGGTTCACATTTAAAAGTAGTAGGCGTCTTCCCAATTTTGAAATAAGAGCTTTGTCTTCCCATAGTTCTCTTTCTCATTCCCAGTTCACTTCATCTGCCCCCAAATCACACAAATGACTTATTAAATGAAAGCAGCATTGACGAACTGTCTCATCCGAAGATATTGAAACATAAGTAATGCAGTGTAAAAAAAAAAAAAAAAAAACTCCAGAGTTTCCTCACTATTGGCTTTTATTGAATAATGGACAATATAATATTGATGTAACTCGTGAAGCCATGTCTTAATGTATGTGCATCTCATATGCATTTTTAACATTAAACACGCTCACATGTTTATTTTATTGTTAATGTATTTTGTCATCATGCAAAATATAAAAGGTGCTGGCGCTTGGTAGGGGTCATGTTCGTTTTTCTTTTGAAGGCTTTTTAATCTGCTCTTGTAGAGAGGCCAGACAAGCTCTGCAAACACCGACGGCTGCGGTAGCAGCAAGAGTCCAGGCACGTACACATGCCAGAAAGAGAGTATCTGTAAATGTTATTACAGGGAGATAGATGTACCATGAAGTTTCAGAACCTGGACAGGCATGTGGAAAGCACCTGTTATAATGCCTCCTACACATTAACAATTTTGTGAGCGGCTCTTTCAGAAGGTTTTTTGCCGTAGGCTGGTTAAGTGGCTCATGTGTAATCAGTGATTCTGCGCATGTGGGGAAGGGAGGAGGTCTGGATTAAAGAGGTTGGAATGCAGGTGGTTGGAATGACAGCTCCAGGACCTCTGTTTGAAAGGCCACCTCCTCCGTCTATGGCATGTGAGATCTCTCATACAAATAGTGGGCGTGAACTAGCTCTGCTACTGTCTCCCTTTGATGAGTGGATGGAATATTCCCCGGGGGAGATTTGTCCAGTGGGCTTGATCTCAGGTGTGGCACTAGGTCCTAGATCCATATGTTGTTTTCTCTTTCTCCAACATTGATCTTAAGCCAGTCTCCTTTGTAACCAGCTTTTCCTGCAGTCAATGACAGCTTTGGTATCTAGTTTAGATTCCACCACACTAGCCCAAAAGTCTCAATTTACCTGTTGCTTTGCATAATATATGCTGTACTCAGAATCTGAGCCATTCTTATTTTTTGACAAAGGGCTTATAAAATAAAAATGAGAAGGGGATTTTGTTATCTAAAAAGATCAGATGTATCATATAAGTTGTACAGTTGGGCACATGCCATCAAATATTAAAGATGATATCTTAGGATAAAATGTAGCGCATTTTTGTGACTTAAAAACTTCCTACAACAGCAAAAAGGTGTTGGTAGATATTTTAGTTTTTGAAGTAAAGCAGATTTTAAACTACACGATCACTCGTCTCTACTACATCTACATCCCAACTCTTTAGCAATGTATATTTAAAAACAAGCAATAAAGCTATTCCCCAAACTTCCATAAATCTTTCACCTTTTTATGATTTTTTTAAACTACTCAACCTCTCTTTATATTTCTTGAATTTTTACAGCCAACAATTTTGTACGTGGATAAAGTACTAAACAACTGTCATTACAGTCTTATACATAGTGCTCTATGGAAGTATAAATTCAACATTAACATCATACTAAAGAGTAGCTGAATGCATTTTAATAAATGTCCCCAGTGACTTCAGTGTCTAGTATCTAGACAGAATAAAAAATGCTCATACATTACAAGATGTTATGAACCTTTCTATCAAAAGTAATAAACAAACTGACTTCTTGTTTGCTTAGGTTATTGGGTTACATTTTTAAGCAGTACAGTGGAAGACAAATCAGTCCAGGGAGAAGATTATTAGTTGATCCTGTTCTATTTTCCAGCTGCTAAATGTAGGCATTTAGGAGCTGGTCAAAAATTAGACTCTGCTCTCCATATGATTTCATAAAAGAATTGTAATTATGACACAAGTCTTTGGCACCCAAAGAGATCATCTGTAAATTAACAGGGATTTACTGATCTGAAGTATTTAATTTCAGTAACAGCAAAAAGAGGATCTTGCTCAAATCATTAATTAGCTGAAAATCTAGAAGTCTTAGCTAATACTTTGCAAATTAATAGTAAATATGCTTTCTATTGTCAGATCCGTGTTATGACATAGTATTTGAGTCAGATTACATCACTTTACAAAGCAATAACTGGATGCAAGCACACTCAGTGTAAACTTCATTACTTTATACCCCAGAAACATTTTGTTCATTGACTTTCCAAACTGAATTAATCAGAAAGTAATTAGCTATTTGGTTTATCTGCATTAAGTAGATAAAATATCATGCCATTGACTATTTTGGATGAGCAGATGTTTTGGGTTAGGCACATCTGTATGCAATAAATCAATTTTCTGTGCAGGAATGATGTTTTATTATAAGAGTTAATATAAAATCTTGAATAAATAATTTAACTAGGCATTTTTCTATTAGGAGGCTTGTTTTCAAATTCAGAGATCATTGTAAACAACAAACCAGAACCATTTCCCTATTAGTAGTGCAACAGCCAAATATACCACATGTATCCTTATTTTGCACATGCATGTTAACCAATTGCCTTAGGAGAGCAGCAGCCTTACTAATATCTGGACTCATTTTTCACACAAACAGATACATTTCAAGTCAATAACCATCGCATATACGGTACTAGCCTTACTACATTTCTTTGCTACTTATGTCCCTGTTTTTTCCATGTAGGACAGTCTAGCAAATCATGTTTTTATCTAGTAAACTGCTTTCGACTGTATGGAATACAAGGGGAATGGGAGAGGGAAGGCAAGGGAAACATCTAGCTCTTCCTGTCTATATATTTCTAACTCATCCCTCACCATATTATTTAGGCACCAAATACAGGGTTAGATTGAGCACAGAGTAAATGGTTTAAGTGACACAGCCCCAGGACTAGGACAGGGAGGTATTGTGTCTTTTTCCCTGCCTGGGGTCTCCCTTCCTCTGAGGAGGGAGGGAAGTTATTTCACTCCTTTTCCAGCTGCAGCACACTCACTACTTGTGCCTGGCCATCTCCACTTGCTGGTATATGGGAGGGAACAGAGCCATAGGTCCAACAACTCCCTACCCATTCTCCACTCTTTCTTGCCTAGTTACTTGTTAGTGGCTGTGAGGGGAGGATAGTGGACACAGCCCATTTCCCTCCACACATGCACAACACTGAAGCCACAAGCCAGGCAAAGCTAATGCAGCCCCACGGGATAGTTAGGGCTGCCTTATGCCCCCAGGACATATTCTAGCCCACGGCGCTTTTTGTTTTGTTTTGTTAAGTAATTCCCTTTCTGGTAGGGGCACTTAGATACAATGAAGGGCCCTCTCGTGTAAAATTCAGATTGACTATAGGACTGAGCCTTTTGGAACTTTGCATCTGAGAGCATGCCTGGCAAGGGACGTGTTTCCTTCCTTCATTGTGAGTCTTTCTTCCTTTGCCATTGCACATGGCCAATGGACAACCTGGACAATTGTCTTTTTATCATTTTTATAGTCCGTGGACAACTAATTGTTTCCTGGCCATGTTAATGCCTGACAGGTAGCTGAGGGGCTGCTGATTTTTTCAATGTCCAGCTGCCAACTCTCCTCAGCCAATTAGCTGACTTTATTACTAACCCGGGCACCTTTTTTATGAATGGAGATCGTTCAGGGGATCTGGAATTTACTTCCCCCAGTGATCCAGCAGAGACGAGGTTTGTTTACTGTTAAGTCACAGTGCAAGGCCTATCTAGCTTCCCATCTGTTTCCTTGGCGTGGGGGAGCTGATTGTGGGTTATGTGTATGCATATACAATGCCGTTTATGTGGTAGGAATCTGTTTCTACTGATACTGATCAACATATTGGTGGGTTTTTTTTTTAATATTGCGCATGTGCCCAGGGACAAGCGTGATGAGCACATATTATGTATTTAAAATACCATTTCAAAAGACACTCTTTCCATTTTTTAAACAGATGCCCTAAATCCTGTAAATTGAGCTCTGCTAATGGATTCAATAGCTATCTCGGGCATTAAAAGTAAAAACTGTTGGTTTAAAACGTAAACGTATGTTGCTTTACAGTTCTATGGTGGTGTAGAGCGCTCACCAATGCAACTGTTTTGACTTTTGAAATGAGAACCTGCAATGTTGGCCTCCAGAATGAGCCTGTAGGTATTAGTGTGTCCATGCGCCTACACTGAGAAGAACTGTCTGTGATACTAACTGCCAGCTGTCTTGGTGGTTTGAGCCACATGAAATAGCAAGTGATATTTTTGGTCACGTATAAGTATCTGGCTGAATGATTCCATAATGTGGGCTGTGCAGTGTGTCACAGGCCCAGATCATGAAAGCCGTGACAGAGAGATGTGTTTCCCGCTTTCACTCTATCTATTTTTGTATTCTAGGCTCCAGTCCTGACCGCAGTGACCAAGCTGGTAACCAGACTGGGCACTGGGTAATTCCTCAGAAAGGGGTTAAGAATTCTCACTCAAGCTACGAAGTAGGAGTAAGGCTTGGGCTCTCTGTAATGAGCAACTTCTGATGCAGGGTGGCTTGTGATCCCAGGAGGGTGGGTGGAGACTTAGCTGGATTCGCAGTTAGTGTGACTAATGATACTTACCTATCTCACTGCGGCTTTGTGAGGCTTAATTAATTAATGTTTGTAAATCACATTGAAATCCTTTGATGAAAGCTGCTAGAGAAGTGCCAACCAAGTATTATTTTTAAAGTGTTTATCCTCTCCATTTCCCCCCTCACTACTGGTTTGCATGAATCCATCTAATATCTAAAAGCACGCGCACAGCTAGTAACAGGTATTAGTCAAATGGTTCTTCAGGGGGGGAGATGTATGGAAACTTTCACAACATTATCAGAGGGGTAGCTATATTAGTCTGGATCTGTAGAAGTGACAAAGGGTCCTGTGGCACCTTATAGACTAACAGACGTATTGGAGCATAAGCTTTCGTGGGTGAATACCCACTTCATCGGATGCAAGTTTATAGACCCTTTGTCGCTTTCACGACATTAGTTTCACAGATTACCATGCTTTTTGAAATACCGTGTGCAGGGTTGCAATGAAATGTAGCAGAGACCAGTGTCTGTGCTTCTCATTGATTTGACTGTCGCCAGTGTGATTTTTACATTCAGCACCATGTGCTCTTTCCCACAGAACAAGAATCTGAATTTGTAGGCGGGTTTTGAATTTCCAAATTATTTTAGCTGATTCACCCCCTTCCAAAGTTATTTTATTTCCCCACTTCTGGATTTCCAACGGCAGTGTCAGTGACTGAATGTCGTTCTTTGAGCCTGGGACAGCAAATGAAGATTTTAATTGGTTACCGTTATCTATTATTTTACAGCACTCCAAGTGTGTGTTAATTTATCTCACAGGATAAAAGGAGACATGATCTGTGACTAGGGAACTTACAGACTCTGGGCCTGATCCTGTAATTGGCGCCATATGGGCAACGCATGAGTGCAAGGGCCCACCCACCCAGATCTGATTACGGGATCAGGGCCATAGTTTGTAACCTGCTCAGACAGGGAGCCTATCTCCCTGTGTGCTGTGAGGTATGTAGCAAACTCTTGGGTGCTTTGGAATAATAGTAAGATGGGGGCCTACTTTCAGACACAGGACAGCAAGGGCAGGTGGGTGAGAAGGTAGTAGAGATGGGCACTGGAATAAGTACAGGTTTAATATCAAAAGGAGAATTTTGTTACTTAAGCCAGGTCTACACTTAAAACTTTTGCTGGTAGAGTAATGTAGGCCAGGGGTGTAATTTTTTTACATTTTTATACAGGCAAAAGCCCTGGTGTAGACAATGTTTTACTATCAAAAAATGCCTCTGGCAGTATAACTTATTTCATTCAGGCAATTGGTATAAGCTACAGTGGCAAAATCACTCTTGCTGGTATAAGCTGGGGCCACACTGGGCGGGTTTATACTATACCTGTATATCTATACTGGCTAACCTTTTCTAGTGGAGAGGCCCTGTAGAGAAGCTAGTGTACGGCATGATGCAACAAGGACTTTTTTTGTGTTTAAAAAATTAAAAGAAATCAATATCTCAGGGCTGTAGCACTCCAGTATAGAAACTATCTTTGGCAAAGGCAGCGGTTCTCCCATCCACGTAGGTGATTTACCTCCATAAGAGGCGATAGCTAGTAAGCAGAAGAAATCTTCCATCAACTAGGGCTGTTTACACTGGGAGTTAGGTTGGTTTTACTGTGCTGCTCAGGGGTATGAATTTTTCACACCCTTGAGCAATGTAGTTGGGTTGACCTAACTTTTCTTGGCTAATTTCTTGTAGGTATCACAACAGAGGTAGATCTTAGAGAGAGATTTCATTTCTGCTGCCAGAAGTGACTGTAACAAACTTTTGCAGCTTGTTGCATTTTCAATTAAAAAAACAAAACAAAACAAAATAGTGCACATTGCTACAGTATGCTGCCACATATGCAGTAAATATCTTAGAATGTAGGGTGAATTTCATTAACAAAGAATGTGAGATAATTGTCTTATTACCTATGTGCAAATGGTATTTTATGTTACAGTAAACATGACACACTTCTCTGGATATTGCTAATTGCTTGAGTGAAATTTAACTTCATCTGGTAAAAATAAGGGAAGGAAATGGATGTACTTTACACCTAATCTTCTTTTCCAAAAGCATAGACAAACATAAGAAAACATGGCATAAACATGTCACTTCAGTGTATGTGCTAAAGGGAATATTTACCCATCCTCTGAAGTATTCTTTCTCCCTAATCAGCAGAGCTGGTCAAATATTGTTTTCTGATGCAAAATGGCCTTTTGACAAAACAGAAATGTTCTTGTAAAAACGTTTGGGTTTTGATAAAGAGCTGAAAATCTGAAAAATGTTTTTTCTTTTTTAACAGAATTTAAATATAATACATTTTTGATCATCTCTATTAGAGTACTGTGTCAGTGCATACATCACCATATTGATCAGGCTGCTATCAAAATTCCCACAGGCCTTGCCTACACACGGAAGTTGTACCACAGTGACGCTACTGATATAGTTAAAGCAATACACTCCCCTCTTCCTGTGAACACAATTAAACAGTTATAAACATGCTGGTAGCATATTTTGCTAGAGGGAGGGGATGAGCTCTTCCATTCTATTCTATATAGGTTCTTATACCACACTCATCACTATAGTATCTAGTTCCTTCCCTAGTGCACTGAGCACTGTGACTAATATCTGTCATTGTTCTCTCATCCGATCCCCAGGGGAAGAAGCAATAGAGTGTCTTGTTTTGGTAGGGTAATATTTTTAAACATACATGCTGTTACGTGTTTTGTTAGAGAAGGCAAGGTCAGAGATATGTGCCTTTCACTTGGAGTGGAAGGTGGTGATGTCTAGATAAGGCATCTTTATACTGGTATAATTGCCTCCACACTAGATTGCTGTACCAGGATAATAACTATATGTTTCCTTCCCCAACCACAGAGCTTGTGTCCCATTGGTTTTCCTTCCTAATGGCCCCATCCTTCCACTACTTACATTCCCGTATTTCATCAGCATCTCTGGCCTTGTCTATGTTAGGAAAATTAGCATCCATTTTTTAGCAACATGGCAGCTACTCATTTCATGCACGAGCTAGCATAGAAAAGGCTTGGGTGTTTTCACCACGGTGTCATTACTATTATTGTTGTTATTTATTTCTTATGTAGCAGTGATTAGTAGTACTGAGCAAAGTAAATCTTTCAACTCTGGGATGGTTTTTCTTCATTGTTAACTTATTATTTGACCGCATTACAGATACCATGGTACTTTAATATAATATGTAAGACATGGCCCCAGTCTCAATGAGCTCTGAAATCAGAACATTCTGATTTTATTCTCCTTTGAATTTAATTCTAAAGTGAGAAACGGTCTTGTAATTAGCATCCAAATCAATCTTGTTTCTTTCTTTTCTTTAGTGCTCTACTTTTTTATTTTTCTCTCTTATTTGTATTACTTAAAACTCCCTTTCCTTCTCTCTTCCATTTGCACTGGAATGCATTAGAGAATTTGCACCTCCCTCACCAATCACTCACATAACTCCAGAAGTATGAAGGTCAATTAACACCAAGCCACAGGGGAAAGCTACAATTATCACCTGCCTGTGTGTGCTAACACCAACCCTCTTACAGAGGCCCTTTTAAAAAATAAGAACATATCACTATTGGAATTCACTGAAGAAGGCACTCAGAAAACTGGTTTGGTCACAGAGGGATAGAGATTAAAGCATTTCTAGGGCTGGTTGGATGATCATGCCATGAGAAGCACTTTTATCTTTAATGCTGCTGCTTTGGAGAAGCTGGAGATCGGGACATCTGTGGAGGATCTTTGTCAAAGAAATAGATGGATTCTCTTTGGCTGTCTCTACACTAGCCAATTGGTGCTAGATGTGATGGGAGCACAAAACTAGGTAGTTGTCTTGTGATATCTATGTTAAAAATGACGTTATCTTGTCTGCTCTAGCATGCTACCGTTGTTAGCACTAGTGGAATTACACTAGTGACAATGCTATTAATCGTGTTTATTACAGTCGTGCCTAAGGACCAACCAGGAATGGGATCCCCCTTGTTCTAGGCACCATACAAACACCGAGTAGTAGATGGTCAATGTGAACAATACGACAGGAGTAAACAACATGTTAGCACCACAATTTGGGGGAAGGGGGGACTTGGTTTAGTTTGGCGAACCTAATTTAAATGGAAGGAAAAAGAAAAGAACATTGAAGGGAAGTGAGTGGGGGTGGGGAACAGGGCAGGAAAGAAGAGGGGAAGAAGGGAAGGTGTGGAATAAAGCTAAGGCAAAGAGACTGAGGGAGAAATAATGCCTGGAGCACACAACCAATGAGCACTGGGGAGAGAAATGCAACACTGGAAGATTCCCCATAAAAGTCTAGTGTAGGTAAATCCTAACTGTTGGACTTTCATTTTCTAATCCTATAGCTGTCATGGAAAAATGCTACCCACTGTATCCGAGGTGAATGGATAGTTATGTAAACAGCAATTTTTACCCATTGTAAGCTGTTCATTTTAAAGCTATGTTGAAGCATAATTGTTTTAAATTACTTTTTTTTTAAAAAGTTTTGTGGTGGTGGGTGCTGTTTGCTAGCCTTTTTCAGTGGCTGTTTGCACTGCAGAAGCAAGCAGAGGGACCGACTGTGATCAGTATAAAAAAACAGGAAAGTAAAAATGGACAAGAGATTGGGAGTGGCTGGCTCACTACAAAAGCAACTTTGCCTCTCCTGGAATTGACAGCTCCGCATCAGTTATTGGGAGTGGACCACATCCACCCTGATTGTATTGGCCATGTCAACACTGGTTCTCCACTTGTGAGGTAACTCCCTTCTCTTCATGTGTCAGTATAACAATGCCTGCATCTGTAATTTTCACTCCATGCATGTGAAGAAGTGGGTTTTTTACTCACGAAAGCTTATGCCCAAATAAATCTGTTAGTCTTTAAAGTGCCACCGGACTCCTTGTTTTTATATAACTATAACTTAAGGAACAGAGGCAAACCCCACAACAAGAAAAAAAATGGTTTTTAAAAACCAAAAACCAGGATATTGAAAAATATTCAGAACTCAGAACATACAAACAAGTAGATGGATTCTGTCACCCTTACTCACATTTGGTACTTATTTTGTGAGCAGCCCTATTGATTTCAGCTGATCTCAGTTGTTCCAGTTCTCTGTTTTGTAGCAGCCCCTTTAAGCAAAGTGCATTGCACAAATTAATAGTACTGGCTATATATCTTTTTCCCTCTATTCTACTTCAGTCATAGTCATCTTAGATGTTATTTGTATTGGGTCAAGTTTTCATTCAAGAAATTATTTTTAAATTGACAGCGCCCCTTTAATTGGTGGGAAGATGGTTGTGAGAAGATGATCTTGTGGTTAAGGCACTGGACTAGAACTCAAGAGACCAGGGTTCAGTTACTGGCTCTGCTACAGTGATCTTGGGCAAGTCATTTAGTCTCTCTGTACCTCTCATCTGTAAAATGAGGAAAATAGAGCTTCCATATCTTACACAGGTATTATAAAACACTATGGTGTTAAAAGAACAGGAGTACTTGTGGTACCTTAGAGACTAACACATTTATTTCAGCATAAGCTTTCGTAGGCTACAGCCCACTTCATCAGATGCATAGAATGGAACATAGGTGTGTTCCATTCTATGCATCCGATGAAGTGGGCTATAGCCTACGAAAGCTTATGCTGAAATAAATGTGTTAGTCTCTAAGGAGCCACAAGTACTCCTGTTCTTTTTATGGATACAGACTAACATGGCTGCTACTCTGAAACCTGTCACTATGGTGTTAGGTGCCATATAAATATCTACAGATGGAAATCAAACATAGGAAAGCTAAGGTTAGCTTTAAATAAGGTATTTTAATCACAGTGACACCTAGTGGCTAAACAGTATAATACAGTTTAGCATTCCATTACATCTCCCCCTTTAAGTTCTACGTTCCTACCATTTACAATATTTACACTAACACACTGTCTTTGAGTTCAGTATGGAACAGTCTGGTAAGTGTCTCCAACTGAATCCTACTTGTTTTCTAATTACACGATCCAAACGCATAATAACTTGGTCATCTGACTGTCCATGAGTTGCAACCACTGGCTGTGGTAGGTTTGGAATCCTTGAATCTTCTTCCTCTTGTTCTGCATCTAGCCATCTGTGGAGTTTGCTCTGTGGATTTTTCTTTCTGAGGAACAAACTACAGCTGTCGGTGGCTTCTGTTGAACTCTCCACTGTTGGTCTTGATTCCATGTGATCTGGGTGCTGAATTATTTTTTCTTTGTGGCAGCTGGAGTGGTCCATCCCTGGTCTCCATCCAATATGGCATGAACACAGTCACCAGGTTCTAGACCCAACAGTTCTCTGAGTGAAATCTCTTGTAAAAGTATTCATAAGCTCTTTCAGCCTTTTTATCTGATTTGGCTACTCTCTTCATATCTGCCCACTTTGGAGAAGATCCTTTACCAAAGTTGGAACAGTATTTCTGAGTTGTCTTCTCACCAGGAGTTGTGTGCTGGTCTAGTAGCTGCTGATGGTATTGATCTGTCAATCAAAAGAGCAAGAAATGGATCTTCCAGCTATAGGATTTTCTTGGCAGTCTGTACAGTACTCTTAGCATCTCTGGTCACTTGTGGATAATGTGGGTTGCTAGCAATATGATCAAAATTATATTTTGTTCAGAATGACTTAAAGTCTGCTGCAGTGAATTGTGATCTGTTGTCTGTCGCTAGTTGTTCTGAAATACCGAAGTGAACAAATGTGCACTTCAGTTTCTTGATAAGTCTGTGACAAGTTATGTCTTTCAAGTACACTATTTATGTACCTGGAAAAATAGTCCATGATGGCCAGGTAATGGTGTCCTCTAAATTCACATACATTTGCCGCTAGTTTCTTCCAAGTGGTGTTTGTGCGCTGTATGGCTCAGCATTTTCTCTTAAACTAAGTCCAATAGAATCAAATCCTCAACTGAGTTCTTCCACCTTTCTCACTAGGCCCATCAAAGCTGCCATACTGCGGCTGAGAAGGTTGTTGGTCTTTGATCCTTTGATCACTTGCATTTTGAATGCATATCTTTTGTCTTTGTAAGCTGTTTCTGTGGTGAACTGATCCATGCCCTTCAGAATACCTCCAGGGTTGGTCAGAGCTGGGTCAGGTGACTTAAGCTCTGGGAGGGATTGTAAATCCCTTCTGAGATGACTGTGATGTCAGCTCCTGAGTCAATTTTAAAGTCAATAAGGTTGCAATCTCCAGGCAGGTTCTATGTCATCACAAATGTTAGATCCCAAAAACAATGGCTCTTGATTGTCTATAATATGAATCAACTCCCTTACTGCTTTGGTGTGGCAAATAGCTGCAAAATTTCCATATTTCAGGCATGTATTACACTGTGTGCCTCTGGCTGGATACGTATCAACTCTTAGGATATGACTTTTTCCACACCTTGTGCATGGAGGCTGGAGTTTGTCCATCTAAGGCCAGGTCTACACTACCACTTACTTCAGTATAACTTTAGTTCACGCAGGAGTGTGAATAATTCACTCCTCCTCTCCCTTGAGCAACATAAGTTACACAGACGTAAGCACCCGTGTGGACAGCTCTATGCTGGTGGGAGAGCGCTCTCCCATTAATACAGAGCGTGTTCACCAGATGCACTACAGTGGTGCGGCTGCATCGGTGCAGCTGTGTTGATGTAGCGTTTCTAGTGTGGACTAGCCTTTAGCCTGGGAGTTCTCTCTCCTTGCCTCGGGGGTTTTAGAATGATGATTTTAACACTCCAGTGTCTGTTTATATCTTCTAAGCTACTTTCAGGTTTTTCAAGTGGTTCCTGCCTTTTTTTCTGTTATTTGACTAATTCTGACTGATTTGCTCTCTGTATAACTGTGGCTAGGGTCAAATCTCTCTTCAGCTGTAGCTGCTTTATCACCAGCCTGTCTCTGATATTTTCATGTTTTGCATTCCCAAAATCATGGTTTTCAGCCAATGTATGCTGAGCTCTGATAAAACGTTCAACATTTCCCCCTCGTTCCTGAATTCTCTGGTGAAAACATGCTCTTTCTAAACCACATTTCTCTGGGGTATAAAGTATGTATCAAACATAATCAGAACCATTTCATAGTCATCTTTGTGACTGTCTTCAGTAAAGTCAAAGGATTTAAAGATATGCTTTTCTTCATTCTCCATAGCATTAAATTAAAGATGATACCTGTATATCTCCAGTTTCTTTGTGGAGTTTGTTTGCTATTTGAAATCTTGTTTCCAGTTTGTCCATTGTGAAGGTTTGTCAAAGCTGAAGTTCTCTGGTGCATTGAAGAGTGGCATGTTGATGAGATCCTGCAACCTTTGTTGCTTTGTTCCTTCTCTTTGGAACCTTTGTTACTGTTTTCCTTCTGTTTCTGTTCTGAATCCCAGTTGACACCATGGCATGTACTTCTCTACCAGATACGGTTCATCATAAGATCATTTAATGCTTTGCCAGGTATGGCTAAGGTTAGTTTTAAATAAAGTATTTTATTCACAGTGCCACCTAGTGGCTAAATAGTTTAGCATTCCATTACAGTAATAGATCTGATGCTTCCTTACTGGGAGAGATTGAAGGCATAGCAGTCAAATTCTAAAATAAATTTACAAACTGCCTATGAGTATTTATATAATGGGATATTCAGCTATAGTTTCAGAATCAATTGAAGTCTACTGATCAAAGTGTTTTGACTATATTCAGTGGTGACCTAAATGAGATAAGAATGGCCATTTAGTTTCCAGATATCTTTAAAATATACTTACAAGTAATATAACTTGACAAGAACTGTGATAACATTTTCCATTCACAGAAAATATCAACATGTAAATATTTAATACACTCACCGTAAATGTAAATGCAGTAAATTTTCAATAGAAAACGAGGCAAAGAATTTCCCAAAGCAACGTAGTTGTGAAGGGGTTTTGTTTTAATTTTTGATTAATATTTGTTCTTTAGAGGATTATATAATGGTATAAAAAAAATCCAAAGGCCTCTCTTTCTCCTTAATCAATGGTAACTTAAGTGAAGGCCTCTAGCTTTCATGTTAATTCAGAGATAAGCCTGACTGACATTTATAGTGAACTAAATATTGGGACTTTATGATAAGAGCTAACATGTGAGCTGAGAACCCTAAACTCATTTCATTAGACAAATCCAGCTCTACTCTACATATGGATGCAGAGAAGAAAGACAAATGGTTTATCCTCTGAGCCACCCAGCATCCTGTTCTTGATATTTCAGTAACATATGCTAACATATGCTTTCCTCTAGAACTTCAAAAACATGCTTTTAGCAGCAATGAAAATAGTACCATACATCCAATTCAACTTTAAACCTCATAGTTTACCTCTAATACCATTACCTCATGTACAGAAGAAAATGTAAGTCTAAAATATGCTGGTGATTATAACCTTTCTTCCTGACAGACATTGTAATATAAATGCACATAAATTGAATTTCTTCTTTAAAGAAATTTGAATACCTTTAGAGCATTTTAGCAAATCATCTCCAGCCTTTATGGCACAACTTCAATGGACTGTGGAAAAGTGATCTCCCTATGGCATGACTTCTGCAATAGAAGGATATAGCAAGGCAAAGACATGCCAAGAAAAATAGAATGTACTTTATTGATATTCAAAATTTATTTTATTAAACTTGCATAAAAGACTGAAAAACTGGAAGCTGGTTTTATTAGAAAAGGCATTCAAATATTAACTCTGCAAATGCTGGTTGTGTTGCTCAGCTGGAAAAAAAATAATTGAAGATTTACAGTTTTAACATTTTGACTTTGCTCTCCAGGATAATTGTTTGATTCCTTGTGTTAACCATTAAATCAGAAACTGTTAGAATGGGTAAGTAGTTAGTAGGAGGTCCTGATGCATCAGATAAGAATTCTTCAGAAGGGTTCTCCATAGAAGGGGAAATGGAAGATATTTGAGCAGTCTTGTACTAATTAGGAAATATGCTAATTGGTGGATAATGGCCATATTTGAGGACTCCATTTCTAAGGGAATTTATGGCAGCATTCCCGAGTACTATCAGCTGTCAGTGTTTATCTTAAAGTAGGTTTGGGAAATAGAGATGCCAAAAAAAGAGAATTTTTCATATTGGCAAATATGAACATTTCTATAATATGCTGAAGGATAAACTAGCTGAAGTTTCATAGGTGTTTTGTTAAATAGAGGACAGCCAAGTTTGCGCTAAATTAGTTGGCTTAGTTTTATGTGACTCAAAAATAAGACAGGTGTTTACTTTAGCAAGGTGAGTTGCTTCAGTGCGTTAAAGATTTCTACCTCATTCTGCATAATGTAATGTATATAATTTATAGCAATCTTGGGGACCAAAAGAACTGCTCATTGATGTAGACTTTTCACATGATCTATTTTAAGATGATCTACTGCCAGGTAAATTCATGGGTTTCAAAAGTTACCTCAGTGGTGAAATATTGCGTTTGGCCTTTGGCTTCATATATGCTACAAACTTTCCAACTTTAGGACATTAGAAACTGGTAAATGCTGTAACTCGTCAATAAATTTGATATATATGTGTGTATCAACATAGCCCCACTCCAGCCATTACAGTTAATGGTCTGTATGTATTTCCATTTCTACTACAACCCCCTATTTTCAGGGCTTTATAACTCATGCATAAGCATTTCCTCATGACTGAAACTTGGTATGCAGCATAAGCCAATGAACCTTTTCTTTAAAATAAAATCTGTTTTGACATGAAGTTTACAGCTTTTGGGGCATTTTTTATAATCCTAAGAAATTGATAAATAATTTTTAAAAATAAAGACTTCATTTTTTAAAATGATTTTTTGTCAGGATGGTAATTCATATAAACTCAGTACTTATATTGAGTTGACTGCCGGTGCTACACCATATAGTACTTCTCTGGTGCCTTCTTCAGTTGCTGCAGGGTTTAAGTGTTCATTTTTTAAAAAGTTACAATTCTATCCTTTCTGGTTAGATGATATTAGGTGAATTTTTCAATGTACATGAGTGACTTAGTCCTATTTTCAAAAGTGACTTAGGGCACTTAAGAGCCTCAGTGCAAGTCAGTGGGATTCAATGGGAGTTAGGCACCTAAATACCTTTGAGGATTTGGGCCTATGTTTCTAGGGGCCAGATTTTAAAAAGTATTTAGGAGCCTGAAGATGCATATTGGCCCCATGTATGATTTTCAAAAGTATCTAGGCATCTAACTCCCTTTGAAATCAATAGTAGTTAGGTGTCTAGGTGCTTTTGAAAATCCTGCTAGGTGCCAATATGCATCTTTAGGCACTCAAATACCTTTAAGAATCTGGCCCTTAGGCACTTTTGAAAATTGTATCCATTATTCTAAATGTGAGCTGATGCCGTGTTGAGTCTTCAGACAGACAAAGAATGGCCCTAAGGGTTAATTGCTGCTGCCACCACTGTGGGGCTTAAATGTAGCAAGTAGAACCATGAAGGTTCCAATAGACAGCAAGGCTTGCGGGGGTGGGGGGGGGGTGCTGGGGGGAAGAAGTTTTGTGGAGTAGAGAGAATGATGCAGGTTGAACCTCCTTTATGCGGATGCATAGATGTGCTACTACACCAGGCTAGAGTGGGAGGCGAGCGCAAAGTGCTGCTACTCACGTTGTGTCCTTGCAGAATGATTTGCCCCATGGTGCCAATTTCAGACAGACAACCTGTTTACCACTGTGGCTGAAAAACAAACATCCACACTTCATGATAGCTCATTGGTCAGGACCGAATGTTAATTGTACTCTGATGAGGCAGAATAGCCATCCAGGCAATAGAGGGAGCACCAGCTGCCTACAACTGTGCTCACGCATACACTGATGCCAATAGACTGAGGAAGTATGTGCAGCGCTCATTTGGTGCAAGGGGAAATATTAAACATTTGTGAAATGGAGAAAGGCTATTTTCATTCTTCCTAGAATGTATTAGAAAAATCTAGAGTGAAAACCAAAATATTAATTACAGTGTTGCCAGATAATACGATTTTTGATGTTTTCTTAAGCCCCAGCTCCTGGAATGCTGGGACGATGTGAGAGTGTCAATTAAAAGAAAGTAAAATTTTTAAAAAAATTAAAGGAGATATGCCTATCTCATAGAGCTGAAAGGACCTTGAAAGGTCATCGAGTCCAGTCCCCTGCCTTCACTAGCAGGACCAAGTACTGTCCCCTGACAGATTTTTGCCCCAGATCCCTAAATGGCCCCCTCAAGGATTAAACTCACAACCCTGGGTTTAGCAGGCCAATGCTCAAACCACTGAGCTATCCCTCCCCCACTAGTAGGTTCCTAGTCCTCACAGTCTTGGAGAAGAGTTTGAAAATATAAACCCTAAAGGCTCAAAAACCAGAAGGCAAATAAAAAACCCCCTCAAATTTCTAGTTTATAACATTTCATGTTTTTTTCAATCAATCTCATGATTTTGGGGACCTGACTCATAATTGTTGAAGGCTTGGCGTTGGCAATACTGTCAATAGTAAACTCTGGTGAGTCATTTTAAGAACAATTGCCTGCCAAATCACACATTTTAAGGTCAGCTATTACTGGAAGAAATGGGTGGATTAACCTCCAGAACTAATTAAAATGGTTGTGCTGTTAGTTGCTGTTTGTTTCTTTTTAAAATGTGAAATATATAGTATCAAAATAAAAAAACTCCCCGAGCACAGAACCCCCATAAAGATGTTCAGCTGGAGATAATTTGTAATCGCCGTTCTAAGCTATGAAACGGGGGTATACAATAGAAATACTGACAAATTTTTAACTGTGCTGTAGTACGATAGTTATGTAAATACAGTACATAATGTACTTAATATGTTAATCTCTGAATCTCAAGAAGCAGAATCCTACTGGAGCAGAACTCTGCTATGGCATATCAGCTGAGTGTTTACAAAAAATGGGGGAAAGAACGCAGAGCCTACTAATGTAAGCTGGTTCTTCTGGTTAACGGCACTGGCATTTTGGGAAAAGGCGAACAGCACTTCTTAATTTTCACTTCAACCACTGGCTGGTTTTTTACATATGTACTGCCAGTTGTGCTTGATTTTTGCCATGTATTCTGATGATTTATTTTTGTTTGACAATAATGTAAAATACAAACCATCTGATGCTAGGGTTTAGCTCCATTACGCTGGGAACCACAAACCTATGCCATGTCGCTTTTCCATTTTATAGTGCTTGTTTCAATCTTACTGGCATAATTGCTCAGTCTTTTTTCCTCTTTTGGATTAAATGATGTTTTTGGCCACAGTTTTGTGCCAGGAAACTGAATGTTCTGACTCACATGTCTAAGTTGTACAGGGCTATTAATGTAATATTAAAGTATCTGATCTGTAAACACAGTGATGTGCACAAAACATGCTTAACATAGTATGCCCAATTTGTCTGTGCTGTTACATACATGCATATGCCCAATGATAGTCATTTTCATGCTCAGTTACCCAATTTGCACACAAATCATGGTGCCTGCGCACAAAAATCAGGAGTTAAATTGCATGTACATTTTGCACAGGTAATTGCATAAATAACATGTTTAAAATCAGGCCTTATATATATATGTAGAGGGTTGTGGAAAGGATTCAGCCTTCTGTTTTAAACAGAAGCCATGCTGCAATCTTAACTATGAAGGCTGAGATCCTCAAAGGTATTTGAGCATCTAACGCCCATTGAGGAACTGGGCTTAGGTGACCACTCCATAATGTAGCAGTCCCTTCTGCAGATCGCTAGCAAGGAGAGAACCCTGTAGGTGTCGATCATTTGAGTTAGAGAAGTAAAAAAAGTTAGTTTCCTGTATCCAGATTTGTAAAGCCTGATAAATTCCTTTTACAAGCCAGTCACACATTTATCCCACACTATCCTTAATATATAACATCTATCTTAAGTCATGCATAACAGCTACTCAGACTCTATTGTGTGTAGCACTAATAAGTCAGAATGGATCATAAAGAGTTTCTTATACAAGAGAAGTAGACTTAGATCTCCAAAACATATGGCACATAATAGAAGAAATTCATAGGTCTTTTGGAAAGAATTTACCACTAGGTTTAAGTGGTTGTTAAATAAGCCCAAGCATGTTAATACAGCTCCCTTCAAAACAGAGAAATAGTCAGTAGGGTCTATTTTCCCATTCAATCTGTTAGGGATGTACACAGGTATTTCCCATTAATGTTAAATCCTTTCTCTGCAGCAAAGAGAGAGGGTGAGAGAAAGAGAAACAAAACAACAACAGCAAAACCCCTCAGTTCTCAGCGAATGGAAGAAGGAGCAAATCAGAAGGGTACAAACATGTTTCACGTTTCTAAGATGCAGTTAGTATGCGTGGGCTGTTTGAATATGATGGTTAATCACAAGTCAGCTCATATTTGTCTCTTTGGAAACTAATAAGATGGATAAAAGGTTGGGGGGAAATGAAGCAAACCTGGTTATTTTAAACTTGTGAGATTTCTGAAGGGAATACTTAACAGCTGAAGCATTTCAGTAGAGGGCTACTTTTAACCAGCTGTTATGGACCAGTGTGTCTGGGAGGAGGAGGAGACCTGTTGCTCTCTCACTCTGAAGAGCCGTATGAGCTGCTTCAACTATACTGTGATGCATTTTTGGCAAATTCACTAACAAAGAGTGAAATCAAAAGGGAATATTTCCTTAATGACAAGGTATTAATATCCTGTTTAATTTTTGCTTTCTGTTATTGTGAACCCTTTTCCTTTAACATACAGTGTCAGCTCGGCAAGGATTTTCTGACAGTATCAAAGGAGGATTTAACTCTGAAATGTTGCCATGAAAATCTCTCTCTCTCTCTCTCTATAGTGTAGTCTTTCAAAAAGAAGCATTATGTGTCAGTAGAAGACAGTTACTGAGTGAATAAGAATGAACCCCTGGGGCTGGCCAGGTACTGCTGCTGATAGGGGCATAAAGAGTCACACTTTGCCCTTGGTTACACAGTTGTAAGCCTGGAGTTACTCTATTAAGTCAATGGAGTTATTCTTGATTTCCTCTGACTGACCGTCTGGAAGAACGTGAGTGGGAAATGATCCCGATCTACTAGCAGAAAACAGATGGAATGAAAACAAACTGCATGAAACTGAATTATTTCCAGGTAAGAAGATAAATCAAAGGTCATTAGTACGGGCTGGATCCTGCAAACTCTTACTCAGGTGAGCAAACCTTAGTCCTATGAGTAGACTCAGTGATTTCCACAGGACTACTTGTGTGTGAGAAATGAATACTTATGTTAGCAAAGACAGAAAAGTCCTGGCCCCAGGTTCATTCAGTGATAGCCTGGGGCTGCATAATCCTCTTGCACAAAGGTAAATTGAAATAATAACCCACTGGGGAAAAGGAGACACTGATTTCATAAAAGGGAAACGCTTCTTTAAACCATACATATGTACTCCTTTACATCAGAAGATGGACAAGTCCAAGATTAGAGAGTTAGATTTCTTTTGTAGGAATCACCAAATACTGTATTAATTTGAAGAGGCTGATATTTTTTTACCTGTTCATTTCATTTTGATTTTCCTGATTTAGTTAAACAAGGTAGTTACAGGTTTGTTTGTCAATGCCGTAGGCATTTTTCACACATTTAAACTATCCTATCCTAAAATGAATAGGAGACTCTATGGTTCATATGGCCCATCCATTTCCCCTGTGCTTAGATGGAGCAGAGAGTGGGGTTTGGCCACTGTCAATAGGAATGTGAAATAAGAAAATACTTTCTTGGCTTTAGATTATTCAGAAAACCATTGAAAAGATTCCTTAGACTGATTTAATTAGAGATGAGTTTAAAACACAAAGTTCAGATCCAGAGCTTGATTTCCCCAAAGTCTGGTATGTTCAGTGTTTTTGTTTGTCTCTAGTTTTTCCTATATACAGGCAGCAGGATATTAGTGCCTGCAAAATTTCCTACTTGCTCCACAAATGAATCCAGCTCCACAAACGATTGGATAAACGATGTATCAATTTCAGTGCATGTGGACTAATTAATAATTCCTGCTGACTCACAAGCAATTCATGAATCATTTTCTGAATGCTGAAAAGTGGTTCATGAATCTGGAAAAAATAAGGGAAATTAACAAAATAAGTAGTTGGTAATTATCATCTTGCTCACGAATCCAGCCATGGGATTCCAGGTTCACTATGATTAGTCTATCCAACTGAATCCTTAAGAACCAATTAAATCATCAGTCTAGAATTCCATTTCCCCTGACATCATTAGAATATTTCTATGGGATTGGCACCATTTCAAGTACCATATACAGCCTCGACTGTTTAATTATGTGATTTCAATTCCAGGGTGAAATCTTCATTGGATAACAATCCAGACCATGACTGTGTCTTTTGTATATAACCAAGTTACACTGCTCAAGTGCTTAGTATTGAAATAAGAATGTGACTTGCATTCCTTCCACTCAATGTTTCTGTCTTTTTTCTTTTTAATTAGAGGGTCCCTGACATTGCCCTGGCCAAGCCACTTTTAATATCTGCTGCCAACTCTATTTCTCTGACTAAACAGTTTACAAGACAGTGCAAAATATCCCGAAGATGTAGCTCACTGAGTTGTTGTCTGGTTGGTGCATATGAAGAGTGTTCTACAAGTCGTGTGGCAGCTCAGACATGTGTTTTGAGGTTTTTTGGTGTGGCCACACGTCACTCAAGCCTCTTGGCCCAATGTCCCCTGTATGGCTGGCTGACGGACATTCTCCTGGCAGAATATGTTGCGTGTGGAAAATAGACTTTGACTGGTGGAGTTGCCAACATATTTCCTTTGGCTGACACCAAAATATAACAAATTCAGTCAGGGTTAAGGCAATCTTTTTAAAAAACAACCTTTAGTTAATATAATTAAATCAATGAACAAGCCTCATGTATTTGTTACTCACTGGGCATGAGTCCCCCGCTGTGCCTGATGCACAGACGACATGGGTCTGTTACACCACTTCTTTTGAGAGCCTGGCTCATATTTTTATTGTCCAAGATCCCCAGTTCAAATCCTGGAGCTGGCCAAAGTGTTACAATTGTTGACCAAACAAAACAAAAATCCCAATAATTTCCAGCACTTGGAAATTGCCCACCCCAAATTCCAGTTGGATTTAGTGGGCATTTGTGGTGTTTTTCCTCTGACAGGCTCATCCTCTGGTTGTACAGTGGAAGTATTTGTCTTAATTTCTAAACCATCCAGACTCTCCCAGTTACTAAAATCCCATATTTTAATCCTCAGAATAAATATGTCTCCTATGTGTTCCTCACTTGCTGTCCGACTCTGGGCCAGCCACTTAATCACTCTGTGACTCAGTTTATCCTCCTGTAAAATGGGGCAGTGCACGTTGCCTTCATTATAAAGAACTGTAAAGATGTAAAGCTTGGAGAATTGTAAAGATGAAAGCTTGGAGAGCCACAGATGGAAAAATGCTATTTTGTAACCACTTATCCTTGTGATTTACTCTTTTAACATTCTAAATTGTAAGGGACCTCTCTTACTAATTACTTTGAAAAGTATAAAACCTGCTCCAGGTTTTCCAGCTGTTGTAGCTTTTTATTATGTTAGTAGTGAGAAAGGGTACAAATTAAAAATACATATTACTTATTTTTGCCTTTTGGCTATAGAGGGGTTTTTACTTTTCTTATGCTCAGACATACAAGCAACAGTGATATAGGTCCAAAGGGGATCTTTTTTTTTTATCCCATCCCATCCTTGGATGAAATATATTTTCTTCCCCTATTTTTCTCCTATTATTTGTAACACTCACTGCAATCACATTTAAAATTAGATTGTCCCTGTGCTGAAGCACTTACAATGTCATGAGTGGAGTGTGTTATGAAGTCTAGTGAACAGTGCACTGAATGGGGAGGCAAGAGACCTAGGGTTTAAGGTTGTTGGTACAGGTGGGACTAGAACCCAGGGACTTAATGTTCTGTTGCCCTGTACCCTGTGTAGGCAATTACATCAGAACAAAATAAAATGCCACTAAGTCAGTATGGAAGCATTTTACATTCATTTTGCGCTGGTATAAACAACTACACAAGATGAAGGGCAACAGAGAATCAACTCTCTGGGGTCTATTCCCAGCTCTGACTGACCTTGGCCAAGTCGCTTTACCCCCTCTGTATATCAGAGGGACCATCTTTTGTAAAAAGCTGTGTGTGAAAAGCACTACAGAAACGTGAATTATGTTTTTTTTATTTGCACCTCATATTTTGGGTCCTATATAAATACGAATACTGTATATTGATAATGGTTTGTTAGTTGCTATACTTTGTTCTCAGGCATTGTGAACTGATAGCCTTAAGAACATTAAAAATGTTGTAAGAATATTTTTGTAAAGTGAAGGGTGTTGGGCTAGATCCACAAAGGGGACTTAGACTCAGCGTTGCAATGGCCAACATTTGGGTGCCTTCAAGCCTAGTGGAATCTACAGCCCTGAGTTAGGCACCCAAGACCCTGATTCAATGCATGGAGTGAGTCAGGCCCCTCTGAATGGGATCCACAAAAGCCATCAATCTGAGTAGGGTGCCAGCTAAGACAGATAACCGGAAACACGTAGGCTTGGGGGTTGGGCTGTGCACAAAGAGAGTTAGGCGTTTAAGCCCTATATTCAAATCCATGCTGTACATCTGGTAAGCGGGTTTGAATCTGGGTCTCCTACATGAATGTTCTAACCACTGGGACCAACCTCTCCTCTGGCTGGCTTGTGCTGGGCACACCTGATGACTTAGGCCTCACAGATGTGCAAGGTGTTGCCCTGCCTAGTTTGAAAATACTGCCAGGACTTAGGCATGTGCTAGGTGCCTAGGGGTTATGCACATCTCACTAGCAGAAACTAAGGTACCTATAGGGCTTTACCAGTGGAAGCGTAGGTGCATAGGGATTAAGTGGCAGCTGAGTTTTTGAGGATCTACATTTTGGATTTAGGCACCTAAATATCTTTTGTGGATCTAGCCCTTTGGCACAATACAGGGTCTAAAGAAAGGCTCTGTTATACAGAAGTAATAGAGGAGAAACAAACTTCAACAGATAGGCAGGCTCCTTGATTGTACATATGTTTTAACTTGTGGATAGACAAGAACAGTCTTCATGGCACAGATGTCTAAAAACTTGCTGAGCTGTCGTCTCGTGAAGCTATCAGTCAAGACCCTAGTCGTTTTGTTTCAGTCTCTTGTGGGTTTTTTTTCCACCTCTCTGCATTTTATTGTAAAGGAACTCAGGAAAGTCTCCAGTGTTGTTTTTATTGTTATTATTTTCTACAGAGCCTTAATCTGTTTTACATCTGTGTTTGACGGCAGAAAGGCAAGAAGGGGTGAAAATGGATCAATCCACAGTTAAGGCAGTCAGAAAGCTATTTAGTAGTATGCTGAAATAACACCTGTCCAATCCTGACAGATTTCAGTGCAAGGAGCTGGAAGAAACGTTAAACAATCCTTCATAATTTTTTTAAGCTAAGTACTAATATTCCCTCTTGGTGCATTTCTGAAACTATTCATATGTGGGTTCACTTGAAATATTTAGGAGAAACAGCTGGACATTACAAGGAAGCTGTCTTTTATACTTAGCCTCCTTATACAACTGAGTTCATATTTATGGAATTTTTTATTGCTTCAGATTTCCTCCTGCTACCCCCAGATTTGCTGTATTTTCCCTTAACAGGAGATTTTATAAACGTGGCCCAACATAGAGTGCAGATTTTCAAAACCCTAAGGACCTGATCCTGAACTCCTAGCTCAGACACAGCTCTTGGAAAACTCTTGTTGCCTGAGTTAGGTGTCAGTTCAAGATCAGGTCCTGTGAAGGGGTTTGCTCACTTCAGGAGCGCCTCCTCATGGACAGGCGTGTTGTAGCAACTGTCATTTGGTCCAAAGCCCCCTGCTGATGGCTGCTCCATCACTGCAGTGGTCTCTCCTCCCATATCTCGACTCTACAACCAGCAGCCAAGGTCTGCACAGCACAATTCCTTGCTGCTGTTTTCCAGGGCTCCTTCCTACCCAGCCTTTCTCAGGCCTTCTTCCCTGCAATGTCTCTAGGGTGACCCTTCTTTCAGGTTAGGATCCCAGGGCTCATTCTCCTCTCCGGGCTGCCGCCTCACCAATTCTCTGTTTCCAAAGAGGGTCTGCAGACTCTCTCCCTGCAGCCCCCTTCTTTGTCTTCCTGCAGCCCCCTTCTTTGTCTTTTTTTTTTTAAAGAGGGAGTAAAAGCCACACCCCTGAGTAACATAGCTAAGCCAACCTAACCCCCAGTGTAGACAGCGCTAGGTCAACAGAAGAATTCTTCCATCCACCTAGCTCCTGCCTCTTGGGGAGGTGGATTAACTACAGTGCCTGGAGAACCTCCTCCCCTTCCCATTGTAGTGAGTGACGACATTGAGACACTGCTGCAGCATTTCTAGTGAAAACATAACATTTGGTTTTTTTGTTTGTTTGTTTGGCTCAGCAGTCTTAAGCCCATCTTGAGTACGTCTTCACTACCCGCCGCATCGGTGGGTAGCGATCGATCTTTTGGGGATTGATTTTTCGCGTCTAGTGTAGACGCGATAAATCGATCCCCCATCGCTCTGCTGTCAACTCCAGTAATCCACCCCGGCGAGAGGTGGAAGCGGAGTCAATGGGGGAGCGGTGGCAGTCAACATTGCAGTGTCCTCATGGTGCGGTAAGTCGAGCGAGGTACATTGACTTCAGCTACGTTATTCACGTACCTTACATCGGCCCCCGCCCCTAGTGTAGACCTGGCCCTAGAGACTTCCCTTTTCTATACTAACCAGCCCGCTCCTGCCTAGCTGGGCTTCATGATCAATTAAGCCCAGATCGCCTTCCACGTGCAGCTAGGTAATGTAACTGGCCTCCTGGGCCCACATTAGCCCATTCATGGTCAATAGGGGGGGTACATACCACTTCACAGGTCTCTTAGGGGAGACATTTTTCTAAACTGGCCCTGACATTTTATATGTAAAACTGCAGCCACACAGATGTAGATCTGCATATGCAAATCAGGTATTTAAACCTGCAGTCACCTGATTCGTGTTCACAAATACTCATAAATGAGTACAACCAATTTTTCAGGTACTGCTTCTGTAAATGATGCTGTCAATATTACTGACCTGCTGCTGTGAATATTTTAGGACAGAGTTATTGATATGTTTTGGTTTGGCCCAACACACCACCAATGAAACTCCACGACAGCATTAAATCATTTTAACTGGGCTCAAAATAGATAAACAAACATCCCTGAAGTCAGTGCTGCTATTAGATCATAAGCTGGCTAAAACATAGAAAGTACAAAAAGTCCTCGGAGGATTATTTTTCCCCTTATTTTTGTTTCAATCTATCAGATCAAGCAGTTGATGCAAGATTTGGACTGAATAGAACATTTCAATAACTCATATTTTAATTAGAATCAGCCGTATAAATTCTTTTTTGAAACCAGCCCAGAAGAATTTTCTTTAGGGTATTTTGGAAGCATTACATATAAGCTGTGATGTAGTATCTCCCAGTGTTCTGGGAGAGTATTTATCTTCATTACTACTAAACTATTTCATCATTATTTGCTCTTGACAGTATAAACTGAACAAATAATAGGTTGTGACAAGTAAACTGTTAGGAGAACCAAGGATGTGTTTTGATTGTTATTTTTCCAAAAAAATAAAAAAGAAAAGCCGCCAATCTGAGTTGGAGGAAAATCTGTGCTTTATAAAAGAACAATTTAAAAACAACTAAAACCCTGTAGTAATATTTTGCAATTCAAAAAACAAATAGAAATTACTTCTCCCCTGTAGATGACAGGTTGCTGACAGTTGCTCACAAAGGCCCTGATCCAGCAAAGCACTTAGCTCCTCTCTATACTAGGAGCACTTTACCAGTATAGGAATACTGGTGTTTTGCCATGTCTACATTAGGGGCTTCTGACAGCCTGTGTATGGATGCAGTCATCCCAGCAAAGCTGTGATTTGTACTGGTATTGTAAAACCACCCCCACAAGTGAAATGAGCTACACTGATAAAAGCACAGTTGTGATAGTATAGTTGCATCTTCACAAGGAGGGTCTGCCAGCACTGCTACGCTGGTCAGGGGCCACACCTCTTCACACTCTGGACTGATGTAGCTATGCCAGCAGAAGTCTGTAGTGTAGACACAGCCTAAAGCACATATTAAATGTTAAGCATGTGAGCAGGGCTATTGACTTCAACAGGACAAATCACATGCTTAAAGTCAAGTGCATGCTTTGCTGGAACTGGGCCACACACACATCCTTGCCCTCTATATAGTGTGACAAACCCAAATAGCCCTTAGGTAAGTAGCCTAGTCAAAGGGGAAGCTATCGCTGCTGGTGGCCACTTAGCTTAGAGCCATGTGCTGCTCTTCCCCTTTCTTCTTCCCTGTTTGATTCAGCACATTTTGGACCAGAGAAGGAAGCAACTCAGCCCACAAGGTGGGTTCTTTCAAATCATGAGACAGGACCTCATATTAAAGACAGTCTAGGCTGAGGCACATTAGTGTAATATGCATCTTGGTTAGAAGATCAGCTGTATTTTCCCCCATCAACATCTTATCTAGGCCCAGGCTACAACAATACAGCCTGGATGCATGGCCACCGAGTCACTGTTCTGATAGGAACCACTTGATAGATCCCAGCCTGACTGTTTCTGTTTGACGGCCCAACACCATTGATGACTCTGGTAGGAACCAAAGCTGAACACTGTACTAACTCCCAGAGGATGAGCCATACAATCCAGAGAATGACCCCTCAGTTCCTCAGAGTGTTTCCTCCTTCCAGGTAGTATTGCTATTGACTTGCCTGGGTTCACTTCATCTAGGTTCCAATCTCTTTCATGCCCTGAGCATTCTAGAAGACAGTACTGACGGTGCTGGACCAAAAGGATCTATGTATCCCCTAGAAAATGTGTTGTGTAATAATGCTGGTTATACGTGATAAATAAACTGGACAGTAGTTTGAGAATTAGAATAAATTGGAGATTGGATGGTAGGTAGTGAGTTCGTTGGCACTGAGTGTAAATTACCCGAGAATGGATTTAAATACCTGTGTAATAGATTTTATCTTATTTTTTCCACCTCTTAAGGAACTAGTCTCCTCAATCCTCTGTTCCAAATCAAATAGATATTTTTCTTGTCTTCTTTTCATTCTAGGAAGAATAACTCATGCAAATGTTTAAACTTTGTACATAAATGTCTCTCCATTTCTAAATTCTGTGAACCAATGGAAAAATCTGTCATTAAAACAAATTTGACATTTTTCTTTTTTTGAATGTAGCAGGACTTTCCCCCACAAATACAACTGGTCTTCAACTTTCCAGAGCATAAAAACTACTTTATCTCTATCTCAAGACAAAGCTGTAAATGATTTCTCTAGGCACCTTTGCTTGCATAGTTAGAAACAGATTGTGATAGCCCTTGATTGGCTATTGTACCAAGGCATGAGTTGTGCAAGAAGCTTCTCCTGCTCCAACCCCTTTACATTGCAAAGTAAAGCTTCCTATAGTAGTAGTCTGTGTGCTCGCTATGTTCTGGGGATCGCTGACACTGCTTGTTCTGGCTTTCCTCAACAGGGAACAAGTCCCGCAATATAGGGTGGTGGTGCAAGGAAGAGGCATAGCAGAAGGAGCAATGGATGGAACAGATTGCACATTGCCACCTCCTGAGCGTACAGAGCAGCAGCAGACAAGATTGTGCCTGTCTGAAGCACTATATCCCGATCTTCCTTCTGGAGCAATGTGGCTTGATGCTGCCCCTACGCAGGGCTGTAACTTAAATGCCACAATCTAGCTCTTAAATAACATACAGCTTGAGTTTAAACTGTTTCTAGGTTCTAGAAAATAGTTTCCCAGCCCCCTGAACAGGTAGGGGAAGAAAAAGAGAATGGATCCTGAAAACCCTTATGTTCTCTTTGGAAGAAAATTACCATCATCTGTCTTTCCTTTCTAGCAAGCTCCCAGAACCTATGAGTAGTGCCCTGCTGCTGTATCTCAGAACTGCCCATTTTGCCAAATAATATCTTTCTGATGCAGGTGCCAATGTCATTTATCCAAGGATGATGTCAACATTCTTGTGTCAGATGTGATAAATGACCGCTTAAAAGAGTGCCTCCTGAATTCTGTTCCTTTCACGTGGTTCTTTCCTCATTTACTTTACACTCTCACGTGAAATGACATTTTATTTCCCATAATGTTTCAGTTTAGACTTATGCTGTCTCTGGAGAGGTAAACATTCAAATTGGCTCAGAATGAATGATTAGTGCCAGGCATATAGGGCCAAATTCATTCCTAGTGAAAATTTAGTTGAGTTACACTGGAACTGAATTTTGCTCATTTGGGCTTTGGAACAAAATCTTTCTGAACTTACACCCTATGCAATCACAGAAACCTACGTGGGGTTGCATGGCATGTACAGAATTTTCCCCTTTGTATATATATTTAGAGGCAATGTCTTGTTTGCTGCTCCTTCTAATCCTTGTGAGACAATGGCAGATCATGAGTGGATGACAACAGTAGTATTCAGAAATATTTTTCTTTCTTTAGTTGGCCAAGTGCCTGTTCCATAACAGATCTAGATTACTGTGGCCAAGTCCCTACTTTAGCCTGGACTTTAACACTCTTCTGTATCTAGCCCTGACCAAGAGGGTCATCTAGCAATTATAGTTGGTTCAGCATACAATGATCCATTTGTTAAGTGGAGGGTATAGGAATAAAAGAATGGGCAGAGGAGAGAGAAGACTTGTTCATGTCTCTTCCTCCTGTGCTTCCTTCTGCTCTCGTTGCTGTAGTAAAGGGTTTAGACTTGTGTGTCTCTCTCAGGCCATGCCTACATGATGAAAAAGGTGTATTTTTAATGGTTTAAAAATCTTAGTGTGGAGAAGGCAATTGCAGGTTTAACATGTTAGCTGGTCAAACATAGAATTTATCTTGACCAGTTAACACGTTAAAATTGAGCATGCCTTGTCTACACTGTTTTTAAGACGTTTTCGCTAAGGTGTTTAAAAACACACTGATGCTGCATGCACTTGTGAGTGTTGCTAGAACTTCTGGGAGCATATCCGATCGTTCTTTGTGCTTCAGTAAACTGAGCTGCTCTAGGATTCTTTCCCAGGGAATTGTGGGAGAACTTGCTGGTCTGTCTGGGCACATGGAGAGAATTGTGGGAAGGCACTGGAGGACTATAATGGTTTAGCCTGTGTCCATACTGAAAAGTGGGCAGATTACCAGCCTGGATGAAAATAGATGAACTCCAGCCTATCCCACAAGACCACTAAACTCAGGTGAGAGGGTTTTGTGTATGGATGGAAAAGGATTTGGGGCAATGCCCAAGTAAGAGCCTAAGTTATCTCTGCAATGAAGACATAGCTTTATAGTGAGATTTTCAAAAGTGATCAGCCCCCAGTATGCTACGATCTGTGAAAATCTGGCCCCAGTTGTGGCTGCTGAGCCACACTAAAAATTCCAGCCCTTGTGCCTTGAAGGTTGTTTGTACAAGATCCAGGGCAAAGTGTTCAAATCAAAATGAAACTGATTTTTCTGAGGCAGTTGGCAATCCATTCCATGCCATTATCAATACGTTCCTTCATGTGGTCTATTGACATATCCATCTATCTTAAGTTTTTCTACCGCTGCCCATCCATGTAGTACTTGAATGCCTTCCATATAAAACCAATAGCAATAGTTAAATCCCTATTGGACTTCATGGAGTCTTGGGCACTTATTTCTATATGGGATAACACCTGCATTAGAGGTTTTTGTTTTGTTTTTTGAGGGAGGGGGGAAAGAGGTAGATTTTATTAATTTCCTCTTATTCCATCCAATCCACACTTGAACTTTAGCAGTTTAGGCCTACCAAACTATCTCCCCAGAAATAAGTGATTCTTGTCTCCCAAAATCACACTACTATGCACAGAGACACCCTAAATATGTTGAGAGTTAATGAGATGATTCTTTAGATTACACCCCATTCTTAAGCCACTCATTTTAAGGTTGGTCTGCACACAAACTTGCACCAAAATAAAGAACTGGTTTTGATTCATATCTTCTGTTATTTCAGAGCAAGTCTGCATGTGGACAGTAAAAATGAAGACGTAAGGAAAAGAAAAGAGGACACTTTTATTCCACACAAAGAATGTGTGCGCACATATAACAAAAGGGGTGAACTGAAAATGATTTTGTTATTTTGATGCAAGTTTGCATGTAGACTAATCCTTACATACAAAGTATGTGAGGTACGGAAGAGGATCTTTCTTTCCATCCAGCCTCCTGCTGCAGATCCTTTCACCCATTAATGTTCATTTATGTTTTTCAGGGGTTTCTTTACAAGGAATAGGGCTAGAAATGTTCTTTTATTTTATTTTTAAAGCGAAAGCTGAGATTTTTCTTTACATTTATAGTTTTCCCAAGTCAGGGCTCCTTCTTTAGCTGCAGGCTTCACCAGCCCCAAAGGCTGCCATCGTATCTTAGGCTGCCTCAGACTGGTTGCTGGGTTTTCTTTTATAGGAATGACCAAAGGTTTGGTATTCTTTTCCAGACCTTAAACACGTAATACAAGTCATAAGGCATTTAATCTTATCTCACAATTCTACTCTAATATTTTCAGAACTGCCAGATCTCCCACTACCTACTACATTACTATATTCCCAGAATATGTTGGTGACATTCACACTCACAATAACTTAGAGTGAAAGTAGAGCTTTGCAGTCTGCAGCCTTCTGGTTTGGCTGTACTGAAAGAAGGACAGGAGACATTTGACATGGGTTTAATCAGGCCACAACTTTATTATCAGATGTCTGGGACTACCCAGCAGATAAAAGTGTACAGTACAGGTAATCCCATGTTTATTCCATAATTACCCGGGGGACTTTTACCACTTCCCTCTCTTCTTTCCTCCAGGTCCCTCCAGCAAATCCATTACCAGTACTTTACCATCCACCCCTCCCCCACTCGTAGGAGGGTTAAGGTGGGCCATAATAATGGGGGTTGGCTCCCTGCCGTACCAATCATAGGAGATCCCAACCGCTTCCCCCCCCCCATTTGCTCCTTTACCGAACACTTCTTTTTAAGTCCTTTTCCAAGCCATTTAGCCCGTCACCGTATACCTTTCCTATAGAGTACCTGCATTGGACATCTGCCCTTACACTTAAATAATGAGTTGTGACATATGGCCTACCGCCCATCGTGCCATGCATGAACACAGCCCACCGAACCTGCTATGGGGAAGGCGAAAAAAACCGCAACTCCACCTAGGCCAATATAGTGGAAAGGGAAAAATTCTTTCCCAGAGCCCTCAACAAAGGGGCGGCTAGCGTAATGCCCACAGCAGGTCTAGACCAAACCAGGCATTTTACCACCTAAAGGGGGAGGGAGGGTGGGTGCTGTCCCAGTCTACTCCATGCAAAAGGGAGGATTAAGGCACAGGGCTGCCCCTTTTAAATCCCTCATTCCCAAGGGATGCGTCAGCAACCAAGCTGATTCTTTTGCAGCTGTTTTCATTTCTCCCCCCACCCCCAAGCCATGAAGCACAGTTCCCTTCATTGGCCGGTCAGCCAAATACCCCCCCTTTGCCCCCCCCCCAACCCCTCACTGAAAGGTGCAGGGTTGTCATTCTCTCAAATAATCCTGTTACTATTTTTATGTGAAAACTTTCATTCGGGCTCCCTCCAGGCTCTGAGCAACAACCCTCGTTCTCTAGCTACTGCCAGGCTTCGGACAGGAGCACACCAGGTAACTTTTCAAGTCATGTTAGGTCAAGATCACTTTAAAAAAAGAAAACAAAGGATTTGATCATTTCTTAATGCTTATCTAGTCTGGCTTTATCCGTTATTCTTTAAGAGTAGTTTTTCTGTACCCTCCCAGTTTCTCTAATGAAGCCTGATTGCCAAAAATGCCAATCTCTCCCCTGTGCTTTTATATGGGTTGGAACTCAAAAGTTAGACACAATTATTATAATCAAGTTACTTTGCTGCCTTTATGTAGCTAATTCTCTATCTATACTCTGTAAGGCATCCGCTGCTGTTGTGCAAATAATACCAGGGTTCAGGGGGGTGCTGAGGGGCCTTGGGAACAGAAGTGCTAGTGGAAAAGATCAGTTTTATACATCATTCCCCCAAGAAAGTATATGACTTGTCCATTGTTGTCACCCCATCCTCTGCCTGCCAGTCTAGTGTATCCTCTCCAGTAGATTACATCCACTGTGAATCCAGCCCAGATCAGTCATATCTGATGGCTCTTTGGTGAATTGAGTTGTTGGTGGTCTTAGTCCAGTTTCCTGGGAGGCAGTTTTCATCTCACAAAGCACACTATCACACTTAGCAGGAGCTGGGAACCTCATTGGCAGACTCAGCAGCGAGACAAAGGATTTAACCGGTGTAAAGACTGACCTATCCCGTCACCTATACAAATTGTTGCTCCAGGTCATGACTAAGGCACACAGTGGGGCATTGTGGAGGAGTTTGCACAACTCCTGTCCTGCTGTGGATGAACAGATTACTTCAGATGTCAGTCCATCACCTTCATGATTAGTGTTTGTATGAGAGTTACACTGAGAGGCACCACCTGAGATTGTGCTAGGCACTGTACAAATGCATAGCATTAGCTAATCCCTACTCTGAAGAGCTATATGCCAAATGGACAAGAGAGACAAAGAGTGGGAGGAGAAACAGAGGTACAGAGGGGTGAAGTGACTTGTCCAAGCTCACACTGCCGGTCAGTGGTGGCGCATGGGTAATAAAGCAGGTCTCCTGAGTTGCAGACCAGTGCCCTGCCCACTCGGTCACATACATTTAAATGAAAGTCAGCAGCACAATATTTAAACATAAAGCTGCAAGTTGATGGTCTTTGTTGATATTGGAAATTACACCCTCAGTCTAGAATGGTGCAATTTAAGAACTTTAACTATATAAGGAAAGCACCAAAATGAGGAGTTAGTGAATTACATATGTTATTTGAACAGATTTCTGAGTATGAGAAACCAAGTGCTAGTGTAAAAGGAATAAGTTAATGATATAAATGCTTCTACACACTTACAGTTATCAACCTTTTACTTGCCCATCTTTTCATATGAGATGACAGATAATAGGAAGAAGTCAGATATGTTAAAAATATACTTAGTTTTAACAGCACTGAGACACTTAAGTTGTCAGCAGACCAATTATTAATCAGATTAATGGACTTTTAGAAACCACTGCACCCCTAGGACAATTGCTTGGTTCATGTTTCTTGCATACAGAATAAGGTTGCTCACATGTTACAAGAACCTCAGTAATGAAAGATATGAGAAACTAGTATTCTTTAGGATGCTGTGCAGTACTGCCTGTATGGGAGCATGGTTTAATGATATTGTTTCTTTGTATACGTTTAGAAATATAAAAAATAAATGTAAGAGACAACAAGGGCACCAGCAGTAGTAATAACCAGTCTAAAAGGTGCAGTCGATACCTTGGTTGAAATAAACTAGCTAACAATTAACTTGACAATATGAAAGAAGTTTTCATAGACTTGTAAGGGAACTGAAATCTAACAACATACTGAAATGAAATCTATGTCTGAGATTTTTCTAAGCCACCTATTTCCTGTTAGAAATTTAATGCCCAAAAAGTTCTGATAGTCTTTTAAACTCTTTCAGTTATTCCTGACAAAATCATCTTAAATTAATTGAACAATAATGGAAAAAGAAAAGATTCAATAAAACAGTTCAGCTTCTGCATTGTTTTCATGATAGCCTGAAAATGCACAACTGGGTAGACACATTTAAGACTGAGCAATACTATTGTTTGAATATTGGCATTAATTTCAATATTTTTCTTAATTATTTGGGATATTTTATTCATTTGCTAAAATTGGTTTTCTTGGAAGGCAGTAGGAAAGCACACAGGAGTTTTGCCATTGAAGGCCTGAGCCAAATCCCATAGAAATAAATGGGAAAACTCCCATTGATTTTAATGAACTTTGGTTCAGTGGGTTCAGGATAGGGTCCCTTATGGTATGTCTGTCAGCATTTTAGAGCAAGCTTTGCAGCCTTGGTTGACAGACTCGGGCTGGTGCTTGCACTAGTGATCATAAAAATAGCTGTGTAGATACTGCTTTGCAGTTGCGGCTCCGGTGCTGAAGTGTAGGCAGGGCGGGTGTGCTGCGTAGACATATCCTTAGAGGCCATTGAAGTCAATGGCAAAACTTCCATTGATTTTAATAGTGCAGGATTGGTCCCCAAGGCCTTGAGCCTACATGACTGACATCTATGGGATCTTTGCCATTGACTTCAAAGGACCCAGGATCAGGTGCTAAATCCCTGGTTAAAGTTAAGCACATGCTTAGGTGCTTTTCTGAAACAGCATTGTGACTAATGGATAAAGCAGTAACATTAGTGGAAGAATACACTTTCTACTCTGTCCTAAAATCAGTGGATGTCCGAACTGGTAAGAAACCTCCCTCCCCCCAAAGGAAAAGCAACTAATATACAAATAAGACTAGCAATTGTATATTTAATAGCTTTTCAGTTTAACAATTTAAACCTAATTACAAAGCAGCTTCTATTTCAACTACATTGCCACTGAAACTGGTTGCACTAAAAGGCATCTTTGTGTCGTGTATTTTATACAGTTGTATTTTTACCTGTACGTCTGTAACTTGCCTTTTTATTAAAGTGGGGTCGTGGGGGCTTTTAGGAAAAGAAATAATAAATAAAAACCGGCTTCTCTTAAGGAACCACTAAACTTCTGCTATGTTGGGTGAAGCCAACAGGTATCATACCCAAAATTACAGAAGTCTTTGTCCTGTTGTGGTGTGTGTGAGTTTTCATTTAATTGCTGTAAATATTTCCCCTTAAATGATTTATTACCTTCCTTTGTAATTTTGTCAGAATTCACTTGCCGGTTCAATCTGAAATGGCTATTAGCCCCCTCCCCTACACACACACTTTTTTTTTTTTTCTTAGCAAGAAGTAAATCTCTGCTATTTGCTGATTTGTTTATTACGGTCTGGAAACTTAATCCCCAACAAAGTCAGAGATTTTAAATATGTCAAATCATCTTAAAGCTACATACTAGTTATATGGCTGACATTATATGTGTTCATGAGAAATTCATTTCAAGTACTACAAATGAGTCCTTTAGTAATACCCAGGAGTCATAATGTCTGTGACACAATGAACCCTCCTAAATTACAGCCTACACTAATTAGATCACTACTGCTACATTCCAGTCCCTGAAACAATTTGCTGAAAGTGGTAGTTACCTTTAATGAAAAGACACATAACGGAAAATGTCAGCAACCTTTTTACATTCTCCATGACTTGTCATATGGACTGTCTAGTGTGAAGTGCTAACAATCCTACTGCATCTTTGTCACCAATGAGACTGATTCTATTGTAACTGCGTGGTTAGGACAGACAGAAAGTACAGTGTTCCCCCTGAGGTAAAACATTCAGGCAAGTTTTGATATTCTCTTCACCACTTCACTGGTTAGGTGTTTTCTCAGTTTTAATCTTGAATCAGCTCTGTTTTAAATGTAATATTCTATTATCTCTTCATTATGTTTTCAATGTTCTTTGAGGAGCTCAACAATATTTTTATCCACTAATGAGAAACATTCACGCTTTCCCTCACTCACACTCTCTTACTTATGCAAGAGACAAAATGACATGGCTTAGTATTGTTTGTGCATCTGTAGGATACTGATGTTACTGACTGACATGCACACTGCCCTGGGAAAAGTATATGGGCCCAATCCATATATGGGCCCAATTCTTGCTTTGGCAAAACTCTGATCTATAACCCCAGTGAGACCACTGATATCAGTAAAAAGAAGGCGGCTGTCTATTAGTTAATTGATGCTGCAGAATCTTTGCTTCTGGGTGGCGTCTTTTAAAAAAGCAGTGGGAAAATGGTAAATTGCTTTTAAATAATGAACATGTAGAATATGGCAGAAATTCCAGCAATGAAAAGGGCTCAATTCTTTGTGCTTAAACTGTTTAACCAGGACCCTTTTAAAAGGGTGAGCTGAGAATATAAGAGTTGATGGTACACTGTTGTGCTCATGCTTGTCAGTTCAGAGTAAAGTCTGTCTCCCCCTCCTTACACCACCATGGGTGAAGAAGATCCTCTCACAGGAAAATCAGTCTGGTTCCACTGCACCTACTGGAGGACGGGACTCTGAGAACCAGTGTAGGGTGCACATCTTCTGCATACCAGAAAACCCAACTCCACTGAGGCTCCCTGAACCCCACAGGTGATTTGGAATGAGGCTGTTAGGATGCCATAGGTGGAAAGGTTCTTTCCCTTTCCTTATCTCTTGCCCGGGTTTTGGATCTAGGTACTTAGGGAGGGATTTGGGCCTTAAAACGGCTTCACTGGGACCAAGAATAACAAATGTCTGGCACTGGAGAGGTTTGAACAGGCAAATGTTTGCAAGGCTGATATCATTTCCAATGCACATAAAAAAAAAAAAGAAGAATGAGTCATTGAGATGTTTGTGGCTTTAGAGCCACCTGGTTACAAGCAAAAATGTTCAGAAGAAACATTCCACCTTTGAAGCTGGCATAAACACCCTTGACGCCTAATCTCAACCCATCAACTCTTGCCTTTCAAATCTGCTTCCATACCTGTGCTATAAACACACTCTTAGATTAAACTCTACATTATTATTTATTCAATCCGCACATTATGAGTTTACCAAGTTTGCTTCTTATGTTATGAGCTCTATTGAGCACCTCTGCATGGTATGAGTATTCCTACTGTACTGCCTAACCTCACATCGTCTGCACTGGACATAGATTCTCTGGGGGCCACCTTCACACCCACACTCACCTCCTAATTCCTGACTTGTGCTACATGCTCCTTGCCTGCTGTGGCGAATGTTTTTCTCTAGTTTTAAGGTGGTCACTGTTTGCAACTATGTAGGATACCCGCTCCCCTCCCTTTTTTAAAAAAACAATGTTGCACTTTTAAATTAGCTTTTTAAAATTTTCTTTTCTCCTTTTTATGATGCTTTAATATTCTTGTAACTTAACTGTTTGCTCAGCATCCTAAGCATGTTGGCAAGGGAAAAGGGCAGAAAGGATATACCTGTATAAGTAAAATGGCTATTACTTTATTTAAGATTAGCTTCTGAGAATTCTACAGACCTTCCCACGGCCAACACCCACCTAAACAAACATTGCATTGAATAGAACGCTAGACTAGGAACTCCCTTGCTTAAACTTTTGGTAGATGGTATTTTCCTGTGACTAGAAAAAGTCTCTGATCCCTCCAGCTAATTTGTACATGAGCCTATGCTTTGACTTGGAATTTACTCTTCAGAAGACCATGTATTTATTTATTCTACTGTCTCATTTTAGGAAGAAAACATGTCCGTGTGAGTAAGAGGGACTCCATCTGTTGTTAAATTGCTGGGCATACATGATGTTAAAGTAGCCAAAACAGTAAGACAACTTTTTTTTTCCAGTTGCTTCTGCAAACTAACCTGCAAGGAACCTGGGACACTTAAGGAGGCTGACAGGAATGGAAAGGTCAAAATAAAGCAGGAGAGTTATTTCAGCATATTCCTTCTGGTAATTCCCAACTGACTTTTCTTAGACCAAACGGCCTTTTTTTTTATACAAGAAAATTAAGAGATGACAGGCTGAAACTGCCTACTTTCCTTTCAGTGTCAGAAGAAATAAATAGTTTTAATCTGCAGTGGTTTCTGATTGAATATCCTTTTGAAGTAACGATAGCTATAATTTAAAGCAACAGTTGCCATATTTTCTTCTCTCTATGACATTCTTTGATGCAGTAAGTGTAACTCTGCTGAAAATAGTTGTAGCTATGCCTGAATATACTACTAGGATCTGCTGAGGTTCTGACTTTAATTGCCATCATATGTATCTAATATCACAAACATAACTGACTAATGACAAGGTTACTGCAAATAATTTCTTGACATAAGAAGAAAGTAGATTCAGAGATGCACATTCAGTTCAAAATGGTTTGCTTACACTAAACTTTTAAAAAAGAAATTCCTTTTAATTAATGTAAATAGTGCTTCTTTGTAATGACTGTCTATGCCTAGCTGTACATGCATCACTACGCTATAATGAGTTGTACTTTATGTTATGATATAGCATCAGAAAATTCATGATTTTTTTTTAAAAAATGGAGTAAAGACAATTTCAGAAATTTATTTTAAGTATGTAACAAAATGTCCGGACTTCTTATATTGTTACATAAAAAATTTTATTTCATCAAAATGAAGCAGAACCCTCTTTAAGAGAATAGATTATTTCTTTCTTTCTTTCTTAGAACAATTCCATTTTATGTGGTGGATCACTGGAATCTTGCTTTGCACACTGCAGTTCTCTGAAACAACTCATGGCTTTTCATTCCATTGCACTGTGAAGAGTTAAGTATGTCTGAATTCTTTGTAAGTGGATTCACTTTAAGGAGATGGTAACATTATTCCGGATGATTTTGCAATCCAGTGGAGAGGGAAAATACACTGAACAATTATTTTAATGACTTGTTCAATTATTTATTGTAAATATTTTTAAATTGCTATTTGAATGAGTGGTAATGAAGGATCAGTCTGTTAAACTGTTAAAGGTCCTTCCCACAAAAACAGCCGCGGCTTCCACTCATGAGAGAGTAGGGACTACGAAGAGGCAGGTAGCAATTAAGGATGTGTCTTAACTGCAGAATTTACTTGGGTAATTAGCACCCAGGTCTGAGCACCATGGTTAGCCTGGTCCTGATGTGAACTGCTACAGTGCAAAGCCATACTTGAGTTATTGTGTCCTCACTAGTGCTGCACTTATGTGTATGTGTGTTGCTAGAATTTCTGGGGGAATATCCCATGGGTCTTTGTGCTGCAGTAAGCTGAGTTGCTCTAGGATGCTTTCCCAGGAAATCGTGGGAGAACTTGTCTGTCTGGACACACAGGGAGAATTGTGGGCAGGCAATGGAGGACGATCAATGGAGCACCTGAGTGGTTTAGCATGTGTCCTCATTGCAAAGTGGGTGGGTTACCATCTTGAGTGAAAGCCTCACTCAGACTTCAGCCTAGAGCCCCAAACAAGCCAGCTAGCTTGGGTTGAATGCACCACCACATTTGGGTCAGAGGTTTTTGTGTGAATGGGATGGGGGTTAGGGGCAACACACACATAAGAGCCTGAGTTAGCAGTGAAAGACATTTCCCTAAATATAGAGAACAAATGAAATGTGCAGGGATGGGTGAGAGGTCAGAGGGGCATTAAAGGGGAAACTGAAGGGTACACTGAGCAGAGAACTGTGGACAGTATCTTGAATGGGGGGGGATCTGTCTATAGAAAGAACAAAGATCGCCCCTTCAACAGCGGGGAAGGGCCAACCCCCCCGCCCACAGAATCAACTTAAATACAGGGAACAAAGAATGAATAAAAAGAAACAGGGGAGGGTTGCACGTCATATGGTCAAAGCAAGGGCTTCAGAATGAGACCCTGAGCAGAGAACACTGGCCAATACCCACTGACCTGTAAAGATGCCATAGGAGTCAGTAGATGTAATGCGTCAGATTGAAAACCCATGCGGCTGAAGTCATATCCATGACAGTTACTGCATGGGCAGTGATTACACAAATTTTCTGCCACCACTCTGGGAATGTGTCTCAACATTTTTCTGCAGGGACTGTACCCTAGCGAGGTGAGAGGTGGGTTGATCTTCATCCATATTTGTTCCTTGTCCTCTCTGCTGAGACTCACAAGTCAATGCCAGCTGCAATGGCGGCTGATCGGTTTTTGAGGGTAACTCTCAGGCTCACACATGCTGCAGTGAAACACACAATCTGTTAGTTTACGTTTTAAAGGTGTTTTTTTTCCTATTGCGATTCCAGTTTAGCAGTTTATACAATCCCACAATAAATATCAGACAAACACTGGTTCTTCTGTTAATTATTCCTTGGTATGTACAAATTAATCATGGTATGCAATACTACTCTGCATCAGTGTCATCATCGGCAGCAATTTCTATTAGTCCACTGTTGGATAAATATCCCATACAGTTTAATGCTCACTTCCACCCAAGGCTGTCAAATTCTTCTTGCTTCACTCATGAATGAAGGCCCAGATCCTCCAATGTATTTAGGATCCTAATGTCCATTTATTTCAATGTGGGGTAGGCCAAAGAACTGCATGACCTTTTGGGGGATTAAAAGTCTGATTGAGATTCCTCTGGTGGGTCGGGGGACTCTTGCGTCACAACAGGTTGGCCACTAAACACTTTCTCTACACTAGTAGTTTTTCCATGCAAAGCATGGCAGCCCCCCAAGGCCATCACAGACATTTGTTCATCTGTTTATAATCACACCATAATTTCCATATTTAAGACTCCCAATATGTTAAAACCATAAATATTTTTCTTTTAAAGCATGAAAAAAAAATCACAAGACAGCACAGAAAAAAGTGCAGCCTCAGCCAATATATAATATGTTGTGGGCATGATCCAGAAGTACTGAAGTCAATGAGAATTTTGTAATTAACTTCAACAGGAGCAGGATTGGGACATGTGTTCCTCTGATGGCAAATTTCTGGGTTTGGGATTTTTTTGTTTTGGATACAGAAAACAGGTTTCTGAGTTGTTCGCTCTGGTAGCCGGATGGGGCTCCCAGTGAAGCTGATTGAACTAATGTCTTCAATGGAATCAAAATCAGGCCCTAATTCTGCTTCAGGCTAAATGGGAAATTGTTCTTTACAGTTTTTCTCATATGCCTGAATGTTCTCGAGCCAACTTTGCATGGTTTGCCTCCTTACTTATTTCCTCTTGTTTCTACTTGAACATCTGTCTGAAGTTCTGTATTCCATACTAATTTTTCTGTTTCATTTTTTTTTTGCATGCTTGAGCATGATCACAGTGTTTGAGTTCATTTTCACTAATTTGCCTAGTTTATAGGCTTTTGATCTTTTATCAGTTCTCGTAGTTCAGGAGTAGTAAGTGTGTGTGTGAACAGGACAAGCATTTCTATAGCATTTCCTGTCTCAGCTAACTCTTTGACAGTATCTTATATGTAAATGATAGGGAGCTGATGATGGGACTCTGTTATTTTTTCATATAACAGTATCTAAAATGGTGTAATAAAGGAGTCAGAGTGACACAGTGATGGGAGGGCATTTACAATTTGCTATGATTGTGTTGGCTAGCGTTGTGTAGATATTAAGGCAGTGTTGCTACAAGTTTGTGTATAGCCTAGCACAATGGGGCTCTGATCTGTTCCCATAGGTGAGACTGTAATATAAATAATAAAGTTCCTTGCATTTTTTTTTTGGTGTGGAAATTTTTTGTGTGGAAATTATGTCGGCACAATAATGAAAAGTTATAGCCTAGCGAACTAGAAATGTTTTAATGGAACGTGAACATCTTACAGCTAGTCTAGGGCATGGATGTGTTTGTCGATTATCCTAATTCAAACTATGACTTTTTCTATGGTGTTTGAAATGGAACATTATTTAATAACTTAATTGCTCCATCCTTGGGTGAAAGTATTCCTGGAAGAGCAACCCCTAGAAGCATAGAGTTCCACATTAAAGCTGCAGCGTGTCTTAATTGGGAGCTTCTCCGATCCCTTCGTGAAAGTGGAAGGCAGTGTCCATGCTTTGCTTTACTTCTGCTTTGAACAAAATGAACTATTTTTGCACTGCGGTAGTAAAGCAGGACAAAAAAGGTTTGATTTTTAAACACTGTCCCTATGGCAAGAGCCAGTGTTAGGGCACTATAACCATATGGTGTCTAATAGGCTCTTGACTTCACTGGTCTCACTTCCAGCCATGTTTTTTAGTGTACTGTTCAGAATAAAAACATGACTGGTAATGGCTCAGATCACACCTCACACCATTTGAAACTCTTATTCTTGACCACTTCTCCCACTCCCCCAATTCCACAAGGCCAGAGCAGTGGTCACTGGAGAAGTTCAAGTCTCCTCAATTTAAAAGAGAGGAAGCGGCCAGCAGGACATTCTCCATGAAAGGCCTTCAGCTTTGTAACCGTGGTCAAAGACACTCACATGGCTGATCTTTATCCAGTCTTTATGGCAGAAAGGGTGGGAAGGGGTTTCGATTTCAACAATTGTTCATTATTTCTGGTTCTGTGGGAGGAGCTGTGGTGGTTTAAATTTTTATTTGACAATCTTTTGTTTTATGGCACATAGAGCCTAAGATGGGCACTCTTAAATGTACATAGTACAAACTGAGACAAATACCACTTCTAAGGCTCATTGGAGGCAGCATCCAGACCTCTGGCCTTTTGATATTCTAGAAGGGTTTCAGTAGGTCATCGTGAAAGAAGCCCCTTCTAGGCCCACCCCTAAATGACGTGTCCTTTGGCAGCTTTCTTATAAACCATGAGAATGCATTGCTGTCTTAGGGATGCTCTTTATGTCTCTCTACTGAGGACATATTTGTTAGTTTATCTCTTGTTGTTAGGCTCCCATCTCGTTTCTGATACCACAAGGCTGATGTTATTGCTCAGCTGGAAGATGTATTTCACCTTTCATTTCATTTCCCATTCCTGCTATCATAGAGGATGTTGATACATTTGCCTAGATCCATTCCTGTAGAGTTTGAGGGTAAAACTCTCCATCACATGTCATCTTTGTCTATAATTACTGTTCCATCATTGTCCTGGAGAGGAGCGTCTTCTGTCACCTCCATCATCAGTTTTCTTCTTATCTTTTGGAAGCTTCACTGTCTCTCGTACGTATCACAGAAGATGCAGATGTTAGATTCTGTCATGTCTTTTTGATCTTCCTCCCGCTTACCTAGATCTTACTCCGCAATCTTCCTTGCATTTCTGCCATTGCTGATAAAATGTATTTCTATCAGTGTTATCAGTATTTTATTAGAATCACCGAAAATAAATATTCCAGCTGTCATAATAGCAAATACCATGCCAAGAGCCATCACCTTGTGTTGGCTACTGTTCAGAGCTGTATCTATATCAGTTCACATAGCTTTCCTAGATACACCTCTTCCACAAAAGTCAGGTGGAATAACTAATACAATTTTGCAGTTAACTAGCATGCTTATAAGTTTCTAAAATCTTTTAAGTCCTTCTTAACTTATTCCTTATTCTATTGCCATATATTAAAGACCCTGATGCCTCCACCTCAACTCTATTTTTAAATAGTTGTGGGACTACAAAAAGCCTGCTTGCAATGGTATTGTTATATAGCTCTGAGTCTTTTTTTAAGTATCCTTTGTTTTTCTTTATATATGTTATATAAATGTTACAAATAGAACTTGTCTATTGTACTAGCCCATTCAAAACTTTTTTAAATGCCTTCCCAAAGCAAAAGTTTACCATTGCATTAAGAAAAATAAGCATGATACCTTTATCATCCACGTGCAGTTTTCTTCTAAAATATCTCCCATTTGGAAGTCTTTACTGTAATAACTGGGATATGAGCACAAGGGCTGGAATTTTCCAAATAAAAAGCTTTAAGCCATAATTTCTTAGTATAAAAACTTCTTTTTCTTAAAATATATAGAAGTATTTTCAGCAGGACCTCCTGAGTACACCTATGCAGTATTAACACCGGTGTTACAAATACCCTCTTGCTTTTCTTTTGCACGTTATGGTGGGGTGTATGCTCAAAAATGTGTTACTCTCTGCTTTCTATTCTCAGGACCACCATTCTTTTGAGCTTTAGACCTTTGGAGAGATGTGGATCATAGACTCCTGTTTGAGAGTATAGATGCTGAGTCAGCAAAGCACAGGCTTCTTCACTTCACATTTGATATATAATAATTTTTAAGATCAGCCTTGTCTTTTGCTCTGTTGAATTTCCAGGCCAACTGCAAAATCAGCTGCTCCTCTTCCTTTCTGCTAAACCTGTATGTTCATATTTGGAAGAGAAAAATCTATCCCAAAAAGAAGGAACTGGTGCTGCAGCAAGTCAATGCGCACTTAAAGCTAAAATTTTCAGTGGAGATTTCAATGGGATTTGGGTACCAAATAGCCTTAGATCATTCCGAAAATCAGTCTAATGGTTCTCTGGTTGTGCTCTGATATGTATCAAAAATTACATTTGCAGTAGAATTTTTCCTTTAACTTCCCACCTTCCTCCAAGGTGCCCCCATCATGGAGTGCCTTAAGAGCATGGCATAGCATCCTCTAATTTCGCCTCCCCATACATATATTCCCTCTGCAATCAAGCTGATGTCCACTGGCTCAGGAAGGAGGAATCTCATGGTCACATTGGAGCTGAGGTCTCCCATATGGTAACATATGACTCTGTCAACAGTAACATGTTTTTGAAATCTCTCTATATATTTTTAGCTACCTCACGATTAACTCACTTCATACCATGCTGACGAGGCTGCAATTACTAAGCACTGTACAACTCTAGTCTATAAAAACAGTTATGTGGGTGTTCTGTGATTTTTCCCATTAAATTTTTGTAAAGGGTGTGTAAGGAATGCCTGACTGAACAAGGAAAATACTCAGATGATGTGTTTGCCTTTCAGCACATGAGCAGGGTTTAATTCAGCATGCAGTCACATCTAAAAGTCAAATACTGTTGTGGAGAAACACCCTTTTTAACCTAAAGTTGTATATGATTCTATAATAAATCAGAACGTGCACAGCAGTGTATTTGAAAGTCATCAACATATAATTAGCAATGCATAGCCTTAGAGCTTGCTTTTCCATACTTCTATTTTTTGTATAATTTCAACATTAAAAAACAAAAACAAAAAAAACCAGAATTGCATATCCTCTTCAAACTGTGAATGTTTTTTCCTTTATAAGAATTTGGTGCGAATCTCAGGAAACTTGCTAGTAGCCAGGAGGCTAAGACATCACCACAGATCTAACTAACCTGGAGGGTCAGATCACCATTCTCAAGCAATTTCTCAAATTCATTAGGCAGCTAAGACTTTCTATTAACATTAGGCAGGTGTACTTTCTCCTTCTACCTATTTGTTCTTAAACGTATTTATTAGCAGGAAAAACCACTCCTACCACTTAATCAGCTTCCCACCTGTCCTTGTTTGTACAATTTTACCTTTATTTTTTTCTAAAATGGAAGCAATTAAGTGCAGAACAACACGGTCTACTATGTATTGCTGCTTCACAACCTTGTGTCAAGGAGAATGATACCAAGAAGCACTTCCTTGCATGTGTGACACCTATGAAGTTTAAATATTATACAATAAAATGAGATAATAGGTATTTCTTCAATAAATGTTTTCATACGCTATTTCCTAAATGTTAACGAAACTAATGCATGTCATATGGAGCCACTTGGCACTGATTCAATAAATAAAGGTTTGAGCCTGCATGAACTATGAGGGTGAAGTTGATCAGTACATAGCCCTCTATCACACTTAGGCCTCACACAGGGCCTGTGGAGCCACCATGTACCCTAGAGAGGGTCTCGGTACCAACCCTGCTTGGGCTGTCTGGATGGGCACTGGAGGAGGAGGCAAGAAGCAGGCTCTGAGAATGAGCAGAATGTGCATTTATATGGATCAACTCACCCTGATAACCTATGCCAGTGACAGAGAGGAGCTGCAGTCGCTCTTCCAGGCCATAAACTGAAACAGCAACTGCAAAGAGGCTGCTCTCACTCACAGGCCAAATGGCGAGGGAGTAGATTTCATATACATTAGAGCACCTAAAGCCTGCTTTAGAGCATCCTGGCTAATAATCCAGAAGGAACATTGCCACAACAAGGCTTTGGAGTTAAAAAATGGGTAAATTCTTGTCCCATACAAATTGAAAACTACTCTAGAACAAAGTTTCATTTCTTTTCCAATCATTCAGAGTGTAAATATTTTCTCTTCAAAGAACTCGTCTGCAAAACGATAGTCCTACTCTTACACCAACTCACTTAGTAAGTTTAATTAAATGGTAGCTTATGATAATTAAACCAAAAGCCTAAAGGCCTCTTCTGTGAGGACTTACTCCTTGCATAAGGCCAATTTCCATATAATTTAGACAATAAAATAGTGGAACTGTACTCCCCCATCTAATTTATGTGAAATGTGTATTCTCCAACCCAGATTTTTATAACACTGCAAACATACTTACTCACTTAGCAGGAGCGAGAGGAAACTAATGCACAAATACACTGGAAGAGGAAACGGGAGGGATTTAAAAAAAAAAAGTCATTGTATTTTTTTTAATTGAGTGCACAAATTAAAGCTAAGCATTGCTTAAGGATCAAATATAGTGAAACAATTTTTCTAACATATTAGCCACTTGTAGGTTCATCTTCCATATCTGATTTATGTATTCCAGGTATATCCTTGAACTAAGGGTTGTGAGCAATACGATGGAATGCCTCAGTAGCTCTTTCACAGAGTCCCACAAGAGTAATACCAGACATGAGTCTGTCCTGCACTTGTACTTTTAAAACAAGCTCCAAGAATGTAGAGAACTACATTACTCTAGTTTTACACCAGTCTACCTTAATTGAAGTCAATGGCGTTTCACTAGCTTAAAACTAATGAAATGCAGTGGGAAATTCCCTATTGTACGAGTGGCGGAATAGTAGTCTGACTGCACCTTCTTCTCCTGCACAGGTTCTGGTGATGCAGGTACCCCCTTCGGGTAGTAATGGAGATGCTCTTTGCCCTCTTTCTTGCTACTCAAGTAGGCAGCAGGCCCTTAATAGTTAGTGACCTCGCTGCACAGACAGTTCCATCCTTGGAAGTTTGAAGTGGATTTTTCGCCTCTTATCACACATAAAGGCTTAGAATGTATCAATTTTTCTTCTAAGAGCGTGAGCAAGGTATAGACAGCAGTGGGTATGGTGGTTTTCTAGAAGACAATGATAGAATTAGAAGCATCAGCATGAACCGGCTGCACTAGAAACCAAACAATTCTTGTGTACTGCTGCTTTGTTACTCATTAAAATGGTTACTTCTACATTTTTGTATATGGTCAGATAATTAATACACCTATTTGAAGTTCACTCATAGAGCTAATAGGCACCATCATCTTAGGTAGCATATATCTGCTGCTAACACCTAGCTCCCTGCAGCCATAGGGAACAACTGACTATCTTAATACTGCTCCTTCACTTCTACTTGCAGACTGGATACATGACAAGCAGCTAAAACTCAACCCAGACAATATGGAAATATTCGTTGTGGGACAAGCCATCTGGAAGAGCTCATCGCTTGATGGCTGCCCTACGTATTGGTGGGATTTAACCCAAGCAAACTCAGGTTTGCATCCCAAGGGTCATTTCTGACAGCAATCTGAACATGGAAAGCTTTTATTTCTTTATTTATTAAAGCAATCGTCAAAAGTGGCTTTTAAAAAAAAATTCTAAAGTATTCAAAATTTGTGACCTTTAATTCCAGGCACAGACCTTGTCATGGTGATCTATGTCTTTGTGGCCTCAAGGCCAGATTACCGTAATGTGCACCGTTGAAAACCACCTGCAGGCTGGAGCTATTGCAGAACACAGAAGCAGGACTGCTCAAGGGGCTTCATCTGTGAGAGCTGGCAAACCCCCATGCTCTGTAAACTACATTAGCAAGTATGATTCAAGGTCTTTTCCTATTACTATTTAAAGCCTAAAACAATATGGAGCCAGAATCTCTGAAGAAGCAGTTACTGACCTATGCTCCACTGTGGCAATTGTGAACAGTGGGGGGTTGAAAATTATAATCATTTCTAAATATAATATGATCTAATGACACCAAGTGCAGGGTGTTCTCCATCTTGGGGCAGCAGCTCTGGCCTGATCCATCATGCACTAATCATGAGAGTAGGTCTGTGACATTCTTTAATTTCAGGATCTTTGTGTCTCCTGTTTGGTTTATGTTGTTTAGTGTCAGGTTGTTTGAAAACATAACAATCATAGAAGACAGAAAAGAGCCCCATCAAATCATCCAGACAATTTCCCTGCCAAGGCAGGATTGCTGAAACAAGATTATTCCCCAATGCATGTTTAGTAGTGTTGTGTCCCAACCAGCCAGAGGGTCTTCCACCATTTTCCTTGGGAGCCAATTCCGCATGCTACTAGCTTAAGTATCAGGAGGTTTCTTGATATTTTGAGCACATTTTCCTTTCTTTTAAGTATGACCAGATCTATATTGAAATTAAAGAGACTCCTGAATTAAAACACCAGATCTGACCTCATCCACACTTCATGAGTTTTGTATCCGCACCTACATCTAGACTAGCAGCTCACAAATGGCCCTATCGTTAGAACAAGTTAAACTAAAACACCACATCAAACACATCTTCACTTTATAATAGGACCCAAATGCCCTTAAACTCCAGGGTGTTTAAAATATGGATCCAGACTTAGCAGGTGAGTCTAGCTCCCATCATACTCTATGGCTCGATGCTTCTTTTGTTTATTTTGAGCCTGCTCTTGGAATTATTTGGACAAGTTGACTATTTATGATAATTGGGTCTACTTTGGTGACTGATTTTTCAGCCCTTAAATATGTGACTAGTCCCACTAAAATCAGTGAAACTATTCAGGGGCGGATGGACTGCAGGAGTGGGCCCTTAGCATTTTGGCTAAAGCTCAGAGACGTCTTTGGGCATGAGGGACAGATGGGAGGAGGAAAAATGCCAAAGATAGTGGCTCTTCCCCATTCCACCCCTTCTAAAACTCCACTGAGCCCAGTTCTCATGAAGCTCTTTTTAAGAGGCCTTTGTGTCAGAGGATCAATGCCACAGAGGCAGCATTCTTCCTTTTTGCACCCACCATAAGAAATCTGCCATAGCAACCGCTCCACAGAAGCAAATGGAATGACTGAGGCCAATATTATTATTATTATTATTTTATTGCACAGCCACTCTCATAGGCAGGTAAAGCTTTCTTGCATGCTGTCAAATGGTTGTGTATTTAGGAGGAACGGTCTCCTGCAAATTTTTCAAACCGTGCACCTGCAGGGACAAAATCTGGTATCTGTATTACAGGTTTAAATTTGGCTGTGGTGCTACGTAAAAAAAAAATGTAATGAGGAAAAAGATATTCACCCACAAATTACAAAACCAAACAATCACACTTTGTGTTCACACATATTTCCTAGCTGATATGAAGTCTATATGTCAGGCCAGAATCAGACCTGGTGTAAACAGGTGCAATTTCCATTGACATCAATGGAACCATACCCACTTACACCAGATCTGAATTTGGCCCATAGCATTTGTTAAATGGCCCAGAAAAATGATAATTTATCTTGCGAGAGCAGAGTAATCCAACAGACATAAAGAAACAAACAGAATACAAGCTGAACACAGAGCTATAAAACTGAGCTTCTGGGGTAAAACAATCCTTCTCATGGACTGTCCAACGCCAGCTCTTACCATCTGGTTTCAGACACATTTCCTTAATGGTAGTGTATCAAGTGAAGGAAAAAATATGTCGTCTTAGTTCACATGCAGCACTGAGATTCTGAACTACAATGATAAATAATGTACAAAGCTGAGAAAGTATAATTCTGTTTACTCTGGGCCTCTTGTTACCGAGATGTGAGGTAAAAGGAGCAAAACACTTATCCTGCTAAATTTGTGGAGCTGACAACTAGACTGGCATGGCAGGAACTAAGACAGCTGAGACAATCAGTTAGCCAAACATACTACATGCCTGCCAGTCATCTGCAGTCTTAGTTCACTAAGGCTCTTTTCATAGGAGAGATTCCATGTACCAACACATTGCAGACACAAAGCCATTTCTAGGCTGCCATTCCCTGGCTGTTATTTTACATGTCCTTCTCAAAATCTTCAAAGTCTATTTTTAACATATTTTTATTAAAACTTTTTATCACTTATTCAAAAGAATGTTTGAATCACCACTCGCAACCCCACTGTCTAATGAGTGCCGACTTGCTGAAAAAAAGGAGGCAAGGGAAGCTTTGCTTTGTCGGGAGGAGGGGGGGGGAGAAAATAAAGAGAAATCGGCCTAGCTTCAAAGGGCGCATTTCCATAATTGCCCTGTAACTTTGGCAAAATAAATCTGAAGGGCTGAGAAAAGCGCAATCTCTCAGATGAGTGCACTACAAAAGCCCTAGAGATTCCCCAGTCCCACTTGTTACTATTCTAATTCAGTGAGAGAATTCAGTTCCCTAACCTCTGTAACAAAAGCCATGAAATCACTGTCCTCCCATTCCACTGGCCTATTCCTAAAGAATAAGACCTTATCCAGCCTTTGTCTCCAGCCTGCCCACTAACATTCAGTTAAAAAAAAATTAGAATAGCATTAAGAATCAGAAGAGCTGCTAGAGGTGAAAAGAGAGAGAGAGCAAGCGATTCCCCCAACCTTGGTTTCGTCTTTCAAAAGATTTGCTGAAATCTGTTCTCACATAATAAATGACAAACCTATCCTTTTTGCTTCCTTTAACATAACATTAGCCACTTTTTTTTTTTTAGACTCACCGAACTAAACTTGAGTTGCTTGCCTACTCAACTTCTGGGACAAAACAATCATAGCACAATTCTTTTGTTTGTTTTGCTTAAATCTAACAGCTTCAGTAAACGCTGTCCAAATGGTTTCATTTTTGTTCGCGGCATGAGGCCATCGTTTCAAATAAATAATAGTAATAATAACTTAAATAAGCTTTGAGAAGAGACTGTTTAAATGAGCGTTTTTATGAGGTTGCCCGTGTTTGCTGGTACTTCAAGCCAAACCTTATAATGCTGGAATGAAAAAAAAATTACTACGGCATGTGAACAGTAGGCCTTTTCCAGCAAAGGCCCAATCACCCATCATTTGGCTTCGCTCTGACTTTATTTTCTCAATAAGACAAGCTTTTGTGGTGATGTTCAGTATGGACAAGCAGGCTAGCCTTAGAAAGGGATTTAGACGTGTACACAAAGGGCTGCGGCAGCATCAAAGCCAGCCCAGCAGCACAATAGAGATGACATTTTTACATCCCAGGGCTTGGGCGGGCAGTGCCTGAATACTCTGTCCATAGAGGTGTCAGTAAACAATGAGTAAACTGGGAAAGGGGTGAAAACACAAGTCAAAATCTTTTTATTGGAGTCCCCTACACATTCATTGGGCAGTTTTAGCTCTGTATTTGAAAGCGCTTCCATTTACTTACTCTCCAGACGCTCCTATTTAACTAACTGACTGATGATGGCTCCATTTTGATATCCGAAAGAAAAGAATGAGACAGTCTTACTAGATTAAATATATTAATCCACAAGGTTTAACTGTATTTTGTTTGCAATGAACAAAATATTATCCCCCTCATCTTTTTCTGAGAGGGATAATGTCAGGTTTAAAATAATTATATATTACAAAAACAGCATCCATACCCATGCCACAGATTATACCTTAGCTGCTGATAAGTGAAAGCATTTTAAAATTTAATTTAGTTTTCTCCATGTATGCATGCTACTTTTTTGGCTTGTGAAAGCAGACTAGCCTGTTTCACTTTTCAGTCTAGCCAGTTTCACATGTATTAGCATAAGGCTGCAATGTTGTGGGTGCAGAACCTGCAGGGAAAAGTTTAAACCAAAGGGTCACGTCTTTGATACTTCGTTCAAGAAAACAGTCCTGTTGACTTCAATAGGTATAACATGAAAGCTGGCTTTGACTGAAAACTTGTTTCCACTGAATTTTCATTGTTCAATTTCATGAAACTAATTCTATTAATATTAGTTTAGTCATTTAATTTATTAAACAAAACCTAAATGTTGAGCCTAAATTTCCTGACGGTCTCCTTCAATAATTAGAGCGCTGTGCAGATAAAAAATTTGTATCTGCATCCAATCCACAATTTGCAAACATGGGCTGCAGATATAAAACAGATTTCCACAGATTTGCAGGGCTCTAGCTATAAAATTTGGATCTGCATCCATCTGCAAGCCACAGATATGGCTATCCACAGATTTGCAGAGCTCTATTAATAAATAATACCTTGTACATACACATACACACTAACCCTGCTGTCCTACAACATTTCTTAAATGCATGTTCATATTAAATTATTGGGAAGGGGCTAATCACTTATTAATGGCAGCAAATCAGTATGAAGGAGCTTACTGTTTATATCTAATTTCATTTTACATATATATTTTATACATATCAAATTAACTGCTTTCTATGGCGCTTGCAGTAGTATGTAGGATTATTTATGCGGATATGGATCATGTCAATTATTGTGTATGTCTGGTGTGTTACACTCATAATTATTAATGAATTCAATTCAGTGGTGGTGCTCACATATTTTCTACAGAGGTGACCATATTCCTTTTTCACTGTTTTGCTTGAAAATAAATTTAGTGATAAGATGTTAATGTATTAGAACCTTAGTTTCATGCATAGCTAGTAAGTAATTTTATTCGAGACTGGCTAGCTGGCCTACTGACATGCATTTCCACAACTGCTAAAAATAATGAGGAATCCAAGTGACACACCGTTATGGCTAGGAGTGCCATCACATCCCTTGACCTAATTGATCATGCCTATACACCTTAGAGTGCTTTGCATAACCAACTTAGACAGCAGGAACATTTTCAGCCAGATTGATTGACATATTTTATTTCGAACTTAAGCTTAATCATGACCAAGAATGATTCATTTATACCTTTCAAACTTTAGGAATTGACACAGAAGACAACTAAGCTGCAGGCTCCAGCGTAAGCAATGGAACAATCATAAGTAGGTTAATAAACTATATTAATATATAGGTTTTTTCCTCATACCTGCTGAGGCTGATGTAATAAAATGGATTAATTAAGTGGTGGCAGGGTTACTTTATTTTATACACTCTATGTCAAACTAAATTTTTGCATAGAAGGTTTTGTCCTAAATCACTCCTCTACTGAACATCTGTGTGAATAATTGTATCTAGAATTTTGCAAATGTACTGTATCATACCTTTGATTTCTATAAAGCAGGTGGCCAATATTTTATAAAGCAGGTGGTTCACACCAATAGCCAAACTGATTCTCAGGCTTAGAATCTTGGATATTTAAGGCATAAAACATCTTCAAATGAATATCAGAGCTTTCCATCGGACTTGCCTAAAACAACGAGAACAAAGCTCTTAATAGAATAGACTGTAATAAAAGTGCTATTTCCAATGTGTTTGTCTGTGACTGCTCTCTGCTGAGAATGTCCTGTAGCACTTTTTAACCATATTCTCTAGTGTTTTCAGCAAAGAGACTCCATCAGAGTATTTAACATTGCTGGGAGCAAAGGAATAAAGTGGAGTCACTGTTGATTATTGCTCATTAGCCACAAGGACACCCACTTAACACGTGAATAAATGAATGACACCATGTCCTAATGGAAATGGCCTCAATGTACCTTTAAGCAAAATGTTGTTTAATATCTTCCATTTGCTGAATAGTAAAGAGGCCTGTTGGACATTCACAGTTAGCAAGCAGCCATTGTTGCTTTGTTCCCATTTCAGCATTTAATGAAAGATTTTGTCTTAATTATATACCACACTTTTAAACACCAGCTTCCTAAAAACCCAAACGGCAGCATATCCTCTTCCCAATCTGCAGATTCAGACTGTTTTGTTAAAGGGTTAACATACAAACGAATATTTAAAAGGTGCATGTTCCCCTTTATTCTGCTTTATATTCACACGTATGTAAAATAAGAACCTGTGCTATCTTTATTGGTTTTCTTAGATAAAATGCAATCCGGGTATAAGCCTTTATTTTCTTACATCCATTTGTTAACAGGGAAGATAACACTTTCAAAAGTACTTGATTAGGGCTCACTTTGATTTGTATCTTGTTATGGCTTCCAGGGCAGATTGTATTATTGTTTTGTTTCACTCATATTTCTCATCAGTCATAAAAAAGAGTATTTTAAACGTGTAAATATTAGCCATGAAGGTAAAGTGCATAGACTGAATTGCATTTTGAAAATTGCCATGCCTGAGCATACGTTGGAAAACATAAATCATCACAGATCAGCGATATATTAATATCCTGAAACCCTATAGAAACAGTCAAAATGAGACTGTTAGCCTGCAAATCACTGAAGCAATAACTTATTTAATTCAAGACTTATTTTTCTTTTTTAAAGTTTGCCCAATTTATCCAAATAAAACAGCTGCAGATTAAATATTAAGGATGGTAATCATATTATTGTATTAGAGACTGTGACATTAATATTGTGATTTACATGATCAAGTACTGTGACAGAATGTATTCTTTCTACTGGGATAAAATGGGGTTGAACTATCCGAGAAGTATAAAAAAGCAAGGCTATAAGCTAACATGAAGGGTTTCATTTTTATTTTTAAGGTATATTCTGATGCTAGATAGCAGAAAAGGTGGTTTGTTTTGTTTTATAAATAATCTTTTCCTTCCCACTTTCTGTTTGTCTGCAAAATGGTTAAGTAGGCGGAGAGGAAGCAGTGTGCTGAAGACAACTCACTGATATTTCTTAGTTTAGCGAAGCTTCCCCCTCTCTTATCAAAGGTCCGTGATAGGCACTTTGGCTGCAATGAATGGCAAGCATTACATGGGTTGCTTAACTCTGAGAGCTGAGTTCTAACAGGCCCAGATAGAAGTTGGTTTGACAACTTGGAAGTATTCTCCTGCCATCTCCTTCCTGTGTCACTTCCTCCATCCTTGCCCCATGGAGAAAGGGAGTGAGCAGGAGATGATTACATCAATCAGTGTCAGGCCTGGGCACTGTGATTTATGAATATGCATAATGAGTTCTCACCTTTGAGAAGGACTAGCTAGGAAGATAATTGATTAGACAGAAGGGAGCAGCCTAGAAAGAGAGAGAGTTTGTGTGTGTGTGTGAGTGTGTGTGAGAGAGAGAGAGAGGGAAAGACAGGAAGGCCTTGCTAAGAGGTCTCAAGCAGTCCTGGCCCGAGTTCCAGTAAACTGTGACAGTGAGTGGAGGACCTTTCCAAACATGTAAGTGGGATTTTGAATGTCTCCCTGAAACATACACTGCAAAATCTTTGCTCACAAAATGAATGGGCGTCTCCTCCACCTTAGGGAGGATTGGCAGGACCTATGGACTCCTTCAGGCTACCCACACCACCCATTCTAATAGAACTCCCACTCTGAGGAGGACAACTTCTCCAGCAATTCCAGAGGAGGAAGGGGTGGGAGAAAACTGCCTCTGGCTCTCACCACAGCCCCTGGAAATCTTATGTGTGATTAATGTTTTCCCGGAAGGCAGAGAAGCTGGGAAATAAAGTACAGCAACTTGGGTTCCATTTACATGAGATACAACCTCCTGCTATACACACCCACCCAAGGAGTTTGCTCACCTGTAGTAACTACATGCTAGGCTGCTGGAGTTGCACAGACACCTAGGGCTGCAGGGAGAAAACCTATTTATTGCCTGAGCGATTGATGCTGGGAGAGCACATTTTTTTAAAGAAAGAGGCTAAAATGCACAGATTACAAACTGCTAAACTTTCTGGGCCCCCTCTGCCTGCCTCTGTGTGTGCTTGAGCCTGCTCCATTGCAGTGATTATTAGCACAAGCTCAGAGATTTGTACACACACTCACACACACACACAATGCAAGGTATATTCACTCCACTGTGCAGCAACAATAACGCACGCCTGGCAGTTGGAATACCAATCACGTAATTTGGGGGGGGGGGGAGGGAGGGACAAAAAACTTACTGCTTACAGACGTCTAGGATATAAAATGTAGTTTAGCGGCCTACTGCAACCAAATCCTATAAATAATACATTCCTATCACTATGACCTCAAAATGTCAATACTGCACACCCCTGCACATTTGCATATCTTGCACTGTCTAAACTTGAAGCATGTCAGCTATGTGCTTCTGTTTGTACCTTAACTTTCATTTTAACTCTTGCCTCTTAGCACCTAGCGCCCTTCTTCCCATGCAGCCTGTCCCCGAATAAGAAAGGCCCCAACCATTTAATCACCGCCTCAAAAATTCTGCCACTTCCAGTATGAGCAACAACAAAAAAAATGGAGAGAGGGAATGTAAGCAAGAGCCTCTGAACACAAACTGGCATGAACTGTCCTGCTGCTTATACTGCCCAAGTTGTTAATCTCAATAGTTTGTTAGCTCCAATATGACGTGTCATTTTCAACACAGCCCTGCTCCACCTCATTACAGACTTTACTTTAGCTTTTAACATTCAGTAATTGCTCACATGTAATTTTGGAAGCTAACAGGGGGAAGCGAAGGAAAGGGGGGGGGGGGAAAGGCCTGGGCTGGTTTTAATTTGATTGTAGTGATTTCGCTAAGTCTAAAGCAAAGGGGTCAGCCTCTAGAATGTGTCTGCTTTAATTTTCTTAATGAGAAAAGACAAATGCAGGAGGAAGTCCTCCCCCTCCGAAGCCCTGGCTCCTTTCAGGTTGCAGACGCGATTTTCCCAGCACTCTCAACTTGGCAGGTAGAATTGAAGTGACTCTAAGCGTTTTGACCTCTTACAGATCTGACCAATTTTCAGCACTTTGCCAAGGAAATGAAGCTAAAAGTTGTCGACGCTGCAGCTAGCCATCAGCTTAAAATGTAATTTGCAAAATTGTAGCTATTTTAATTAAAACCAAATTGGGGAGGATCTCAGTAGCTCCCTGCCTTTTGAGAGTGTGTTTTAGATTAGGCATCACAAAACCCCACTTTTAGGTGGATGAACCCCACTCTTTCACTGTGCAGGTTTTGCAGCACTCTCCCCAATCAAAGTAACAGTTCATTAGAATATTCTTTGCTCTAAATTCTCCTGACTACGGCTGCAGCTTCCTTCTGCATTTGTATTTGAACCCAAATATTGGTTTTCCTTTGAGAACTCAGGACCTGCTCCAAAGCCCACTGAAATCAGTGGAAAAAAAGGATGCCGATTGACTTCAGTGAGCTGTGGTTCAGGCTCTACAAACTTTGCATATTCTATACAGAGCGCTATATTACCCATATGCTATGAATTCATCCCATCAATAACTTATTCACATGGTGAGCCAGCAAGTTTTAACCACTCCTGCAGCATGGCAGCGTCACAACAAATTTTAACCATACCAAATAGTATTCATTATTGTCAGTATTTTACTGCTGGCAGAAGACAAACCGTCTTCATTTTAAATAATACCATGTAAAAGAGTAGCCGGGACCCGTCTCCATTCCTTAAATGTCTAGGTAGCACTTAAATAGCCACGTTTGCTCAAAACAGAAGCCCACCAAGAAATGCACAAAGGAGGTCAAACAAATGGACAAAGAAAACCCGTCTCCCCACACATACCACTCCTTTCTGTTGTTGTTTTGCTGCCATTGACCTTGCTCTGTAGCTGGTTTCCTGCATAAGCAGTTACGTCGAAGGGACAGACTGCAATGCTCTTCTCTAGTCTGACTTCTATGACTTTAAAGTTTTCTTTAAATCACACCCTCCCTTACTCCATGATTCAACTTCCACTTCTATGGGGGAGGGCAGCAATAGCTAACACTGAGTAATAAGGGCCTGGGGGGTGGGGGTGTCATAGATCACATTTGAGCTACTCCCAGATAGCCACTGCTCACCAAGTGAAAGGGTCTCCAGGCTCACGCTTCCCCACCCCCTTCTGCTTTTTCCCCAGGGGGGTTTTAAATCACCCTCCCCTCTCCAGCCCCAAGTCTATATCTGTAACTTACATGGCAATTGGTTTTGGAAGCCAAACCAGCTCTGATTCTTAAACAAACAAACAAATAACTGCCAGACCGTTAAAAGGAAAACTGTGAAAGCAAGACCAAAAGACAGGCAAAGAAACTATCTCTAAAAGAGAACAACGTTGCCAGTTGGTGTTGGGGTGGGAAGAGGGCGAGGTAATTGTATAGGTGTGATTTTTCAAGGGTGCCTGCAGGAGAGAAAGGCTGTTTTCCCCCTGTAGAGGGCGCTCCAGTTCCAGATTTCACCAATTCCCTGGGCTCGTTACAACGAAGACACCCCTTCCCCCTATCACTTTCTGGGAAAGGCCTTTATAAATAGAAAGGGTAGCAGAATAAATAGACTAGAACCCTATAAAACAGCGATCCAGCCCTCAGAGCCCAGCACAACTTCCACTCCAGCGCGTCCAGCCTCTGAACCACGCTTTGCTCCTGATTCCTTGAGCTCACCCCTTGCAAGCCCCGCAAACCACGCTCTCCAGTCTGTACCCCAACATACACCCCGAAGAGGCGAGCCTGCCGTCGGAGCTCTTCCAGGAATGAGCCGTGGGCAAGCACAAAGGTCTTTTTTTTTTTTTTTTTTTTTGCAAATAACCGAAGCGGGCTCCTGTTTCTGTAGGGGTTTCCCCGCAGCTCTGGCTCCTAAATCTCGCCCACGATTAAAACGCTGCCCCCGAGAAGCATTCGCTGCTAGACCCCCCCCCCCCCAAAAAAAAAACTTTAGCGTCTCCCCCTACCAGAGAGCCGAGAAAGAAATACCTCTCCGACCGCAACCCTGCATTTCCTCGGCCGCGTTCACATTGTCCCCCCCCTCCTAGCCCTTTAGCCTGTATTTTACTCGATCCTATACCCCCAAACTCCTCCTGCCTTCCCGAGAAGTTTTGAGCAGACAAGACATATAGAATCGGCAGAAACTGGCCCATTTTAAATTCTCCAAGCCACCTTTTCAAGCTTAAAAAACAGGGGGAGTGGGGGTGGCGGAAGAGAATGTAGTCAAAGTGGCAACAGTTTATTTATTAGCCAAAATATATACTTTCTTGTACAATTTGGTTCACACATATGTACATTTTTACTGTATATACAAAAAAAAAATCGCGACACCTAATTCTCACTGGACTTCCAAAAAAAACCTCACGAACTCAGCTAATCCAGATGATAGTACAGAAGCGGTTTCTTTTCTTTCTTTCTTTCTCTCTCCTTTTTTTTTTTTTTAATTTTAATATACGGACATGCTTACAAGTTGTAACTATACAGAGTTTTTTGTTGTTGTTTTTGTTTTTTTTTACACAATCATTACAATAGTAATAATAATAATAATAAAAATTAACTATGATGATGACAACGCTGATAGAACCATAGCTGCATCAAGTTGGTTCTGGGGCCTGGAAAAAAAATGACACAGAAGAAATATTTAATAGGATTTCTATTCAGGTTTAGTTGGCACAGTGATTTGTTTTTAACTTTAGATAGCACGTTGTTGTTTTTAATAAAAACTATTTAAATATAAATATTAAAATGTCTATCAACTATTTATCCCCATTTTAATTAGCTGTGATATAGGATGGGCCCAATCCTCCTCCCCCCCCCCCCCCCCCAGCAAAAGTGTCATTGACTTGAGTGGCAGTTATGTCTGAATGAGGCGAGGCAGGATCAGACTGAAGTTTCTCCTATCACAACCACCCTTCCAATATCTTCCGCTACTGTTCACTGAATTCCCCCCTGAATTCACTGAATGCCCCCTTTGTTTTTATCCCGGCCTGATTTTTACCTGCACTATTTAAGGGATAAGGACTATGATAACTATTCTTGCTGCGTTGCCTATTTATTTCAAGACACACAAAAACAGTACGCCCACAAATCAAGACGTGCCTCGTGCAACTTTGCATTGCACAAGGAGTCGTTTGCCAAGCCTAGAATGCTGAAATGCAAAGTCAACAATACTTCCATATTAAAAATGATCATAACACCCCCACAAAACACTCCGGGGAAGAACAAGTTGCTTCCTTATGACTAGATACTGTAAAGGAAACGAAAGGAGCAGAGAAAATGATCTATTTACAACTCTCTCTCTGTATATATATCCATGGGAGACTGAGGAAGCAATCTCTTACCGCCTCTGAACTGGCTGGAAAGCTGTCTTTATTAACTTTTTCTCTACTTCCAAGGCACTAGATCGATCTAAAAACAGAAGAAAAAAAATGTTCCTTTTTAAAACCCCTCTCTTTTCCCCTCATCCCCGAATTAAGCCGCTGGGGATAACATTGTTGCTTAGCAAGTTTCAAGCCATTGGTTTACTGTAGAAGTGACTGTAAAGTGCTGAAGCAAATCTCAGGGCCAGCCTTCCCCCATAAAAGAGTTCCAGCGATGCCCCTTTTAGCAGCAACAACAACAAAAATCTCCGTTGGTGGCAAATAATTATTTTGACGAAATAAATAAGGTCGCCGTGTTACATTAAAAAAGAACCAGCACCGCCTATTTATTCTCTTCCACGTGAGACACAGTGAGTGACTGTATCGTGACTGACAACTATACAATTCAGACTTGCAGGTCACTGCCTAGCACCACAATGAAGGCGAAATTAAAAGTAGACGGCGTTCAAAACATAAACAAACACACAAGCAACAACGTCGAGAACTAGCCCTGACATATAACTGGCCCCGCTAGCCACGCTAGAAGAATTTGACCATTAAAAACAAAGAAGACGTTATATATTAGCCAATTGTCATGTTTCTATTCAGTCCCCCCCACCTCCCCTTTCTTGGGCTGCTAGTAATTTGGAATCGTTGGGATTTTAAGCACTGGGGCCCTTCCATGTTTTTAAAATCGCCATTTCACTGTTTCTGGGGTGATGGGTCCCGCACCCCCTCTATTTAGCTGCTCCGAGATGAGTCAAAGGGAGGAAAATCTGTAACCACTCCAGCCCCAAAGGGGAAGTGCTGATTGTCGGAGGGGGGGGGGGGATCCAGCCAGCAAGGGACAGTGGCGGGAGGGGGGTTTCCCTGCCCGCAGGGTGGGGTGGGCCTCTCGGGCTCTGCCCCTCGGTCTCTCCCCACACCCCAGCAGACCCCTCAGCCGTCACCTGTTGCAGCGGACTCCGTGCTCTGAGCCTGGTCGGCGGGTCTGGAGAAGGCAGCAGTGGCGGCTGCTCCCGGGGTGGCCCCGAGCCCCAGCAGGTGGGGAGTGTTCAGTAAGGTGAGCGGGTGCGGGTGGGGGTGATGGTGGTGGGCCGAGAAAGCCCGGCTGGTCCAGCTGGGGAACTTGCCCAGCGGGCAGGAGGAGACGAGTCTGTGGGGGGGAGGCGGAGCCAGCGGCAGGCTCTGGGGGGCCGCCGCTGGGGGGGAGCCGCCGCGGCCGCCCCCGGGGGACTTGCGGGGGTTGTCCGGGCTGGTGGCCGTCTCAGCCAGGGACCAGATCTTGGGCTTCTGCCCGGCGCTGGCTAAGCTGCCCTCCGTCGGGGGGGAGGCCGGGGCGGGCGGGGAGAGGCGGTGCTGCGCGGGGGGCAGCTTGAGGGGCTCCAGCAGCCCCCCGGCCGGCGGGCGGGGCCGCTCCCCCTCCCCGGCCTGCAGGAAGCGCTCCTCGGCGCCGGGCAAGTCCTCGAAGCCCTCGGAGCCCTCGGAGTCCGTCTTGGAGTCGGAGTGCAGCAAGTCGGGGTCCTCGTCCAGCCCGTCCTTGTGGCTCTCCATGTGCTCCGTGTCGATGTTCTCCAGGTCGATCTCCTCCTCGTCCTCCCGCTTGTCCTCGTCCCCCTCGCGGTCGCTCCCGTAGGCGTTGCCTTCCTCGTCCGTCCGGCTGCGGGGCGCCCAGGTCATTTTATTTTCCTTCTTGAGCCGCCGCCGGGCGTTGGCGAACCAGGTGGAGACCTGGGTGAGGGTCATTTTGGTGATGATGGCCAGCATGATCTTCTCGCCCTTGGTGGGGTAGGGGTTCTTGCGGTGCTCGTTCAGCCAGGCCTTGAGGGTGCTGGTGCTCTCCCGGGTGGCGTTCTTGGGCCGGGACGGGTCCCCGAACTGGTACTGCCCATAGGGGTAGAAAGCGGGGTGGTGGTGAGGGAAGGCCGGGTGCTGGACGCCGGGGCTGTCCTTCAGCTCGTACTGGGCCCCCTAGAGCCAGCGGGGAGAAGGAGAGAGAAAGGGTTCAGCGAGTGTGTGGGGGGGGGGGAGAATAGGGCGCTGGAGGCACAGGGGGCAGGGCTGGGTTTCCCCTCCCCGGGGTGTCCCGGGCCACGGGGCTTTCCCCCCGGGGCAGGCGTGCGGAGAGCCCCCGCCAGGGCGGGGGAGTTTTCAGCCAGGAAGGAAAGTGGCCCGGAGCGGGCAGGTCTCTCCCTGGCCGGGAAGGCAGCGCACAGAGCGGCCCCGTTTGTGGGGTGCAGCCCCCCAGCCGAGCGCCCCCCCCCCCACCTGCCTTTGCAGCCCCACTTTGCAACTTTGCAACCGCTTTTATACACACGGCAGCGCGGGCAGGCAGAGGCACCGACACACACACACACCCTCTGTAACAACAACAACGCAGCCAGCCAGCGGCCAGTGCAGCGGCCCCCGTAGCGTGACGTGCTGTTTATAAAACACTCCTAACGCCTTTCCGAGACCCCCTAAGCCTGAGCACCAGCAGAAACTGTCAATCAAAACCTCTCCCGGGCAGAAATTCAACCAGGCCCCTCTTTGGGTGCGGGGATCTCTCTCTTGCCCCAGCCGTCCTCACGGCAGGCGGGTGGTCACCTCGATCCGCCCCGGCCTGGGCGCAGCGAGGAGCAAGCCCCCGCTGGGGGTTGGTTTCCAGTCCTTACCCCCCTGCCGCCCCTTTACCTGCCTCGCTTTTCGCTGGCCGCCCAAAAATAAAACCAGCGCGTTCGGGGTTCTTCTCCTTAATCATCCCAATCCTGCCAACGTGTCCTGAGCTCGCTCGGGCTCGTCCCGGCTTCACGCAAACAGAAAGCAACCGGGGGGGGGGAACCCACCAAAAAAAACCCACCCAAAAACCCTTCCTCCCCCCCCCCGCTTGCCCCCACCCTCATCGAAAGAATTAGATCCAGGGGAAGATGCTCGCTTGGTGCTAAAGCAACCGGGGGCTTCCCAAGGCGCCGGGCCAGTCGCGTCTCCTTGGAAAGATTCGGGTCCAGTTCTCCGCTCCGGCTCCTGCCAGTCGCTCCTGCGCCAAGGCCGAAGCCGAGACGACACAACCAAGCGGCGGCCCCCCTGGAGGCAGAGGGGGAGCCGGGGGCAGGGGGACGGGGGGGTTTGTGCGGCGCTTACCAGCTGCGGGAAGATGGGGAGCTCGGCGGTGTAAGGCAGGAAAGCGCCGTATCCTTGGGCGGCCGCGGCGGCGGCGTAAGGCGCCCCGTACATGGAGGATAAAACATTCGAGAGCGCCCCGGACGGGGTGAGCTCGGTCCCGCTTCGAGCGCCGCCGCTCCCCTGGCGCTCAGAGGGGTAAATCGGCCGGATATACTGGTAGCCCAGCTGGGGGAAAGACATGGTGGGCAGAGGGGGTAGGGGTAGGGGAGGGGGGGAAAGGAGGAGGAGGAGGAGGGGGGGAGAAAGAAAGGAGAGAACGGAGAGAAAGTAGAAGGGCTGGTAGAAGAGGAGGGAGCTGGCTCGCTCGCTCGCTCGCCCTTGCTGGCTGTCTGCACTTTTCAGTGCCTCCCGCAAACTCTTGCAGACATGGGTGGGGAGGGGAGGGGGAGAGAGGGGTGCTGGAGAGGCCGTGAGCTTCCTCCTCTCTCTCTCTCTCTCTCTCCGGCCGCTGCTGTACACGATCCGATCGCTTCTTTCTTCTCTCACTTTTCCTATTGATCTGAGTGGACTCAGGTCAGGTCCTAACAGATTGCCTGAGATTATTGGGACTCTGGGCTCTGATTGACATTTCTAGTCTCTCGCAAGCCCCTCCTATTTCTTTTAAGTCTCTCTCTCTCTCTCTCTCTCTCCCTCTCCTGCCCAGATCTCTCTCCCTGGGTTTGTCACTAGCTTTTTTTTTCTTCTTCCTCCCCTTCTCTAAATCTGTTTACTGACGTCGCGATCTTTTATTTGAGTTGCTTTCAAATCTCGTTTTAGCAATCGCCAATCAGTTCTGTGTTTTACAAAGGTTCAAACCCTGCCCTACGGTTTTATAATTTATATATGTATTATATATAGATAGATACACACAATTATTTTGTCATAGCCCCCTTGTTCCCCCCCCCGCCCACGAAATAAAAGAAATAGGAAGCTGGGGTTAGCAACTGTTGGAAAATTGCACGCAGGAAAGGGAACAAAAAGTTATGTGACGTATTTAAATAAAGCCTCTTTCCTTGCAGAATTTTACGTTTACAATCTTAGCTAGTGTAGGTTCATTTTTGTTTTCTTTATTAAGATATTCCCTCCCCCTACTCCTCCCCTTTTCCCCGGCCCTAGCATGGGTTACATCTCCTAATATAGATTTAAAGTCTATTAGATTTTTAAATTTGCATTTCCAGAGCCAGTTTGAAATTTCCCAGTACTGAATCTTTAAGGAGTTCTCTACGTTTTGTCTAGCCTAACAGTGGGCAGATACAGTGAAAAAGCGAAGTTAATTTTCTTCCTAATAAGAGACTTCAAAGAGTTGTAGGGTCACAATTTTACATCAAAGGCAGAAAAGAAGGCAAATTAAAATCCTAACAAAGAAGAGACGGGAGCAGCCCTCTGGGCCATTAGTAAATAAGTGGTGTGAAAAAAGGGACAATGACAGGCACTGAAATTAAACTAATTAACACCTTTTTGTCTTGGTGCGAAATCTCTAATTAGGAAATTTATGATCATTTTGCTTATTCCCTCTGTTCTGAATCGCTACACGTGCAGCCTTACCTGGGACATAGAACAATTGCAATGGGTATAGTGGCATAATGTTTTAAAGAGTTACTGGGAGCAAGTCGAAATATGGCTTAATTACCGGATAACCTTATTTGAAGAGCAACACAGTTTGAGATACTGTTTTTTCTGAAACCAGCGTGTGGGTTGTTATTTTAGCGTTTTAAGAGGAGTTAAAATGTATTTTAGTGGATGGAAGTGGATGGAAAAGGAATATCCTGACTTGTTACCGTTGTGTTGGAGGACTCGAGTAAATGGAACATAAAAAGTTTTTGCAACCTGTAGAGTTAAGACTTTGTTGCGACAAAATTCTGACTTTACCACTGTTGCTTTTTGGGAATTAAATGAATTAAAAACAAACCTCTGAAGGTTCTTCTGAGGCGTTTATATTTGTTATGCTGGAGAGTCATTTAATCATATTCCCCCATGTTTTTGAATAGTCTGTGGATTTATTACCATTAAAGTATGATTTAGCTACAGTATAATAACTATGCTCACAGTGTGGCTTTTTACAACTACATTTCTTTAAAAAATGAAAGGCATGTCTGATTATACAGTTAAAGGAATCGACCTTCATAGCTTGCTATAATAAAACTATATCATCTTGTAATAAATACGGATTATGGCAAAGCAAGACCCAGAATTAAAATTCCCTGAATCAATATATGAAAATCTGTAAGAAACATCTCTAATCGTATTAAGTTCATCTTTATAGTATCCCCTATCTGCTAATCTAGTGCAAAAAGAACTCTGGGTTGGAGGAATTTATTTTCTCCTATTCAACTTTGCTCTTGTAATAGGTTTTTATACTATAATGTAATGGAGATAATATTAAATTCAGTTGTATGTTTGTTTCTTTTTAATTCCAAAGGAAAGTAGTGAGTGAAGCCTGTGTCCTTGTTTCTTTTAATTCTCTGTACAAATTGCAAGGTTTAATCGCTGCGATTCTGAGAAGGTTTGAAAATAGCTTGAAAGCGGAACACAACTTTTAGGAATGTATTTTATAGGGGCAGGGAAAGGTACAAGTGTCAGAGAAATGAATTATCATTTGATCAATTCTCAGCAGGTAGTCCCCACAATTCTACCTCCTATTATACATACATATTACCTATTGTACCCACACTCACACATGATAGATTTGCATAGAGACACAGCCCAGACCTAACGCATCAGACACGTATTTTTATTGTGGCTTCACGATTGACATCACGGCTGCTCATTTACTGAGTTTATGAAGCTGGCAGGATTATTTTATTATCTCATCCCACTGTCTTGTGTCATCAAGATAGATTTTTAATCAACAATACAATCAATATAAGTTCATCCCGAACGGGAAAATACACGTGTTCGACATGGATTGTTGTGCTGATTCTAATTCATGACTGACAATAGAAGCTGAATATAGTATAGAGAAGGAATCCAGGTTTATTTGGGTCTTCTTTAAAGTGCAGAATAAAACCAAAAACGGGGGGCGGAGGGGGGAGAGAAACCGCCGCTACTCAGGTGAAATAAAGATGTAGTAGTTCGCCCTACTATCAAACAAGACGGAGAAAAGAAGTGAGATTGAAGATACGTGAGGGCAAATGCAAGCCCTGACAGAGAGAATATGGGAGGCGAGAAATTTATGGGGGCGAATGAATTCAGGTCAGGATGAGGATGAATGATGGTTTATTAATGGGAAATAAACGGACAGGAAATGCAGCCGCACCAAACGGACTGGAGGAGAAAGCTGCCACGCTGCGGCTGTTAAGCGGAGAGGTTCGAAAGAAACCCGAAAAACCACAACCAGGAGCAGGGGAGAGAAAAGACTCCAGCCGAACTATGGCAGGGGACGGTTCAAAGCATCTCCCCGGCCAGACAGGCACATGGCGCAGGGAAGATAGAAACACCAGCATGTGACAGCGACGCGCCGTCTAGGGAGAGGGCTGCGGATGGGGCAGGGAACTTGCTCAGCGTGGAGCAGCCTTGCCTTCGAACCAGGGAGTGGGGAGGAAGGAAAAAGCAACGCTGAAGGAAGGGTGGAAGAGAGAAAAAATAGAAGACGGAAGAGAGAGAAAACAACAGAAGGCAGACGGATGCAAAGCAGAGAAGTGGGGCACATTTTGCTAAACATCTGGCCAGAGACAGGAGAAATAAAGTGAACCCTGGAGCTGGCTAGCAGCGAATGTGCCTGCCCAGATGGAGAAGCAACCTATTCAGGGACACGCCAGTAGGACTGAAAGTATCTGCTGCTCCCTCGGGTCAGCCGGCTTGTCTCTGTGCAGCGCCCCTACTCCGGACAGACACGTGTCTCCTGGCCGGGATCTGTCAAAGCTGGGAGAGCGGCTTCTGATTTATGACCCCAAACATCCATCCTCTCCCTCCCTGGCTCGGCTCCCCTCCCTCTCCGTCTCTGTCTCACTCACACGGTCACTGTGCTAAAACCAAACCTCCTCGGCTCCAAGCTCCGAGGCAGAAGCTGGGACCCTGGGCTAAGGAAAACGCGGACCGAGACCAAGAAGCGTGCCCTGGATTTGTGTTCATTTGTACCGAAGCTGCGGCGGCTTTCGCTTCTCCCCCCTGCAAACGGAGCCTCCGTCCTTCTGTGGGCGCAAGAAGAAATTCTGCAGACAGGACCCAAGCCCTGTCCATAAAGCATCGCTGCCCAGAAGTATTTGGACTGTTATTTAATATGTATATAAACGAATCAACGCTCCTGTCACGCCCTACATGACCCTGACATTTCGTACCACTCCAGAGACCTCAGGTCACAGACGATATACAGTGGCCACTGTGCCATGTTTTAATCTGTTTCCTTTGACCGTCTCCCTCGCTCACTCCATAAACACCCATAGATCTAGAGACACTAGCTAGGGAAAAGGGGAACCGTGGCCCAGAGATCCAGTCGAGGCTTCGAATTCAGGACTCCAGCCTGGTTGAATGGGTGTCACTTGTTGGAAGTGGTTGGAAAGCTGTCTCTGACGCTGCGAGTTTAATTAGGCTCCTACCTGCCCTTGTGAAGTCCAATTTCCGGGACGATTATGATAACTGCTTGATTAGGGACTGTGGATTGCCAGAGCGTTGGCAATTTTCACAATCAACACACGAGGAAAACAAAAGGCTGAAAACACTCAACAAACAGCCAATAGACAAGACCTAGAGGTGGGGGAAGGCAGGGACTAAACAAACAAGTGAAATCAGGGAAAGGGTGGCAGTTAAAAAGGAGTTAAAACTCAAAGGCAAGATCAAAGAGCTGAGTAAAAGACTCTTCAAATTACGTTTGAAGCTTTTCCATAATTCCAAGGCGACAGATAGATAACAAGCTGCACATTCGTTATCACATATGGAATCAATCTTAAAGGAGTCTCTTGATCAAAATCTGTTAATTGCAGTGACATATGATTTGGAAAGAAAACACAATTAATGACCCTTCATGTGAAGGCTTTGGGAAGAGGCCACTGACAATTGGCGTTTTACAACCGGCATCAACTTTTTTTTATTTGTAAGCTATTAGAAGGAGACATTCATAAAACCTTTGCGTTTGTTTTGTCTCCTCTTATCTGAGGTTTCTTTACAAAGCGGAGGGGGCCAGCATGTGCGTGTGTTTCCTTAAGGGGTTTGGGAGCTAAAATGATGTAGTGCCCTGTCTGTAAGTCTAATGACCTAGTGAGAAAAAAAAATAAAAAAACCTTCGTCTTTTATTATTACCGTTTGTGGGGAGCGTTACCAGGAAACAGCAGAACCCTTTTCAAATTGTAAATATATGTATCCATCTTAAAACCATTGTTACACAGATTGTTTTTTTCCCCAAGCGAAATAAAAAACTCTGCCAAATAACGTTCTAGCGCCCCCTGCCCAGGGCAGCTGCCGGGCCGTCTCTAGCCCTGGCCACTGCAAGGTATTCAGTAATTGTCATCAAGAGACCACCGTCTATTTTCATATCGGTCCCCTGTAGTTAAAAAGCCTGACATGGGGTGTGTGTTTCAAACCGATTTGCGCGCCACACATTTTAGAATATTCGCCAAGGAGGCGGCAACATTTTTAAAAGCTTTACTCTGTCATTAAAAGGTAATGGTTTTGTTTTAGAGGGGAAAGGGGGGGGGGGGGAGAGAGAGGTTCATTTGAAGGTTATAAAGCACACACTTCAATAGGATCGAAGTGAAATTAGTTAATAAGAAAATGCTGGCCAGAAGCTCTCTGGGCTTTTAAGTGCTCTCTCGGCCATTTAAGGAAATTGAATAAGAACAGACTCAGTTACCTGTAGACCTAAGTATTATCTCCAGTCCTCCATGGAGGCGAGATGGAAGGCTGGGGCCTCAGACTCCCAAAGTGCTGTACGCTGCCTGTCAGGATAGTGCCCCTTTCTGCACAGAATAGTTTTTGTTTAACATATCAAGCTATTACTATTTACCACAAAGGGTTAAGCAAAGGTAAAAGGCCATTAGCAGATGCTTTAGACTTCCAGGGCAGTTCTGGAAAACAAGACTCTACCGCTTTGGAAAAGCCGGACTCTCGGCGTGATTTTCTCTCTCTTTTATTTCTAGGAGCTTTCCCACCGTTGTGGTTCTTTGCTGATTTGTGTTCGGAATGTTGCCAGTCGGTCACTGTATTGTGTTACCTAACTTCCTATCTGTTGCCTTTCGCGCTCTCTCTCTGTTTCAACTTTATAGATTTTTGAGGTGTTAATAAAACCTTTCCCTTGGTAAATGGTTTATTAGAAACCCCACCGAATTCTGGAAAGACTTCAGAAAAGCAGTGTTCAGGACTGAGAGACCGGGAGAAGGCTTTTGTCCAAAAATGTATAATTACTGCGAATCTTAGGAAACATTAATCTTTATAGGAATTCGTGATTCATATCTGTGGTTTGACCATTTAGGTGATTTATAATCTGTTAGTGCAATCCACTAATTTTATGCCAATAGATTTTATGTACACTGTTAGAGTTTCCATAGTCCATGGAAATGAGTGGCTTTTGTGTTAATTTAGCTATTTTACTTTGATATCCAGCGAGAGATGTTTCCCTTGCTCATAAACGAAGGGAGGTTATTTGGTGAGGGGGAAGTAGACAGAAAGTACAAACGCTGATGGGAAAGTTCCCCTATCCGTTTTCCTCTAGACCTTTCAAAGCTGAAATCAAAGATTTACCCATCCCACTCAGTATCAGCCCGGCCGGTTAACAGCCAGCTCTGTCCACAAAGACCCATTTTGCACCAATTTTGCCACCCTTTATGTTGTTTGTATTCTAGTCGCGTCTATTGCAAACTAACCGGATACCTTCTCTAGTGCGCACACAGCCAGGTTTGGCCCAGGCCCCACTGCCCCAGTGACTCCGGCTACACAGTGAGACTGCCGGAGAAGTTGAGTGCAATAATTGATGGGGAAGGCCGGGGCTGCAAGTGTCGCTTTAGGCCTTTAGGTGCCCCCATCACTGCTCCTTGGTAAATATTAGCTTCTGTTGATCTTGGGCTGAACAGGGGGCCTTGGGTTTTATTGGGGACTTTAGACCTGATTATTTCCCCACCTGCCGCATGCTGCTATTTACCCTGGTTTGTCCTCGGTGAATTTTCTGATGCTTGCTCTGAGCCTGAGATGGGCGTGTGTGTCCTTTCTTTCCTTCCCCCCTAGCTGCCTCTAGACAAATGCCACAGGGACGCGTTAACTGATCAGTGTAAACAGAGCCTGCTAGAAGAACAAGGAGTCCTTGTGGCACCTTAGAGACTACCACATTTATTTGGGCATAAGCTTTCGTGGGCTAAAACCCACTTCATCAGATGCCTACTAGGGCCAGCTCATGGGCTGCGAAATCCCAACCAACCAGCCAGGGCCACTCCCCCCGTCTCGCCCCATGAGATTAGCTGAAGTGATGGTATGATTGGAAACCACCAAACTCGGGACGGTTTATGTCCTGCTTCCCAAGCTAGAGACCCTGCCATAGGTCTGTGGCATCGCCTGTAAAACCCTGCCCGGTTGGCGAGAGCCTGCATTAACCAGCCGTGCTCCTTGCAAACTGACTCCCCGGCTTCTTTGTAAAACTGCACTGCCCCAAAGGGGCCTGATGATGGGCCGTCTGCAAATGCACTAATGCCCCATCTCCTGCCCCGCAGCGGCCCCCCACTCCTACCAGGATCAAATGTTTCTGACCCGATCCCCAGCCAACATATTTGCTTGGTGACTTTGCACGTGGACGGGCATTTTGGCGCTAACAGAGCCACGTGGCCAATTGGTATAAAATAAAGCATAACCCTCCCTTGTATGTGATTCGAGATACCGCAGAATAGCTCCTGACCTTTGACATCTTGTACATTTCCTCATTCTACATGCATCAGCCGGGAGACACAATCTTATTATCATCATATTATTGTATGAATTATATTTAGTCAAATAGGCCCGAAGATCTTACAACCCACATCCACCTGGAATGCTACTTGGATTCAGAAACAAATTCTCCATTAGCTTGAAAGGTAACCTTTACAGATGGCAACGCCCAAACTAGCAAAAAGCCCACAATCTCTCAACCTGCGATTTTCCATTCCCGGAGAGGGGGGTAGGATAGTTTGGATCAGAATCTCCTTCTGATGTAACTATCAAAGCCATTGTGCGTGCACATGGGCTACCTCAACGCTTATACTGCGATTCCTATTGCATAACTGCTTTATTTGCTCTCCATTCCATAGATGCTGCCTTATATCAGTAACAAACAAGCATTGATTTTATGGTAAAGTCACTTTGGGATGGGAATGAGTAACTCCAGGCAGTGCTATCACTGTATTACATGGAAATGGCCCAGGTAACAAGATGAACATTGATTCAGCATTATGTTTGATCAATAATGAAATAAGTAACTTCAGGGCCAAATTAAAATGCAAGCTGGCTTGACGCTGCCAGCTTCTGGGCTAAGTGACAAGGCTAATTCAGCAGGGACATGGCAATATTTGCATTAGAGGCTGCATCTGTTGTTTGGTGGAAGTGGTTGGATCGGCAATAAGGCTGGATAAAACAATTGCATGGAACACATTTGAAACGAACTCCTGCGTGCACAGAGCGTTTGCATGAATCTGTTACAAATGGTGGCGTTTGGGGCTGGAAATCATGCAGCCATTTCAAATCGAGGACAGTTCAACACCCTGTTTGTACCCAGACCTTAAGGAGAGCGCTTTGTGTGACACTTCACTCTGGCTTTTGGAAATTACTGAGGCGGACACCACACATTCTTCAAGGCAGGAGAACAGAAAATCCCGGTTCTGTTTCCCACGTCACCAGCTGGGGTTAATGCTTAGAAAAGGCAATATGCTTTTAAAAAATCGGTGACACAAAGGGCTTCATTTTTTCTCCCCCTCCCCAAAAGAAAGCTTCTAGGTAAAGAATATTTTTTAAAAGCGAGCCCCGAAAGGGAAGTGATTTAGGCGACGAGTGGTAGCATGACCAACGCTCCCTGTATTGGTGGCCTTTGCCCCAGTTTATCTGCTGTTTTCTCCATGGCTAGTTTTTACAGCTCGCCATCATTATTGAAACCGTGACACACATTGATTTCCAATAGAGATTCTCGCCTTCAGCCAGAGAGCACAGACACTGGGGCATGGCCCGGGTTACCAAGTGTAAAACCTCTGCTAGGGAGAGAAAAGCGGGGGAGGAGGAGGAGGGCCCCCATTGCGCCAAATCTTCGGCTGGGGGTCATTGCAAAAATCCACTAAGGCGCAAAGGCATTCGGCCAGCTGGGTGGGGAATAGGCTGCCTCTCCGAGCCTTGACAATGAAGAGACATTATAATCTAGAAAGCAATAAGCATGGAGGAAATATTTAGGCAGCCCGAGCTGTCAGTGTGTGGAGGGAGGGAGGAGTCAGACAGCGACAAGAAAGGACTGTTTGGGTCTAGAGGAAAGAGGAGACCTTGGCCGATCTAGAGCGTAGATGAGGAAAACCAACTTCCACCCTATTGTTTTTACTTCTCTCCCACCCGTTGCAGATAGACCGGTGTACGTCAGGGCAGCTGAAAACACCAGACTGGCCTCATACCAGGGAAATATCCTGCGAAATAACTGACCGCTGCGCTGAGAGGCTCCTAGGAGATTCAAGACTAAAATTCGAGTCGGAAGAGACCTCGGAACGAGAAGAAAGTGGGTGTGCAAAAAAAAATATCTACTCCTCTAACAGGTGTAGTCCCTTAATGTCCCGAGACGTGTTCCTTAAAAGGAGCAGGAGAGGAGGGAAAACCCCCCACACCTGCGTGACATCACCGTTAGGAACACGAATCGGTCCAGCGCAGAGCTATCCCTTCACCAGGGTTAGCCCTGTCTCGGGTGAAATGACCTTGGCACCACTTGGGTAGGTTCCTTTCTGCACGTCGGTCACACGAAACCCTTTATCCGCCGGGATGTCGCTGCACATGCCCAATTTGTGACCAGTCCAGACCCTTGACCCCCTCAGCAGACTCCACGGTTCTACAGCTGCAAGGTGAAGAAATGGGGGTGGGGGGACTTACAGGAACAAATAGACTGAAAACAACATTCACAATGTGAATGGTTTAAAAAAAGAGTGGACTGGAAACCACCTTAAACTAAATGGAAACGCTAATGAACACGGATGGGAATGGCCAAACTCCGCCAGGGCCCGTTAATTAGCGTAGTCCTGTAAAGACCAGGATATTGGGGTAGCAACCTTTTAGGGATGGTGAAAAGGAGACGCAATGAAAAGCTCGCATTAGGCCCGCCAGCATATGGGACTATGAGAGTGAGGCTGGTTGCAGAGAGCAGTGTTCAAGGCTGGTGTCTTGTCCTTTAGAGGACGTTCCACAAACCGGTCTGAATTTCTGCGAGGTTGCACCGGCTTTAAGCCCGTTTTCGGGAAGTTTGGATACTCTGGGTGGGATCCCGAGGGAAGATGGCTGTCCGTCATGACAACTTTGCACAGAGTCTTCCAAACCACGGTGACAGAACATCGGAGAACAGAGCCAGGGTTTGTGGAGATTGGTGGGGAATTGAGCTAGCGGTATATCGGGTAGTACTATGAAGTTATAGCACCTCTCAACGATTCCTGTTGCAGACTCTCTCTCTCTCTCTCTCTCTCTCTCTCTCTCTCTCTCTCTCTCTCTCTCTCTCTCTCTCTCTCTCTCTCTCTCTCTCTCTGTATTCACCTCCCCCTCCTCCCAGCCAATTGCTAATCCTTGAACTAAGACGGTTTCAAGATAGACTATAGGAGAAGATGAACAGAACAGGGTAAAAGTTCCTAGACCGTATTGGTGTGTAGCTGGAAACGGTCTACAAATGCTTCGGCGTTTTCTATCCCAGGACAATGTGTGTGTACGAGTAAATACACACGCACTTTAGCTCTCAGTGTTATACTCTGTGTGCAGAGATAATAGAATACATATGTCCTTCCGGATTGTACACACTGCATATTGAAACCTGCTACTGTTGTTGCTATTTTCTTAAACGGGTCAAATGCGATCGTTCGGTGTTATCGATTCCTGCAAAGGCTTGAAGTGATTTGCTGAAAGTAAGTAAGGGCGAGCATTTAAGTGTAAAGCCCTATTCTGGAATTAGCCTCGGAAAGATAACCTTGCAGCTAGTAGCAGAGGCAGGAGTTGCCCGTTACAGGACCGCGGAGCAAGCCCTGACACACAGGCTAGGAGTGTGGAGTGGGGGAAGCGAGAGTCAGGGCAGAGCTCGCAAGAGAGGACAGAAATGTACATCATTTCTCGGAAAGGCTGAAACAGACCTATGCGTTTCTAAAACCTGATTGCCCAGGGAAAGCAATGTTTTTAAAGCCGAACGGGGCTTAGCCCGCCTTCCGCTCCACCAAAGCATACTAGCAAAGGTCTCTTTAATTCCTCCTATAATAAGTAATTATTTTGCAGGGGAAATAAGAAAAGGCTTGCTATTGACTGGCAAGATTTGCTTTCGCCAGCAATATTTCCCCTCCCATTGATCCTCTTTCACATTGCAACACAGTAGCTAAATATGTAATGACGGAATAGGTAACTTCATTAACATAATGAAATCAGCAATGATGTACAGTATTTCAATGTTATTAAAACAAAGCCACCTAATTGATTTCTTCTCCCCCCAACTCTGCGGATGCCAACCGTTATCAAAGCAGACTTCAGGGTGATAAAAATACGGGGGGGAACCCCCCCCCAACAACATATGAATACCGAAGAGGATGGAAATTGTTACCTAGTTAACTTTAAGGGCTGAATGGATTTTATGTATGGGGGTAGACACAAAACCATCTACTAAAGTCAGACATGCCTTTTTTCAGAGCTAATGGAATGAGTCATCGACAGAGTGGATT